>CP149047.1:19719970-20349718 GCA_038024825.1 Polylopha cassiicola | reverse complement strand
CACCACCCCGTAAGGGGAGGGTGCCGACGCGTTGGCGATGTCCAGAGACACCGCCACGACACCCTCCCCTTCCTGCCGCCTGGACGCTGTACTCCCTTAGCCGAGCTACAGCGTCCAGCGTGGGACTGCCCCCTCCCGGAACCCGAACTGGTTGTCGGCCAAGTCCGGGCCTGTTTTCTGAGGTGATGCTGGATCCTTGAGGCCAGGATTCTCTCAAAGACCTTCCCGGCCTCGTCCAGCATCACCAAGGGGCGGTACCCCGAAGGAGAGTCCGGCGGCCGACTCTCCTTCCGCAGGAGGACAAGGCACCTCCCTCCTTCTTCCAGCACCCCGGAAAGCGCCCCTCCCTGAGAGAGTCGTCAAGGAGGAGGTTGAAGGGGTCTCCGAGGTGCTTCTGTGCCAGGTGCAGGACGTTGCGTGGCACTCCGTCCGGGCCCGGAGCCTTTCTCCAGGCCCGGAGCAGCCTCTCCACAGCCCTTCTCCATCTCGCCGTCCGTGAGCGGCGGGACGACGGAATCGAGAGGGCTCCCTCCTCCCTCAGGGAGCGCCATTACCGGCGGGACGAAGTCCCCCGCCGGTGGGAAGAGGCCCTCGACGACCCTCTGGAGGAGTTCCGGCGACATCGAGTCCGTTGGGGGGGCGTACTTTAGCTTGCTACGTACAAGCTTGTACGGACGCCCCCACGGATCTCGATCCAGCGTCGCCAGGAACTCCTCGCGCGCCGCGTCCTTTCTCCGCGCGCTGGCCGTCGTGAGGGCCTCTATGGCCTCCTGGAGCTCCCGGTGGAGGAGCTCCTCCTCCTCAGTAGTGTGCCTCCCTCCTCCTGCAGTGCGTGTATCGGCGGCGGGCTGCGTTACTGGTGGTGCGGAGGGCAGCAATCTCCGCTGTCCACCAGTAAACTTGCCGCCTAGCGGGCATCCTCCTCACTCGAGGCATGCCCGCGTCACACACCGCAGTGAGGGACTCCTCGAAGCACACCGCCCGCTCCTCCACTCCCAAGGTGGTCGCCGGGGAGGCGCACCATGCCTCCACTATGGCCGCCTCCTCCGCCTGGTCCCGATCCAGGCGGGTCAGCGCCCACCTCGGGAACCGGGTCCTCGCCCGCCCTCCCGGGTGGCGATGGGCGGGGAGACCTCATCCGTATATAACGATGATCGGAGAGGGTCTCCTCGTCCTCCAGGACGCGCCAGTCCCGGACGCGCGCAGCAATGGCGGGGTCGCGAACGTGATGTCCACGATGGATCCCCCTGCCTGCGTACGCACGTTCGCTGGCGCGGCCCTGGTTTAGGACAACCAGGCCCATCGCCACCGTCCAGTCGAGCAGGACCGCCCCTTTGGGTCGGTGCTGGGGATCCCTGCCACGCATTTGGCATTGAGGTCCCCGGAGCACCATTAATGGCCCAGGGGCGATCCTCCCGACCAGAGTCCCCAGCCTCTGGAGGAAGACCTCGAAGGCTCCGCAGCGGCTGGTTGGGGGAGAAGTAAACTCCGATGAGTGTTACCTCCCCCACCTTTGCCGCCGCATAGCCCGGGCCCTTCTCCACTTCCTCGAGAGGGGGGGACTCCCCACCTGTGGGCACCACCAGTGCCGCTGTCCCGTCCGAGGCCCCAACCCAGTTGGGCTGGGGCGGCACCGCGTACGGCTCTGATATGACGCCAACGCCAACCCCCCACTCGGCCATGACCTGTATGAATAGGTCCTGGGCGCGAGCGGAGTGGTTGGCGTTGGCTTGCAGTACCTCGACGGGCTTAGGAGGGCCTCTTAGCATTCCATGCGTGAAGGGCCCTCCGTGGCAGCACTGGCGATGCCGGCTGTTCTGGCGGCACCGACGCCGGCAGCTCCTCTGCTTGGTGCGTTGGAGGGGGCACTGCTCCCTCTGGCCTTGGGGGGAGAGCACTTGTCGCCTCCCATGCTGTGGCCAGAAGGCCTTCCCGCCTGATGGCAGACTGCGCAGTACGGCGTCTCCTGGCAGTCCGCCATTTTGTGCCCCTCTCTGCTGCACCTAAAGCAGAGGTGCCCCCTCTCTACCGGCGACGGGCAGGTGGGCCGGGTGTGGCCGATACTCAGGCACTTGAAACACCGGAGGGGTTCCGGGTCCAGCGCCTGGAATCGGGCCACCGACCACCCTATACACACCCGGTCAGCAGCCAGCAGCTCGTTGGCCGCTCTGACCGGGCACGTAATAAGGGCCGAGCCGGAGCCGCCGAAGCCCCGGCGGATGTTGCCCACCTTCATCTGCTCAGGTGGGCAACCCCCCTTGATGGCGCAGGCGCCAGCCACCAGCTCCGGGGTGGCAGCCTCGTCCAGCCCCGTGATGCGGAGCCGAGCCGTCTTCACGGGGCAGTAGACCCTGGCCTCGCCGCCGATCACCCTCTCGAGCCGGGTGCAGAGGTCCTCGGCGGCGCGACCACTGTCCGCCCCGGGCACCTCCAAAATGCGGGCCCCATCCGCCGTCCTTCTTATTCGGAGGTGGTTAATTCCCACCTCCTCAAGTTTGAAGGCGGTGGAGGCCTTCGTCATTATGGAGGCGTAGGTCGCCTCCGCCCCGGGGTTCAGGGCCACAATAACGGCCGCCGTCTTTGGCACCGGGACCTTTTTGGCCTTCGGTGCCGGGGGCGGCGGCTTAGGCCTCGAGGCCTGTGCCGCCGGAGGAGAGGCCTGAGGAGAGGCCTTCGCCTTCCCCTTCCCCTTCTTCCTCCCTACCACCTCGCTCCAGGAGGACTGGGCTAGGATGGTCGGGGGGGAGGCCTCAATATAGGCGACATGTGGCGCCGATGAAGGGCCTGGCTGAGGCCCAGAAGTGGTCTTCTTCCGGCGCGGCGCCGGTACCGGTGCTGACCTTGCCGGGGGGGCCAGGGTGCTCCCGGTGACAGCATTTTGCCCTGGGGCCGCCGTCGTTGCCCCGCGGGGGGGTTTAGCCGGGGCCGTTTTAGGCCCCTTCGGCACCGGCGCTGGGCCTCGGGAGGTCTCTCCCGCCCTTGGGACCTCAGCCTCTGCGGCCCTTCTTCTATCGGCCGCGAGCGGCGGACGGAGAACTGGGGCCGGCGGGAGGAGGCTCTTCACCTCGTCTAGGCGGGCATTCACCATCCCGCCTAGAGATACAAAGAGGCTCCTTGTGAGCTCCTCCTTAAAGGCGGCCAGCGTGTCCGCCACCGCCGACATAACCTGGCCCGCCAGGTCTCCCTCCCCGGAGTTCGGAGAGGATTTTCTCTCCGAGAAGGCCTGGCGGAGCGCCTTGGTCTCGGCGCGAGCGAGAGCCAGCTCCTCCCTGAGCCGCTTTTGGTCGGCTCGTAGGACCCTGAGGTCCTCGCCCTGCTCCCGGGCCTCCAGGCAGTCCATTGCCCCCATTATTGAGCGGCAGGCCTCGTTTATGCGGCCCCAGACCCGTCCATTCAGGTTTCCGGATTTACCGGCCTGAGTTAGGACGGTCTGGGCCGCCTGGCGCGCCGTCTCCACTGGGTCCACAAACTCGACCTCAGGGACCGGGACCTCCTCAGAAAGGTTGGGGGTTTTTACCCCCGCCCCCCTCTCCGGGCGCTTCAGAAACGCCTTGGAAGGGGAGGTGGGGGTGTACCCCGCCTCCTCATCTGCGTCCGCCTCGAAGGCGGCCAGCTCTCCTGCCTTGAGACAGGCCTTGGCCTTTGAGAGGCCTGTATAGGCCCCTGGGGCCTTTTGGGCCTTACCCCCGCGTTTGGCGGAGCCCACTTTGGGCTCCACCGCCGGTTTCGGGTCCTCACTGTGGGTCCGCTTCTCGGCCGGCCGGCTAATATCCGGAATGCCTTCCACGGACACCTCCTCTACGTCACTGTCGTCGGAGGATTCCCCCTCCGACATACGCCGAACCCTGCCCCACATCCGCCCAGAGCCTTCGGCCATGCTGGGCGTGCTGCGGAGCCTCAAAATTCCCAAAGGGGAATTAAAAGCCAGTTCCCGTGGCAACTTGAAAAATTACGACGAATCGAAAATCGATTCGTCGAATTTCAAAAATTCCCAAAAATTGGGGGGGGGGGAGGTAATCACCCCGAACCAAAACTATCCTGTAGGGATCAACAATCCCCACCAGCTCACCAAAAATCAGCCTTCTGGGCCTTAGGAATCTTCACCTATGGGGGATCAAGCAATTTGAGAAATTGCCTGCAGATTCCCCACAGGCGTTGCTCTACGAATTCCGTCAGGCGCCAAAAATTTAAGTTTTGGGAGCTAATAACTCCGAAACTACCGTACTGATTCTTCCGGAAAAAATACCGGGGCACAGACCACGCCGAGAATAACCTACCACCAAAAGTTGGGGCCGGAAATCTCAGCGCAAGTGCCCGGAAAAAATTCCGGAAAAAATTTTCAAAACTTATACGAAAAACCGAAAAAATGCGAAATTCAAAGTCCGTAAAAAGTGCCAAAATCGTCAAAAGATGCAGATCCAAGTCCAAAAAGTCAAGCCAAAGTCAGATGCGCAGAAATCCTCCAAATCTCACGAAAATCCCTCCACAAACAAAAAAGCCGAAAGGCGTAACCTAACCTAACCTAACCTAACCTAACCTAACCTAACCTAACCTAACCTAACCTAACCTAACCTAACCTAACCTAACCTAACCTAACCTAACCTAACCTAACCTAACCTAACCTAACCTAACCTAACCTAACCTAACCTAACCTAACCTAACCTAACCTAACCTAACCTAACCTAACCTAACCTAACCTAACCTAACCTAACCTAACCGAACCTAACCTAACCTAACCTAACCTAACCTAACCTAACCTAACGTAACCTAACCTAACCTAACCTAACCTAACCTACCCTAACCTAACCTAACCTAACCTAACCTAACCTAACCTAACCTAACCTAACCTAACCTAACCTAACCTAACCTAACCTAACCTAACCTAACCTAACCTAACCTAACCTAACCTAACCTAACCTAACCTAACCTAACCTAACCTAACCTAACCTAACCTAACCTAACCTAACCTAACCTAACCTAACCTAACCCAACCTAACCTAACCTAACCTAACCTAACCTAACCTAACCTAACCTAACCTAACCTAACCTAACCTAACCTAACCTAACCTAACCTAACCTAACTCAACCTAATCCCAATCCCTAACCTAACCTAACCTAACCTAACCTAACCTAACCTAACCTAACCTAACCTAACCTAACCTAACCTAACCCAACCTAACCTAACCTAACCTAACCTAACCCAACCTAACCTAACCTAACCTAACCTAACCTAACCTAACCTAACCTAACCTAACCTAACCTAACCTAACCTAACCTAACCTAACCTAACCTAACCTAACCTAACCTAACCCAACCTAACCTAACCTAACCTAACCTAACCTAACCTAACCGAACCTAACCTCTCCTAACCTAACCTAACCTAACCTAACCTAACCTAACCTAACCTAACCTAATCCTAACCTAACCTAACCTAATCCCAACCTAACCTAACCTAACCCCAACCTAACCTAACTAAACCCAACCTAACCTAACCTAACCTAACCTAACCCAACCCAACCTAACCTAACCTAACCTAACCCAACCTAACCTAACCTAACCTAACCTAACCTAACCTAACCCAACCCAACCAAACATAACCTAACCTAACCTAACCTAACCTAACCTAACCTAACCTAACCTAACCCAACCTAACCTAACCCAACCTAACCTAACCTAACCTAACCTAACCTAACCTAACTCAACCTAACCTAACCTAACCTAACCTAACCTAACCTAACCTAACCCAACCTAACCTAACCTAACCTAACCTAACCTAACCTAACCTAACCTAACCTAACCTAACCTAACCTAACCTAACCTAACCTAACCTAACCTAACCTAACCTAACCTAACCTAACCTAACCTAACCTAACCTAACCTAACCTAACCTAACCTAACCTAACCTAACCTAACCTAACCTAACCTAACCTAACCTAACCTAACCTAACCTAACCTAACCTAACCTAACCTAACCTAACCTAACATAACATAACCTACGCGAACCTAACCTAACATAACCTAACATAACCTCAACAAACCAACGCTAACCTAACCTACCCTAACCTAACCTAACCTAACCTAACCTAACCTAACCCAACCTAACCTAACCTAACCTAACCTAACCTAACCTAACCTAACCTAACCTAACCTAACCTAACCTAACCTAACCTAACCTAACCTAACCTAACCTAACCTAACCTAACCTAACCTAACCTAACCTAACCTAACCTAACCCAACCTAACCTAACCTAACCTAACCTAACCTAACCTAACCTAACCTAACCTAACCTAACCTAACCTAACCTAACCTAACCTAACCTAACCTAACCTAACCTAACCTAACCTAACCTAACCTAACCTAACCTAACCTAACCTAACCTAACCTAACCTAACCTAACCTAACCTAACCTAACCTAACCTAACCTAACCTAACCTAACCTAACCTAACCTAACCTAACCTAACCTAACCTAACCTAACCTAACCTAACCTAACCTAACCTAACCTAACCTAACCTAACCTAACCTACTCTAACCTAACCTAACCTAACCTAACCTAACCTAACCTAACCTAACCTAACCTAACCTAACCTAACCTAACCTAACCTAACCTAACCTAACCTAACCTAACCTAACCTAACCTAACCTAACCTAACCTAACCTAACCTAACCTAACCTAACCTAACCTAACCTAACCTAACCTAACCTAACCTAACCTAACCTAACCTAACCTAACCTAACCTAACCTAACCTAACCTAACCTAACCTAACCTAACCTAACCTAACCTAACCTAACCTAACCTAACCTAACCTAACCTAACCTAACCTAACCTAACCTAACCTAACCCAACCTAACCTAACCTAATCCCAACCTAAGCTAACCTAACCTAACCTAACCTAACCTAACCTAACCTAACCTAACCTAACCTAACCTAACCTAACCTAACCTAACCTAACCTAACCCAACCTAACCTAACCTAACCTAACCTAACCTAACCTAACCTAACCTAACCTAACCTAACCTAACCTAACCTAACCTAACCTAACCTAACCTAACCTAACCTAACCTAACCTAACCTAACCTAACCTAACCTAACCTAACCTAACCCAACCTAAACTAACCTAACCTAACCTAACCTAACCTAACCTAACCTAACCTAACCTAACCTAACCTAACCTAACCTAACCTAATCTAACCTAACCTAACCTAACCTAACCTAACCTAACCTAACCTAACCTAACCTAACCTAACCTAACCTAACCTAACCTAACCTAACCTAACCTAACCTAACCTAACCTAACCTAACCTAACCTAACCTAACCTAACCTAACCTAACCTAACCTAACCTAACCTAACCTAACCTAACCTAACCTAACCTAACCTAACCTAACCTAACCTAACCTAACCTAACCTAACCTAACCTAACCTAACCTAACCTAACCTAACCTAACCTAACCTAACCTAACCTAACCTAACCTAACCTAACCTAACCTAACCTAACCTAACCTAACCTAACCTAACCTAACCTAACCTAACCTAACCTAACCTAACCTAACCTAACCTAACCTAACCTAACCTAACCTAACCTAACCTAACCTAACCTAACCTAACCTAACCTAACCTAACCCAACCTAACCTAACCTAACCTAACCTAACCTAACCTAACCTAACCTAACCTAACCTAACCTAACCTAACCTAACCTAACCTAACCTAACCTAACCTAACCTAACCTAACCTAACCTAACCTAACCTAACCTAACCTAACCTAACCTAACCTAACCTAACCTAACCTAACCTAACCTAACCTAACCTAACCTAACCTAACCTAACCTAACCTAACCTAACCTAACCTAACCTAACCTAACCTAACCTAACCTAACCTAACCTAACCTAACATATCCTAATCCTTAACCCAACCTAACCTAACCTAACCTAACCTAACCTAACCTAACCTAACCTAACCTAACCTAACCTAACCTAACCTAACCTAACCCAACCTAACCTAACCTAACCTACCCTAACCTAACCTAACCTACCCTAACCTAACCCAACCTAACCTAACCTAACCTAACCTAACCTAACCTAACCTAACCTAACCTAACCTAACCTAACCTAACCTAACCTAACCTAACCTAACCTAACCTAACCTAACCTAACCTAACCTAACCTAACCTAACCTAACCTAACCTAACCTAACCTAACCTAACCTAACCTAACCTTTTTTTTTTTTTTTTTGACGGAGTGGAAATGCATTTACGCATACCCCTGGCCCTCTGCCGTGGGGGTTATGTGGGACTCACCCGGTTTCCCGGTCATACCCACTAAAACCACTCCGACGTGTCCGTCACTGCCGTTAGTGGGGACGCCACGGGATATGCCATAAGCCACCGCGACGACCCCCGGCAAGCCCGCTAGCGGGCACCCGCACAAAAAGGAGGGGGGAAAGAGAGCCAGACACGCTTAGCCCCTCCCCTTACCCAACCTCATGGATTTTTATAGAGGTTGTCTCCTCGCAGCCCCCCCCCCGCCGGGGAGCGGCCCTCGCTCCAAACTCTACGAGTAAGGGTTACGAGTTGGCCGACGACCTGCCGAAACCCGCCGCCGCCCAGGCAGAGCACCCCGAAGGGCGCACCTGCAGAACAGGCTCGCCCTGAAAAGGGCAAGCCTGGCTCCTCCAGGCAGGCCCATTGTTGGCCTGCCGTGTGACTGCCTATTACCGCTGCCCTCACTTTGGACCTGTCCGGCATGGGAGTCCCTGCCGGCATAGCTCCAAAGATCACTGGGCAAACGACAAGTAGGCAGCACACTTCCCCCCCCCTGGTCTCATCCACAGTGCCCTCTAGAAAGAGGGACACGCGGAGAGACACCCCCGTGTCGGGTTATTAGCCATCGACCAACAATATCTCTAAAAGGGAAATTGTTGACCGATGCCCAGGGTGCACCGGCCCAAGTACTGCTCTTCCCCCCGCACCTCCAATTGCGTAAAGGGAACCGCAGCACCAAGGCACACGAGGAGGTTACCCGACATAGCACCCCAACCTAACCTAACCTAACCTAACCTAACCTAACCTAACCTAACCTAACCTAACCTAACCTAACCTAACCTAACCTAACCTAACCTAACCTAACCTAACCTAACCTAACCTAACCTAACCTAACCTAACCTAACCTAACCTAACCTAACCTAACCTAACCTAACCTAACCTAACCTAACCTAACCTAACCTAACCTAACCTAACCTAACCTAACCTAACCTAACCTAACCTAACCTAACCTAACCTAACCTAACCTAACCTAACCTAACCTAACCTAACCTAACCTAACCTAACCTAACCTAACCTAACCTAACCTAACCTAACCTAACCTAACCTAACCTAACCTAACCTAACCTAACCTAACCTAACCCAACCTAACCTAACCTAACCTAACCTAACCTAACCTAACCTAACCTAACCTAACCTAACCTAACCTAACCTAACCTAACCTAACCTAACCTAACCTAACCTAACCTAACCTAACCTAACCTAACCTAACCTAACCTAACCTAACCTAACCTAACCTAACCTAACCTAACCTAACCTAACCTAACCTAACCTAACCTAACCTAACCTAACCTAACCTAACCTAATCTAACCTAACCTAACCTAACCTAACCTAACCTAACCTAACCTAACCTAACCTAACCTAACCTAACCTAACCTAACCTAACCTAACCTAACCTAACCTAACCTACACTATCCTAACCTAACCTAACCTAACCTAACCTAACCTAACCTAACCTAACCTAACCTAACCTAACCTAACCTAACCTAACCTAACCTAACCTAACCTAACCTAACCTAACCTAACCTAACCTAACCTAACCTAACCTAACCTAACCTAACCTAACCTAACCTAACCTAACCTAACCTAACCTAACCTAACCTAACCTAACCTAACCTAACCTAACCTAACCTAACCTAACCTAACCTAACCTAACCTAACCTAACCTAACCTAACCTAACCTAACCTAACCTAACCTAACCTAACCTAACCTAACCTAACCTAACCTAACCTAACCTAACCTAACCTAACCTAACCTAACCTAACCTAACCTAACCTAACCTAACCTAACCTAACCTAACCTAACCTAACCTAACCTAACCTAACCTAACCTAACCTAACCTAACCTAACCTAACCTAACCTAACCTAACCTAACCTAACCTAACCTAACCTAACCTAACCTAACCTAACCTAACCTAACCTAACCTAACCTAACCTAACCTAACCTAACCTAACCTAACCTAACCTAACCTAACCTAACCTAACCTAACCTAACCTAACCTAACCTAACCTAACCTAACCTAACCTAACCTAACCTAACCTAACCTAACCTAACCTAACCTAACCTAACCTAACCTAACCTAACCTAACCTAACCTAACCTAACCTAACCTAACCTAACCTAACCTAACCTAACCTAACCTAACCTAACCTAACCTAACCTAACCTAACCTAACCTAACCTAACCTAACCTAACCTAACCTAACCTAACCTAACCTAACCTAACCTAACCTAACCTAACCTAACCTAACCTAACCTAACCTAACCTAACCTAACCTAACCTAACCTAACCTAACCTAACCTAACCTAACCTAACCTAACCTAACCTAACCTAACCTAACCTTTTTTTTTTTTTTTTTTGACGGAGTGGAAATGCATTTACGCATACCCCTGGCCCTCTGCCGTGTGGGGTTATGTGGGACTCACCCGGTTTCCCGGTCATACCCACAAAACCCACCCCGACGTGCCCGTCACTGCCGTTAGTGGGCCCGCCAGGGGATAGGCCAAAAGCCACCGCGACGACCCCGGCCAAGCCCGCTAGCGGGCACCCGCACAAAAAAGGAGGGGGGGAAAGAGAGCCAGACACGCTTAGCCCCTCCCCTTACCCAACCTCGTGGATTTTTTATAGAGGTTTTCTCCTCGCAGCCCCCACCCCGAAGGGTAGCGGCCCTCGCTCCAAACTCTACGAGTAAGGGTTACGAGTTGGCCGACGACCTGCCGAAACAAGCCGCCGCCCAGGCAGAGCACCCCGAAGGGCGCACCCGCAGAACAGGCTCGCCCTGAAAAGGGCAAGCCTGGCCCTCCAGGCAGGCCCATTGTTGGCCCGCCGTGTGACTGCCTATTACCGCTGCCCTCACTTTTGACCTGTCCGGCATGGGAGTCCCTGCCGGCATAGCTCCAAAGATCACTGGGCAAACGACAAGTAGGCAGCACACTTCCCCCCCCTGGTCTCATCCACAGTGCCCTCTAGAAAGAGGGACACGCGGAGAGACACCCCCGTGTCGGGTTATTAGCCATCGACCAACAATATCTCTAAAAGGGAAATTGTTGACCGATGCCCAGGGTGCACCGGCCCAAGTACTGCTCTTCCCCCCGCACCTCCAATTGCGTAAGGGGAACCGCAGCACCAAGGCACACGAGGAGGTTACCCGACATAGCACCCTAACCTAACCTAACCTAACCTAACCTAACCTAACCTAACCTAACCTAACCTAACCTAACCTAACCTAACCTAACCTAACCTAACCTTTTTTTTTTTTTTTTTTTGACGGAGTGGAAATGCATTTACGCATACCCCCTGGCCCTCTGCCGTGTGGGGGTTATGTGGGACTCACCCGGTTTCCCGGTCATACCCACTAAAACCACTCCGACGTGTCCGACACTGCCGTTAGTGGGGACGCCACGGGATATGCCATAAGCCACCGCGACGACCCCCGGCAAGCCCGCTAGCGGGCACCCGCACAAAAAAGGAGGGGGGGAAAGAGAGCCAGACACGCTTAGCCCCTCCCCTTACCCAACCTCATGGATTTTTTATAGAGGTTTTCTCCTCGCAGCCCCCACCCCGAAGGGTAGCGGCCCTCGCTCCAAACTCTACGAGTAAGGGTTACGAGTTGGCCGACGACCTGCCGAAACAAGCCGCCGCCCAGGCAGAGCACCCCGAAGGGCGCACCCGCAGAACAGGCTCGCCCTGAAAAGGGCAAGCCTGGCCCTCCAGGCAGGCCCAGTGTTGGCCTGCCGTGTGACTGCCTATTACCGCTGCCCTCACTTTGGACCTGTCCGGCATGGGAGTCCCTGCCGGCATAGCTCCAAAGATCACTGGGCAAACGACAAGTAGGCAGCACACTTCCCCCCCCTGGTCTCATCCACAGTGCCCTCTAGAAAGAGGGACACGCGGAGAGACACCCCCGTGTCGGGTTATTAGCCATCGACCAACAATATCTCTAAAAGGGAAATTGTTGACCGATGCCCAGGGTGCACCGGCCCAAGTACTGCTCTTCCCCCCGCACCTCCAATTGCGTAAAGGGAACCGCAGCACCAAGGCACACGAGGAGGTTACCCGACATAGCACCCCAACCTAACCTAACCTAACCTAACCTAACCTAACCTAACCTAACCTAACCTAACCTAACCTAACCTAACCTAACCTAACCTAACCTAACCTAACCTAACCTAACCTAACCTAACCTAACCTAACCTAACCTAACCTAACCTAACCTAACCTAACCTAACCTAACCTAACCTAACCTAACCTAACCTAACCTAACCTAACCTAACCTAACCTAACCTAACCTAACCTAACCTAACCTAACCTAACCTAACCTAACCTAACCTAACCTAACCTAACCTAACCTAACCTAACCTAACCTAACCTAACCTAACCTAACCTAACCTAACCTAACCTAACCTAACCTAACCTAACCTAACCTAACCTAACCTAACCTAACCTAACCTAACCTAACCTAACCTAACCTAACCTAACCTAACCTAACCTAACCTAACCTAACCTAACCTAACCTAACCTAACCTAACCTAACCTAACCTAACCTAACCTTTTTTTTTTTTTTTTTTTGACGGAGTGGAAATGCATTTACGCATACCCCCTGGCCCTCTGCCGTGTGGGGGTTATGTGGGACTCACCCGGTTTCCCGGTCATACCCACTAAAACCACTCCGGCGTGTCCGTCACTGCCGTTAGTGGGGACGCCACGGGATATGCCATAAGCCACCGCGACGACCCCCGGCAAGCCCGCTAGCGGGCACCCGCACAAAAAGGAGGGGGGGAAAGAGAGCCTACACGCTTAGCCCCTCCCCTTACCCAACCTCGTGGATTTTTTATAGAGGTTTTCTCCTCGCGGCCCCCACCCCGAGGGGTAGCGGCCCTCGCTCCAAACTCTGTGAGTAAGGGTTGCGAGTTGGCCGACGACCTGCCGAAACAAGCCGCCGCCCAGGCAGAGCACCCCGAAGGGCACACCCGCAGAACAGGCTCGCCCTGAAAAGGGCAAGCCTGGCCCTCCAGGCAGGCCCATTGCTGGGCCCGCCGTGTGACTGCCTATGGCGCTGCCCTCACTTTGGACCTGTCCGGTGTGGGAAACCCTTCCGGCATAGCTCCGAAAGATCACTGGGCAACGACAAGTAGGCAGCACACTTCCCCTGGTCTCATCCACAGTGCCCTCTAGAAAGAGGGACACGCGGAGAGACACCCCCGTGTCGGGTTATTAGCCATCGGCCAACAATATCTCTAAAATAGAAATTGTTGACCGATGCCCAGGGTGCACCGGCCCAAGTACTGCTCTTCCCCCCGCACCTCCAATTGCGTAAGGGGAACCGCAGCTCCAAGGCACACGAGGAGGTTACCCGACATAGCACCCCAACCTAACCTAACCTAACCTAACCTAACCTAACCTAACCTAACCTAACCTAACCTAACCTAACCTAACCTAACCTAACCTAACCTAACCTAACCTAACCTAACCTAACCTAACCGAACCTAACCTAACCTAACCTAACCTAACCTAACCTAACCTAACCTAACCTAACCTAACCTAACCTAACCTAACCTAACCTAACCTAACCTAACCTAACCTAACCTAACCTAACCTAACCTAACCTAACCTAACCTAACCTAACCTAACCTAACCTAACATAACCTAACCTAACCTAACCTAACCTAACCTAACCTAACCTAACCTAACCTAACCTAACCTAACAGAACCTAACCTAACCTAACCTAACCTAACCTAACCTAACCTAACCTAACCTAACCTAACCTAACCTAACCTAACCTAACCTAACCTAACCTAACCTAACCTAACCTAACCTAACCTAACCTAACCTAACCTAACCTAACCTAACCTAACCTAACCTAACCTAACCTAACCTAACCTAACCTAACCTAACCTAACCTAACCTAACCTAACCTAACCTAACCTAACCTAACCTAACCTAACCTAACCTAACCTAACCTAACCTAACCTAACCTTTTTTTTTTTTTTTTTGACGGAGTGGAAATGCATTTACGCATACCCCCTGGCCCTCTGCCGTGTGGGGGTTATGTGGGACTCACCCGGTTTCCCGGTCATACCCACTAAAACCACTCCGACGTGTCCGTCACTGCCGTTAGTGGGGACGCCACGGGATATGCCATAAGCCACCGCGACGACCCCCGGCAAGCCCGCTAGCGGGCACCCGCACAAAAAAGGAGGGGGGGAAAGAGAGCCTACACGCTTAGCCCCTCCCCTTACCCAACCTCGTGGATTTTTTATAGAGGTTTTCTCCTCGCGGCCCCCACCCCGAGGGGTAGCGGCCCTCGCTCCAAACTCTGCGAGTAAGGGTTGCGAGTTGGCCGACGACCTGCCGAAACAAGCCGCCGCCCAGGCAGAGCACCCCGAAGGGCGCACCCGCAGAACAGGCTCGCCCTGAAAAGGGCAAGCCTGGCCCTCCAGGCAGGCCCATTGCTGGGCCCGCCGTGTGACTGCCTATGACCGCTGCCCTCACTTTGGACCTGTCCGGCATGGGAGTCCCTGCCGGCATAGCTCCAAAGATCACTGGGCAAACGACAAGTAGGCAGCACACTTCCCCCCCCTGGTCTCATCCACAGTGCCCTCTAGAAAGAGGGACACGCGGAGAGACACCCCCGTGTCGGGTTATTAGCCATCGGCCAACAATATCTCTAAAGAGAAATTGTTGACCGATGCCCAGGGTGCACCGGCCCAAGTACTGCTCTTCCCCCCGCACCTCCAATTGCGTAAGGGGAACCGCAGCACCAAGGCACACGAGGAGGTTACCCGACATAGCACCCCAACCTAACCTAACCTAACCTAACCTAACCTAACCTAACCTAACCTAACCTAACCTAACCTAACCTAACCTAACCTAACCTAACCTAACCTAACCTAACCTAACCTAACCTAACCTAACCTAACCTAACCTAACCTAACCTAACCTAACCTAACCTAACCTAACCTAACCTAACCTAACCTAACCTAACCTAACCTAACCTAACCTAACCTAACCTAACCTAACCTAACCTAACCTAACCTAACCTAACCTAACCTAACCTAACCTAACCTAACCTAACCTAACCTAACCTAACCTAACCTAACCTAACCTAACCTAACCTAACCTAACCTAACCTAACCTAACCTAACCTAACCTAACCTAACCTAACCTAACCTAACCTAACCTAACCTAACCTAACCTAACCTAACCGGCCGGAGAACTGGGGCCGGCGGGAGGAGGCTCTTCACCTCGTCTAGGCGGGCGTTCACCATCCCGCCTAGAGATACGAAGAGGCTCCTGGTGAGCTCCTCCCGGAAGGCCAACAGGGTATCTGACACGGCAGACATGACCTGTCCCGTCAAGTCGGTCCCCTCAGAATTCGGAGAGGACTTCCTCTCCGAGAAGGCCTTTCGGAGGGCCTTTGTCTCCGCCTGGGCCAGGGCCAGCTGTTCCCGGAGCCGCTTCTGGTCCGCCCGCATAGCCCGGAGCTCGTCACTCACTGAGTGAGCCTCCAGCCGGTCCATGGCCGCCGCCACACTATGACAGGCCTTTTTGATGCGGCCCCAGACCCGCTCATTCAAATTGCCGGATTTTCCGGCCTCGGCCAAAACGGTCTGTGCCGCCTGCCGCGCCTCCTCGATGGGGTCCCCCAGCTCCTCTGAGTTGGCCGGTTCCTCCTCCATGGGGGCGAGGGCCTTCCTCCTCACCTCCCTCTCCGGGCGCTTAAGAAACGCCTTAGAGGGGAGGGAGGTGTACCCGGCCTCCTCGTCCGCATCTAACTCGAAATCGGCCAACTCACTTGCTCTGAGGCAAGCCTTGGCCTTCGACAGTCCTACGTAGGCCCCAGGGGCACTTCCCGCCTTACCCCCCCTCCTGGCAGTTGGAACCTTGGGTTCCACGGCCGGCGCGGAGTCCCCAGGGTGGGCCCGCTTCTCGGCCGGACGGTTCTCCTCCGAGCCTACCTCCATCTCCAGCTCGTTTTCGGAGTCCTCGTCCGAGCTGCTGCCGTCCATGAGGGGCCGAATACGGCTCCAATTCTTGCCCGTGCCGTCCGCCATCGCGGGGGGGGCGCCGGACCTCAAAACACCCACTGAGGGCCTCGTATCGAATTTATTAAGTTAGGCGAAAAATTACGCGAAATCGCACAATTTTTCACCAAACTCAAAAAATTCCCCAAAAAGTGGGGGGGGGAGGTACCCACCCCAAACCTAAACTAAAAGGTGGGGATAGAAGACCCCCACCAGACTTCCAAAAATCAGCCCTCTAGCCCGACAAAATTCCCGCCCACGGTCGATTTAGCAATTTCAAAAATTGCTAATCGATTTTCCGTAGGCATTGCTATACGAATTTTATCAGGCGCCGAAAATTTGATTTTCGGAAGCCGATAACTTCCAAACCACACAACCGATTTTCCCGGAAAAAATTCCGGGGCACAGACCGCGCCGAGATGCACCTACCACCAAAAGTTGGGGCCGGAGATCCCAGCGCAAGTGCCCGGAAAAAATTCCGGAAAAAATTTTCAATTTTATGACAAATTTGCCAAAAAATCGAAATTTCGGAGTCCAAAAAACTAGCCAAGGTCGTCAAATTAATCCGTTCCAACGTCGAAAAAGCACTCAAAAGTCGCGTCCGCAAAACTCCACAAAATCCCGCAGCAATACGCCCATAAACTAAAAAGCTCAAAGGCGTAACCTAACCTAACCTAACCTAACCTTTTTTTTTTTTTTTTTTTTTTTGACGGAGTGGAAAATGCTTTACGCATCCCCCAGGCCTGGGGCGACCTGGGGGTATGTGGGACTCTCCCGGGCTAGTCCCGGGCCTACCCACTAAAAACCACTCCGGCGTTTCCCGCTCTGCCGTTAAGGGGACGCATGGGATCTAGTGAATTTCACCATGACGTCCCCCGGCCGCCCCAGTCTATCTCACCGGGGCTCCCGCGCCATGGGGGGGCAAGTCGGTACGCTCGACTCGCCCCCCAGACGAAGGCCGTTAACGAGGGTCCCCAACCCTCCGGCCTTACAGGGGAATCTGGCGGTTCGCGGCGAGATACCGCGAACGCCTGACTCCCCTTCGTCTGCGCCTGAGCGGGAGCGCGTCCGCTGCATCCTCGCGCTCCCGCTCCGCGGCCTCCTTCTGGGACATGACGGTCTCGCAGAAGGAGGCCACCGCCTCCCACCCCCTGTCGCTGCACAGCATTCCGGCGACGATGCTGTGCAGCGAGAGGTCCTCCCTCCCGAGGGCGAGCCTCAGGGTGCGGCGATCTTCCGCCCAGCGACTACACTCTTCCACGGTGTGCTGGGCGGTGTCGTCGGGATCGCCGCACTCGTGGCATCCGGGGCCGAGCTCCCTCCCGATGCGGTGCAGGTAATGACCGAAGCAGCCATGCCCGGTCAAGACCTGCACCATGCGGTAGCTCAAGGCCCCGCGCCCTCTCTTCAACCAGCGGTCGAGCGACGGGAGGATGGCCCCTATGGTTCGGGTTCCATAGAGGGAATCCCCCAGGTCGCTCTTCCACCGGTCCCTCAGTCTGTCGTCGGCCAACCGGCGCGCTCTCTCCGCTTCTTCCGGGCCCAGACTCTCCCCTAGAGTCCGGGCCTCTACCCTCCTTTGGTGCCTCTCCGCCAACACCTGGGCATCCAACTCCCAGGGAGGGGTGGCGGCGAGGAGGCACGCGGCCGCATGTGAGACGGTGGTGTACGCCCTGCAGATGCGCAGGGCCACCACCCTCTGCGGCCGCCGGAGCTGCGCTCGGTTGGCCGCCGACAGACGGTCGGCCCAAATTGGGGCCCCGTACAAGGCCATGCTCCTCACCACATTGGCGAAGAGCCGGCGGCACGGGGCGTTTGGGCCGCCCACGTTGGGCAGCAGACGGCTGAGTGCCGCCGCTGCACCAACGACCCGGGGAGCAAGTCGCCGGAAATGCTCCCCGAAGTCCCACCTGCGGTCCAGGATGAGCCCAAGATATTTGATGTGGGGCTCAACCCGGACCGCTTCCCCCTCCACAGGGATGGTGAGGCCCGCTCGCACTCGCCATCCCCTCCCCCCGAAGACAACGGCCTCTGTCTTCGGGAGGGCCACCTTCAGCCCGAGGAGACCAATGCGTGCGACGGTGAGCTCCGTGGCCACCGCCGCCCGTCTGAGGGTCCCCGAGCTCCGCGCCCCGCACAGCCACCATCGTGTCGTCAGCATAACAGATGGTGACCATGCGGGGGAGCTGCACCCCCCTTATGGCCCAGTCGTAGCCGAGGTTCCACAGAAGGGGTCCGAGCACGGACCCTTGTGGAACCCCACAGGCCATGGGGCGCAGCTTTCGGCCGTCCCTGTCGTCGTAGAGCACTACCCGGTCCTGCAGGTAGTGCTCTACAACCCTCCTCAGGTAGGGAGGCACTCCGTGATATCTGAGTGCCTCCCTCACCACCCCGTAGGGGAGAGTGCCGAATGCGTTGGCGATGTCCAGAGACACCGCCACGACACCCTCCCCCCTTCCCGCCGCCTGGACGCTGTACTCCCTCAGCCGAGCTACAGCGTCCAGCGTGGACCGCCCCTCCCGGAACCCGAACTGGTTGTCGGCCAAGTCCGGGCCCGTTTCTCGTAGGTGATGCTGGATTCTGGAGGCCAGGATCCTCTCAAACACCTTCCCGGCCTCATCCAGCATCACCAAGGGGCGGTACCCCGAAGGAGAGTCCGGCGGCCGACCCTCCTTCCGCAGGAGGACTAGCCTCCCCCTCTTCCAGCACCCCGGGAAGCGCCCCTCCCTGAGACAATCCTCAAGGAGGAGTTTGTAGCGGTCCCCGAGGTGCTTCAGTGCCAGGTGCAGGACCTTACCTGGCACTCCGTCCGGACCCGGAGCCTTTCTCCAGGCCCGGAGCCTCTCCACAGCCCTCTCCATCTCGCCGTCCGTGAGCGGCGGGACGGCGGAATCGAGAGGGCTTCCCTCCTCCTCAGGGAGCGCCATTACCGGCGGGACAAAGTCTCCCGCCGGTGGGAAGAGGCCCTCGACGACCCTCTGGAGGAGTTCCGGCGACATCGAGTCCGTTGCGGGGGCGCACTTAAGTTTGCTCCGTACGAGCTTGTACGGACGCCCCCACGGATCTCGATCCAACGTCGCCAGAAACTCCTCGCGCGCCTCATCCTTCCTCCGCGCGATGGCCGTCTTGAGGGCCTCTATGGCCTCCCTGAGCTCCCGGTGGAGGAGCTCCTCCTCCTCGGCGGTGTGTCTCCGTCTTCTGCAGCGTGCGTAACGGCGGCGGGCTGTGTTACTGGTGGTGCGGAGGGCAGCAATCTCCGCTGTCCACCAGTACACTTGCCGCCTCGCGGGCACCCTCTTTACCCGAGGCATGCCCGCGTCACACACTGCAGTAAGAGACTCTTGGAGTCTCACCGCCCGCTCCTCCACTCCCAAGGTGGTCGCCGGGGAGGCGCACCATGCTTCAACTATGGCCGCCTCCTCCGCCTGGTCCCGATCCAGACGGGTCAGCGCCCACCTTGGGAACCGGGTCCTCGCCCGCCCCCTCCCGGGTGGCGATGGGCGTGGGGAGACCCTCATCCGAATGTATCGGTGGTCGGAGAGGGTCTCCTCGTCCTCCAGGACGCGCCAGTCTCGGACGCGCGCAGCAATGGCGGGGGTCGCGAACGTGATGTCCACGATTGATCCCCCCTGCCTGCGTACGCACGTCTCGACGCGGCCCTGGTTTAGGATCACCAGGCCCATCGCCACCGTCCAGTCCAGCAGGACCGCCCCCTTTGGGTCGGTACTGGGAGAGCCCCAGGCCACGCATTTGGCGTTGAGGTCCCCGAGCACCATCATTGGCCCAGGGGCGATCCTTCCGACCAGAGTCCCCAGCCTCTGGAGGAAGACTTCGAAGGCCCGCAGCGGCTGGTTGGGGGAGAAGTAAACTCCTATGAGTGTTACCTCCCCCAATTTTGCAGCCGCGTATCCCGGGCCCCTCTCTATCTCCTCGAGAGGGGGGGACTCCCCTCCTGGGGGCACCACCAACGCCGCCGTTCCGTCTGTTGCCCCAACCCAGTTGGGTTGGGGTGGTACCGCGTAGGGCTCCGTGACTATGCCAACGCCAACCCCCCACTCGGCCATGACCTGCATAAGCAGGTCCTGGGCGCGAGCGGAGTGGTTGGCGTTGGCCTGCAGTACCTCTAATGCTTTTTGAGGGCCTCTCAACATTCCATTGATGTCGGGCCCTCCGTGGCAGTTCCGGCGGCGGCGGCAGCAGCAGTGGAAGCTGTGGCAGCGGCGGCGGCCGCTCTCACCGGGGGTTTGGTGGAGGGGGCGCTAGCTCCTCTTGTGCTCGGGGGAGAGCACTTTTCCCCCCCCATGCTGTGGGCAGAGGGCTTGCCAGCATGATGGCAGACCCCGCAGAAGGGAGTCTCTACGCAGTCTGCCATCTTATGCCCCGGTTTGCTGCACCGGAAGCATAGATGCCCTCTTTCCACCGGGGAGGGGCAGGTCGGCCGGGTGTGTCCGGTGCCCAGGCATCTGAAACACCGTAGTGGTTCCGGGTCCAACGCCTGGAACCGGGCCACCGACCACCCGATGCACACCCTGCTGGCCTCCAGCAGTGTGTTGGCCACTTTGGCCGGGCACTGCAAGAGCGCCGCCCCCGATCCTCCATAGCCCCTCCTGATGCTGCCCACCTTCATCTGATCCGGTGGGCAGCCCCCCTTTATGGCGCAGGCATTCGCTACCATTTCAGGGGTGGCAGCTTCGTCCAGCCCCAGGATCCGGATCCTGGCCATCTTGACCGGGCAGTACACCCTAGCCACGTCGCCGATGACGCCCTCCATCCTTGCGCGGAGGACCTCGGCGGCGCGGCCTCCGTCCGCCCCAGGGATCTCCAGAATGCGAGATCCGTCGGCTGTCCTCCTGATTCGGAGGTGGTCGATACCGACCTCCTCCAGCTTGAAGGCGGAGGATGCCTTCAGCATGACGGAGGCGTAGGTTGCCTCCGCCCCCGGGTTGATGGCCACCACCACGGCCGCTGTTTTGGGCACCGGGACCTTTTTGGTCTTCGATGCCGGGGCCGGCGGCTTGGGTTTGGTGGCTTGCGCCGCTGAAGGAGGAGGGGCCTTCCCCTTCTTCTTTTTACCCCTCACCACTTCGCTCCAGGAAGACTGGGCGGAGGTGGTCGGGGGGGGTGCCTCGGGTTGAGAGGAGGCCGACGACGGACCTGGTTGAGGCCCAGTGGTGACCCTTCTCCGGGTCGGCGCCGGTGCCGGCGCAGATCTAGCTGGGGGGGCCAGAGTGGACCCCGTTGTGGCATTCCTGCCTGCAGTCACCGGCGCTTCTCCTGTGGGGGGATTAGCCGGGGCTGTCTTTTTCCCCCTCGGCTTCGGCGTAGGAGCCTGGGATGGTGCTCCAGCCTCTGGTTGGGCGCTGCGGCCCTCCTCCTCCGACGCCCTTCTGCGGTCCGCCGCCAGTGGTGGGCGGAGGACTGGGGCCGGTGGGAGGAGACTCCTCACCTCGTCCAGGCGGGCATTCACCATGCCCCCTAACGAGACGAAGAGGCTCCTCGTTAGCTCCTCCCGGAAGGCCGTGAGGGTGTCAGACACCGCGGCCATAACCTGTCCCGCCAGGTCTTGTCCTTCAGAATTTGGAGAGGACCTCCTCTCGGAAAAGGCCTGGCGGAGCGCCTTCGTTTCGGCCTGAGCAAGCGCCAACTGCTCCCGGAGCCTCTTCTGATCAGCCCTCAGGATTCGGATCTCGTCGGCTACCGAACGGGTCTCGAGTTGGTCCATGGCCACCGCTATATTTTTGCAGGCCTTATTAATTTGGCCCCAGACTCGTCCATTAAGGTTGCCCGACTTCCCGGCTTGAATAAGGACGGTCTGGGCTGCCTGCCGTGCCACTTCAATGGGGTCGTCCAGCTTCTCATGGACGTCCTCATTCTCCTCTTCCATCGGGACCAGGGTCCTTTTCCCTACTTCCCTCTCCGGGCGCTTCATGAACGCCTTAGAGGGGGAAAGGGGAACGTATCCCACTTCCTCGTCTGCATCGGCCTCGAAGTCCCCAAATTCGCTGGCCTTCAGGGAGGCTTTGGCCTTAGCGAGGCCAGTGTAAGCCCCTGGGGCTTTCTGGGTCCTGCCCCCACGCTTGGCAGTGCCCACCTTGGGTTCCACCGCCGGTTTTGGGTCTTCGTCATGGGTCCGTTTCTCAGCCGGTCGGTTGGTATCCGGAACATCCGCGGGCACCTCCAGATCAGAGCAAGTCCCTGGAGTGCCGTCTGTTTTTAACCGCTCACGTGCCTTTCCCCTATCTTCGTCGATAGGGGCAAGACACTGAGCACCTGCTGGTTTAAGTGAGGGGATATAAAGCCTCAACCCTCGCACGCGACTGCGTTCCTTCATCTCCTCCACATCTCCTCTACGTCCTCCGTTTGGTTTTTTTTTAGGTGTATCCATATTTGTTCCCACGAGTAAGGTCGGTATAAAACGTCCACCCGGCAGAGCCGCCTTGCCAGGGCAAGCCTATTGCGTGACCCCGTTATTGCGTCGGCTGGTGCAATAACGGGGGGAAACACTAACGACTGGACTCCCTCCAGCCACTCATCCCCTCGCCGTGCTCCAAACTTGGGATTAGGGTAATTTTTTATAGAGGTTTTCTTCCTCGCGGTCCGGCCGGTTAAGGCAAGACCCTCGTTCCTCTTCGAAGCCGTGAGACATGTCCACGACACTCCTCCAAGGTTTACGATATACGGCGGTGGCACCAGGAGAAACCCCTGTCGCCTGCCTAGCGGCAGTGTGAGTGCTCGCCAGGCCCGCCATGCTCTTCAAGAGCACCCGCCCCGTACTACCTTGGCAGCACAATCCCCTCCCCCTATCCCCATTCCCCTAACCATCCCAAAATCCCCCCATCCCATCCCCCCCAACAACCAATACCCTCCCTTTTCCCACTAACAACCCCCCCCAGACTCCCCCCCCCCCGATCCCTCATCCCCGATCCCCATTCCCCCCCCCCCCCCACGTCGGGTTATTCGCCATCAATCATCAATATCCCACTTGGAGAAATTGTTGATCGATGCCCAGGGTGCACCGGCCCGAGTGCTGCTCTTCCCCCCGGACGAATCCAGAAAGGAACCGCAGCACCAAGGCACACGAGGAGGTTACCCGACATAGCACCCCAACCTAACCTAACCTAACCTAACCTAACCTAACCTAACCTAACCTAACCTTTTTTTTTTTTTTTTTTTTTTTACGGAGTGGAAAATGCTTTACGCATCCCCCAGGCCTGGGGCGACCTGGGGGTATGTGGGACTCTCCCGGGCTAGTCCCGGGCCTACCCACTAAAAACCACTCCGGCGTTTCCCGCTCTGCCGTTAAGGGGACGCATGGGATCTAGTGAATTTCACCATGACGTCCCCCGGCCGCCCCGGTCTATCTCACCGGGGCTCCCGCGCCATGGGGGGGCAAGTCGGTACGCTCGACTCGCCCCCCAGACGAAGGCCGTCAGAGGGTCCCCAACCCTCCGGCCTTACAGGGGAATCTGGCGGTTCGCGGCGAGATACCGCGAACGCCTAACTCCCCTTCGTCTGCGCCGGAGCGGGTGCGCGTCGGCTGCCTCTTCGCGCTCCCGCTCCGCAGCCTCCTTCTGGGACATGACAGTCTAGCAGAAGGAGGCCGCCGCCTCCCACCCCCTGTCGCTGCACAGCATTCCGGCGACGATGCTGTGCAGCGAGAGGTCCTCCCTCCCGAGGGCGAGCCTCAGGGTGCGGCGATCATCCGCCCAGCGACTGCACTCTTCCACAGTGTGCTGGGCGGTGTCGTCCGGATCGCCGCACTCGTGGCATCCGGGGCCCGGCTCCCTCCCGATTCGGTGCAGGTAGTGACCGAAGCAGCCATGCCCGGTCAAAACCTGCACCATGCGGTAGCTCAGGGCCCCGCGCCCTCTCTCCAACCAGCGGTCGAACGACGGGAGGACGGCCCCTATGGTTCGGGTACCATAGAGGGAATCCTCCAGGTCGTTCTTCCACCGGTCCCTCAACCTGTCGACGGCCAACCGGCGCGCTCTTTCCACCTCTTCCGGGCCCAGACTCTCCCCTAGAGTCCGGGCCTCTACCCTCCTTTGGTGCCTCTCCGCCAACACCTGGGCATCCAACTCCCAGGGAGGGGTGGCGGCAACCTAACCTAACCTAACCTAACCTAACCTAACCTAACCTAACTTTTTTTTCAAATAAAAAATAAATTTTGTTTGGTTAAAATAATTTCATTACCAACTATCCCCTAGCTTGTGGCACACTCAAAACATGAGATTTCTGCAATTTTACCAACCTAATTTATCAAAACCTAACATGAAAAAAAAAAGTTAGGTTAGGTTAGGTTTGGTTTTTTTTTCAACCTAACCTAACTTTTTTTTTAAATAAAAAATAAATTTTGTTTGGTTAAAATAATTTCATTACCAACTATCCCCTAGCTTGTGGCACACTCAAAACATGAGATTTCTGCAATTTTACCAACCCAACCTATCAAAACCTAACATGAAAAAAAAAAGTTAGGTTAGGTTAGGTTTGGTTTTTTTTTCAACCTAACCTAACTTTTTTTTTAAATAAAAAATAAATTTTGTTTGGTTAAAATAATTTCATTACCAACTATCCCCTAGCTTGTGGCACACTCAAAACATGAGATTTCTGCAATTTTACCAACCCAACCTATCAAAACCTAACATGAAAAAAAAAAGTTAGGTTAGGTTTGGTTTTTTTTTCAACCTAACCTAACTTTTTTTTTAAATAAAAAATAAATTTTGTTTGGTTAAAATAATTTCATTACCAACTATCCCCTAGCTTGTGGCACACTCAAAACATGAGATTTCCGCAATTTTACCAACCCAACCTAACAAAACCTAACATGAAAAAAAAAAGTTAGGTTAGGTTTGGTTTTTTTTTCAACCTAACCTAACTTTTTTTTTAAATAAAAAATAAATTTTGTTTGGTTAAAATAATTTCATTACCAACTATCCCCTAGCTTGTGGCACACTCAAAACATGAGATTTCCGCAATTTTACCAACCCAACCTAACAAAACCTAACATGAAAAAAAAAGTTAGGTTAGGTTTTTGCGTGGGGGTTAAACTTAAAAGTGCTTTTATTATGTGCAATTAATATAGATATTTCACCAATCTTTGTAGTGTCTACTGATTGTTTAAGTATCGGAAAATTGTAACTAGTACCTTTTTATGGGAACAACTTTGAGGTGAACCTTATGCAATTTTTTTTGACTACTCTGTAAAAAGTTATGCTCGACTTTGCCGTATAAATTAGACCTAGGTCCCATTGTTAGCGAATAAAAAAATTGCCTCTAAATATATTTATAGTTTCTGTGGCAAAAATCAAAGCAGAAATCGTAAAAAGTTGCCACAAGCCCTGCTATTATCGACTATCTACACTTAGTGGGTATAAACTAAGAACCAAAGTATTGTGTCACATGTCATGTTTGAAGTTAATTATAATAAATCGGCAACGCCGCGCGTGCATCTAGTCGCGGAGCGCAGTGCCGCATTGCTCCCCCCGGGGAGGGGTCGTGCCGGGTGACGCGGGTGGTGCGGGGTGGTGCGGGGTGGAGCGGGGCGGCGGCGGCGGCGCTGCGGCGGTGCCGCGCGGCACTCGGCCGGCGCCGGCGGGCGGGGAGCCGTGGCCGGACGCCGCGCGGCTGCCGCAGCCCGCAGTCATGTGTCGCGCCGCCGCTCCGCTCGCTGCGCTCGTCGCGCTGCTCGTCACGCTAGTCGGTGAGTCTGCTTCGAATACTCGTTTATCTTATTTCACTAGTAGCTGATTATGTTTTAAGACCCTCAATAAGAATAGTTCGATCCTCGAAGATATTTTTTTTTGTTATTTTACAAACCTACCTAGATCAGTAGCACAATATAGAACGACTGTTTATATTCTTCTGTTTTAAAATAAATGTTACTTACTTCTAAATTGTATATTTAAACGAATTTAATTTTATTTATGAAACTAGCGGTCCCGGCAGACGTCATCCTGCTCGTTCGAAATTCAAATTAGGTAACTTTAGTTAGACAACGTTTGTATGGGAAAAGAAAAGGGCTGTTTTTAGGGTTTTCCCTGCAGTTATTCGATTTCTCGCCGTAAGAACCATCCTTGGACTTCAACGAACATTTAAAAAAAAATTGGCCAAATTGGTCCAGGCGTTGTCGAGTTATGCGCTTACCAACACATTTTGCGATTCATTTTAATATATATACTTACTTAAAAGAAGATTAAGTAGGTAAATGAAATATAGACATACCTACATAATAATGTACTTAAAGTACATATCAAGGTTTTCTTACTTACTTATATCACTAGGTACCTACATAGTGTAAAACAATCTGTCGTCGCTGTCTATCTGTCCCTATGTATGCTTAAATTTTTAAAACTTCCTACGCAACGGATTTTGAAGCGTTTTTTTGAAATAGCTAGAGTGATTCAAGAGGAAGGTTTATCGCACCCGTGTGAAACTAGGGCGCGACGCTAGTTATGAATATAATATTGAACGCGTAATTACGAGAACGCAAAGAATGAATGACCTACCTAAGTAAATAGTAACGGCATTTACCTATACCTATTGAATATGTTATGAAGTACAATACCTAATACCTTGCGGTGCGTCGGCTAGGGAACTGCTTGCCTCCCAGCAGGTACTTACGATATATTTAATATACTTACGTCGGCTCGACACGGCGAAGCTAATTGCGGATTCGTTCATAGTATCATTGACATAGGTACCTACTTCATTCATAAAGTTTTTTGGTCATTAATATAATGTGAGTAAGTACCTATACTTACTTACAAAATATTACATTTAACTCCTTAGATGTAGTCTCAATTACGATACCTATTACTGAGTTAATTAAACAGGTAGGTACATGTTTCCGAAATTTCTATTAAGTAGGTACCTACATACTTACATACATTTCTAATTTGTTTAGATGACTGATTATTTTTGTTGTGTTGTTAGAAAGAAAGTTAGAAAAGTGAATAAAATATTTATTAAATAATAATAATAATATATTTAGTAAGTTTATTATTTTGTGAAAAAGTCCGTTGGGGCACTTCGGTACAGTGAGGTGTGAATCACAACGATACGTAGCAATCTGCCCCGCTAGCCGCTAGTGTGGCTCTTGCAGCACCCCGTCACAAATAATGTACGTGACGGGAAATGTCTTTGCCATGTTTTTTTTTCGAAAATGGTCCTTGCCTAACCAAGTAAATACCAAGGATGGTGGATAATAAATTATATTAACCAGGAAAACAAAAAAAAAATAGGCAAGTACCTACGTAAATTAGGTAGGTACTTACTGTCGAAGATTTCATCTAGGTACTTACCTACAAACAAATTCGTCTATATGGCATCAATCAATATATATATCTATATATAATATGTTGTCGAGTGATATTTCCATTTTGCGCATTTTGCTGCAACACGCGTTCACGGCGCGGCGTGACGATGCGACGGCACAGATCTAGTTTAACTAGCTAGGTATGCTGCGAGAATATGTCCTGAACAGAACATAACAACTGTTTATCTGTGATCTGTGAGATAGTTAAGTACTTAAGTGTCAGATCGTTCTTGAAACACATTTAAAGACCGATAAGTACCTATATATATATATATGCCTCTCATGAATAATATTTCGTCAATAACAAAGCACAACCGCAAGTTAACGAGCCGGCGCCGCGGCGGTGCAGCGGGGGATCGTTACAATTCATTCACAGATAATTATTTATTAGAGAGTAGTGGAACTCTGAATGGAACTCGCGTCGTGGTCGCTGGGTCGCTTGGTCGCTGGGTCGCTGGGTCGCTTGGTCGCTGGGTCGCTGGGTCGCTGGGTCGCTGGGTGCAACGCCGCGGCCGCGCGGAGCTGGCAGCTGGCGCGCGGCCAACTGGGGCTGTGGGCCGGCGCGCGGCGTCGCGGCGCTCCGGGATGACGTCTGTCACGTACCTACTCATATACTCACCTAATCATAAGGAAAGTTATCGCGTCCCTGAACTCATTGACATCCTCACAATTATTTACACGGAATACCAAAACAAATATATACCTAACTGACAATAGCGTAAGACGTATCCGCATTTAATATTTAAAATATATTTACTGTGAACGTTACACACACGCCCATTCGGCCGACTGGCGAGCCAATAATCTTATTAAATAAAAAATAAATAAACCGATTACCCTCGAACAAGTCCTCCGTTTGTCGGCCATATTGGATTACCTGCTCGCCCTTCATTTACTTACTTATATAAAAAAAAGGCTTTGAAGGCCAAGCCATAACGAGGAAAGAAAATCATATCAAAATAAAACTATGCCTAAGGTAAAATAAAATCGTTGATACTCGACGATAAACCGTGATAACACTACTTAGCCACATTTAGATCGTATGTCTTGTCTTGAAATTGTATGTTCTTTCTACAGGTGACAATAAAATATTTAGTTAAAAAAAATGAACTGTTAATTATTACCACTGTTATACGGCGCGGCGCGGCGCTAGCCGTGCGTAGCACCCAACATGGCGCTACGACCTGCTACGACGTAGCCGTAGCACGCGCGGAGCGACACTAACCGTGCCTTATTATAAAATAATAGAACTATCTAGGTATGTACATACCTAATATTAAGTGATGATTAATAATCTTTTCCATAATAATATTTTTTTTATCATATTTAAATGACATTGAACTTTCAGTGCTTTTGTCATATTGATATTTCTTTTAAATATATAATTTCTAGATATTTACCTAAGTCTAAAGATTATGAACTGATAAACAATGAGCAATTTAAACACTAGGTACTTACGATAAATGGCAAGACGGGCAAAGTTTGTATGGGACAACGTAATTCCTTGTTCCAACCTATTTAAAATGTCGCTTACCTACACATTCTTTAACAGAATCGATGGAAGACGTGTATAAAATTTTATTCAAATTCGTCCCCCAAGGGGGTTAAAGAGGGGTAGTAAGTTATTTGACATTAATACTCAGTTATACTCCTTAGTTCTTTTGACCCAATTACATTCCAAAATTCATATTGTTAGGTAGGTATTTAATAAAAACTTACCTACCTACATGTAAATCCAATATTCGTAGGTAGAAGTAGTATGGCAGAAGGTAAGTACATTTGTTCAATCGATACGCGTGTGATCAGTTCTGTCGTTAGCTGGCGCATGTATTATGCACGACCGTTACGGCATCACGGCATCACGGCATCACGCCGCACCGCCGCACCGCCGCACCGCCGCGGCGCCGCACTGATAGCTGATACCCACTGTAGCGACTGATTAAAACGAGATCCTCCGCGACGACCCGCCGACGTATGTATGTAGACATTACGTTTGAAGTAATAAATGCAGTTATGCCTATTTATTGATTTATATACCTACTTAATTACATTATAGGTAGGTACTTGCCTGCCTAAAAAAAGTCAATTTAGTTACACCATTCCAGTCTCCGATTTTTTGGATTTATCTCCGCCCTAAATATATATATATACCTATATATAAATACTAAAATATTACATTAGGTAGGTAGTAATTTAATAAGCGTACAATGAAAATACATTTCTGATGTTTAAATTGTTTTAGGGGATTGCTATTTAATGTACACGACGACTCATGCCGGGGCCGCCCGCCGGTAGTATTGTTATAACTCACGCTGAACCGATTTTGATAGAAATTGAGTCGTTGTTGCCCTTGTAGCGCGTAGTCCCCGCGCCCGCTCCCGCGCCCGCTCCCGCTCCCGCTCCCGCTCCCGCAGCCGCGTCTACAAATGTCATATTGTTTTAATTTCACCTCAAATCATTTAATATCGCTCCGCGCGCCCACTCGCGTCGTATTTATTTCGGTCTCGGCATGATCGTTATATGTCGCGCCGCGTCGCCGGCAACCTTGCTCTATTTTAGTGCAATTGCCAATTTCTCAAAAATACATTAAATGCCATGATAACATAAATTGTAAAAACACCAGGTCTCGCAACTCAGTTCTTATATTATCGTAAAAAATTGTGAGATCCAATTAAGTCGGTCAATTTGTTCAGTCCAGGCTCTACTCATAGGTCTCCTGAGACCATACAGACCTATTAATATTAAAAATCTTAATTTTATGATTTAAATAAATAGATTGAATCGGCAATCTTAAACATAGCAATATAGAAAATACCAAACAATCTAATTTAATAGGTACCTAATTTATATTACTTACACTGAATTTTTCATATGATGGAAAAGCGAGGGACAGCAGGCAGTAGTTTTGCTAGTTGCATAAAATATTATTATAAGCATGTAGGTACCTACCGACAGTAGGGCCGCATGCACGTGGCGGCGGCGTGTGCGTGTGTGTGTGTTTGTGTGTGCGTGTGTGTGTACAGTGTGTGCGTGCGGTTGCAGCGGGCGTGGAGGAGGACTGCACGGACTGGGAGGGCAAGGCGGTGGCGCACGGGCTGCTGTACGTGCCGGGGCCGGGCGTCTGCTCGCTCTGCGTCTGCTACCACTCCAACCCCATGTGGTGCAAGGCCATCTACTGCGACCCGCCCTACGTGAGTATACGAGTACCTACCCACCTACCCTTACAAAATAATTATATTCATTCAATATTAATCACAGAGTAGGTACTCGTGGAAATTAGGTTAAATCGTGTGCTTTTTTCATACCACTTCGATAGCTAGTTAGCTACCTACCTAATAAGTAATACCTAAGCTTCACGAATACCGGTCGCAAGGTGGGTATCGAGCTAAACGAGGACCTCGAACCTTCGCATTAGACCTGGAACTCATTTCTTTCATAGTTAACAAACCCCCGACATAAACACTAAAAGGCCCTCTAAAAAGTATAAGAAAACGTCATGTCGGGGATCGCTTCTCATTTAGGTGTACTTAGGTACTTAATATTTACAATCTACCTAAACCTACGGTCCCCCCGACATGACGTTTTCTTTGTAGAAATATTAATAAGTACTTAGGTAAGTAACTAATATAAAGATTTTATTATTGTTATACTTTTTAGAGGGCCTTTTAATTTTTATGTCGGGTTTTATATTTGGTTTTTCATCCCCACTTTCACTCCCTATATTTTTTGAACGACTGAACCGATTTTCATTAAGTATATGATATTTAATATTTGAATATTAAAGAAAAGAATGACAATGGTAGGTAGCGGAGTTGTAATAGGTACCCCTATTCTATTACGTGTAACGGTCGAGCTAGGTATTACTAGTAGTCCTGTGTTTGTGTGTATAATGTAATGAGGCGTCGCGTGTGGGTGTGATCCGTGTGCAGTTCTGCAAGAAGTTCCGCGTGGGGGAGCGGTGCTGCGAGTTCGAGTGCCTGGACCCGCCGGGCGAGGACGTGCGCTACCGCGAGCGGCAGCGGCTGCGCGCGCTCATCCTGGCCGGCAACTCGTCCGCGCACCGCGCCGCGCCGCGCCTCCGCCTGCACGCCGGCTTCTCGCTGCTCGCCGTCGCCGTCGCCACGCTCTACTAGCGCCCTCGCCGACCCATCGACCCACCGACCGACCGACCAGCAGGTCATCGCGCGGACTGCGGCGGCAGCGTCGCAGGGAGCCGGGGTCGGGTGAGACCTTCACCCGATAGAAGCGAGAATTTATGGAAATCGAATGCAAAAATATGCATTTGCGTGTAGAGTTTTTGCAGTAAGGCTTTGTTTCTTTTTAAATGACTCTGCCTGGTTTACTCCCTTGTCTCCGAGGATATTTTTAAATAAGCACTTTTTTGATTCACCGATTGAAATTCTTCAAATAACACGCGGAATAGAATAAGTATCTACGTCCGATGAGTTTTCTACTGTATTCTTCAGCCGCTCGCGGTGCCGTTCTTGCTCTATAAATATATAAGTAGGTAGGTCCCGAGGGGAGCATTTGAATGGTATGGAATATTCGAGCCTTTGCGGATAAAGTTTCATATATCGTAACGAATAGGTAGGTAAGTTAACATACCAGCGGCACAGTACCCTCGCCTCAAACGCAAGAATATGTAAGTAAGTGTACTTACAGCTATGTTCCGATAGTGATTCGAATCCTACGAGTCCCTAACTACCTACTGCGAGACCTTCAATTAAGACGATAGTTATTTATAAACGTATTCGCTTATGTAATCATGGAAAAGAGTAGGTATGTATATTATTTATAGTAAATTTAGTGATTTTCTAACTACTGTAGTTAGGTAAGTACTTATTTAATTCTATACTTACTTATTTCTATTTTATATTAATTATTAATGGGTAGTGAGGTTTTTGTTTAATATTGTGATTCATACATTTTGGACCAATTTTAAGTAAGTGGGTACGTACCAAGTAGTTTTGAATTTATTTGATTGATTTCGATGTTTAATGTGCCGTGTCCGAGAGTTCACAATTAGGAGTATAAATAAATTGATATATTTCGACGGTACCTATCTGTAGATCAAATAAAATTATCTTGTTTTATTCCAATCAAGTCATTGGCTGAACCGCACTATAGCGACACGGCAATGATGCCTACCTCTACCTACAAGCCCGTGCAAAACACACTCGCGCATAACGAAAACGTACCGAGAAAAATAAAAAATAAACTAAATGTAGGTAGCGTTTCTCAATTCTAAAAATGAATCTAGTTTCATATTACATTCGTAGATAGATACCTCAATCTTAGCTTTAATTGTACAGCATATCGTTCATTGTAACTTAGTAAGTACCTAGGTAGATCATTTTAATTTAAAAATATAAACTTATTTATTATTGGATATTAGGTACCTACTTGCTTGAGCCTCTTCGAAAAATAGAGTAGGTAATGCATGCATTTAAGGTAGAAGGTACCTATAACAAATTGTAGTAAAATCACTCGTTTAACTTTGTTTTCACAAAGTCGACAATAATCCATCAAGCTACAGTAAGTAGGTATAATAGGGTCATCGTACTTGCCTAGTAACAATACAGGGCCTTCAACCCAATGAAGTCGGGAATCGCGATTCAAAGATCCTGCTGATGCAAACTAACCCTGAATCATTACAAGCTTGACTTTGAATTTTAACACAATAATAATAATATTATAATACAGTGAAACCTGGTTAACTGGGTCTTCCAAGGGACCTGTAAATTAGTCTCACTTGAAGAGGTATTCCACTTACGCAGTGTCCCAGATATGTAGGTATAAAAAAATACCTGTCTCATTTACAGAGGGTTTCATTAACAGAGGTAAGAAAAGAGATAATCTCTGTTATAGAGGTGTATTCAATAAAGCAACGTATTTATTTTGTAAACAACTCAGTATTTTCCATAAAAAATATCAAAAATGTGGTTTAAAGACAGTTCTCCTGAAACTAATAATTACGTTTACAAAATTATTAAAAGTTGGAGGCAGATTATTTTACTGATTCGGGCACTGACGTTAATTTTAGTTTTTTTTCGTAATAATAAAGACTTTGTCCTCGTTTCGGTCTTTTTTAAATAAATACCCGATTAATAGAGAAACCGCATTAGAACTAAGTTATATTAGGGCCGATTTAGAGAAGTTCGAGTAGGTAAAAGAGAGAGGAGACATCCGAGGTCCGAGGTAGCCTATGTGTACCTACTGACTTTATCCCAGTTACAGAGATAAATACACGCGACTTCTCAATTATAGAGGTAATTATGACAAGAAAATAGAAATAACTTATCCCAGATAAAGAGGTTGCTTTTGTCTTACTAACAGAGGTAATTCATAGCCAAGGTGCCGGGACCTCAGCATGTGTTCCAGATATGGAGGTTTTTCACTTATCCAGGTCCCTCTTAAACAAGTTTCACTGTATATGTTAAATGAGTAGATATGTTCATTTTGTACGACGCACGGCATCACCATACGTTAGGAGCTCGCGCCGACTTTCGTTCGTAACGCTCGCGTTCATCACGATAGCTATATAAGTGAGAAATTTTAGTATATACCTAACTAGTGTTATAATTAAATAAAACATTGAAAATAAGGGAACATCCAAGTGTATTATTCCCATGTTGGACCAGAACAGTGAGAGCAGTACTTAGGCATGGATTCTGAATGTTAGCGATCTCAAGCTCTAGGCGCCTGCACCTGCAGTGACGTTTTATATTACTGCTACTTAATCCCTTTGGGTTGTCCTATTCATGCCATGTTTATAAAACAATTAAAGGTCGAGACAACCAACTCCGATGACAAGTGTGCTGTTGTACACACATTAACAGTTTTGGGACAAGTTATTAAAAGACTAACCTAACTCAAAACACCAACTCATAAGTGAAGTAAGTACTTAGCATTTCGAGTAACCACGCGCCTAAACTGGAACATGATGATTGATGTGGCCGTGGAAAACTTGTGTATGTAGGTACTTTTATAATATCTTTCTAATTCGAAATTCGCTCAAGTCAACCAACTCATGCGTGTTGAATTTGACACAAAAAAGAAATAATGAAGAAAGTTTGGCAGGTAACGTTTTGTTTAAACATAATAGTAAGTATTAATAGATAAATATCGCTTGAGATTGCTGAAAAAGATTCTTCTACGATAATATTCTTTAATAATAAGTAAAACTTTCCTGTAATTAGACTAAAATAATACTTCTCGAGGTCACGTAATAGCGAATGAATCATCACACACGAAACTCAAATTATGCATTATACTTATGCATCGATGGAGCGGCTTGCGGCCAGCTGCCAGCTGCCAGCTGCCAGCGGCCAGCTGCCAGCCTGCGTCGTCTGCGGTGCTCGCTCCTCGCACTCGAACACACGCCCAACATTCACACATCAATAAACTAATACTTATCCACACGAATATTAACGCCATTTACCAACTCGGGAGTAAGTAGTAGAGAAGCGGCGGGATAGCAGGCGACAGCGGCCTTAATCCTCGCCTATATGGCTACATTATTTTCTGTCATCTAACTTAAGATTAGTTACTAAGAGGGGCGGAGCTGCCGCCGTATCTGTTATACGGCCCCCCGAGCAACGTGCATAAGCCTTACTTAATAAAAAGTCAAAAAGTTAAAAAGCTTAATATATAATACATACCTCCAATAAACTTTTTGAACAAATTGGTACCTACTAACAAACACATAATTTCCGTGCACTTCCTTAATATTAAAAAGTAACGCAATAATAATGGTATGTGATATTTTGCCGGTTGTAAAATATTTTGCTTAATGTATCGATAAGAGAAACAGCTTTAATGTATGTAAATAGAATTAAGGAGCAACGTTAAGTTCCATTTCCGACAGTCGAAATCGCCAAATGGCTCATCATTTGGGAATGTTTATTCAGGTGCATATTACCTACACTTGGCTACCATTCTTGAAAATATTAGATTCTTGAATTAAAATAAAATAAATTGATGTAAAATATTTTGTATCCAGGGTTGCTCCATGTTTTGAGTACCTATGCAATACAAACAACACTGGTGCACCTTGGCAATGTAAGGTACTTAAATTCCTAAACACGCATCAATCAGAATATAACCAATACCGGTGGGAAATACGTAACACAGTAACATGAATAATATGATCATTTCTGATACCTTTGCGGTTCCAATGAATACTAATATTATCTTTGGACAATTCACACGACTTAATCTAGTCCCAAACTAAGCAAAAGCTTGTACTATGAAGGTATTTTAAATAATTTGTATTCAACTATAGATTCCTAATTTGTACCTGTCCAGACTGAATGTTGAGATAAAATGTACCTGAATAAACTGCTGAATCTATATAATTATCTGCATTATAACTTTAGTATTTTTTTTCTCAAAAAATTAATGGTTTTGTGTGTCCATTATAGCATGCTTCTTCAATGATAATGGCGAATGGAAACAATTTTTAAGTAAGATTTATAATGTGAAATCTCAAAAATCTGTATTACCAAAGAAGGGAAAATCATATATATTTAATATATTAAGTATAACCAATGTGTAAGAAATATTAAATACCGAACCTAACCTACCTTATAATAAAGATTAATGAAATACAAGTATTATTGTTTCATTTGTTATATGTTTGGTTAGGTGCCCTAGTACATATTATATATTACAGGCGCATGCACTGGGAGGCCCGCATGTGCAGTATATATGCATGTATGATAGGCACTCCTACTATTTATTTATCAGATTGTGCCTATATGGGATACATGCCCTTGCTTTGGGGTCATATAATCAAATATTTATTAAACCAAACAATATAATAATATGGTTCACTAAAATTACAGAAAATGGGTCCCATTGAATCCACATCCCATGGATTTTAACATGTATCACCATTCAGGCTCTGATGGCTGCAATGGCTATCCACTCTATAAACATTAATTACACTAGTACCTACCACAAACAGCAATTTTCAAGGCAGTCACAAATTTTATATAAGGTAAGAGTGGCAAAGAGTGTTTAAATATAAACAGCATAATATATTGTACAGAATTTACAAATAAACATGAATATTTCAATTATACCTTAAATATAATAGGGAATGCAATCATCACCAACTGAGTCCTTTGCTCTGCAAGTCCTTCTTCGCCTCTGCTATTTCTTTTTGAAGTTCTTTAGCTGCATCCTCGCAGTTATTGAATGTGAATACTCGGTACAGTACAACCGCCGCCGCATATAAGCCGAAAAGGATGATAGATAGTATTGGCGAAACTAATATAATATTAAAGTATTTTTCTATTACGGGATGCTTCACGTAGCCGCCAACGAAGGAATACCACACTGCCAGCACGGCCGATAGCACTGATACCCACTCCAGTAGCTTCGTCATTGTTCTGAAAACCATTAAATATTTCAATTTCAGGGGCCTGTAACGGTGTGCACTGGATGACAAATAGGCGCTTTTATTACTAGTTGTGGCGGCCCTGTCAGCAGATTGCCACAGTCACGTAACTCACGTAGCAGATAGATCGAGCAGCGATATGCGCTGTCTCGATATAGTATATAAGTGTTATGTTTTATGTAATAAATAGTTATTATAACAGCAGCAGTCAATACTCTTAGTGTCATTACGTCGCACTATCATCTCACCATGTCCCCGGAATCCGGGGACATGACCTTTCGATCCTGCCCGGCATGATGCTGTGAAAATGTTATAAAGCAGATATTTTTAGCAACTTACACGAGCGTTTGAATTAAATTCTGATTCCTAAAACAGACCAAACATAACCAATGTTCCGTAATATTCGGTACTTTTTCTTTTATGTCCACTGTACAATACAAACAGATGCTGTCCTGTCTATCAGAAGTTCAGTTCAGACTTCTGAGTTCTGATAGTTCTGATTAATCTGATTATCTACCTACTTTAATAAACATCAGTCACTGCCCTCACTGTCAGAAGCTCATCAGGCTGTCATTACGTCAAGTGTAGTGTTGCCAACTTAGTTTTAGTAATGGCAGTAGAAAAAGCTAATAAAAGGTTAGCCGCAAACCGCAAAAAAATACTAAGAAAAAACTTGGTCAAGAATAAATAAAAAAAACTTTCTGTAAAAAAAGCTAAAAAAAAACACCTTTAGTACTCATGACTTCAAATATTTATTTTTTAGTCTGAATAGCATTCCTCAAAAAATAAATTTAATTAGAAAAATGATTTAACTAACCGATTTATTAGGTTAAAAAGTTAAAGATATTATTTTGTTTTACAACAAACTAAAATTAAATAAATACGGTTGTATTCGTTTAATTTTTGTTAAAAAAATTGTTAGAATCATTTAAATATTAATCAAAACAAATAATCAAAAAAAAAATTAAATCCTTCATTTATAACCCCTTTTCGAGCCTTTTCGTAATATAAAATTAACAGGGGCTGCCAAGTTGTTAGTAACCTTGACAAAAAAATGCTCTGGTACTTTAAAACATTCTAAAAAGTTAAGGATCTGTGGAAATTGTAACAGCTGTGAAGTGCGAAGTGTCAATGTGACAGATAGATGACAATTCATTTGTATTTTGTAATAAGTAGATGTGTTTATTGTGATTTGTGTGTAAAACAACTACTTGTGTTTAGGTTTAAAGAACAAAAATAAAAATATACGATCAGGAGACCGTCATTTTTCATAACGTATACTTAGCTTGTCGTTTTCGAAATTAAAATGAACGAAATAGATGATAAGTTTTATTATGTATATAGTTCGTCATTGGACTATAAAGTTGAAATAAAAATGTGAGTAACTCTTATATATACATTTCATAAAGGTGTTTTGGTTTTATTGTGACGTACTTACTTGTTGCTATTTTTTTAGTGGTACTTTAGAAGGTAAACGCGCAAAGCCCGAGTATGACAAACTGCTTTCTGATCCCATGTTGAAATTCTCGGGACTATACCAAGAGGGATGTTCAGATTTGTATGTCACCTGCCAAGTCCTCAGCGACGGGGTGGCATTAGCGCTGCCAGTCACAACGTCTTACAAGGCCTTTACTAACAGATGGAAGTAAGTTTCATTATGTTTTTTTCATGTTTGTGTTTTTTTTTTATATAATTAGCCTTTAAAGTTAGTCAGAGTCGATTAATAATAAAGTTATTGAACAAATTAAATAACTGGAAAACATTGTAGAAAATATGTTAAATATGGCCAATATTGTGAAGGTTTTTCAAGGTCATGTAAGTAATACATACATCTTTAAATTCAACTATAAAAAGTCCTATAAACTTGAAGTCATGTATTAAAAAGAAAATTAGTAAAGTACTTGTAAGTTTCATATTTAACTGTATCATTTCTTCTAGCTAGTCAGTTGCTCCAAATGTGTGTATGTTAACTTAATGGTGTGCAGAGAGGGCGCGAGTTGTTATGACAACTTGAGAATGTATATATTATCTATACTATCTATACTAATATTATAAAGAGGAAAGATTTGTATTTTTGTATTTTTGTATTTTTGTATGTTTGTAATGAATAGGCTCCGAAACTACTGGACCGATTTCAAAAATTCTTTCAACATTGGAAAGCTACATTATCCCCGAGTAACATAGGCTATATAATATCACGCTAGGTCTTATAGTTGCGGAGCAGTAACCGAAAATGTTTCAAAAACGGGGGAAAAGTATCGTTTCTGAGGCCTTCCGTGGCGTGCGCTGAGCATATAGTTAAAGTTATACAAAAATGCTTTATGGGTGAATTATTCATCTTAACATTATCTTTAAAAAAGTCCGCGAGAGCATATGTCTATCTTTTATAGTTTACCCATAACAATCGTAAAACTATGAAAAAAATCTTAAGTCCCCCCGTGCGAAGCCGGGACGGGCCGCTAGTTATATATAAATAAATAAATTATATATAAATAAATAAATATGTTTGGACAATTCACACCAATTATCTAGTCCCATTTTAAGCAAAGCTTGTATTATGGGTACTAGACAACGGATAAATATACATAAATACATATAAGACATCCAAGACTCAGGTACAGATGCCAGTGCTCATCACATTGACATCTGCCCCTAGCGGGATTCGAACCCGCAACCTCCGGTTTCGTAGTCAGGGCCTCTGACCACTAAACCAACAGGCCATCAATAATATATATATAATATCATAAATAAATGTATATAAGCTAGATGCATCACGCTTCGTTAACACAACTTCGTTAACAATAGTTTTATATAGGTAGGTACATCAAAAATATCCACAACAAGCTTCGTCTTAAAACATACACAAACATAAACCTATACTGTCTGAGCCTCGAAATTGCCCATAATGCTACCCACGTTTCCTCTCTGGTAAGCTAGATTAATGTAAACAGGGTTTCATAGTGGACATAATCATTATTTTTTTGACATCTAATGAACATACCTATAAAATATATAAAGAAACTAATACTGATATTGTATATAGAAACATTTTTATGTTTGTCAGCTGGAATGAATGGGTGACCCTCCCGGTTTACTTCAGCGACCTGCCTCGCAATGCAGAGCTTGCGCTTACTGTTTACGACTGTGCTGGCCCTGGGAAGCTCATGGTGGTCGGGGGCACCACTATATCCTTCTTCGGAAAACACGGCATGTTGAGACAAGTGAGTTATTTCATAAAACAATACATTTAGTTTTCACATGAGCATAGGTGGGTTTGCGAGGATGAGGAAAGAGAGTGACAGATAACTCAGGAGGGTGGGGAGAAATACGCATAGAGTATTCTTAAAGTCTTCCTCTATTGTTCCCATATTTACTTTAAATCAACTGGTCTCATATCATTTTATAATCATATTCTAGTAAGTATCTACTTTATAAAAATACAAACAAACCAATCAAAGTTGTTTAATGTATTTTGCAGTGCATAATTTAGATAAGAAAGTGTTGTCGTCCTTATTGCTGTTTATCAACCGCACCGTTCGTGGCTAGCGAATCAGCTAGCTACTGGAATTTGCCACTCCCCCATTCTAGGGTCGCCCGGTCGGTATGTGACACTTGCAGTTGACATACTGTTTTATATGAATAAACAACTGTAAATAATATCGGATTCTGCAAAAATAGTGTTTAAAATTATATTTAAAGGCCATGATAAAAATCGTGAAAGGAACTTCCACACGTGTGTCTATCGAGGAACGGTGGTAGGCTTTAACTGTGCCCACCGGTGTAAAACTGGGCTCGATTATCATCGTTGTGGATAAAATATAATAATTGTATGCGTTTTAAATTCGATCCGTGTTTATTTCAACGTGTCGTTTTCCATCCTATTTGTAAAGTTTCTCTTCTACATCGCAATAGTAATGGGAAACGTGTTGAGCACTGTAGGGCTGTGCAAGAAGTGTTACTTGTCGCTGTTGGGTCGTGTAAAGCGTGTGTTGTGCAAGGGCATGTTCGACCTGCGCGTGTGGCCCGGCGTGGAGGGCGGCGGCGGCTCGGTCAGCGCGGGCGCTCCGGGGGCTCCGGGGGCTCCGGGCGCGGGCGCCGCGGGGGGCACGCCCGGCAAGGCGCCCGACACCGGCAAGGAGCAGATGCAGCGTCTTGCCAAGCTCGCGAAGAAACACAGAAACGGACATATGCCTAAGGTAACAAAACGCTCCACTTTATAGCGCGTACTAACAGATGATAGGTACCTATCATCTGTTTTTTGTTAAGATAAAGAGGTCGTCTTCATGTGCATATATTATGCTTAAGCAACTGTTTCCATATATGAGTACTTACAGGATGATTGGTAATTCGATACTAGCTTTTTGGGTGAAATACTAGCGAGACTCATATTTTACGAGTTGTCTCGTATTTAAGGCACATTTATTTCAATATCCCATTACAAAACGAACCCAATAGAAGACAGTAAGTACCTACATTGTAGGTACATTTTTATAGGTTGATGACTGAAATGTCGATTACCTATCTCAAAATATGATAATGTAAGTAAATAGGTAAGTATATTTTATATGATCTAAAGTATTTAGGGAATATAGTAGTACCTACTATATCCCCTAAAAACATCCAGAAATTCCAGGATCGAAGTATCCTATATTGACAGGTTTATTCTGAAAAGTGAAATCCGTTCGGCAGGTGGACTGGCTGGACAGACTGACTTTCAGAGAAATAGAAATGATCAACGAGAAAGAGAAGCGCAGCTCCGACTACATGTACTTGATGATCGAGTTCCCGAGCGTGCAGGTCGCCGGCATCGACGTGAGTACTCCGCCCGGCACCGCCGACACCATCGACACCACCGACCACCCACTACCGACATGACCCACGTCACCGACCACCGACATTACCGACCACCACACGACCGACACCACCGACATCGCTGATCACCTGCTTTACTGTTTACATAATATAATCGTAGCAGATTGCTAAGTTCTTATTTAATTTTGTTTTTACAAGGAAGACCTACAACCAAGTGTCAAAGTTAAGAAGTAGGTACATATTAACACGAAAGTTCTCCGTTAAAGATCAATAGGTTATTTGATGAACGATATTAATATCGAATTCTTTTCATATTCGAAGTAGTTAGTACATAATTATACTCGTATATGCACATGGTATCTATATTTGAAGTACCTAAGCGTCGCGTTTCTACTTTTTTGGAAACAATATTTATGATTGAATAACAGGTATCGTTCTTTTTTAAAGCACGCAGTCGTGTACTACGAGCAGGACGGCGACGAAATGTACCAGTTCCGAGCGCAGGCCGAGATCGTAACCGTCCCCGATTATGAAATACTGCAGGTGAGGTACCTAGCGACGTATTAAACATATACGAATCGGTAACGAGCGCCGCGGCGAGCGGTGACGTGTATGTGTATGTGTATGTGTGTATGTGTGCGTGTGTGTCAGGAGAACCTGGTGGAGAGCAAGCAGCACCGGCTGGCGCGGTCGCTGCGCGCGGGCGCGGGCGCGCGGGACGCCAAGCCGTCCGCCGCCGAGCGCGACCAGCTGGCGGCGCTCGTGGCCGCGCCGCCCGCCTCGCAGGCGCTGCAGCTGCCGCACGCGCAGGACCTGCTCTGGAAGTACAGGTGAGTGTGTGTCTGTGTGTGTTCCATCCGCCACCCCACAACACCAGCCACCCGCCGGACACCACCGCTCCTTTGCTCCTCTGCTCGCGACTCGGATGAAAGAACAGCTGAAACATAAAATGTTTCTTTTCCAGATTCTATCTCTCCTCGAACCGGCGCGCCCTGACAAAATTTCTGGAATGCGTCAATTGGAACCGTCCGGGTGATTATTAATGATCGATAGTAACCTTTAAACGCGGTACTCGCAGGTACTCGCCCGATAATCGTAGGAATCTACGCGATCAGTGTCCGTCTTTATTGTAGTTCGCCCGTTAAATTATTTACAATGGACGGGCTCGCGAGTGCCTATATCTCTGTTGTAAACAATCGTATAATCACGTAAAGGATTATAATGCGAGTAGTAACTAACCCGGGCGTGTCGGTGCGTGTTGCAGCGGAGGTGCGGCAGGCGCTGGCCATGATGCAGCAGTGGGCGCCCATGGACGTGGAGGACGCGCTCGAGCTGCTCACGCCCAAGTTCACGCACCCTGCCGTCAGGAAGTACGCACGCACACACACACACCACATCACATTATATATCGCCACCGTACCGCAACCGGTGTCCGTGAGCACTGTCAACTCGTATTCTATCTGGCGAGGTTGTAAACCGTCTGTCAGTTATAAAGAGTGTGATTATAAATAGTGAACTGCTCCATATTTCTTACAATATGACGTTTTAAATAAAATGTATGTATATAATATTTATGTAATAATACAGCGCTACATTCTGTTACCCTGATCAAACTTCAACCGCTTCAGACGTAAAACTATCCTACTTATGTCCTTCCGCTTATGTCACTCGAGAATAGTGTAGCTTCCCAACAGTGAAAGAATTTTTCAAATCGGCCCAGTCGTTTTGGAGCCAAACAAACAAATCTTCCCACTTTTACTGTAGAAGGATTGCGATGCGAGACTTGTGCTCGTTTTTATTTGATATGTACAGATATACATCAGTTAGGTAAGCGCGGCGGACGCGGTCGCAGCACTCGCAGCGGGTGAGAGTCGTAAGGTCGTAACGCGTCGCCGCCACTGTCCGCAGGTACGCCATCTCGCGGCTGCAGCAGGCGCCCGACGAGGACCTGCTGCTGTACCTGCTGCAGCTCGTGCAGGCGCTCAAGTACGAGGACTTCAACGAGATTCACGAAGGTACGCTCTGCACACTCACACTGCACACGGCACTGCGCCGCGCGCAGACCTCGGGACAGATAACCACTCGGCGCCTTCCGCAGAGTACGCGCGCTGCTGCGGCGGCGCCGCGCTGCCGGCGACGGGAGCGACAGGGGTGACAGGCGTGACAGGAGTGACAGGCGCGACAGGCGCGACAGGCGAGACAGGCGCGACAGGCGAGGCCGCGGGTGGCGGGAGCCTCGCGCCGCGCGGAACTATCTCAAGTCTTTCGCTGTCCGCTTCAGGTGCCACCGATGCTATTGTTTACGTAGACGACGTGATTCAAATTAAGCCAAGTAGTATTTTTATGTAATATACCGAACAATAAAAATAAGCACATTTAGAGACCATTTAGAAATATATAATACAGGATCTTTAAAGAATTTAACGCACGGAAGAACTTAGATCATAATTATACCGTATTTATACCTACCTACGACCGGTGCGACTACTCTATACGTCCTGTACCTCAAAAACGGTTCACCGTTTAAAAATTTTTTTAAACAAAATTTGTAGAGAATTTTGTATTCTACAATATTGCCAACAAAGACAAAAAGCTAAAACCCATAGGAAATGAGAAATTTAAAAAATAACGATTTTTTGACACTTTGACCTTGAAATTTAATAGTTGCTCACACCCTACCATATGTAGGTTTTGAGACAACTTTAAGGATGTCAATATACAACTATTTACAAAATTACAGCCGGGTATCTCGCATTCCGAGGTGAATTCCTAATTTGACCGGTCTATTAGTACGAGATTCGGTTCAAATCATTTAGTTCATCGCGTATATATCTGGTAGTCTCGTAGTTAAATAGAACTCTTCGGAAGAATAGTTCCTCAGCAAACTTAACAACCGAACTGGCAAGCGGTTTAACTCTGCAGTATGTATGTGCAGTGCTGATGGCGAGCGACACGGCGACGACGAGCCGCCGCGGCGACGACGAGGGCGCACACACACACGCGCACGCCGACGACGCGTATGTATTCACGTATGCACTACTCGTGCGCCGAGTGCGCCGAGTGCGTCGGGCGCTCAGTACTGACGAGGGTCGTTCTGTCGCAGGCAAGCCGCGGCCGGCGGGGAGGGCGCGGGCGGCGCGGGGGGTGCGCGGGGCGCGGAGGAGGGCGAGGGCGCGGCGGGGGCGGGGGGCGGGGGCTCGCTGGCGTGGTTCCTGATCTCGCGCGCGTGCGACAACTTCGTGCTCGCCAACTACCTGTACTGGTACCTGCTGATCGAGTGCGAGGACCGGCAGCCGGCCGCGCTGCACACCGCCCCGGCGCTGCACACCGCGCCCGCGCCGCCCGAGCGCGCCATGTACCTGGCCGTCATGAGGACCTTCTCGCAGCGCCTCGCCCGAGGTGAGTCCCGCCGCGTGATGTACGACGTGATGCGCGATGTGATGCGTGATGTGTGATGCGCGTGTGTGTGATGCGAGCAGGCAGCGGGGCGCAGCAGCGGACGCGAGCGCTGCTGGCGCGGCAGCAGGTGTTCGTGGACCGGCTGGTGCGGCTGGTCGCGAGCGTGGCGCGGGAGAGCGGCAGCCGGCAGCGCAAGGCGGAGCGGCTGCGGCGGCTGCTGGCGGACGCGGACGCGCACAAGTACAACTTCGCCGCCTTCGAGCCGCTGCCGCTGCCGCTGGACCCGGGCGTGCTGGTGAAGGGCGTGGTGGCCGCCAAGGCGGGGCTGTTCAAGTCGGCGCTGATGCCGGCCAAGCTGACCTTCCTCACGGCGCACGGGCAGGAGTACGAGGCCATCTTCAAGCACGGCGACGACCTGCGCCAGGACCAGCTCATCCTGCAGACCATCACGCTGATGGACAAGCTGCTGCGCCGCGAGAACCTCGACCTGAAGCTGACGCCGTACAAGGTGCTGGCGACGAGCTCGCGGCACGGCTTCCTGCAGTTCGTGGAGTCGGTCAGCGTGGCCGAGGCGCTGGCGGCCGAGGGCAGCATCCAGAGCTTCCTGCGCAAGCACAACCCCGCCGCCGGGGCGCCCTACGGCATCCGCCCCGAGACCATGGACACCTACATCCGCAGCTGCGCCGGATACTGCGTCATCACATACCTACTCGGTGAGTACTCACAAATAAATTTCAATTCATATAAAAGATATACGAACGGGACGGTAAATCGAGGAACTGAACAAGAGGATGTTCTCAGTCGGACGGATTTTATTTGTGGTCACCGACTAGGTACTCGACGACGGTTGATCCGATTCAGATATTTTTTTAAATACCAAGTATTGGTATTTTTATATGGTATTTAGTCGCCGGACGACGGTGTCCTCACAGATCAGTGATGTCGACCTTTCTGCTACTGCACGTGGGTCTGTCTAGTCGTCCGGGTTCGGCGCGAGTCATGTGATGGTAGTGACGGTAGTGATGGTAGCGATGGTAGTGATGGTAGCGATGGTAGTGATGGTAGCGATGGTAACTCGGCTCGCAGGCGTGGGCGACCGGCACCTGGACAACCTGCTGCTGACGCGCGGCGGCGCGCTGTTCCACATCGACTTCGGCTACATCCTCGGGCGCGATCCCAAGCCGCTGCCGCCGCCCATGAAGCTCAGCAAGGTGTGCCCTTCTGCTCCTTTTTGTCATCAAACGTTATACTTTACTTCTATTATTTGTTTATATTTTTCGCTTTTTCACTTTGCTTTCTTAGTTTTGTAAAAATTTGTCTTTGTTCAGGAAATGGTGGAGGCGATGGGAGGGGTTCACTCGGAGCACTACCACGAGTTCAGGAAGCTCTGCTACACGGCATTCCTGCACTTGAGAAGGTAGCCGTTAGAGTTTAGACGGTTCTAGTGTCGCCTCGATCGTGAAACACGGGTGTCCTTAAAGGAAGTTTGCTACTACTTACGACATTACGAAGTTGCATAGTAAATCACTAGTATAATTACAGTGACATTTTGCTTTGTTTCGCGAGTCGCGCAAATTGCTTCTATATAACGGTTGTGTGCGTAGTAGTTGTTATATTATGTAATGTGGGTGTGGGTGTGTGCCAATACACACAATTTGTCTGTGCAGACACGCTAACGTGATCCTGAACCTGTTCTCGCTGATGGCGGACGCGTCGGTGCCGGACATCGCGCTGGAGCCGGACAAGGCGGTGCAGAAGGTGCAGGACAAGCTCAGGTACGAAGCTAGCTACAGACTACCAGGCTGCTGTACCAGGTGGTACCGCGTACAGCGCGTATTGATTGTCGCGTGTCTTGTGTCGGCAGACTGGACCTGGGCGACGAGGAGGCGGTGCAGCACCTGCAGACGCTGCTGGACCTGTCCGTCACCGCCGTCATGGCGGCGCTCGTCGAGCAGTTCCACAAGTTCGCGCAGTACTGGCGCAAGTAGCGATAACAAACAAATATTCTTACTGTGATATAGTTTTTTATACTTAGGTAAATAAATCAAATATTTTATACAGATTTGTTTATATTACTACTAGTTACATACTTATTTTTAAACATGTAAATATCTAAATTTAATACTAATGTAGACTATTAATATGAAAATTAAACAACAAATATAATATAGCTACAACAGGTTAATTAAATTTGAAATACTTACTACCTACAGTCAGAAATATAAAGTTAATAAATATTACAATCTGTACAGGTCTAATTACAATTTTGCACTTGTCCTTAAATCGAAAACAGTTTCGAGAAAACATTTTTAATAATTAATTAAAATTGTTAAACCTGGAACTGACAGTATCTTAATTAAAAGTACTTTTTCAACTATAGATACAGTTAAGTAAAGTTTTCACACAAGCAGCCTAATAGAAATAAAATAATATTTGCCTGCAGACATTTATCTTAATTTTGGTGAGACAAGTTAGTAGGTAGGTACATACTAAGTAGTGCAGTTTATCATCAGACAGGCGATGTCATCTCTCAAGCTCTCATTTGTCACAAAAGAACGCCTTTGAACTTAAACAATAAGGTAGTTAAATCAATTAAGTGGTTGAGTAATATCTTAGTCCTTTTTATGTTGATCGCACAGACATTAGGATCAGTGGGTACCTATAACAGATCAATTAGTAATAATTTCTGATGCCTTCGCGGTTATTACACATTGGAATGAAACAACTATCCTTTTCGCCGCCACGCAACAATACAAAACGCTGAGTCTGTGACGCCAGAACAAAAACAAGCATTCGAGATCGAGAAACCATAGTGACTTGGAAATGGTGTATCGATATTTAAATAATTCCTCGATAATTATACCCAAAAAGTCGAAGAAATGTCAAAAGAATAATACAATAATATTGTTACTACATGTTCATTGATTATTAACCTTATAAAACAACATTAAATAATGAAAAGATCAAAATATTTGCATTATTTACAGTACAGTTTAGTGACGAAAGTCACCACACTACTCACGCGATGACGTCACGCGTTGTCGGCACCGGCCGACCAGGGCTTTTAGGTATTGCAAATTGCTTTGATTCTAGACATGTGAAACTATTGTAGGTATGTGTTAACTGCATTTATCGACATTTTGGCAGGGAGTCGAAAGAAAAAATCCTACACATTCTTTAGCAACAAACCAATAATAAAATGCAGTACCTAGGTAGGTACCTAGATTTCTTACAAAGTTTTTAAATAAATTCCGATAATTATTTAGGAAGTACAAATAGGATATAGTCGGCATTTTCCAGGAATTCTTTTGAAATACCGCCTGCACGTGCGGTGTGCTTTACATATTTACTAAGAATTCCTCACAAAAATTAAGCCTATTGTTATTGCTAATGAGTGTTTCAGGTAGAAAGAAACATTAATAAAAGGGTCATTTCTTTACCTGGATGTAGTCGTTTTCTATTTAACAAAGACCCTATTTGTTTGCCTGTGCTTTAGATAAAGTAACGATAGGTTTGTCAATATTTAATATACATAATTACCTAAACTTGAACACTTGTCCCGGTAGCTCGTCGAACTACTTCATTATAATAATTGACAGAGGTATGGAGGATAAAAATTAAAGTAATATAAAATTTTTTCGTTTGTTATTTACTTGAACGAGCCGACCTCAGACGTAACTGGTCGTGTATAGCCGCGGTGTATATATATATAATTTAAATAAGTGTTCAAAATATGCTGTAAAATATATTTTACTATTCCCATTTTGATTAATTAATCGCATTTCAGTAAAACAATTAGTGAACTTACAATTATAGAACTACACATTTATAAATTCACCTACATTAAAATTTTCGTAACGTGTATTGCAACAAACAAAACACAGTTGGTGACAGCACTACGCCGCGCCACGCCGCGGCTATCGCCGACTTGGGCTTCAGTACGGGCCGTATTTGCTGCATTTTATCAAGGCGCGCAAAAATGTTTATTTATTCAATGATATTATATAGTATCACGTTTATGTATAAGGTTTACGGTAATTTAGGCTTTAAGCAATAATAAAAGTTCATAATTTGTATACTAAACTTTTAATTTACTTATAATTTTCGCCTCTAACTTTCAGTCGGCACGGGCCGACGAGGCGCTAGTGGTACTGCTTTCTGTTGTCGGTAACTACCGACTGGGGCGGTGAAAAGGTTAACGGATTTAACTCGCGTATTTTTATTTTATTTTATTAGCTGACGTTTCGGATTCTTTAACGTTAGACTATTGTCAGCTCAGTCGTGCTACGATTATGGAAACTGTAAAGAATCCGAAACGTCAGCTAATAAAATAAAATAAAAATACGCGAGTTAAATCCGTTAATAGTTGTTTCATTCCAAGATCAATTAGTGCTTTTAACGCCTAAGTATTAGCAGCAATCAGGTCTCCGCCACTGGCAATGCAGTCGCTGGCGATGTATATTCTACTTCCGGAAGCAGTTTGAACCACGTCACAAGCCGCTATCTCCGCATAGTTCACACCTCCGATTACATACACAAGCACACTTTTGGGTTTCAAAGGAAACATGTTTACAAATCTAACATCATTCTTCAATAATTTTGTTATTTTTTTTGCGTCTATGCTGCCAAATTCTATCTCATTTGTCAATTTTAAGTTAGATATCTTTTCGTTAAAACTTTGCATGCCCATTTTCAGACTTTCCAATATCCTACCTCCTACTTTTAAGTCGGGTAGAGCAGACAGTTTAGTGAGGATTTCAGTCAAGGAATCTGAGGCTAGTACTGCTTGGCACAGCACAGCAATCAATGGTATGTAGCCTCCATTGAATACATAGCTCGGCGATGTCTTGCTCACCGTGTCCGGCTGAGACGGCAACTGTTTTAACTTGTTAGCAGTGGCTTGAAAGTTGGTCTGCCACTTGGGCAGCCTGTCACTTATGTTACTTAAATTAGAAATATTTAATGACAACTTCAGACTAGATGGCTGAATAAGACATCCAGCACTTACTAAGTTATTGAAAACATATAGGAATTTGTAACCAAAGGCAAGTAAATATTTACTTACAAGTGAATTGTATTCGTCATAAGATAACCCTTGAGTGAGGCTGAGTAAACACATCAATCTTAAACTGTTGTATATGTGTATGTCCGTACCAAAGTTTTCATCAACGAAATTAAAATTTGATTTTTTATTTTTGTTGTTCAACATCTCTGTTTCAGTCAATTTCAAGTTTTCAAACTTGTTACTCATTTCTGAAATAATTGTTTCACATGCTAGAACATGATTGACTAGGCACTGCTTGAAGAGAGTCACTTGCTGCAGTTTTGTAGCTACAAAATGTTTAATTTCCTGTATTCCTAATGCTTTGATGTCTTCATTTTTAAGCAATTTTGCTTTTGAGCTTAAAACACTTAAAACTTCTGAAAAATGTCTATGCTTTATTTCTCCATAGAGGCTATCGGTGGAGCTGTCCAGCGTCATGGTTGAGTTTTTTGCAGTAGCACAGTCTTCATCAAAGTCAAAGTTTAACTTTCCTTTTTTTAATTTAGTTTCTTTTACATTTAAATGTAAATGTCCACAATTTATATTGAATAACTCACTTAGCAGCCCACTGTATGTTGCAGGAGTGAGTAGACTGGATGCATAGTCCTGACTCCGGTCAACAACTATCAATGCACTTATTTCAGTTGAACTGTCTTCTGGTAAAAAGTCTCTGGCATAGGTTTCATTATACACCTCCAACATGTCCAAGACACTAGCTGATAGTTTTCCGAGAGAGAAAATGGCTTTAGGTCTACCTGTTACATGGAATAAACTCCACAGAGACATTGAAATACTTGACAATAAGGAATGATTTTGTTCTACAAACAATTGCTTGAAAAGAAAAGGTAATTCTAAGCTTAGTATCTGCTCGTCTAACTGCATAAACTCCCATGTAAAAGAGTACAATTTCACTATGCCATACAAACCTTTACTTTCTAATATGGAATCATAAGAACAAATAACTTTGGGGCATATTATGATGTGAAAACAGTTCTTGTCTCCTACAGATGGATTTTGACTGAGGATTGAAGAAATTTGATCAAGAACACACTTATACTTTTGTGTGCAAGAAGGAATCAAGTAGACTCTGTTAATGTTGGCTGTGGGGCCTAGCAGAGGATCCATTTTGTAAATTTTGTCAATTCCATGTTGCCTGCAAAGATAAAATGTTCAATTAAGTATTAGAAAGGAAATTTTTAACGCTTTTAAATTAAAAGCTTTTCAAATAATTTTATTTCCATCAATATGATAAATATACCTTAGCCAGGTAACGCCGCAAATTCTTTCCAGAGGTTTGATGAGGGATGGGTCGATAATGAGGTCCTTTTTATCCCCGCAAAGATACAAAATTCTTTCTAATTTGTGTTGAGATATAGCACTAAGTGAACTTAATTTCATCGAAAGTGGTTGTTCCATTTTACCAATTTTTGTCTATTAGGCACAAAAACATTAGAAAATATTTTCAGTAAACTTCACTGGACAGAATTTGTAGGTGTGTTTGCTTATACGATTTATTATAAATATCAAATTCAAATCAAGGCCAAGTAGCGAGTTGTTTAATCCACAGATTTTACTTATTTATTTTATTAAAAACAAACTACCAAGTAGGTACTCTACTCACTATCAGTCACTATGAGAGATTGTCATTTGTCAGATTTGTCAGTTGACTCAGTTGTCTGTTTTGACAGATGTCGCGGTATAGACTATAGAACAAACAGTAAGCCAAGGTTGCTAACAGTGACCTTGCGCACTAGGCAAGCTTCACCGTATAGAGAAACTAATAATTTATCAAATTCTCTATTACTTATTTATAGTTCATGTTTTAAAATTTCAGTCTCTTCTCAGTTTTTCATATAATAGATAATTAAAAAATTTAATTATATATTTTTACTATTTCCGGTCATGCGTAGACAATAGACATCGCAGTCGCAATTTCCTCCCCCCCCGCCCCTACGTCACGGAGCTGTCTCTCGTCGTCGTATAGCGAAAATTTGGAAATGGCTTCAAGAATAATCAGGAAAATTGTAAGTTTGTAACTCGGTGTTTCGTTTCTAAACATTGCACGCGTGTCCTGCATGCATTTCCTATTTATTCGGTCGAAATAGGCATTACGCTTTAATTCTGCCATTCCAAAAATAGAATAACTATAGTTATGTCGAGGAATTACATAAAGGAGCTTTTGAAGGCTTTTCGTGAGAGTAAAGTCTTTGGAAATTTTCTGACGTTGTCCGAGAACGGTGCGGGGCAAGCTCGCGCCTCTGCTAAGACGCAGAGGAATGAGGTTGGGCGTTTTCTTTTATGTTTTTTTTTTCGTAAATGGTTTGGGAGGTTATGTGATGTCGGCTCCGTCCTGTGCAGGTCCCGGCAGCGGCGGGGAGGGCATACAGCACGGGCGTGCGGCGAGTGACGCTCATCCCGGGGCACGGCATCGGGCCCGAGATCACGGTGGCCGTGCAGAAGATCTTCGAGGCCGCGAAGGTCCCTATCGAGTGGGATGAAGTGGATGTCACAGCTGTTAGGGTGAGCAAACCAGTTTCATAGCGATTCTGTATTATGTTTGTAAAGTATAAGTAAGTATGTGAATATAAGCAACAAAAATAATTACTTGAGTAGAAGAATTTTTTTATCAACATAACTGTTGTACATATATACAGCCTCTATGGCTGATGTTTGTTTCCTTGTTGACTTTTTAAAAAAATAAATTCCTTGTTCTGATTTTGAACTTTAATGGTTGTTTTAATTATTTATGTTATTTAATAATTAATATTAAATAACATAACATGGCGCAGTCGGTAGGATTCGAACCTACGCTCCCAATAACATGTGACCGATCAAAATAGTGTCATGTCTGCTAATCATCTTATTGTCTAATACATTCTTGTCTTTATGTTGTATGTTCTTGTCCAACTACCCTGTAATGCAAATATATCAGGTATTGAGTTTCAACTAAGTATATTTAATATATATTTATTATATTTTTTAGGGCCCAGATGGCAAGTTTGGAATTCCACAGAAAGCGATAGACTCTGTGAATGAAAACAAGATTGGGCTAAAGGGGCCGCTAATGACCCCGGTGGGGAAGGGCTACCGCTCCCTTAACTTAGCACTTCGGAAGGAATTTGACCTGTATGCCAATGTGAGGCCATGCAAGAGTTTGGATGGGTAAGTTATATTTGAACTTGACATAAGTCAGAAATTAAAGCAATTAGTCATTGCATTTAAGCAACAATGTATGAGTAATCACATAAATCAATGTTATGAAAACCAAATCAATTATTATGAGACTATCTATCAATTTGCAATGATTTGATAAGGAGATAAAAAAAGGTAATAGGTATGTACATTTATTGTCCCAAAACCAAAACTCGGAGGGCTGATAGAGTAGATGATAAGCTATCAGATTAGGCAATTAGATTTAATGAAAATTTTATAGTTTTTAAGATAATGACACTTTTAAAATATAAGTGATTTTTAATACTTCGAATCTGCTTTTTTGGCTGATATGGAATATTTGTAGTTTTCAAATGCGAAATAAATATTTTTTTTCATTTATTGTGCTAAAAGTGTAGACTTATAGATAGTTTTGTAATTTCAAGACACTCAATAATGAGACATTACTATTTTCTTTAAAATTATAAAGTGCCCCAGATGCATGCTCTAAAGTTACAAAAAAATGTTTGTATATTACCTATCATAGGTACTAATAAATGATAATTAAATCAAGTTTTTGTCTTATCAATGTGTATTGAAAGAAGGCTGTTGCGGGCGGCGCTATCGCGTGTCGCGTACGTGACTCGTGTGCGCGAGTGTGTCTAGGCAGTGACGTCACGTCGCCGCCCCGCCGAGATAATATATATGACAATTTAAAAATAGTACAAAATAAACTTAGAAATTATCTATATACTCGCTAAGCTGAGAGCGGAGCCGTTTTAGGGCCTAACAGGTATCAAAGGTGGAAAAAATGAATTATATTTTTTTCCCTTGGAAATGGGACAATCCTAAGTCCGTCTCCTGGATCTATTACAACAATGACCTCAACATTTTTATGGAGTATGGCACTGGGAGTTCCAGGAGTCGGTTAACATATCACCAGTTTGCGTGATGTAATTTTGCCAATTTTGGAAGCATTTTATTCTGAAATTTATGGATATAAAAGAATATCAAATAGGTATAAAGTTTCAGGTCCACCTTTGAAAAAACATTCCACTAATTTACCGTCATGCAATGCTGAGTTACAACATCTTTTGGGAACGCAATAAATAAGTAGTAGTTGGAGGAATGCATGTTGCGATACCCCGGCTCCCTGACGCCGAGTAGGAACGGATGGACGCTTGATTAACACTGGCTCGACGGAGACTGTGTACCGCAATTGGTTTTTGACGCTATTGTTCACGGAACAAATAAATATAACGATGTTGAAAAATAATGACAAAATAACGGGAGTTCTTTTTGAATGGTTACAATATTTTTAAAAGAATCGTATTTTTTATCAACGCACCCGATAATCGTTCGCAGATCTCGGCTAGGGCTAGGGGGACGGTCTGTCTGGCGGACGCCGGAGGCCGGATATGTATGTATGTATGTATGTTGTATACGTGTGCCGGTCGTGTTGCAGCATCAAGACGCTGTACGACAATGTGGACGTGGTGACGATCCGCGAGAACACCGAGGGCGAGTACTCCGGCATCGAGCACGAGATCGTGGACGGCGTGGTGCAGAGCATCAAGCTCATCACCGAGGAGGCCAGCAAGCGCGTCGCCGAGTTCGCCTTCACCTTCGCCAGAGACAACAAGCGGAAGAAGGTCACCGCCGTGCACAAGGCCAACATCATGTGAGCGCACACACCGACACACACTCACGCGAAATACGCACACGCGTGCGAGTGTTAAGGGAGGTGGTTTTATTAAATAATGAAAATACAAATTGTTGGTCAATGTTCGTATTCGTATTCCACGTGTTGACGTTGTGTTGTGTCGTCGTGTTGCGCAGGCGCATGTCGGACGGGCTGTTCCTGCGCTGCTGCCGCGAGCTCGCGACGCAGTTCCCCGACATCCGCTTCGAGGAGCGCTACCTCGACACCGTCTGCCTCAACATGGTGCAGGACCCCTCCAAGTTCGACGTGCTGGTCGGTACACAACAAGCGACGCTTTAGATATGGTTGCGAGTTGTGAACGGGTGTTGAGTGTTGACCCGTGTGTGTGTGTGATGGCAGGTGATGCCGAACCTGTACGGCGACATCATGTCGGACATGTGCTCGGGGCTGGTGGGCGGGCTCGGCCTCACGCCCTCCGGCAACATCGGCAAGAACGGCGCGCTCTTCGAGTCGGTGAGTCCACACTCCACACCCACTACCCACTACCCGCGGCACTACCCGCTGCACTGCAGACTAGACTAGTATATATACAGGGCATAACATTAAGACTAGTCCAACTCAATATGTCGGTGCCTACCTACTGTGTATTTTATGATACGAGTATGTGGAGCGTGACGTGTGCTTTACTTTGAAGAGATATCGACAAGTTGTTTTTTTTTCTTACTACATTGAACTTTATAATAATATAATGCTAGTTGTCCCGGGGAACTTTGTACCGCGTTGTTTGAGAATACCGGCTGCAGCGGCACGTGCGGGCTGATTTGTGAATCTAAGCCGTCCAGGGCGCCCAAACGCATACAAAAATATTCATTCAAATCGGTCCAACCGATTAGAAGGAGTTCAGTGAGATACGAGATAAATACATAAAAATAATGTTCGTTTGCTCTACCGTCATGAATAATAGTAAATCGCCTTCGGATGTGTCTCTGAGGGAAGCCAATGTGTTAAAAAGTGGATTGAAAACAATGGCGTAAGTCTATTTCTGGTGATTATTGTGTTTAACTAACAGGAGTGGGTCTGTGAAGCGTGTCTGTCAGAATTAACAAATTCGTTATTCCATTTCTTGTTATGTAATGTTGAATGCATGTCGAGATATGTTTCTGTCACCGCGCCGCCGCGCCGCGCCCTCGTGCTAATAAAACATACTGCGGTTGTAATTGTATTAACACTGCTTGCAATAAATCATAATTTGATACAATACCTACGTAATTAATTAAACTCACGCGGAAAATAAAGTAAAATCATTCGAATGTCATCCTGTACAAACATCGATAATAAACAATTACCTAATCATAACCATTTCTAATGCTTTCGCGGTTATTACTACTTATTACACATTGGTATGAACAACAGTAAACGGATTTGCCGTTCATTTTAACAATGAATCAGTACATTGTCTGCGATTATCTTGGAGTCAGGTCGCGTCAGCCGCTCGGGTTACGAGCGACGCTTCACGACCGAGTCGAGTTCGGTCCACGCCTGTTAAGATCAGTTTCGCAAGCGCCCGCTTGGTACATATGAGATAATACATATAATAATTGTATATCGGAATATCAATTACTTAGGCTAATTTAGAAGCAAGTCGTATTACAACAGTCAAGAAGTAGGTCCGAATAGGTGATCAAGGGTTTTCGTTACACGGTTAGAACAATATTTATGTACTTACATATATAACATTTCATGTCCACAATTGTTATGAAAGAACCAAACTATTTTTTCGAACTGAATACCAACTAAAATGTAGAGTCTGCGGCGGGCCTTCACTGTAAGACCGAAGTATAGGCGAGCGGTCATATCGGCCTCGACACCTGTCAGTTACTCCAGAGCCGAGCGCCTCTCCCGAGCGGACCGGCGCGGCGGGAGAGGCTCGCGTGTGCGCGTGGAACACTACCCGCAGTGAAATGCTGATTTGGGGACTGATAGACATATTGTAAGGGGTGGGAAATTAAGAGTTAAGACACACTGGATGCGATGGTTCTTCGAGTACCCATAATTTAATATCTTTGGTTATCATAGTTGTCTCGAATTGTCATATCAATAACGCTAACCGATTTCCAATTAGCATGTTTATGAAAGTCCGTCGCAGCATGTACGTGTCTCTTCAATGTGTCGTCATCGGTTAACAGTCTATAATATAGAGTAAGATCCCCGAGCGATCAGACATAACTTATTTTCACACGAATGAAACCTTATATGGAAATAAAAATCAGCCATGTGAATTTAAGTTAAATAGCTCTTATTTTTATTAGTTACCTTTCTCACCTGGTACCTGCCCAGGTGTCACTCGGCAATACCTACGCGCTTGTGAAGCGCTTAGGTTATTCAAGGCACACGAGACGCTACTAAAAACTTAAGGTTTCGTTCGTGTGAGAATAAGTTATGTCCGATCGGTCTGGGATCTTGGACTAATATAACTAACTAACTATAGTCCGATCCGAAGGTAATTATAAAGACCGCAAAAAATACCAGGTCCAGAAGTCATTACATACTGAAATATAACTACTACAGCGGATTTGACTCGTGGACATTTAACGTTTATGCCGGCGGAGACTCATAGTCTCCGTCGGCATAATAATACGAGTCGTATATCCGCGTGTGGTACAGTTTTCACTCGCGTCTCCCCGGCGGATCGGACTATCCACCCCTCTCCCCTCCCCCTGTGTCCGTGAGCATGCATTGTGTCGGAGTAGCGGCGTGTAACGCTCGAGCGGCGGTCCGCAGGTGCACGGCACGGCGCCGAGCATCGCGGGGCAGGACAAGGCGAACCCGACGGCGCTGCTGCTGTCGGGCGTGATGATGCTGCGGCACATGCGGCTGCCGGAGCACGCGGCGCGCATCGAGCACGCGTGCTTCGCGGCGCTGCGCGACGGCGCCGCGCTCACCGAGGACCTCGGCGGCTCCGGCTCCTGCTCGCGGTACACCGCCGAGATCATCGCGCGCCTCGGGTAGACCGCCCCCGCCACTACCACCACCACCACCGCGCCACCACCACCACCACCACCGCGCCACCACCACCACCACCACCGCGCCCCATTGTTATAATTATACCGAACGATGTGATACCAACTATCCAATCGAACCAAAAATTTGTTTGTCAAGCATGGTAGTATTAGCAGTATAGTTATAGTCCTTACGAACGGTAGAATAAGATCGGATGGCCGCGTCGCCGCGTCGCAGCGTGTCAGCGTGTCCGCGGAGAGCGCCGGCGCGGCGCCGGGACTCCGCGCGCGCTCCCCGGGAAGAGGAGTCGCTTTTAATTTTTGGATTACTAATAATACATATATAGTCAGTGTCGGTTAAATGCGCCCAAATAGTATTCATTAGTGCATGTGGAGTCGACGGTTTCACATTCTGGTTGCGAACAGATCTGGTGCGTTGTAGTTTAGAATGTTCAAGTACATACAACAATTAGACTATTAGTAATATTATCAAAGACGAGATCAGATATATATATACTCATGTTGCTTTTATAATACGATAGTTTTCCTGCTGGATCATAATCATGTTATTATGGATTCTTCCTAAGACGGACCTTGACACTGTAGGACGCAGGATTATTTTTGTATAAATGAACGTTTATATAATAATTTCTGCAGCTTTCGCGATTATAACACATTGAATCGAAACAATTGTTAACTCATTTAACTCGCGCATCTTCAGCTCCGTCTGCGACGGATATAAAAACTGGTAAGTACACCCGAGGCATCCGGCGCCTGGCACCCGGCGCCCGGCACCCGGCACCCGGCGCCCGGCACCCGGCGCCCGGCACCCGGCACCCGGCACCCGGCGCCTGGCACCCGGCTCCCGGCACCCGGCACCCGGCGCGGGGAGCGGGGAGCGGCGAGCTCACAGTGAGATTGTTTTGGCTGTTTTGTGTGCAGTACGTCGAGTATTGCCTTATTTATAACGTAGATAGATATATAGAGAATAATATTCAAGTACATTCAAATTTTTACATTGCAACCGCAGGTAAAAACTGTATAGGTACGATAAGAGATTAAGTGTTGATATTCAAACGATGTCTTCATTGTCGATTGATACTGAGTAAACGTCCTTGATAAAGAATGTCAACATTCCTCTTGGTGAGATTTTTTATTAAAACGATAAAAAAGGAGAGTAAAGCGACGATATAATTCGCTAGGTGTTGACAGTCTCGTCTAAGACATATTGTATAAGTATAATTTTGCTTTAATAACGGACTAGCGCCCTAGACGGCGTCGTTCTATATTTGCGAATGCTATTCAATACAATGAGACACGTGTCGAAACAGTCGCGTGATCGGCTTCGCTAGCTCACCATCCAACGCAATGTTTTGATTCTCGTCTGCAGTATTCGCAAATGTAGTGACGTCACTCATCAGTTTTATCCCGTGCGTCGGCACGATGACGGATAGACCTCACTAGGAATTAGCGACATTTCAAGTTATGTAATTACCTACTATGATTATTAAATTAATAGAAAAAGTGTCAAGTAGTAGTGTTAGTATTATCTTGACGTAATATTAATGCACGAGCGTTACGCTCTACTAAAGTGTGATCGTAATGTAAGTTTCGTTTGTTTGTAGCGCTGGCGATATGCTCTGCTCCGTCTGCCAAACGCATGTGTTCGTATGAGTATTATTAAAATATTTTCGTTACCAGTTTTAACATTAATTTCTACCACCTTTAGAAGCAGTATTTGTATTTTGTATAAGTGTATTTTGGTATTATAATTTATTTTTGCTTGACAGAGTAATGTGTGTGATTCAGATTAAATCTGACAATAAAATGTAATTTAAGAACCGCCAGTTCGACTTGTACGTGAATCGGCATTACAGTACTTTTGCGTGCGTCGCTGTAGTTCAATTATAAAGTATACCTAATTATACTTTGAGTAAGTAATATTGGTTTTAATGATTAATGTAAATAAAATTAGTCAAAATAAAATGTCTGTTATTTCCTTTCTGGGTACAAGGTAAGTTTCGCTGCAAGTTCTAAACCCTGACAAATAGGGGTGTTATAAGTTTAACGTGACTGTATTTGCCTGTGACATCAAAGCCCCTGAACTACTGAAACAGTTTTAATGAAAGGTAATTTAATCTAGTGTTCTTAGCTATATATTTATTATATTTGATGAAAAGCCGTTCAAAATTTATTAAAAGTTCGTGATGGAAATACAAATATAGCAGCTACCTGAGTGGAGTAGCTGCCTGTCAAACAAAAGATAAACAAGTACGTACCAATCAAAAGTTACTGTGAGTACGTAAGTAAGTTTAGTATTATTATGTAGGCAACTGCAACTTAGCTACATACAAAAAGTATATTTTTTTAACCAGATTGATTCAATAATTGCTGTACTGGGTACGCTTGGAAATCTTAGCCGGATAAAAATCATCTTATTTAGTTGAATGCGCCAAATCATAGCGTAGGTTACTATAATAGGTATACTTACCGCTCTCGCACCGCATCTCGTTACTACTATACTTACTAATAAATAATTGAAATTCTAAAATATCGTTCAGTAGCTCCCACTTACAATAAATTAATTGGCTCATAAGGGCGTCGCGCGTGCCGTACCTACTTAGGTAACTTTTTACTTTAGATTAGATTATTAGTAGCGAGCCAGCATTATATTATCTGGGTAAGACTTTTTAGGTTGTCTTTAATTTATTGTTTTCTAGTTTGGAGCATTGCTGGGCATTCCAGCTAGTGTACATAAATAGGTGTAAATTAACTTAAATGTAACTTGTATGTGTGTCAAAGAATCAATCTTAAAAAAGTCAACGAGCTTTGCTAATCCAATATTTAAGGAAGATTTAGATTACTAAGTAATTTAAATACGGGGATTATAGCCCATTGCATAGCGCTCTCTTTCTGAATTTTCCATATAAGTATATATTAGTAGGTAATCCTTAGGTGTGTAGGTATCACCTGTTGAATAAGTATGTAATATATATAATCGTTTGCAGGTGCACGGAACAGCCCCGGACCTCGCCGGGAAGGACATGGCGAACCCGACGGCGCTGCTGCTGTCCGCCATCATGATGCTGCGGCACCTGCAGCTGGGCGAGCACGCGGACCGCGTGCAGCGCGCGTGCCACGAGGTGCTGCGCGAGGGCAAGCACCTCACCGGCGACCTCGGCGGCACCGGCAAGTGCAGCGAATATACCAACGCTATTATCTCCAAATTGAATTAAACAAGGAACAACAATTTAAATAATTCTCGAATCACTATTCCAATTTGTTTAAGTAAACGCACAGAACTCATTAGACATATTACTTATGCACCGCACGCGCCTTCATTCGCACGCGCTTTAAAAGATGGCCGTTATACGGATAGTACCTATCGAGTAAAACGCTAATACTTGAGACGAGTTACAAGTACAATATAGTATTATTTATTTGTAAAAGAAGTATTAATGATTCTGTATATAATTGTAAAATAATTATCAATTTACACGCGGATCTATCGTTAGGAAACAAAAACTGAGAAGAATATAAATATCCTTAGGTACAAAGACAATAAGTATTTAAAGTAGTCACATTATTTATTGTAAAATAGGTATATACTGATTTTAGTAGTTTTATTACTTACTTATATCCTTAAATATTATATTATGTAGAGTGCAATAACAAAAAAGTTGTTAATACATTTTGTTTTTAAATATTTAAGTGCCTAGTTTTATTTTGTGTTCATTTAGCACTTTTGAATAAGTGCTTACCTACTTAACTACCTACTTAAACAATGGAAACACAATAAGAGCTAATCTCCAGTTATTACTCTACTACACCTGTAGGTAGGTACTTACACCTAATAAGTTGGTAAGTAGGTACCTACCTACATGACAAAAACCCATTAACACATAGGTAGTACCCATACCATAGTAGACAGGTTGTGTTTTTCTCTTAATCTGGGTTTTTACTCAGACAGGTACTAATCTGAATGCGTATGAGCTGTACTTATACATAATTATTTTGATTAGATCGGCAGCAAACGTCATATTAAACAAAATAGGTACAGCTCGAGTCGCAGTCTTAAATTACCTACCTAGGTGCCTACTTCAATCGGTAAGTAGGTAGGTACCTACTTCATTTTGTTTCCTTTCTCGCTGTCACGTTAATTCCACCAACTCCGATGATGAGTCGTTCCTGGAAGGCGCGGTTCCGTCCGCCCGCCACCGCCCGCCACCGCCCGCGACCGCCCGCGACCGCCCGCCACCGCCCGCCACCGCCCGCGACCGCCACAACGGGCTCCTTGTCAGATACAACTCGCGGCCGGACACGATAGCACCGTGTTGTTTATAAATGAACACAATCATTACCTATCATCACAGACTTACCCTATTTTTTAAAGAGTTACCTACTTCAGTAGTTATTTTTAATTACCTACCTATCACCTAACTTTCAAAATTAAAAAGTAACTTCTTTAAAATAAAGGCTAGGTAGTAGGTACCCCATTAAGTACAATTTTGAGAATGGAACCGAGCAGCAAATCTAAGTATAAACCACATATACACATACCTACCTACTCGAAAATTTCTTATTTTTCAAAAATTTTGAATTTAATGTATGTATGTAGGTAGGTAGGTAAGTAATTTTTTTTACGTGTCCTGGCCCACAGAATGTAGTTTCAATATAGGTAAGTAGATAAGTAGGTACTTTAATTTCTAAGGGTGAGGGTTATTACAAGATAAGATTACTTTGTATCCCGAGAGTATCTCGCACATTAAGTAGATAAAAACATGTGAATTCAAGCAAAAAAAATACGGCGCGGTATCAATGTCGGTGATACATGCGAGCGCATCCTGACTCCTGACCCCTGGCCCCTGACCCCAGACCTCATGACTCCGCTGAAATGTTATTTGTGCGACATAGACCGAGGGTATTTGACTCTTGGCTTTAGACGATACCTATTAATACAATCGGTAAGAACAAGTGGGTCGGAGAGCCACACCTTTGGCCATGCACTGCACACAGAAACATAGAACCTACCTACTTTAATTAATGTAGGCTATGCTCTCTACGCTCCTTTATGGGCATCTGGGGCTTCATCTGTCACGGGGTCGGTTACTCGTCAAACAGCGCGCAAACTTGCTGACGCTGCTTATTAAAATGTTCATGCATGAGTGACTCGTCGGCCTCGTATGCGGCAAAGCCTCCGGTAATGATACCGAGGGCCCCACGCACTACGTCAAGTGTTGTACAAGGCTCAGGCTTGTGCTCAACCTTTTGTCGAACACAAATTACTTACGTACTTACCGTAAAGAGAATATATTGTAATCTAGGCAATGATTGATGTACCTAACTACGTTCCTATAAAGAAATATTTAGGTAGGTAGGTAAGTACAAATTTGTTTGTCTCAATTTTCTTACTTCATTTTTCCAAAAACTGGCTATGATCTTGGTGACACTTGGTGTAAATTACTTCTTAGGATGTTATTTTAGACCGAATATTATCTAGTTATATCAAATGTACCTACTGTTAACTACCCCAATAAAATTCTCGAATTCAGCATTGAGTGACCTCGTTATTTTATCTCGAACCGACGCCGCGGACGCTCGCTCCGTATCTACTCGTTTAATCCAAAAAAAGTTAGAACTAACTATGAACGATCCAGATCTGTACAGAAGGACGAGCGCAGCGGACAAATCGAAACGAGACACCAAACAATGTTTGGAGGAGTTCACGGCTGCGAACAGGTGGAAGCGGAATGCCAGGATAATAGACGTGGGGTGCGGCGACGGCAGCAGCACCGCGCAGCTGGTGCAGCGCTACGCGCCGCGCTGCTGCAGCGCCATCCTCGGCGCGGACCTGAGCGCCGCCATGGTGCAGTACGCCGACAGCCACTTCCGCAGCGACACCGTGCGCTTCACGCAGCTCGACCTCACGGCGCCGCTGCCGCCGCACCTGCGCGCCCGCTTCGACCACGCCTTCTCCTTCTACACGCTCAACAGGATTAAGGATCAACAGTGAGATTATTTTATTTTACCATACCTACAAACTTACTTACTTACCTACTGTATTTATTTACCTAGGTAGGTAACATACCTTTATGAATATATCGTTATTTGCACTTTAACAAAGGTACAGAATGAAAATAATTGATCTGGTTCGAGTGACGTTTGAGAGGTGTTCGTCGCAGGGCGGCGTTCGGCAACATCTACGAGCTGCTGGACGAGGGCGGGAGCTGCCTGCTGGCGTTCCTGGGGCGGTACCAGGTGTACGAGTCGTACCGGCGGCTGGCGGCGCTGCGCCGCTGGAGCGCGCCGCTCGCGGCCGTCGACCTCTTCACCTCGCCGTATCACGACGCACAGGTCACAGACTTAATGCGCGCACCTTTTACAATATTATCTAGGTATCATCTACGACATTGCTTCTAAACCCGTGAATCTCGCCTAGCGCGGTGACGGAGGTGACTCGTCGTCTCTCCTTCCTATTTTAGAACGTCTTTGCAGTGGGTCGCAGATCGCCGGTTATTATAACAACCACTGTGCATTTTACAACCTACCACCCACTTACAAATAGGTAGATATCTACCTAGTTACATTGGTACGTAGTGTTGGTATTTTTAATCTTTACAGGACCCAAAGCACGATATTAGGAAGTTAATGGAGAAAGTTGGTTTTCAAAACATCGAGGTGCAGTCTCTTGATAAGTCCTGGACGCACGAGAACTTGGACGAGTTCAAAAGTAAGGTGCTATTTATTTGATTTCAAGTACCTAACTATGTATATTTTATATCATTGCATGAGTAGTTAGGTACATACCCAATACCTAATATTATGTTATGTTTCAGACTTGACTAAGGCGATCAACCCGTTCGACGCCCTCCTCGAGCAGTGGGACGACTTCATGGAGGACTACCTCAAGCTGACGCCGAACGCTCTCACGGTCGACTATCAGTTAATAGTTGTTTACGGTACAAAGTGAAATACGAACATCATTAAAAAAATATACACCTCTGTGGTTTTTAATTACAATGCTGTACCTAATTATTATTGTAGAACCTCAATTGATACTGAATTACTGGTTTCTCACCAATAATCGTTAAGTAAGTTTGCATCGTTGCAAAGTGCGCTTCTGGAGCGCTTTGCAAATGCGACAAAAAATGGGTCCAACTGATAACCAAGCCACATTTAAACTTGGTAATACACCTACTCGAAAATATCTCAAAAACGGTGGTTCTTGGAAAAAAATACTGACCTTTTAACACCTAACTTTCTAATAGATACGGTCTACCTACCTACTTTGATGAACTAAGGTAGGTACTTTTTGTTTAAAATAATTTTATTAGGTAGGTACAGGTAACTTACAGTTTTGGCGAAAATCGCGCAAAACTTAGACGTACCTATCTACCTATTTTTTTTTCAAGCGGCGGAACGAAGGGGAGTTTTCAGAAGTTAAAAGCTTTTTAATTTTGAATTACCCATGTTTTGAACAATTTTACCCATTTCTAGCTTAATGGGAATTAAGATTGGTACCTTCACTCAGATTATTCTTTTCGGTCAATTTTTACCAGATTATTAAAGTACCTACCTTGTTATTTAAAACATTACTTACCTACATTTATTATACCTAAATAATTATAAAGATTTGCTCGTCTTGTGAAACCTTATGTGAAACCATGTGAAACGAAACATCCAAAAGTGAGCTGCCAGTTATGAAATTAATTTTCAATAAACATATTGGTAAGATAACTTGAAAAGGTACGGTAAAGCGCATACAACATAATTATGCTAACCAGCATACAAAATAATTGCTATTTACCATGTATTTTTTTATTTTATTTTTTAAATGGGGAACTATTTTAATCATCAATGTTGTTCATTTTGGTCTGTAAACCCTTAGAGGCAAAACCACGTGACCTCAAATTTTGACATGTGTCTAAATGACAGTGACGGTGACAGGCATCAAGTTAGCAGAGTGACCATTTGTGGCAGATTTCTGCCATTTTGGCAGATTTCGCCCCTAAATTTTGTCGGTGGCAGATCATGCTGACGGATTAAAAAAGTGGCAGATTTTGGCAGATTTTAAAGATTCCAAGAAAAATCATTCTTTTTCTATTTAAATTTTAAATAAATTTATCTTATTTAAGGTTTTATACATAATATTATTATAATTAGGTTACAAATTATTTTAGGAAACTGGCAATTTCTTAATGGCCTGATTATACAGGGACTTTACCTTTGCTCTGTTTTTAAACAAGTGCGTCAAGTAGTAACAGTAACTAGAATAGTGATCATATTCTTATCTTCTTTACTGATTTGGTTTTCAACTTTTGATTTGATTTTAAGTGCTAAGGATGACAACGAAAGAAAGAAAGAAAATATTTTATTTGGCTAATTATAAATAACTTACACTAATTATCTAGTATCTCTATTCACTGTATGAACCCAGTGAATAGAAAAGAGAGTACAAAATTAAGAAGAAAAACGACGACGTTGCATTCTGCAAAGAAATTAATTACCTACCCGATTGTCTTGTTTAAAAGAGCTTGCATCAACTCATATCAGAAACATACTTACAAAAAAAAAACATAATTAGTTATAGTGGTCAATCATCGGTAAGTAGGTAGGTAGGTACTTTACCATAAATATAAATCTTTAATCAGACTTAGATTTTTTTGAAAATTGATAATTTTAAAATTACTTAAGCTGTTTCAGGTTCAACATATGTTTAAGCTCCTTCATTTTTAATTTTTATTTGTATTTTTTATTTTTACAAATTTGCAGGTGAAAGGAAAATGAAAACGAAAATTTAGAGGCAAATATTCAATACATAGAGTAATTAGTATTAGTATGATACTTAATGCATAAGAAAAATGTTAAATGTTTTTGTTTTATATGTATTTTTCCATTTATTTTTATGAGGCATATTTTTGGCATTTTAAGCGCTAGATGTGGCAGATTTTGGCAGATTTTTTGCCTAGTCTGTGGCAGATTCGCTCTTTTTGAGATGGTCACCCTGCAAGTTAGGTAATTAGGTACAAGTGCTCCACATGCTTCACAGGATCACGCTGTTTACTTTTTTCTAACCTATTACAGCAAATATAAAAACTTATTTACTTGGAAAAAAATAGCGCTAAAATGGTGAAAAAGGTTTGAATTTATTAAAATTTATTACAAATCAATATTTCAACTTAATGTGCTTCTTTCATTTTGGTAAAACGCTATGCACGTATTTAATTTGTGGAACTTAATGTTTATTAATTGTTTCAGGCTGCAAGAGCCTCAGTGTCGGAAGATGACGAAGGATCTCAGGTCATAAATGAAAATGGGAAGCGACCTTCCGAAGCTTTTAACAATGAAGGCAAAAAACGCATTAAAACAAAAAGTTTATATCGTCAACCCACTGTCAACGAGCTTAACAGGTTGCAGGAGACTGAAAACTTGTTTAATTCGAATCTATTTCGTCTACAAATTGAGGAAGTTCTCCAGGAAGTGAAGTTAAAAGAAAAAACTGTGAAAAAGTTTGAAATTTGGTTTGAGGAGTTCAAAAAGCATTTAGACAATATTCCAGAAGACGATACAGAGTATGATTTGACAGAAAAAGCATTATTTAAGAAGCTAAAAGTGAAACTTCCAGTTACTGAAGAACTTAACAAAACCAAATGTACATTCAAATTTCATAAATTTAAGGAAGTAAAACTTGTGGGTTCTTATGCTCTGGACTGTGCTATTAACTCAAATTTAGTAGTAGACGTTCAGATTACTGTGCCAGCTGTGACTTACACAAAGAATGATTCTATTAATTATAGGTACCACAAAAAAAGAGCTGCATATCTTGCTTACATTGCATCTCATTTGAAGAAAATGAAATCCATAGAATGGTTAAAATTCTGTTGGCTGAATGGATGTCAAACGAGGCCCGTTTTAGACTTAAAAATAAACGGAAAACTCGGTAATCAATTAACAGTTCGGATAGATTTGAGTTGTGAAGAAGAGGCATACAAATTTGAACGGTTCAGTCCGAGTCGTAACAATTTGCGAGAGTCTTGGCTGTTCGAGGACAGTCCAGGGGATAGTTCCGAACTCGGACCCCCCACTCCGTACTACAACAGTAGTATAATGACCGATCTTACAGCATCTGTGAACTGGAACTTTTTATCAGAAACCCTCAGGAATGGAGATAATTTGAAACAGGCCATAGTTCTGCTCAAGATCTGGTCGAGGCAAAGAAACCTGGACGTGTCAGGTTACATTATCAGTCTATTCGTAGCGCACCTCGTACGGACGAAGAGGATCAACAACATCATGAGCAGCTACCAGATCATTAGGAACGTTTGGATCGCACTAAGTAAGTGATGATTCATAATATGACCGAGGGTGCTCTCTATTTACTCCTAAATAATCAGGCATTAAAAATAATAAAATAGGGCACCAATTAAAAAAATTTCAAATAATTTGAGGTAAGACAAAATAAATAAATAATCTCCACTCCCACTCCGGACATTCGGGAAATCGAACCGTATTCATTTAAGTATGTATGTATGTACTTCTATTCTATTCGGGATATCGGAATATCATCAGAAATCATAAAATCTGTAAGTTTCGAACGTAAAGTTATGTATCGCGTTTCAGAGACATCAGAATGGGACACCGTCGGAGCGTCCCTGAGCGGGGAGCGGAGCCTCAGTGCGGCGGAGCGGGCGGTGTGGCCCGCGGGCCCGGTGCTGCTGGACGCGTCGGGGCGCCACAACGCGGCGTGGCGGCTGTGCGGCGCGCAGTACGGCGCGCTGCGGGCCCACGCCGCGCGCGCGGTGCGGGCGCTGGACGACGCCCGCAGCGACGCCTTCGCCGCGCTCTTCCTCACCAAGCTCGACCCGCTGCTGCAGTTCGACCACATCGTGCGCTTCCGCGACGCGGCGGCGGCCGAGGAGCGGCTGGCGCGCTGTGTGGGCGGTGTGGGCGGCGCGGGGGGCGCGGGGGGCGCGGGCAGGGCGGAGGCGCTGAGCTACGGCGTGGAGCGCGCGCGGCTGGCGCGGGCGCGGCTGCTGGCGACGCTGCGGCGCGGGCTGGGAGCGCGCGGGCGGCTGCTGGCGGGGCTGCCGGCGCCGCGCTGCTGGCCGGTGCACGAGGCAGCGCCCGGCCGGGACGGGTGAGACTCCCTTTCAGTAGCTAGTTTCGTTATCTAAATTGTGGAGCGAGTTTACCTATATATTATATTATTACTATATCTAAGAGATTTTCATACGCACGCCTATAACACCCGGTTTAGCGTTGGGGCTGCTTTTGTTCTCGTAAAAATGTTAGTAGCACGCGGTAGGCAGTTGTGTGGGTCTGTCTGACTGTGGCGGTGTGTGCAGCGAGGCGGAGCTGTGGGTGGGCGTGGAGGCGTGCGGGGAGAGCGACGAGAGCGAGGAGAGCGAGCGCGACGGGGAGAGCGGGGAGCGCCGGGAGGGCGGGGAGAGCGGGGAGAGCGAGGCGCGCGGCTGCGTGACGCGCGGGCCGGCTGCCAACCTGCCCGCCGCGGAGGAGTTCAGGTACGAGAGCGACGCGACGTTTCTGCGCATTACACAGATAATAAGTTCTTTTTAATAAAACTAAACGTTTATTTATTGTAATTACCTAAAGATAAATCATATAATTATTGATTTATTATTTATCGGTAACATAAAATTCCACAGCTATCATTATTTAAAAAAGCTGTACTTATTACGCTGTTAAAACGATAACGTTTCGTTAACGTACATATTTTTTAAAGAGAGGAACTAAATATTGGGATCTTAGATTACGGCACATGTTATGCCATGGTAAAAAAGGACTGCGCTGTAAACTGAGTAGGTAATATAAAATCGGTATAAATGTCAGTGTCTAGTAGTGGTGTAATGGCAACACCACCTGGCACTCCTGGCGGCTTGTTCGTTCCGCACGGTCCCAACAGTGTGGTCCCGAGGCGGGGGGGGGGGGGACTGCGTGCTCTATCAGTACGGACGAATCACCGGCAGCGCTGTCGGGCGATGACTAATAATTACACACACCTACATTTCACAACGGTCGTCTATGAAGCGGTCCGACACCGCGCGGGGTCGGGCCGAGGCGGTGCGTGAGATGCGTGAGATGCGTGAGATGCGTGAGATGCGTGAGATGCGTGAGATGCGTGAGGTGCGTGAGTGACGTGAGGGTCGGCGCAGGTCGTTCTGGGGCCCGAAGGCGGAGCTGCGGCGCTTCCCGGACGGCGCCATCACGGAGGCGTGCGTGTGGGACGCCGAGCAGGACGCGGCGCCCGCGGGACGCACCGTCATCCGGCAGATCGTCGACTACTTGCTGCAGTACAAATACGGTAATCGATTACATACTTCGTTTAAAGTTCATATACCGCACTCGTTACGCCGGCCGGGTCGTACAGTCCGCCCTGTTACAATACGGTGGTTAAAAATTTTTACAACTGTCGCAGTTTTACGAAACGGTTAGGTAAAGGTCAGCCTTCACCTTACCGTTTCGTTAAACGGCTAGCCGTAATGTAACACTGCGGCTGCGACATATATAATTATCATCTCATAATTATAGCGAGCGTCGCGAAGGCGGGACACGTTTTCGACGGATATGTCATGCGAGTTCAAATATCTTTCGCGTGACGCATACATTATTTTCTTTTTCCATCCTGTCGTTCGAGAAGCTCGACTAGGAATCTCCCGATCAATATTTGAAAGAATTTATTTCCTTATTTTTTTTAATGTGTCTACGAACGTGTCGTCCTTAAAAAGTACCTATCGATCGTACTAACGGTCACTCCGGGACCCGCCGGAGGGGCTACGAGGGCGCGCGGTGCATTAAAGTGTCGGTGGCGTGGTGTGCGCAGGCATCCCGCCGGCGGAGCTGTTCCACGTGGGCGCGCAGCTGCACAGCCTCCTGTCGCGCCGCGCGCACGCGCTGCAGCCGCGCGCCGCCCCCGCCGCCGCCGCGCTGCACGTGCAGCGAGCCGCCGACCTGCTGCGCCGCCGCCTGCGCGCCCTGCCGCTGCCGCTGCCCGTCAGCGCCGTGCACGGTACGCACACACACACACACACACACACACACACACGCACGCATGCACATGCAAGATGAAATAAAATTAAAGCGGGTCCCGGTGTGAAATATTTCCGTGTCCGCAGGTATCAGCCCCGTGTTCAGCTCCTGCGAGCCGTTCCCGCCGCTGCCGACCAGCGCGCCGCCACTAGCCGCGCGCCGCGGCGCCGCCTGCCTCGCCGACCCCGCCGCGCCCCCCGAGTACAAGCCCGTCGCCGAGCTGCTCGTGGAGCTGGGTGAGTGTCCGGGGCCGCAGCGCCGCAGCGCCGGAGCGGAGCGTGACGGAGTGTGACGGTGCGGTGTGTGGTGTGTCGCAGGGGACAGCGGCAAGTGGCCGCGCGAGCTGGCGGCGCTGCGGGCGGCGAAGGCGGCGTTCCTGCTGCAGCTGGCGCGCGGGCTGGCGGCGGGGGGGCTGCCGGCGGCCGCGGGCGCCGCGCACGTGGACGTGCTGTGCTGCGCGCTGCCGCTGCGGCTGCACCTGGCGCCGCGCGCCGAGCTCGCGCTGCTCAGGTACGCCCGCGCACGCCCGAGCGAGAGCGATCGGGAAAATTAGTTTTTAGTCTGTAACCGGACATATTTATTTTGACCCCGTAATAAATATGGTGTCGCAGACGGAGCGTGGTGAACGGAGTGGTGCAGCTGCGCGACACCGAGGAGAGCGTGGCCCTGCACGCGCGCACCGCGCTGCTGCCGCGGCTGCGCGGCGCCCTGCACGGGTACGCCGCACGCACGCACGCACGCACGCACGCACGCACGCACGCGCCGCTAGAGCCGCACTACCACTGGTAACGTGTCCGTCCGTGTGCCGGCAGGCTGCAGCTGCGGCACCCGTCGTTCGGGCCGGCCGCGTGCCTGCTGAAGCGCTGGGCCGCGAGCCACCTGCTGTCGGCGCAGCTGCCGGGGGAGGCGCTGGAGCTGCTGTGCGCCTCCGTGTACACGGCCGCCGCGCCCTACCGGCCGCCCCGCGCGCCGCTGCCCGCCCTGCTGCGCGCGCTGCACCGGCTCGCGACCACGGACTGGGCGACGCAGATGCTGCTCGTCGACATCGACGGCGACATGTCGCGTGAGTGTCTGCGCTACACTACACACGCGACACGCGACACTACACACGCGACACGCGACACTACACACGCGACACGCGACACGCGCCGCACTGTTCTCACACGACAGGATTGCGAACGGAGTGGATGATGATATATATTATAATTATAACTGGTTTCCGCTAGCGACTTCTGCGCACGATGGGCACCCACATTTTACTCCCTTGTGGGGTGAATTTTCTAAAATGTTTGTACATTTGTCATGAGTTCCGATGAAGAACTCTTACAATAAATTTCATTTGAATATTTTCAAAAGCGGCAAAGTTTTCATACTAACTCTGAACCCCGCTTTACTTCTTAGGGGGTAAATTTACAAAAAATCTTTACTAGTGCTCTCATACGCTATCAAAGGAACCCCCGTGCAGAATTTTAGCTTTTGCTTTTGTAGGTTAAAAGATTTGAATTTATCATATCATATAAACGATACACTCGCACCGCGCCGTGGTCGGAGCCGCTCGGAGCCGCTCGGAGCCGCTCGGGACGACGAGGTGCGCGTTGTAACGGACACGTGTGCGTGCGCAGGCGAGGACGTGGCCGAGGCCGAGCGGCAGTTCGCGGCGCGCGGGGAGGGCGGACAGGGAGGCGAGGGCGGGGAGCAGGGCGGGGCGCCGCACATGTTCGTGGCGTCGTCGGCGGACGGCGGGCGGGCGAGCCCGTGGACGCGGCGCGCTCCCTCGCCGCCCGCCCTGGCGCGAGCCGCCGCCCTGGCGCGCGCCACGCTGCGCTACCTGCGCCGCGCGCTGCTGCACGACATGCGCGACAACGTCCTGGTGGGTATCGGTGCCGACGGACCCCTTCTTCTCACTCGCCCGAGAGAGTGTGTGTGTGCATGTATGTATATGTGTATGTGTCCGTGTGTGCGCGCAGGGTGCGTTCGTGCCGTCGTACGCCGGGTTCGACGCGCTGGTGCGGCTGCGCGCGGGCGCGGTGCCGCTGCGGGCGGAGCGCGTGCAGGCGGCGCCGCGCGCGGGCCCGCTGCCGCCTGTGCCGCCTGCGCCGCCTGCGCCGCACGAGGCGGGGCCCGCGGGCGGTGGCGCCCCGCTGCCGGTGCTGGAGTTCCACCCGGTGCGGCGCTTCCTGCAGGAGGTCACGGTGAGTGTCGAGGCACTCGCCGCCGAGTCCGTTGTTCGCCTTCATCTGTACGACGCAGTCCCGGGCGCGGTCGCCGCTTGTAGTTGAGTCCTGCTCGTAGCTAACTGCCGACCGCTGTCTGGTTGCAGAGCGCGTACGGCGAGTTCCTGGAGCTGTTCTACGACCAGTACGGCGGTGACGTCATCGCCCTGCTCTGGCGCCCCGGCGTCGACGACGACAGGGACTTCCAGGTGACACACCGACACATCGACACGCCGACACATCGACATACTGACTCATCGACACGTGTGCAAAGGCGTGCATTCCATACAGGCACAGTGTCACTCATATGTATGAAGTGCCTAATCTAACGCCATACTTGCACTCCTCTCACGCTAGTAGATGCTTACCCGTATATTTCATTTCAATTTTTCTCGAGACTGGTGAGCTATTTGGACCTTTTCTAGCGGATAAAAGCATTACCTACCAAATTATATAAGTACCTAACCAAGAAGTCGTTAACAATAAAAAAAACAACGGTCATATTACACATGATTTAGCTTTAGGTACATATCCCGTATAGCCCGGGCATGCGGCGGGTATATCTATCGGTATGTTACCTGTCTCCCGAGACTTTTTATCAGCTAGATTAGTGGTGAACAGTTTACCCGCTCATGGAACTGTTGTCTCACGGTGTGTGTGTGTGTGTCTGTGTGCGTGCAGGTGAGCGCGGCGCATGCGCTGCGGCCGGTGTGTGCGGGGGACGGGGTGGCGGGGCAGGGGGCGGGGGAGGCGGGGCGGGGGGGGCGGTACCGCGTGCACCGCGCCGCCGTGCTGCGCGACCTGCTGCTGCTGGGCCGCGGGCTCGTCGAGGACGTCACCGCCGGCGACACCACCACCACCACCACCGCCACCACCGCCACCACCGCCAGCAGCAGCGACACGTAGCGATATGGATATTGTTTGAATATACTAAAGGACGGTCGCGGAGCGGAGCGAAAAACCGACTTGAAGATTACTGTGCGAGCGTGAGGGCACTATTACTACGCGCGTGCGACAGAGACAAATAGAAAAAGGGCAAAGTCCGTTTTTCGCTGTGCTCCGTGACCATTCTTTAGCTCTACGAATATTTGCCTATGATTTAAATATAAGTAATGTACAAATTTGGTAATTTCATTTGTTTCTCCAATTCATACAGAACCGGACCTACTTGTCATGTTCCATCTGTATATAGGTACATGACACGGAGCCGGTGACGCCGTGTTAGTTGCGCCACTCGTGGGTTGAACATATTTTATTCCGCCTCCGACCGCCCGGCGGGATGTGGAACAAAGTCCGGTTAGTTATTCTATTTTAATTACTGTAGATCGGGTAAAAATCATTTTTAAATGCTTGTTTTGCTAGTTTTAGCTAGTTGCGTACGCTTCGAATACCAGAATAACTACTCAAGTATTGAAACCTTAACAAAAAATATGGTTATTTTTTCTACTGGTTACTTAATTACTTAGATACTTTGAAAGAAAAAAGAGTAGCTATGTATTTTCGCGTACATTTTGATGATATGTCAAAAAAAAATGAAGTAAACTTCTACTTTTTTTTATCACAATCTCCGGTCTGCCGAATCACCAACTCGTAAAATATCACCCGCCTTCCGGTCGAGTCAAGAAAAAAAAAACATCACGTTAATCATATAATAATATTTTTATTTACACAAAAACTTATCTCAACACACTACCGTCTAAAACACGTCGCGATTGCATTATTTCTAATATCGGGAACCGGGTGGGCTCGGAGGGGAGCGGGTTCGGAGCTGGTTCGGAGCGGGTCCGGAGCGGCGTCACACCTTGACGAAGAAGGGCAGCTCGTCGAGGTCGGCCTTGTAGTTGCGGTACCAGTCGCCGCCCGGCAGCCGCCGCGCCGCGTCCCCCTGCGCCAGCCACGTGCCCGGCGGCAGGTACACGTCCCGCGCGCGCGCGCCGCGCTCCACCACCGGCGCCGCCAGCAGCGACTCCCCCAGCAGGTACTCTGCACACCCGCCGACACACATACTCGTACATACACCGAACAACATTGGGACAGAACTAGGCGGTTCTTCCGCAATATACCTACCTGAGGTTCTAGGTTTCTCTATTTTCGAGTATCTACCAACTTTGACATCGAAATACAGAGTGCAACGAATAATCCATTTATTGAAATCGATCCAGTAATCTGAACGCCCCGATATTACATTAACACACGTATTGTTTGATCCAACAGAGTACTTTCATTAGTTATAATATATGTTACATACCTACGTATAATTACATTACGTATTATCCGTCGCCATCATCAATGAAAGTAAGTAGATATTGAATCCCAATTTCAACGTGTGCGTTATGTCGGTGTGTATGTGTGTGTGTCGCGTGGTGTCGTGTAGTGTCGTGTGGTGTGGTGTCGTGTGTCGTACCGTCCCAGATGTCGTGCGCGGCGGTGTCGTTGGGCGCGAGCCACCAGACGGGCGCGTTGACGGGCGCGCCGGTGGCGGCGGCGCGACGACACGCCTCCGCGATCAGCGGCGCGTACTGCGCGTGCAGCCGCACGAACTTCATGCTGATCGCGATCGTCTGCAACGTCACGTGACACGCTCAACAACGACCCGCTCCACTATCTACTATCGTTAACCGATGGACGATGTACGATCGTCGGTACTGACTTCGTTGTCGAAGTCCCACGGCACGTACGAGAACTGCAGGCTCGGCATGAAGGTGCTCGCCTGCAGCCAGCGGATGAAAAGCTCCTTAGTGGGCGGGTCGTTGTACCTGCGCACGCACGCATACGAACGAACATTCACGACTGTTCTTTACATCACACTTATTCTATCGATCTAGCTCATCTGACAGACCAATTTATTTTTATCAAAACTGTATGTAGTCTGGTTCATATTTATAACTGGCGGTCCCGGCAGACGAGGTCCCGCGCGGGAATGCACGCCACATTAAGTACCTACTCAATTGATTTGACAATTATTTTGTCATTGAGATATTACTACGTTAATATTTACATAGGTAGTTTTCCTATCTTTTATCGCAACTTTTTTTTTTGTTATAAAATAAAATAAACAAATGTAAAATTGTTCTAGCCGTTCTTTCGTGATGTCGTGACCAAGGGTAATAGGGATTCATTTTTGTATATCTAAGTAAGTACCTAGACTAGGTTGGGTTAAAACTGCGACATTTAAAGACAATCCGGCTAATCGTTGAACAGCCGTACTTGTACCTATATGAAAACGCCCCTATTTTGTAAATGGGCTGGCTGTAATGTAATAAGGCAGATGATAGGATCTGTGTGCGGTAGTGTGGTGGTGTGGTGGTGTGGTGGTGTGGTGGTGTGGTGGTGTGGTGGTGTGGTGGTGTGGTGGTGAGGTGGTGTGGTGGTGTCGGTGTCCGTGGAGCGTAGGTACCCGTTCCCGCCGATCATGTCGGGCAGCACGAGCGGGTAGCCGTTGATGTTCATCTGCAGCAGCGTGGTGATCACGGTCGGCAGCCCGTTCTCGAACGTCCAGTAGGTGTCCTTGTCGATCATGCGCACGAACACCGGCAGGTCCTGCGTCCTGCGGGGACGAGACATCGCAACAATATTTTAGTAAGCAGGTGATTGTAGTCGTGGTCCTCGGCAGTGAAATATACGTCTATCACTTTAGCTTGCTCGATATTTTCCGTCGTGTCATAAATACCCTATGTGGGTCACAGGTATTTATTTGCTAAGTAAATTTCCACGAACTTTAGAATAATAATTAAGATTCAAGAATTTAATTTTTCAAAGGTAAAAACGAAATATTAGGTATCAGTGTGAAAAAAATATATTTTTATTTAGGTTATAATACTATATCTATATAGATCAGATCAGGTGCAAAAGAGGAACAAAGAGATGAATGTTCATATTATTGATAATATTGGTATGGCAGTAACACAGTACAGAAGTCAGAACAGTTAGTAGTTGAGTGGAGTGCGTAGTGCGTAGTGCGTAGTGCGGACGGACCTGTAGGCGGCGCGCACCTCGGTGAGCGGGCCGAACATGGCGGCGGCGCGCACGTAGTCCGCCGTCACCACGCCGGGCTGGTCCCGCGTGTCGCCCGCCAGCACCGGGATCTGCCGCCGCCGCGCCGCACAGAGCGACAAGTCACACACACCCACACAGCCGGCCAACCGGCCAGCCAGTCAACCCGACCGGCCAGTCAGCCCACTGCATTAATCACGGTACCTACCTACGCCGCCTACTCGTAGCGGTCGAGGTGCTACGAGTACTCGATTAACCTACTAATGATATCGGATTTTAGCGCGAAACTAAATTTATTTATTTATTTATATTTACATTTTATTGCACAATAAAAAACAAATGTACAGAAGGCGGACTTAATGCCATACGGCATTCTCTACCATCTAAATTGTACATATATAAAGGTTTTTCTGAGGATAGGTACGCATTAACAGTAAGCACTTTGACAAGTAAGTAAGCAGGTAGTTGATATCGCCAAGTTTCGTCAAAGCGAATTTTATAACTTTAAAGAATCGTACGAAAACATGCTTAGAAAATAAATGTGACCTGTGGCGACCAGCTGGACTCGCCGCCGTCGAACTTGTAGCTGTCGAAGCCGTACTGCGCCTGCAGCGCGCGCAGCCGCCGCACGAACCAGCCGCGCGCCGCCGGCTTCGTGAAGTCCACGTACGCCGTCGTCGTCTCGTTGTCGTTCCACCAGCTCGTCTCCACCGACCCGTACTCCGACGACACCAAATACCTGAATCGGAAGATTTCGATATCGAGTCGTGGACCTATATTGTACCTGGTCTACGTAATTATTGCAAAATCGAGACGACGCAGCTCACCCTTTTTCGAGCGCCTCGGAGTACCAGGGCTCGCAGCCCTTATTCACGAACGGGTGCGTCCAGAGCGTCACCCGGAAGCCCTTGGCCTTCAGCATGGCGACGGTCTTCTTCATGTCGGGGAAGCGCTCCCGGTCCACCGTGAGGGAGCCGTAGCACACCTCCCAGAGGTCGTCGATCTCGAGCTGGCTGTTCGGGAAGCCGTAGCTCGCGATCTCGTCGGCGAACTTGAGCACGACGTCGTGGTCGACCTCCCGCTTGTAGCGCGCCCAGGTGGACCACACCGGGAAGCGGATCATGCGCTCGTCGGGCACGCCGGCCGGCTTGCCGAGGTACTTCTCCACGGCGTACTCGTGCGCCGTCCGCACGTCGTCGAACACGCCGACCACGTACACCAGCTCGTTCCGGTCGCGCTTGCTCGAGTACGGCGGCTTGATCTGCGCGGCGAAGCACGCGGCGTTCTTCTCGAGGTCGTTCTGGTCGACGAACAGCGGCACCTTCTTGTCGAAGTAGTAGAAGATGCCCTCGGAGTTGAGCCAGTACGGCTCGGCCACGCCGCAGTTGTCCGCCTCCTTGGTCACGTACGCGTAGTCCACGAGCGTGAGCCGCTCGATGGGCCAGTACTGCCGCTTCTGCTGCGGCCCGCCGTACCAGTGCCGCGACCCTACCGAAGCGATGCCTGCTTAATATTATAATAGAACGCGTCCGTTCCTTTTGATTAATCTCATGTAAATTAAAATTATCCGTAGACCTGACAAAATTATCAATATATTTCGCCCTAGCCTATAGTATCTATTTCAGGAATATCTAAAGTTGACATTCAAGCTAGTACATAGGTAGCTACACACCTACCTAGTGATCGAGTTATTCCGCGCGGTGAACATGAACGACGACTGACCTAGATTGACGCAGTCCTCGAGGCGGGAGCCGCGCGGCGCCTCCCAGGTGAGCGTGAGCAGGTGTCCCCGCGGCGCGCGCTCGACGGCGAGCCGCACGGTGGTGTCGTTCGCGAACTGGATCACCACGTCGCCGTCCTGCACCACGTCCTTGATGGCGCCGGTGCGCCGCCCGATCACCGACACCACCTCCGTCAGACCCTCTGCGGGAACGATTTACAATATTTGATTACTAAAGCCCGCGATCTACGCCGCGTACACGAGTTCCCGCGTGAGCATGATGGCACATGGTGTACGTGTGGCTGTAGACGGTGCAGCGGTGCGTGTTCTCACTTCGCTTGAGCATCAGGTTGAGTCCTCCGTAGGGGTTGGTCTCGAGCCGCGCCGTCAGCGTGGGCGCCTCCAGCACGGTGACGTCCACGCCGGCGCCGGCGCCCGCCGCCGGCGTCGCTCGCAGCACGGCGCCCGCGCACAGCGTACACACTGACAGACATCATCATGTTAGTCTTAGGACAACAATAACAACTAAGTCCACCATGTTTATTTAGTGTTTTAAGAAATACCTGTGGAAAAAATATAAAACGCCTGTTGACTAAGTAACAACTAAAAGTTTTCATTGTGAATGTCTTAAGTAAGTACATATATTTTATGTACCTAGTAGGTACTTATGTTTATTCGTTAGGTATTGTCTAGTTACTAGACAATACCTACTATGGGTACGTACTAGACTCTCGTACCTACCCATAGTACAAGTTTTGCTTAGTTTGGGACTAAATTAATTGGTGTAGATTGCCCGAAGATATTAGGTACCTACCATATAATATAGGTACCTTTGATGTAATTTTGAGAGCCTGGTCCTCTATAGAAAAGAACAAGATCGTCGACGGAAATGTACCTAGTGATGAAATAGTAATGTTATTAACGACACGAGCGCGGGCGCGAGCGCGGGGGAGGGGGGGGAGGAGTACCTACCTAGCTGATGGTATCGTGCGTTGATCAATTCATTAGCGTAATGCCGGATCGATGCTCTCCCACCATTGTATTCGAGATGAGTCGTGATTAACGACGCGGCCGCGCGCCGTTACGACACTAACACAATGCTCCTTCATACCACGCCCGCGATGATTATCATCGATTCTTAAGAAAACACAACGGGAAGTTGTTAAAATAGATTATAAATTGGTACTTATAGGTAGGTAATTGATATTAAAGATAGGTAGGTTATAGGAAGGCAGGTCTAGTGTAAAATACGGAAGGGGTTAACATGCCTACAGTTACTTACTACCTACCAACCGAAACTTATTGATTAGGTACGTGAGCACAGACTACTAAATAGTTATAGGTAGGTGAGGTCCCTACCTAATAGACTTATTATTCATACCATCTACAGTTTTGGGTAGTCGCCGCGCATCATCGTCCTAGGTGTGAGGTGTGTTTTCATGAAACATATTTTATTTTCTGAAAGTGACCGTAAAGCACGAGACCACGAAACTCGTATTCTCTATGAGAAGTTAATATTCTGACTAAGTATGTAGGTAGGTAACCTGTCTAAGTAAAATCGGAAATATTTTTCTTTGTCCACTAAGTACCTAGATTAAGTAGGTACAAAAAATACTGGACACGTAGGTAAGTACCTATTTTTTATTTCCTTAATGGAACAATAAATGTCAAAGAGAAACGCTTCAGAAGTTCGAGAGCGGGCGCTCGTAACGTCACGCCATGGTATAAATTGTACTAGTTATGTATAACGTGAACCACGAGCCCACTCCTAAAATTAAGAAACGCTTATCTTTAAAAGAAAAAATACGTGATAATTTCTGATGCCTTCGCGGTTATTACACATTGGAATGAAACAACTGTTAACGAACTTTAGCGTTAGACTATTGTCAGTTCAGTCGTGCTACGATTATGGAAACTGTAAAGAATCCGAAACGTCAGCTAATAAAATAAAATAAAAATACGCGAGTTAAATCCGTTAACAGTTGTTTCATTCCAAAAAATACGTGATCAATATTTGTTAATAATCTAACTGACGGACTAAATAGAATTTCGTGTTCTTTACCCAGTAGTAGTAGTCACCCCTATTCTCGTAGGTAGTATAAGAGTTGATCATATAACATCCCCTTACACCTAAGCTGTACCTACTAGGTATAATTATTTATATCGGTATCATGTGCATATTTATCAACTTACTTATACCTACTCAAGAAACTTGAGCGACTTAAAGAAGAGTTATTTTCATGACTGCTCAATTTTGTTTGAGGACATCAGACGTTATGTTACAACAACAAAAATAATACGTAGTCGTTATTGAAAAATTTTTTTTTTTTCAGTGCGCTATTTGTTTTTTATTGCCTTTTAAGAAGTTTTTATTTTATAATTTTCTGTGGCTATCTTCTTCTTATAAAAATGAATCGCAAAATGTGTTGGTAAGCGCATAACTCGACAACGCCTGGACCAATTTGGCCAATTTTTTTTTTTAAATGTTCGTTGAAGTCCAAGGATGGTTCTTACGGCGAGAAAAAATCGAATAATTGCCGGGAAAACCCTAAAAACAGCCCTTTTCTTTTCCCATACAAACGTTGTCTAACTAAAGTTACCTAATTTGAATTTCGAACGGGCAGGATGACGTCTGCCGGGACCGCTAGTAATTTATACAAATTATCACATGCTCAATTTTTTATTATTTTTAAAATAGATACCTGCCTTGTTTATGCTATTAACCTTTAATAATAGGTACATAGGTATATATGCATTATTAAAATACTTTTAAATCTGCGAGTGAACTCTCTACTTTCCCACCCTTAGAGTAGGATTTTTTTCCAAATTATTATGGGATCAACTTCGAGGTATCCAATAAAAAAAGAATTATCAAATCGGATTATTCTGTCAAAATATACGCGTGGTCATACGTTACAATCTGTAAGTGTAAAATCAATCATCCCCTATTTTGCTGCCCTCGAGGTTGAATTTTAGTCCAAATTTATATGGAACCGACTTCTTTGTATGTTACATAAATCGTTATTTTTGTTGAGGTTCTCAAAATTAATTTGATGTTCTTGATGTATGACCCGGGTTGCCGGCTAAGTAGTATATGTGAATAGTTATTTTAAACAAATTAAAACAAAGCTAGACACTTATTTATAATCTTTTTGTAAGTATTACGTGTAGAGGTACTAGATACCACTGAAATAAATCAACTATAAACGACTTCGTACTGGTTTAACTTGCGTACTTAAAAACAAGTATCGATTAAATGTTGAAGTTTCATTTCAAGATCATCCTAGTTCCCAAATGTGGAGACGCGATCCCGCGGCGGTATCTACTCACAGAAGAGTGCGTCCATCCTGCAGGCGCTGCTCGCTGCTCGCTGCCCCGTGCAGACTGCACACTGCAGACTGCAGCCCCGCACCGGCGCCGCGGCTGGTGTTATGTACCTACTGAACGACAATCATCATGCCGTCTAATTACTGTGTTCAGCTAGTGGACCTTGCACACTCGCCGAGCAAGCCGAGGATTATATTATAAACCTACCTACATAGCACCATTTAAATAGAATAAGTAAGTATTGGGCAAACATAATATTCCAGCATGTCACAATCGCTTAGGGAAGCCTACCCGCTATCTGCTATTCACTTTAAGAGTTTTATTAGAAAGTATTACTAGACTATTAAATTTAAATAGGTAAGTACCTAAGTAAATAGGTAGGTACCAGTATTATTTGCTGATTGTCGACAAGCCGCGGCGCAGGCGGTGGCGTGGTGGCGTGGTGGCGGTGCGGCGCCGCGGCGCTGCAGTGAGCAGTCCCTGCACATAGGTACTAGAGGCGCGCAGGTGCCGCGCCGAGGCGGTGCCGGTGTGACGGACGGCCAACATCCTTCACTTGACAGCCCTCATCTGTCAATTGTCCGTTTAATTACACGTTTGGTTTATTCCGACTCTAGACAATTAGCTCAGGAGTAGTGTTAATAACCGATATAAAAAAGAGACTTTTCAATTAAGTACTTACAATGTTTGTGCTGTGATTGTTAAGGTACCTGTAGTTACTTACTGATTAGGTACTTGTCGTTTTATACTGTACGACAAAGTAATTTAATACTTTAGACCGATTGAATGGTGTTCAGTTCACCTGTTTTTGTCGAACCATCAGTATCCGCTGACCCCTCGAATTCTGCCAAGCAGCGGAACAGCAATGTACTTATAAGGTGAGTGTTGAATAACACCACTGCTTTATTTATTTAGTCTTTAAGAGATAGCAACTTAAACCCCTAATTTGCACTAAAATGTATGCTGCACCCCAATTTGTCGATATTTTGTCGTTTTCCATTCTCGTAGTAAAAAATACAGTCCAGTGTATCATTTATCGCACATTTTTTGGTCCTTCGAGCCGGATTTCTCTATAGTAGTAATATTTTGCTTAAAGGTTGGCTCCTGGGTAAATACTTAGCTATTTAATATTGCAATGAATTGCAATGTGTGTGTAAGTAGGTATAACATTTTGTAAATAATATAAGTATCTAAGTACCTAAACGTGTTCATAAAACTACACTTTCAAAAGAAGTCAATAACAAACTCCTTTTCATATTTAAGTAGTATATAGTTAAAATATACTTACCTAGGTAAGTTAACCTTTATGTACTTAAGTATAACCGCAACTTTGCCGACGTCATTATACAGTGAAACCTGGTTAACTGGGTCTTCCAAGGGACCTGTAAATTAGTCTCACTTGAAGAGGTATTCCACTTACGCAGTGTCCCAGATATGTAGGTATAAAAAAATACCTGTCTCATTTACAGAGGGTTTCATTAACAGAGGTAAGAAAAGAGATAATCTCTGTTATAGAGGTGTACCTATTCAATAAAGCAACGTATTTATTTTGTAAACAATTCAGTATTTTCCATAAAAAATATCATAAATGTGGTTTAAAGACAGTTCTCCTGAAACTAATAATTCGTTGTTGACGTTTACAAAATTATTAAAAGTTGGAGGCAGATTATTTTACTGATTCGGGCACTGACGTTAATTTTAGTTTTTTTCGTAATAATAAAGACTTTGTCCTCGTTTCGGTCTTTTTTAAATAAATACCCGATTAATAGAGAAACCGCATTAGAACTAAGTTATATAAAATTTAGATTTAGAGAAGTTCGAGTAGGTAAAAGAGAGAGGAGACATCCGAGGTCCGAGGTAGCCTATGTGTACCTACTGACTTTATCCCAGTTACAGAGATAAATACACGCGACTTCTCAATTATAGAGGTAATTATGACAAGAAAATAGAAATAACTTATCCCAGATAAAGAGGTTGCTTTTGTCTTACTAACAGAGGTAATTCATAGCCAAGGTGCCGGGACCTCAGCATGTGTTCCAGATATGGAGGTTTTTCACTTATCCAGGTCCCTCTTAAACAAGTTTCACTGTAATTATAGCGTTTATAGAAATGGACTGATATGGTTGTCTAGTTAGTAGGTATTGTTCCAGATTATTACGTTCTGTCACACGGCGCGTGATTATCAAGCAGTTAAGTTTTAACTACGTATTTAAACGTTGTAGGTAGTCGAACAGCTAACCGCGTCCATCCGTCATGGCGGCGAGGCGCGGGCGCAGGAAGCTGTCGCTTCTTCTGTGTAGTTTGTGCTCAAGATAGTAATCTCTACTTTTTGCGCCATTGTGCATAATTATATGATTCCGTAGAACTTAAGTAAGTAGAAAGATTGAATAAAGATTGCATATCTGCATATTTACAACGTCATGTTTATTTGAACAAATATTTGTATTACACTTAAACCGTTTAAAGAAATCCGCTCCTGCAGTCTGCTGTGTGCGCAGCGGTTAGATGACGTTCATTTTTAAATGCGTGTTCAATTGTTGCATTGTGCATATATATCTACCCATATGGAGTTTAAAAGGCGTGAAAGATGTTAAATGCATATAAATATAAATAGCATATAAATACTGTATAAATACACACTCAATTTTTATAATTACAAAATTTCATTCCAATGTGTAATAACCGCGAAGGCATCAGAAATTATTAAAATCATTTTTATTAAAAGAATACCTAGGCATAACACTGTAGTAAGTAATTAAATATAGTTTTGTACGTGGTTGTGACGAGTAACTAGCTACAAACTCTCATCTCATGCAAACGCAAACATAGACATGCATATAAATATGCAAATACCCAAGATAATATAAAACTTGATTTATTGAGAAGAGAATCCAATACATAGGTCGGTACTACGAATTTTGAAGAGTAGGTAAACTGTAACTTTTTCCTTTCTTCCTTGAAAATAAATTAAATACATTATGTAGTAGGTAGGTGTAGAAACATTTCATCACACGAACAATCCGTAGAGGATGGTAAATAGAGCCCCCGACAGCAACAGCACAGAGAGGCGCGGCGCGGCGGCCGCGCCGGGCTGGTCGGGCGGCACCGCGCCGGCGCGCACGAAGTACGGCAGCACGTCCAGCGGCGCGGCGTAGTCGCGCAGCCAGCCGGGGCCCGCCAGCACGCGGCCCGCCTCGCCCTGCGCCAGCCACGAGCCCGCCGGCAGGTACACGTCGCGGGACTCCGCCCCCGCCGCCAGCACCGGCGCCACCAGCACGTCCGAGCCGAGCAGGTACTCTGCGGGTTGGACGACATATACGACTGTACCTACTATCGTTGTAGGTAAATCTGCACAGAGGAATAAGAATCTGCGCACGCTTTAACCGAACATCGGTTTACGACTTTACGTCCGTGACGGTGGCTTTTCAATAAATTTGGTTGACTCGGCCTAAGCTCGAGCTGCGAAGTTATTCAGGTCGACGTCATTGCATTTTTGAAGTAAAAATACTTTCACTACCGCAGCCCGATGTTAGCGAGAGTGTTAGCAGACGTGCACTCACGGTCGTCGACGGCCAGCGCCTGCTGGTCGGCGGGGTCGAGCCACCACAGCGGCGCCACCACGGGGCTGCCGTCGCGCGTCGACGCCTGCATCGCCTCCACCACCTTGTCCGCGTACCGCGCGTGCAGCTCCGTGTACTTCAACGATATCTCCGTTGTCTGGAACGATCGCATCCTTATTGGCTTTTTCTATAAACTCCTCGGGTACGTACTGGTACGAAAGGTACCTATATACTTATAGAGACATATAAGATTAATCTATCGTGGAAATTACGATCGGTTAGGTACTTCGAGAGTCATTAATATTTAAAATCGATGCTCATGTTGCTATTAGCTAATGAATGTCTCGTCTTGTCAGTAAAGTGATGACATTAATTACACCTAGAAACAATTACATATTAGTAATTATTGAACGCATCAACAATGGTCATTGTTCCTCTTTTGCATACACACACTAGCCGACTTTAGTGAATAATTACCTAACAAATGTAGGTACTCGTTAATGATATGAGATGAAGTTACCTCCTCGTCGAACCGCCACGGCACGAAGGAGAACTGCATGGCCGGCAGGAAGGTGTTGGCCTGCACCCATCTGATGTACAGCTCCTTGGTGGGCAGCGCGGACCACTCGTTCCCCAGGTTGAACCCGTTGCCGCCGATCATGTCGGGCAGCACCAGCGTGTAGCCGTTCAGGTTCATCTGGAAGGTGGTGGTGATGATGGTGGTGAGGCCGTTGGTGGTGCCCCACACCGAGTCGCGGTCCACCATGCGCACGAAGATCGGCAGCTCCTGCGTCCTGCGACCGACGGGAACACATCTCACTTAGCCCGATGCAACTTTATGGAACCATTGGAATAAAATAATTTGAACTGATTTAAGTTTCATAAAATATGCAAATGTTTCAAGAACTTTACACTTCCCTTATTCGTAGCAAACTGAGATGAGGATAATCTATAATAATAAATAATGAATAATTTAAGTACCTAGGTAGGTACCTATCAGTTTATAGAATCACTTGTACTAGTATGATTGAAGTAATGGCTTATTAAATACGATAGTCTGTTATGATATAACTTGGTATTTACCTGAAGCCGGTGCGTACTTCGATCATGTTCCCGAACCGCGCGCAGGTCTTGACGTACTCCTGCACGATGTGGTGCGGGTGCAGCTCCGCGGCGCCGGTCTGCACGGGAACCTGACCACACATTTAACTAGATTATAATAGTATTAGGTACGACACGTACCTATACACTACTAGTGTAACCTTATGGTAGTTTTACGAAGTAGTATCTAAGTATGATACTCTAGTGCAGACTGTAGTCTTTTCATTCCCTGACCTGAGCTCCCCAGCTACTTTCCCCGGCGTCGAATTTCAAGCTGTCGATGTCATAGGTGTCCAAAACGTATTTGACCCGCTCGTACCACCACTCCTTGGCGGCGGGGTTGGTGAAGTCCACGTAGGCGGCGACCGTGCCGTTGTTGTTCCACCAGCTCGTGTCGGGACTACCGTTTTCGTTCAGGACCAGGTACCTGTGAACGTTAGAATCTTAGATGTGTACGAAGGTAGTTTTTCGAAATAAACGTACATATTGAAGTGTTTTAGATCTTAATGTGATCCGTGCCTATAAAATCAAATGTTGAATATTTTGAAAGTTACATTTACTATTATGGTATTTGATTGTTACATGTTTTGTGAACCAAATAAAAAAATAAATATAGGTGTATCGGTAGGTATTATTTGTAATTGGACTCACCCGCTATTCAAAGCGTTAGTGTACCAGGGCTCGCAGCCCTTGTTGATGAAGGGGTGTATCCAGAGCGTGACGCGGTACCCGAGCGCCTTGATCCGCTTCACCAGGTCGCCGAAGTCGGAGAACTTCCTCGTGTCCACCGTCAGCGAGCCGTAGCAGATCTCCCACAGGTCGTCTATCTCCAGCTGCGAATTCTTGAAACCGTGAGCAGTAATGTTCTGAGCGAACTCGATCAGATTCTTTTCGTCGATGTTCCTCTCGAACTGCGCCCAGGTGGACCAGATAGGATACTGAATCATCTTGTAGTCGGGAACTCCCGAAGGTTTCCCTAAGTAGTTGATCACCGCGTGCTGGTGAGCGCGCTTGACATCGGCGAGGATCCAGACGTCGTACGACAGTTCCGTGTGGGTCCTCTTGGCGGAGTACGGGGCGGCGACCTGAGCGGTGAAGCAGATCTGTTTGGTCGAGTTGCTATTGTAATCTACGAAGAGCGGGACTTGGGGGTTCACGTAAATGTATTCTCCGGCGGAGTTGAGCCAGTAGCGCTCCATGACGGCGCCGTTGTCGGCCTCCCGCGTCACGTAGGGCAGGTTCACCAGCGTGGCCTTCTCTATCGGATACACTTGATTCATCATCATGGGGCCGCCGTACCAGTGCTTCGTACCTAGATGTTGAAAATTAATTTTAAGAATTTCATTCATTTTTAATTTTTTTAATGTCTAGTCGGTTTTATAATTACAGGTAAAAGCTTATTATTACCATTGATGTTGCATATTTAACGCATCATTCACACCGACGATACTAACTAATATAATTAGTATTAGCTAAGTACAAAGAAAAAGACAATGTTTCTGAACAGACTACTTAGATTTAAGAGGATTGTGAACCTGTTAATTTTCATACAAAAGGCGATAACGTTTTACACCCAGTAAATATAGTTAGATTTTTATAATTTTTGGATACGTTGTAGATATAATGAGAAACTACGTCTGTACGTTTTGATTTTTAAGAAATATTGCTTACGCTAAAATTTATTAGCATCTAAAAATCTATATATATATCTAAAAATCTATATTTAGATCTAGCGTAAGCAATATTTCTTAAAAATCAAAACGTACAGACGTACTTTCTCATTATATCTACAACATATCCAAAAAATATAAAAATCTAACTATATTTACTGGGTGTAAAACGTTATCGTCTTTTGTATGAAAATTAACAGGTTCACAATCCTCTTAATATTTACCAAAATCGTAGCAGTCTTGGAAGCGCGTGCGGTTGTCCCCGGCCGCCCAGCGCACGCGCACCCCGGCCGCGCCGGCCGCGCCCGCTAGCGGCTGCACCGACAGCGACACCTCGCGCAGCTGCAGCGCCGCCGCCGCGCCGGACGAGCGCTGCGCGGCGACGAACGCGCTGGACTCTACCGATCGCCCGATTATGTTTGAAAACACCTGTTCCGTGCCTGCGGAATTCATAAATTTGTCATTTATCTCAACGTAGGTTTTTGATCTCACGATCGATTGGCCAATGTATCAATTAAGGTACCTATGTACCTCTAAATAATGTGAGTTGAAACCCGCCGGTGTCCCGCGGCTCGAGCGCCAGGGTGACGTCATCGCGGCGCGCGGTCACCGATTCTGCGCGCGCGCACGTACTCCACGCCGCCGCCACCACTGCATGGGATAAACGAAGAGATCAAGTATTACGTTTAACGTTTTTATTGGGTTATGGTTTCGAATTAACTTAGCTTTGAATAAATTGATATGTTAAGAGAAAATGTACCTTTTTATTTTCTTGTCAATTTTTTTTATAAGTAGGTGTGTACTACTCACCGAGCATAATCCTCAGAGCTGCCATACTGGTCCGCTCGCCAACCTGCTATGTTCTGCGCGTTCCCGCGTCGCGATTGACTCGATTAGTCGCTCGTTCATTACGCTTATCGCGCCCTTCATTTGAGAGGGTGCGACAAGTGCTTACACAATTGTTCTGTAATTTTTAATTGCCAGCAGCTTCTGCCACTTCAGTGTAATATGACCTTGGTCGCTTAGTTCTCGACCATGTTCGTAAGTGCTGGTATTAACTACATGAGCTTTACATTCTAAGGACACGGTTAATGTCTTGTTTTGGCATTATTTTGTACTATTCTATTGGACCCATGGCACTGGTATAAACCTCTGCTCATACTGAATTTGTCCAATTATCTACGCTGCCTTTACTTGGATTTTCCGATTCATGTCCCGTGGCCTAGCTGTCGTTTGTGATAGGCTAGGCTAGGTTTTATTTGTTTCTTATTTAAAAATTCTCATATCGTGGTATTTGTTGACAAACTCCTAAAATATAGTTTGCATATTGGGTTGGTGTGGTAATCGGTCAACATCTAATTTGCTTACCTACGACCTAGGTACCCCTAAATGGTAAGGAGGACTCTTCTCAAAGTTTTTTTTATTATTATTTATGGTTGAGAATCTTTTTATTATTCGATATAAAAGAATACTAAAAACAATATACTTACACACAATCCTAAATTTTCACTCTACTAACTATATTCCTTATTTTTTAATAAAAAAATCTCAGAAAACGCGGTACGAGTCGGTTTTTCTATAATACCTAATAATAACAATTCAATATACTTAGGTAGGTACCGATAATTGTAAAACAACTCCGAATTATCTGCAGCTGTCAAAATAATCTTGATAGGCATTTGTATGAAACAGTATCCGATAAGTTCATCTGCAGGATTATCAGCGAGATGCGTGTCAGTGTGTGTGTCGGCAACGCCGCTGCGGGACATGGCTGTTCTGAGGGCTTTATTGAGTAAGTTGCAATATATTAAGTAATATTGGATATCATATTATTATATCCACATTTACCTATATACCTAAGTACCTATAATTTTTTATCTGTACCAGCTGGTTGCCGGTCGTAGCCCGGGTCCTCCCTATATACTTAACCGATTTAATTAAAGCGTATTGAACTCACGTGTGGTCCAGTGTGGTCATGTACCTATTATAATATTATTATAGTGGGGTCAGATATATCTCGAATAGATGCTGTCTGTACCGAGGCAACTCTCCATGAGATAACGTATAGCTGCCTAAGTATTATATATAAGTATTACCTATATATATGGGCTCGGCTGATAATGCAGCGGCTCACGATGAATACAAACTATGGACCTACTTACACCATAATATCATAACAATTTTACTTACTTTCACTCTTTAAAGGATACAAAATAAATATCAATCGAGCGTAGTTGAATAATGTATCTAATTTTTTATATTCCTATGTATTTCAAAACCACATTTTCAATTTGTGAGTGTTGAGTGAGCTGGCAGTATTCGAACAGCTTCAGCTTCAGAATGTTTTTGTATCTTAATAATACGCCTAATGTTTATTTTTTTATCTAAGTATTTATAATAGTAAGTAGGTAAATGAGTTGCATGGTGCATGGTGTTTGCAGCGCTGGCGACGCTGGGTGCGCACGCGCACGGCGCCGTGCTGTCGGTGCGCAGCGATGACGTCACGCTGTCGCTCGAGCCCCAGCTCACAGGAGGCTTCCAGATGATTCTCCTTAATGGTATGAAAAGAAAATCGTGGCAATTTATATTTCGTATATCTATAGATCTATACTTATAGGTAGTTAATATAGAATCTAACTGGGAAAGCATCATCTTGGGATGGAATGTGTTCCACGTGCGTGATCCAACTGGATTGTACTCGTGTATCTCGATCGTATCGTGTATCGTGTGGCGGCAGGCGAGGAGCAGGTGTTCTCGGCGCACATCGGGCGCACGCTGGTGTCGACGTCGTACAGCTCCGCGGAGGTGGAGGGCGGCGTGCGGCTGCAGCTGCCGGCCGCGGCGCTCACGCTGCGCACCGTCGCCGACGCCGGCGCCGGCGCACGCGGCGTCCACATCGACTGGGACGCGGACACACACACCAGGCTCGAGGACTGCTTTCAATTTGGTAAGAGGCCACTCAATCATAATAATAATATAATTATTAATAATAAATTACGGTTATTATTTAAAAACCAGAAAACTTATTTACTGAGTTTATTAACTTAGTTACTATAAGTATGACTACTCTTTACTAAGATTCATTCGGGAACTGTAACTAGTACGATACGTTTTTTGAGAAGTGATGAAAAAAAATTTGTCCAAAGAGCAGTAGTACTTACACCTTTTGTTTTGGCTACTTCCTTAGGTGAAAAGCACTGGTACGCGGGTCCCATGCAAGTGAAACAAGAATATCCCATAGAGAACGCCGAGCAAGTTTACGCACCCTACGTGTCCAAAGAAAAAGACAACGGCGCCATAGTGGAGCGCTACTGGCTGAACTCCGCCGGAGAATATATCTACGTACACCCGGAGGTTCCACTGTTTGTCGATTATAACAACATACTCAATAATAATCTTTGCTTCGGAGCACAGATCGCTGCTCCGTACTCCACCAGAAGAAACCACACGGGATTGTCGTACGACATCTGGTTCCACTCGGACGTCAAGAAGGCTCACCAGCACGCGGTGGCGACGTACCTGGGCAAACCCTCGGGGGTGCCCGATTATGAGATGGTCAAGCATCCTATATGGTCGACCTGGGCGCAGTACGAGAGACACATCGACGAGGCTAACGTGACTAAGTTCGCCGAAGAGATCATAGCGCACGAGTTCCCTTATTCCCAACTCGAGATCGACGACCTGTGGGAGGTGTGCTACGGTTCCCTGACGGTGGATCCGGTAAAGTTTCCTGATTTCGCCGGCCTGGTTTCTAAGCTGAAAGCGATGGGATTCAGAGTCACGATTTGGGTCCACCCCTTTATCAACCAGGGCTGCGAGCCGTGGTACTCTGAAGCTTTGAATAATGGGTAAGTGAATCCACGTACTTAATTACGTAATGTAGAAAAATAGCGCTAATACTGTACGAGTACAAAAGTCGTCAATATAAAATGTACCTGGTAGGTATCTCGTGCTGGACGAAACCGGGAGCGCGGAGACGAGCTGGTGGAACGGCAACGGGTCGGCGGCCGGGTATGTGGACTTCACCAACCCCGCCGCCGCGGACTGGTGGCACGGACGCGTCAACACGCTCATACAACTCTACGGCATCGACAGCTTGAAGTTTGACGCTGGAGAGAGCAGCTTTTCACCACAGGTCACCTTTAAATATAAATCAAAATTGTTTTAGGTATTTTGATTGAATATTACGCACCTACAAAGACTAGAAAGTCTTCTTTTGACACTAAGAGGAGCAGCCAATGTAAAATATATTTATATTTACTTACTTTTTGCAAAATGAACCTCACAGATCCCCGTCCAAACTGGCGACATAGACCTGCATCCGCACCACATCGTCAGCGAGTACGTGAAGACTTGCGCACGATTTGGCAACATGATCGAAGTGCGCGCTGGTTTCAGGTAAACATCGGTTAGATTCTATTGTATCATTTACTAAAGTCGCTTCGAATGTCATTCGGTAATATTTATCATCATCCAGGACACAAGAGCTCCCGATATTTGTGCGCATGGTGGACCGAGACTCGATCTGGGGTCTCAACAATGGCCTCTCCACCGTCGTCACTACCGCTCTCCAGATGAACCTGAACGGCTACACGCTGGTGCTGCCCGACATGATCGGCGGCAACGGGTTCAACCTGGACCACGACCAGGCCGACCTCCCGACTAAGGAGCTGTACATCAGATGGGTGCAAGCTACCACTTTCTTGCCGGCCATGCAGTTCTCTTTTGTGCCGTGGCTCTTCGACGATGAGGTATACCTACTACCGAAATGATGTTATTGTATTATGATGCCTTTTACGCGCAAAGTCGGTTTATGAGTAAAAATATTAAAATATAGTAGGTACTATACTTACTTTCGTAGCATTATGATAGAATATATATAGGCAGTGCGTTCTTAAATAAATTTCCGAGTGAGATAGATCCCTACTAATATTTATGACACGTGTTCTTGTAGACGGTCGAAATAAGCTTGAAGTACACACAACTGCACGCGACGTACGCGGACAGGATCTACGCGGCCATGAACGCGTCCGCGGCGGAGGGCGCGCCGGTGACCGCGCCGCTGTGGTGGCTCGACCCGCGCGACGAGGAGGCGCTCGCCATCGGGGACCGTAAGTGAACTGCTCACATTGCACTCAGATATTATGTAGGTATGGTTTGTCACTGCCTCGTCGATTGAGAATTTTCAGTCTATCGTGGTATTATGAAATTTTAATGATTAAAATCGTTCATTCTACTTTTAAATTAGTGGATTCTTTTCATCGTCGCAGAGTACCTGCTCGGCTCGGACGTGCTGGTGGCGCCGGTGCTGGTGGCGGGGGCGGAGTCCCGCGACGTGTACCTGCCGGCGGGCTCGTGGCGCGACGGGCACTCGGGCGCCGCGCACGCGGGCCCCGGCTGGCTGCGCGACTACCCGGCGCCGCTCGACGTGCTGCCCTACTTCGTGCGCCAGCCCGAGGCCGGCGCGGCCGCTGCGCCCGCGCAGGCCGCTCTCCTATTGGCCGCCGGGCTTGTTGTAGCTTTCATTAACGGATTTTAACTGTACCTACCTATATGCTGCTTAATTGTGCATCTTCGTAAAAAAATATATGAATAAGTACCTGCCTACCTATTCCAATTAGTCATGTATAGTGTAAGTATAATTACTAGTCTAAAATAAATGCATTTATTTATTTGTATAAATAACTTTAAAAACGACATACATCCCAGTGCCTTATTACTCCCTAAAAAATTCAAAAGTATCTACCTAAAATACTGATTCCATGTATGAAAAATTAAATGATGGACGGATTACTTCGCCTCGTTCCTTGAGAACACAAATGAAGAAAACACCTACCTAATCTAAGATACATATTATTGAACAATTCTATTATACTCGTAGGGTGAGTTCTGGTAAGATCGGACACGGTTAACACCGTGCGATGTGAATTTACGCCTAATCTGGGAGATTTTTTTAAGTGCTGGCAACATGCCAGAACGCGCCATTTCATAGCGCCATGAAAATGTAATGGCTATAAGATGTACGCAACCGAACATTTACGCAGGTACCTATATGTATATAAGTACCTTCTTAAACTAAAATGTTATAAATAAAACAAAGTAATTTAATAAGTAAGTGTGTAATATATTGTAAATAAATATTTAAACAAGAAACTGCAGTCATCAGTAGCGCGAAAGTAGGTACGGTCTACTAATTCCGGCCTGATCTCTCTAGTCGTAGTCTGTCGAGTATGAGGATAGGTATAAGGAACAGCGCCGCGCCGCGGGCGGGAGGACTAGTCGCTGTCCTCGCGTATGAAGTACGGCAGCACGTCGAGCGGCGCCGGGTAGTCGCGCAGCCAGCCGGGGCCCGCGTGCGCGGCGCCCGAGTGCCCGTCGCGCCACGAGCCCGCCGGCAGGTACACGTCGCGGGACTCCGCCCCCGCCACCAGCACCGGCGCCGCCAGGATGCGATCGCCCAGGAGGAACTCTGCAACCACGAACGACGCGATACCGATACACAATGCAAACTCTTTAAAATATTAAGATGCAAATGCACAGTAGAATACATCGAAGTCAATTAAGTACAAGTTTTCACTAGTAGGTACATAGTGACAGAATAAATTTATAAAAAACAAAGCGAGATATAACAGAGTCTTTAAAAACATGTTAGGCAGGCATTCAAAAGGAGAAAAAAGAAAAGAGAAGAGAAGAGCCAAATGAGAGTCCTGAGAGAGCAGTAAAAAAATCTTAAAATAAAAGTAAAAACAATTTTAACATTTATAAAACAATTTATCAGTGTCCTCTTAATTAACTGCATTTTAACTTATTGAAGACATTGTGTTTAAAACTATCGATTTGTATAGAACGATTTAAATAGGCAAGTACCTAGTTAATTACGAAACAAACATATTATCGTGACACTTGAGGGTGTTATTACTATCTAATTGCCGGTAGGAAAATGGATTACCTACTTATTAGTCAGCGGGAAAACAATCGGAGAGGCTCTTCAAAGAAATTACTCGTAACTGACCACGAGGCGCTGCAGCCTGCAGCTGGGCAGTCGCTAGTGACCACCGCAGTCGAGAGTTAACTTACATTTTGTTTTAACTTACATTTTGTACATGCCTGTTTTTTAATAGCTTGAAATTTACTATTGGCGCAATGAAAAAAGAAAGAATTAGTATAGATCTATTCAGCTGTCGCAAAAAATTACCTGCCGGCTATTAGATTTCCAGCTTCATCATAGTAGCGGAGTAGTAGGACATATTATAGTAACGAAGTACCCAACTATTCGCGGGCAGAGTCTAGTACCTAAGTATATAGTTTATTGCACAAAACTTAACAGAAGTAAGTATACAAAAGGCAAACCTTGAGGCATTCTCTACCAGTCAACAAGTCATAGAGATAAAAACAGTATAGGTACATGCACAAAAGCAAGTATGTAGTAGTATGCAAGTAAGTAAGTAGGTATGTAAGTATATATGTAGGTAGGTATATAGGTACTGTAGAGTAGACAGGTAACTACTGACCGTCCCAGATGGCGAGCGCCTGCTGGTCGGCGGGGTCGAGCCACCACACGGGCGCGTTGACGGGAGCGCCGCTGCGCACGCTGGCCGCCATGGCCGCCGCGATCTCGTCCGCGTACTGCGCGTGCAGCGCCGTGTACTTGCGGCAGATCTCCACCGCCTGCGATATCACAACAACAACACATACAACACATAACACACACCAAAACTCAAAAGCGGCTATGATGACAATTATGGAGTTTAATAAGCATTTCTTCTTCTTCTCATCTTTATTCAAACTTTTTGCAATTTTTTATTGTAGGTACCTAGGTAATTGATAAAATGTATGTGATATAACGCTTAACAGTGAAGTACATTGTTTGTCAAGATTTTGTTATTCAAGAGTTAGATAACCAAGATAACATGTATGATCTGTCAAGTAGGCGAGTAAATACACCTTTTTCGATATTATTTATTGCTAACTGAATTTATCAAGGAAGGAGAGTGGAGTATGATTTAGGAACTACAGACCATTAGGTATTATAAGAAGGCCGCTTAAATCATCTAAATGTGATGAATCGGAGTATCCTAAATGGCGGTTTACCTCGTCGTCGTGATCCCAGGGCACGAAGGAGTACTGCAGCGCCGGCATGAAGGTGTTGGCCTGCAGCCAGCGCACGAACAGCTCCTTGTCGGGCTTGGCGTTGTACCCGTTGCCGCCGATCATGTCGGGCAGCACCAGCGTGTAGCCGTTCAGGTTCATCTGCAGCAGCGTCGTCACCAGCGTCGCCAGCCCGTTGTTGAAGTCCCACAGCGTGTCCTTGTCCACCATGCGCACGAACACCGGCAGGTCTTGTGTCCTGATACAATTCGATCGATATCTTGTGTGATTTAAATGATGATGATATTTGTACCGAGACAAGCCATGCCTTAACGCCCATGGTGTAATTGGAAGCACGAAGCCTCGCGTTAAGACATAGGTGAGGGATCAAGAATTTTTCTATTTCTTTTTTCTGGATACAAATATTATTAGTTCCAGTTTTGTTTCGTCGGTATCCTAAGCCACCTGCATAAGTTTGAATATATTTAGGTATTTGTAATGATAGGTACCTCATTCCAGATCGGATCTCGATGGCGGGCCCGAACTGCGCGACGGTGCGCACGTAGGCCTGCACGATGTGTCCCGGGTGCAGGTCGATGTCTCCGCTTTGCACTGGGATCTAGGATACACCAGACCCAATAGATTACATTTCTAGTATATATGTATTATATAAATAACATAATGTCTATCGTTCTACTTGTTCTATGTATTATATACATAGGTATATAGACGGCCTGTTGGTCTAGTGGTCAGAGCCCCTGACTTCGAAACCGGAGGTTGCGGGTTCAAATCCTGCTAGGGGCCGATGTCAATGTGAAGAGCACTGGCATCTGCGCCTGAGTCTTGGATGTCTTATATGTATTTATGTTATGTACCTATGTTTATCCGTTGTCTAGTACCCATAGTACAAGCTTTGCTTAGTTTGGGACTAGATCAATTGGTGTGAATTGTCCAAAGATATTTATTTATATTATATATTTTGGTGTTTTCAAATGAAACAATCTTAACGCGTATTTTATTTTGATTTGTCATTTCAAAAACTTTGCAGATCCTGTACCTACTCGTAGCCGACTGAGCTGACGATAGTCTAAAACTACATATTTTAATGTGTAATAACCGCGAAGTACAATATTAATTCACATACCTGGGGTGACCAACTGGATTCTCCTGCGTCAAACTTTAAGGTGTCGATCTCGTAGGTATCGAGTAGATTCTGGAGTCTGCTGGTGTACCACGCGGCTGCCTCGGGGTTGGTAAAGTCGATGTAGCCAGGAACCGAGCCGTTGTTGTTCCACCAGCTCGAGTCGGGACTGCCTTCCTCGTTCAACACCAAGTAACCGTTATTCAGAGCCTCGGAGTACCAGGGGTCGCAGTCCTTGTTGATGAAAGGATGAACCCAGATCGCGACCCTGAATCCTAAGCCTTTTATGTCTCGGACCAGCTGCTTCATGTCGGGCAGCTTCCTCTCGTCGACGGTCAGGGACCCGTAGCAGATCTCCCACAGATCGTCGATTTCGAACTGGGCATTAGGGAATCCGCTATCGTTGATCTCGTTAGCGAACGCCCACAGGGAGTCCTGGTCGATCTCCCGGGAATACCTCGCCCACGTGGACCAAATAGGATACTGGATCATGCGGTAATCGGGAATGCCGGTAGGCTTGCCCAGGTAGTTATCGACGGCGTGCTGGTGAGCGACCTTCGCGTTGTCGAGCAGCCAGATGTCATATTTGAGAACGTTGTGGACTCTCTTGGTAGAGTAAGGAGCGGCGACTTCGGCGATGAAGCAGATGTGATTCTCCAAGGAGTTATGATAGTCGACGAAGAGAGGAGCTTCCGGGTGGACGTAGAAGTAGTGCCCCGCGGAGTTGAGCCAGTACCGCTCCGAGACGGCCGCGTTGTCGTCCTCCTTCGAGATGACGGAGTACTTCTCCAACTTGCCGTTCTCCAGCGGCCAGAACTGCTGCTTCTGCTCGGGTCCTCCATACCAATGCTTAGAACCTGAATCATAAATATATAATTTCAACGTATTAATGAAGTGCTAACTTTACCGGTTCCTTATAGCTAATACTACCTATCAGAAATTAACATATAAGTAACTCATCATTTATAAATATTACAGGTGTGTCAGAACGATCCGAAAATATTAACAAAACCGGTAGAACTATCAACGTTTTGAATTAAGTACTAGAAATTGTCGTCCCCGGGGTGTTGGACTGTTGGTCCCGCAGTTGGTTTACTTACCGAAGTCGAAGCAGTCCTCGAACACGCTGTCCCGGGGTCCGTCCCAGTGGACGGTGATCTTGCGCCCGCCGCTGGCCTCGTCGTACTCTGACGTCATGTCGAACGTGACGCCGTCGTCATTGGCCGAGGCTCGACGACCGATCAGACCCAAGATTTCGGAACCGGCATCTGCATTATTAAGTATATTTCGAAGTAATATATAGCTAAGTAAAAGAACCTTATTCCTAATTATACAACAAAACAGTTGGATGTATTTGTGTAACTTATTTGTAATCATACAAGAATCAGTTTAATGACCTGAGACGAGGGTTAGGAGTATTCCTCCGTCGGGATGGTCCTCCACGATCAGGTCGCGCGCGCTGGCTGCTCTCGGCACCGCGGCCACCGCGCACACCGCGCACACCGCCGCAACGATACCTGGACAGGAGGCATGATGGACGTACAGCAAAGCAAGCACTATTAATTTAAGTGAACTCCTAGTACTACAATGATAAGTGAAGTGGTAAGTAACTAAGTATTCTAAAATAAATGTAAATGGATAGGTATATTAGAGGGGAATAATAATGGAGTGTTTCCCTGCGAGCTCTACCTGCGAGGAGCACGAGCAGCTTCATGTCGAGACCGCGGCGACTCGTTTGCGAAACATTTTGCTTACGTTTATTTATTTCCGAACCAATCTCTTCGATTATCTCATATAAGTCCCGAGATAAAATATATGTCAGATATGACTCTCCTCGATTACTTAACACATTCGGTGAGGTCGTTGTACAGGATGGTATTTAAACATTAAATGGTTTTCGAACCTAGATTTGAAACATTTTAGCCTTCACTGCTTCTTTTTCGTTTAAATAAGCAATCTACTAATACCCGATGGGTAAGTTACATGAAATAACTATTAAGTAGGTCCTCAGCTATATTGTGCAGGTTTAAGAGGGGGTACCTACCTCATTTGTACCTAAAGAATGTATAAATACCCTAGGTACGTAAAATTACTTCTAAAGATTTTCTTTAAATTGGGCGTTAGCTAACGAGATCACGGATAGCGGATTCCCTATTGCCCAGTTCGTAATCGACGATCTGTGGGAGATCTGCTACGGATCCCTGACCGTCGACGAGAGGAAGCTGCCCGACATGAAGCAGATTAAAATAAATATCCCTTAGAAGGCTTTTTTTTAATTATTAATTAAAAGCAAGTAAAATTGACCTCGACACAGGTGCAGATAGACAACCGAGTGAACCAACAAAGGGACGGAACCTGTATAGGTACTTAGAGTAAAAACAGTTTACATTGGAATGAGAGAATTGCAACGGATTTAACTCGCATAGGTATATATTATTGTGGTAATAACTATGTTATTTTATTTGCTACCGTTTCGTGGAATGTTAGAGTCGTCAGCTCTGTTGGCTACGAATATGCGATCTGTAAGTTTTCGGAACCACAGCAAATCAAATAAAATAAAAATGAATAGGTAGGTAATTATTTTTAAAATTTTAACACCTTGTTAATATTATTACCTAAGAACTGGGTGAAAATATATTTTTAGCCACTTAAGTAAGTATACCTACCTACCCAATGTAACAGCATTCAGTCAAGATGACAATATCTTACGAAACCTGTTATCAAACGAGTTGATAACAAATATCGACACCTAACTTCGGGGATTTCGTTCAGGCCCAGGGACGAGTAGGTACCTATTAAATTCCTTTATTTGATACAATGGTCGTATTGTTAAGTAGGTACCTACATCAATTACCAAGGTAGACTCACTGAAATCCAGAAAGGGTGTAGCAATTTATAACTATGTACCTAATTAAAAGTATATGTACCTACTGACTTATACTTTACCTATAATAGGTATTGCACCTCTTAAATAGGTATTATCGTCTATAAATCCCTGAATACTACCTACCTACTTAGGTATAGGTAGTAGTCATTTTTTTAAGTAACCTGTAGGTTTTGATTCCCTTGGGAGCGTCGAAAATTAGATTTAATAATTTCGATTCAATAATTATTTTTGAAACTTAGATCTATGTAATAATTTGTGATGCCTTCTCGGTTATTATACATTAGAATTATCACTTTAGCATAAAAAGAAGGCTATTGTCAGCTCAGTCGTGCTACGATTATAGAATCTGTAAAGGTTCCGAAACGTCAGCCAATAAAATAAAATATACGCGAGTAAAATCCGTCTGTAGTGTTCATTCCAATACCTTAGATGTACTTTTAGTTCGTCTACGTCTGCCCCCCTCTCAACAAAATCCTACATCTGATGTATTTTTTTGTACGGTATCTTCTTCTTTTGACCTCATAAGAGCTTGTTTAAGCCTAAACTGAATTGGAGTTTCAGCCAAATTTTGATAACAATAATAATATCTGGCAACTTTAGATAAACACCGAACTAGACACATTGAACTTGAACTTGACAAGATGTTAACTAGCTAGGTATCAACTTGTTTGTATTGACACTATTGACAGTTCACTTCAAAGTTCAGTCAGTTTAGTTGTCAAAAATAAAACAAAAAGTGTCAAAAAGTCTATGCACGATGGCAGATCCGCGAATACGGCAAATTAAAATTAAAACTGGTGTCGTGAAGCGCATTGCCAAAGAAAAGGTAGTTTACGAAAAAGAGGCCGAACTGCAGAGAAACAGAATACAAAAGATAAAAGACGAGGGCCAAGACGAGCACAACATCCGGAAGCAGGAGGAGGTGCTTCAGGAGTCTTTGATGATGGTCCCGGACTGTCAAAGGCGGTAAGTGTTTAAAAACTATACAATTTTCCTTTAGAACCTTAAATTTAAAAGACTTATCATAACACGTTACTACTATTTTATCAGAAAGAGGATGAAAAAAAAATCATATTGTTTTGAGGTTAGCTTCTTTGTGTGCCAGGAACGTAATAAGTACTTACTTAAGTATTAGTTATCCTATAATGTATAAAAGAATAAGGCAGACACATGAAAATATTGTAACTTTAATCTTTGTAGTAAGTAATGAATTTATTGTATCTAAGAACATCCTAAATTGTAATATTGCCTTTCATTATATTTGTTTGTACATGTACATATGTTTTCTCACATTTATTTATATATATTTGTATATTTTCAGGCTAGCAAAAGCATTTGCAGACTTGAAGAATATTCTAGAGACTGAGCAAGATCTCAAAGAACACGAGGACTACCTCGCGGCACAGCAAGCTCTAAAGGACGCGGAATGCCAGCTTGAAGCCAGCACCTAATAACTCATTTATAAACATATTGCATATTTTTAACAATCATGGCTTTTAACCCCACTTTTTACAACAGGAATTATACATTCCATGGTCATTTTGTACCACAACCCCCGCCACCACCTCCACCCAAATACTATTTGCCCCCACCCACTATGATTACTGATGAAGAGTTTGTTACAAAGTTTGATAATATACCCAATGAAACAAAGAAATTTAAACCGGCAGAATCTATTACCGATGTGAAAGAAAGGATAAGAAAACTACTTATAATCCTCGACGAGTTGAAATCAAAAGAGGAATCACTAACGGGCAACTTAGAAGCGCTCACCGAAGACAAGTGGAAATCAAACGTACAGCAGATCGAGGAAAATAAATCAAAGATAGCGGAAATAATGGCTCAATTGAACGATTCATGTCTGCAAAATATGAGAAAGCTTTTAGCGAAAAGAGCCGCCAAGAGATCACGGCTGCAGAGGTGTCGCGTTCAGAGAAGGACGGAGAAAGAAGAAATAGCGAAGGAGAGGAGGGAGAGGTCTCGGAAAATCGATGAATATCTACAGAAGATAAAGGACGACATCGCTAAAGCAAATCAGGTAATCTAAAATGAGGATAAATTGCAGTATTAAGATAGAAATTTTATAAGATCAATTTAACATGCACGCATGTTAAAAACGCACTCTCATTTTTAAGGGAAGATCAGTGTCGAGGCACTCCCTCGTGCACAACATAATATGCCGAGGGTGCCGAGGAAATACCCTTTTTCGTTTCAACATAATTTTGTATCAGTCTAGAAAGTTCTATTAATTACCTACAATTTGTTTATTTCTGTCTGTAAAGCTGGACCCACATCAATCGTTTCGGGTCGTTCCGAACTAAACGTTTTATGTATCTATCTATCTATCAAAGTGTAAAACTTAATGGAGTCGCGCGCGTGTCCAGGAGGAGGCGTTCGAGCGCTCGGCGGCGGCGGCGGCGCGGGGCACGGCGCGGCGCCGCGCGGAGGCTCGGCGCGCCGCCGCCGAGCTGCGCGCGCTGGCCCGCCTGCACGCCGCGCGACAGCTCACCGCGCGCGCCCGCGGGCAGCCTCCGCACCCGCAGCGCGCCGCCGAGTTCCACGCTACCGTCGGTGAGTACTACTGACGAAATTACGTATCGTCCTATCTTTTTAACCGTGACGACTTGAGAATATGGGAGTGTCGAGTTTTGTTTCCTTTGATATGATGTGATAGTACATAATATATGTACTTCGTTACTTACCTTTCGGTTATTTTAACTTTACGCCTGGAATGCAGAAAAACTCGAGTGTCTCTGGGAGAAGAAGCTCGTAGAGTACGAGAGGGAGGAATCGGAGCTCCGCGGTCGGCTGCGGCTCGCGGCGGCGGCGGCGGCCGGGGGGGAGGGGGCTCCGGGGGCGGAGGCCGCGGCGGTGCAGGAGGGCACGCGGCGCTGGGAGGCGCTGCTGTTCGGGGGAGCGCCGCCGCAGGTCGACTTCGCTGGAGATGTGCACGGATTCCTTAATGTTAGGTAAAGTGAAGTCGAAAGACTATTATATTATTATAATGATACATAATATTATATTGTGTCGACCTTGGCGACTGACGCTGTGACTATAGGTACTCTCAGAGTCGTAGATGTGGTGAAAGCGCCGCCAGTTCATAAATTTTCCTACAATTTATGAATTTGAAAATCCGCATAAAGCAGTATAATATTCTAGTCATATACGTCAGTTAATGCGGAGTATCTTGCTCGAGCTTAAAGGTGTGTACTTGCTCAGTGTGTAAATGGTCGCAGGGCGCAGTGGGACGGCTACTCGGCGGCCGCGGGGGAGGCAGGGGAGGAGGGGGAGGCGCTGCCGGTCGGCTGGGTGCTGCCGCCGCACACATCATAATGTCTCGGCCACCGAGCTCCTCTGCTCTACTCTACTAATATTACAAATAAAATCGTAATTCATCGCGACGTTCCGCCTTGCGGCCCTACGACTCGCGACGAACGACCTGCGAACCGCGGAGCGGAGCGGAACGCGTGACGCGTGGTGCCAACACTGCAATGCCTCCTGTCCTCGCTACTTCCTTTTCCGCTGACCGATTTCATTTGTTGTACGTTTCTAAGTGTCTTATTTCTTATGTCACAGTTATAATGTGGGGTACTTAACAATTAATATTTTGATGTGAGCTCAGTATTATATTGGATCACTCCTTTATTGTACTTCCTTTATTTACGATTTCGTGGCCTTAGTTTTTATCAATCAAATATATATTTTTAATGCTTTCTACGTCCTCGTTTTATTTATTCATCCTGGATACGGATCATAATAATAACTATAACATTGTAAAATGATTCTTGACGACCTATCTGACGACGAAACGGTAAGTTGTGGGTTCGAATCTTACTAGGGACAGACTTCAGTGTGATGAACACGAGCACCTGCACCTGGGCGTTAGATATTTTTTGTTTACCTACCCGTCGTACAGTACTCAAAGTAGCAATTGGGTTCATGATGATGAGGCGGAGCAAGCGAACCATAAAAGCGATTCGTGTCTGGCTGGATCTGGCACACCTCGCCGCCGCCTGCCGCCTGCCGCGGGCAACCGCGACTCTTGACGTTGGGTACAAATAAAACTTACTATTCATCATAATCAAGTCTTTTATTCATAATGTCCAATTTAAATGGATATCCGGTACGAAATTACAAATGAAAACACCACACTCCACACCCTCGTACACGACTTACTATAAACATGTTATTTAACATTTGGTTTTAATAAAAAACACCAAAACATTGGCAAGACCAGATAATAGGAATCGGAAAAAGATTATTATCGTCTTTTAATACCAACTAAAGCTACCGTGTTCTCACGGATTGTGTTGTGTGTGTGGTAGTCCATTAGTCAGCACATCCAGTCTTGCCAACCTAGCGGATGGTCGAGGTAATAATGGCGTCAACCTAAATAGAGGTTAGATTTACAAATGCTCAGAAAAGATGACGAAATTATGAATCGGTATCGATGCAAAAAATATACTTATCTATATCATTTCCAAATTAAAAGTTTATAAATCGTGGCTGTGTAGTTAAAAGTTACGCACTTTTACTAAAACCCTACGTACTCAATGACAAGTACCTACACACAGGTGTCGTCTAGTTCTTCAAAGCGCGCAAATTAACACATCCAAATATTCATTAAACCGCCAAATAATATAGTTTAACGACTATACCTAGCCTTAAAATTACGAAGAACAAAAAATATATTTACAATTTACTAAATTGCACTCGAATCCAAACCTTAGGTACCGCGCCGAACACAAGGCCAAGATACAATCGCATTGCACGATATTACGTCACTTTATATTATGTTACAATCTTTGCGAGACGCCAGTGCAGTCTGTCATAAGCCCTCAACACGGCCGACGCTCAGCAGGTACGAGCTGCACGCTGCAGGCTGCAGTGCTACGGTACTGCGGTACCTGCTGGAGCCTCCTCGCACCGTGCTCGCGGGCGGCACAAGGTTTGTTTCTGAATACGGCCCACAAAATACTTACCACACCCTTCTCATACAGACATGAAAGTAAAAAATAATCTAGCGAAGTACTCACTAAACACAGAACAAATCATTTTGTACATTATTTATTGCTATTAAGATATTTCAATGCCTTATATATCGTAAGTAACTTATCTCAATACACTTCGACATAATATACCTAATATATAAGCGCAGTCGCGGCGTCAGCACGAGTCTGCCCGAGCGCGGCGGCCGCGTGAGGTGTCTGCCCTTACCCGATGGCCTCCCAGTTGAATAGCGGCAATGAGGGCCACCGCGTGTCAGAAATCCGCTAGATGCGCTAGTGTAGAATGAGGTCCAGCTGTCATGTTCCACCAATGAGAGGCAAGCTACTGGCCTGTGATTGGTGGTACATGACAGCTGGACCTCATTCTACACTAGCGCATCTAGCGGATTTCTGACACGCGGTGGCCCTCATTCGAAGCGTGTCTCTATTTGAATTATACTTCAAACGCGGTGACTGACAGTAGTGACAGTCTTAGACAGTGGACTGGAACTGTTTATTGTGATTTGTGTCACTATTCAACTGAAGAGCAGCGAGTAGTATTTTCGACCATACAAGTAAACGTTCCGTACATATGTAATGTAAATATCTATAAATTTACGAGATGAGACTATAGGTAATTCTATAAGGCGAAAATTATGAAACCAATGGACAAATAAATATAAAATTTCATAAAATTCCACAATGGTCAGAGTTAAGACTTAAATACAAAGTGCATAAATCGCAAATCCACTAAGTATCATCAATCATCTTATGAAACCCAATTTCAAATTTTCTCTTTTAAAATTTCAAATGTTTCCAAACGGTAGCGCCTAGGAATAAGAAAGCTCAGCTGTTACCGACAACTCGTAAGTACATAGTGGTATAACAGGACTGAAAAAAATCGTAAATCCTACTAGTGGCCACTTGAGTCGACGGTAACAGATGGGAATAGTCCAGTGTAATGTGCTCATAAATAAAGATAATTTGAATATTGGGTACACATATATAAGGACATTTTAGAATACAGGCATTACCGAATCTTGTGAATTTACAGTTAAGATATTCTAAAAAAAAACATTAAAATGAACAGTATCGTATACAATTAATTTTAGTTTTATTAAAGTTGTTTTTATGATACATTGTCATTTTAATTTGCAGAGGCCTTCGCACTAGAATACCTATAATAAAACTACAAGTATTAATGGTCTATGTAATTTTTGGGAATATTAGGACCCGAAAAAGAAATATTGAAAGTCAGGTTACCGACAGAGTCAGGCGCCGACGACGCCCGCCCGCTATGGCAATTGCTAACTATTTCAGACAGATTATTATCTTGAGAAGTACTTAATAAAAGATATTTAATTATAAATTTAAAGGAATTTGATTTTTTTATTATTCAAGAGTATGCAGTATATTTACGGTAGTTTTACACGGCGTCGAGGCCCGCGGGCCGCGGCGCGAACGACAGTGAGAGACCTCTCTTCACTTAATGCTACTCTTTCGGGGGCGATGCTTCGACTCTTATTATATCATGTGAGCGGGACTCGGCGTCTCGAGCGACACTTCACACATTGGCAGTGGTTTATTTACATACTAAATATTTATACGTTTTATTAAATACATATGCAATTCAGATGACATCGTTTTCGACAAACGTGACGGGGCTCTGTTCACGAAATGACGATATATGAAATATTAATTTCTGTCATCGACTACCGACTAAGTGTTTAGCAATGTCTTGTACAAAAATATAATGCTTCTGCAACACCGATTACTTCGGAATCTTTCAGGCGTTTAGCGAGCACGCGGAAATATCACGGGACCAATCGGACTCGGTAAAATGACGACCAATTATGGTATTTAAGTAAGTATTAATCTATATAAAAATGGTTTCGAATTTATTGTTTCTATTTATAATTCACGTCGTCGTTCGACTGTATGGCAGTAGCGATCCTTAGTCTAGACTAAGCATGGATTCATTTATATTATCACTCACAGAAATACATTACGGTACCCTGAAATTTACATCATCGCTGGCAATGTGTTACAGACGCGTTATATAAATCTCATAATGTTTACGCTAACATTTTCTTTGTGTCCGTCTAGTGGCTATTAACTGGAAAGCCAAACAAACGATTGCGATGCGAGCATATCACCTGACCGCTCGCTAGTCAACACATAGTTGATGATGTCAACATGTGTTATAAAAATATAAATGTAAGGATATGTCGGATACAGCAGAGGCTAAGATGAGGCTCGCGGCTAATGAATACTTCTCTCATCTTAATAATCAATAAGTGTTTCGATATATAACGCATCTGTAAGACAACTCGTCGTTTATTATGCAATAATTATATTTATCTAACTTACTCTATCTTCAATATGCCCCGACACCGACACCGACAGCTGCCGCACGGAGCGACATCGCGCTCCGTCGCTCAGTATTGGCCTGTTACAGTCGGTCGGGTCGAGACCTTACAATTATAATTATATGTCAAAATATAGAGACCGAGATGATTTGTATGCATACAACCCCGGACCACAGCATCACGCGCCTCGCAGTAGTCGCAGGCGTGGTTATACGTATTCCATTATTGCAAATATTTCAGATACGGAACCGTCGGAGCGATCCGCTGCCCGGCGGACGGCGCGGAACAGATCGCAGAATCACGAAGATGTAAAAGCGATTTTTAAATTTAGGCCCAGGCTGAACATGTGTTTGTGACGACAAATCGTATAACCGACGACTTTTTATACAAGTAAAAAAATATTTTTGAGACGTATAGGCGCGCTTGTGTGTCCGTGAATGTATATATGTGTGTGTGTGTGTGTGTGTGTGTGTGTCTCTCTGTGTGTGTGTGTTGGTGTCCCCGTGTGTGACAGTGGTCACTGCCAGATGCCGGCGTAGTTGCCGATGAGCGGCGCGGGCAGCGGCCCCCCGGCGGTGAAGATGCGGGTGCCGCTGTCGTCGTAGCAGTGCGTGTAGATCGCCGGCACGTACTTCACCTGGTTGAACCCGTCCGCCTCCTCGTCCGGGAACTGCACACAGACACATCAACACGAAATATTTTTTAAACAGATTTTTATACATTTCATATTTTGTACTTCTCTAAAGTACCATCGATAGTATTAACGATAGTATTTTAGTGAAGGACGCGAGCTACGTTTAAGGGAAATATATAAAGCGAGTTGAAAGTATGCGTAGGCATTAATTATTATTAACCACGCGATAATAACGATTCCTAATATGTGATAGTGAGAAAGGGGCGCTCACCACGAACCCGCGCGAGGCGCGCAGCGTGACGGTCTTGGAGGAGTGCAGCTGGCTCTCCAGGTACTTCGCCGCGCGCATGTCGTAGAACATCAGCAGCCCTGCACACACGCGCACAATCACAATCACACTACACCACACATCATACATACACATATACAAACAAACAAGTCGGTAATCTCGCGGCTTGTATGTGTGTATGTCGGCGTCTAACAAGCGGTCAGTACACATTGGAATGAAACGACTATTAACGGATTTAGCTCGCGTACCTATTTTATTTTATTTGTTGATGTATCGGATTCTTTACAGTTGCCATAATCGTAGCACGACTTAGCTGACAATTGTCTAACGCTAAAGTTAACTTAGCGAGTTAAATCCGTTAATAGTTGTTTCAATCCAGTACAGTAGGTAGAGTGGCAGTGTGGTAGTGCGGCAGTGTTGCCGCAGTGTGACGCTGCGGTGGTGCGGCATCGGGGTAGTGCGGTAGTGCGGCAGTGCGGTTGTATGTCAGTGTGATAGTGCGGTAGAGTGGCATTGTGGTAGTGAGGTAGTTCGGTAGTGCAGGTGTGGGGTAGAATGGTAGTGCAGGTGTGTGGTAGTGTGGTAGTGCAGCAGTGGGGTGGAGCGGTAGTGGGGCAGTGTGGTAGTAGGGCAGTGCGGTAGTGGGGCAGTGTGCCAGTGTGGCAGTGCGGGTAGTGCGGCGGTGTGGTAGTGGGGTAGTGTGTGTGTGGGGTAGTCACCGAGGCCGGTGCCGATGGTGAGCAGGTCTCCGCGGAAGCTGGCGGAGCGGATGCCGCAGCCGTTGTAGCGCGACGTGATCTTGCGCACGGACTGCAGCGTGCGGCAGTCCAGCAGCAGCGTGTACGACTTGCAGCCGATCGCGTACACGCCGCTCTCCTGCAAGTGCAACAGCACACACACAGCACCGCCAAGATAAATATAAAACGACACTTTATACTCCTCTTCACATATTTCGATGACAATATGTAATTGAAACAAGATTGTTATCTGAATTACGCGAAACATCGTCCGATGCTGTGTAAGCATCGGTGGTAGTATGCAGCAATATACTGTATGATTGTATTGTATTGTACAGTACGTCTCGTCGTGTACAGACCTGCGTCGCTAAACAAACTAAGTCCTGGCACGAGGGCAGCTTGCGAGACAGCGTCTGCCGGAATGTCTCCGCGTCGAACACGTGGATGTATCTAAAACAAACATACAAAAATAACTATATGATTTTGTAGCTTCCATTTAAAAATATTTACATGTGCTAGCAGGCGAATGGCTCGTTAAATTATTTGAAACTCCCAGATGTGAGGAGTACAGGGATGATGTGGTAGTAGGTAAGGAACCAGAGACTTACCCGTTGAGAGTGAGAGCGGCGATCTCCCGCCAGCGCGGGTTGAACGTCAACGCGCGCACTTTAGAACCTGCACATAAACAGTAGCACTTGTAAACTAAATATTGTTTACCAAGGTAAATATAATTCAAGGTAAACCATGCTGTATGCTTAAGTGGTTTAGTAGGCGTTTGTGTGTGTGTGTGTGTGTGCGCGCGCGCGCGTGTGTGTGTGTGTGTGTGTGTGTGTGCGTGTGTGCGTGCGTGCGTACCGGAGCGGCACTCGCGCACGGCGAGCGGCTGTATGTAGTCGTGGTGGCTGGGCTCGGTGTGTGTGTGTGTGTGTGTGTGTGTGTGTGTGTGTGTGTGTGTGTGTGTGTGCGTGCGTACCGGAGCGGCACTCGCGCACGGCGAGCGGCTGTATGTAGTCGTGGTGGCTGGGCTCGGTGTGTGTGTGTGTGTGTGTGTGTGTGTGTGTGTGTGTGTGTGTGCGTGCGTACCGGAGCGGCACTCGCGCACGGCGAGCGGCTGTATGTAGTCGTGGTGGCTGGGCTCGGTGTGTGTGTGTGTGTGTGTGTGTGTGTGTGTGCGTGTGTGCGTGCGTGCGTACCGGAGCGGCACTCGCGCACGGCGAGCGGCTGTATGTAGTCGTGGTGGCTGGGCTCGGCGGGAGGGGGGGGCGCGCGCCACAGCGCCAGCTTGGAGTCGCGCGAGCCCGTCACGAGGAACTCGTCGTCCAGCCAGCACATGTCCAGGATCTGCGGGGGACAGGCGGAGGAACGGCGTCAGTGATCGCCCGGGGAGACGCCGCGAGGGGTCGCGAGGCAGCTCGACTCACCCAGTCCTTGTGCGCCTCGCCGACGCACACGGGGTCCAGCGTGGGCAGGCTGTACAGCGCCAGCTCGCACGAGTTCTGCGCGCCCGTCGCCAGCAGCGTCCTGCGGGACACACGCGCACGTACTCATACACCATACACAATGCACACCATACAGACTCAACTGTCCTATTGCATTTGTCTGTAGGTTGCACTTGTTCAACATTTACTTAACTAAAATTAGATCACATTTCAAAAAACTATTAAGGATATATAGTTGAAAAATATGTGGTTTAAAATCTGATGCTCAATTTTAAATTTCGACTGCTTAAAAGTGACTGGACTGTTCTCCGTGTGAGTGGTGGAGCGGGTGGAGCGGGTGGAGCGGGTGGAGCGGGTGGAGTAGACAGAGTGGGTGGAGCGGGTGGTGGATGGAGTGTAGGGTGGTCTGTGCTGTCGGGCGTGGGTCTGACCTGCTGGGGTTGATCTGCAGCGCGTGGATGCCGGTCTGCGGCTCGGCGCCGGCCCAGGCGGCGCGCGGCCGCAGCGTCGGGATGTCGTCCAGCGACCGCGTGCGCACGTCGTACACCTTCAGCTGCACTCACACACACACACACATACTTACATACATTCTAATCTATAATCCAGAGACTGTTCGGGGAAAAACTATTCATCAAATTGTCGCAACTCCTTTAATAGTCCTTCCGACCTTCGCAATTTAGGTGATAGCGGCCGTATTGTATAAATTAAAGGCAAAGGTTCATTCGCCTTTCTGCTGACTATTTTGACCTCATATTTGTAAATGACTTATTTTTATTAAGTCTCGTAAATAATTGTTGTCTTTTGCAATTTTTTAGCAAAGTCATTAGCAAATAGTGTATTAAAATCTATTAAATATATGATACCAGCTGATGACATATGCCGGGGTTGTTCGGCAGGCGCCGTACCTTATTGCACTTGGTGCCGAAGACGACCTGCCTGTCGGAGAGCCACTGCGAGCAGAACACCTTGTTCATGTTGCCGAGGTTGAGCGGCGTCTCGCGGAACAGGTCCCGGGTCAGCATGTGCCGCGTCGCGTACAGCGGGTCCACCGACCGCGGCTGAACCACGTTCACAGCGCACATTAACATCGTCATTTACACTCTCCAATATGCCACCATCGGCATCGACTCGTCTCTCGACGCCACGAGCCACGCCCACGCTTTAGCTTGAAACTTTAAACGAGACGAGCCGACCCAGTATGATGCTAGTTAGTGTAATTTACAAAATGAGGCTTTATGTAAAAAACTACGACCCTTGTTAAAAATGTCATATATCATTTGATATGATAATATTTCAATTAATCAATAGACAATATAAATAACTATTGAAAGTATAATATTGAAGACCATGTTAAGGAAGCAATATTGTTCCAATTTTATCATAATTACATATTATAACTAATGTCTTTATTTGATATATTTGTTATAGCTATTGAATTAGTCTCATTATAAACTCATACTAGATACATGCAAGTCAGTCGAAACCATACAAGGGCGTTGCAATGTTAACCATGCACTTAGATAAGATACTAATATTTAGGTAGCACGGTATAGTTTCGTTGGAACTATTGTAACAAGCTTGATAGCTATAATATTCATACCTATTACAATACATTATCATTTAAAGTATAAAAGTTTCATATAAACTTTCACTCCTACAATATTGACATGTTGAAAAGGTATATTTCTATAGGTATATTTTTTAAATTTTAATCATAATATTATATTCGGCAAAGTTTCAATAACAGTCATTAAAAAATAAAAAAGTTAAATAAAAACATTCATTATATTTTCAACCATTGTACTGCTCATTTACTATAAGGATAAATTTCCAAAAACCCCCCCTTAGTGCTCAGTTACGTTATATAAGGGCAATTTACACTCATTAAAGTTAAGCTAAGTAGCAAAATATCTTTACCTCGGGAGCCAGTATTTCCCTTGAGCGCACATAGTCTACAAAATTGTAAGACGTTGTGAGGATCTTGTGCTGCTGAAAGGGGGTCTCTTCCTCACTGTCGCTGTCTGAGTAGCACACAAAGTCTTCAGGTTTGTCCGGTCGACTCACCCTGGAATGACACATAAATAATAATATGTCGATAAATCATCATCATATCAGCTGAAAGAGACACATTGCTTGAAAGGCCTATAGAAGGGATAAATAGGTAGGTTTACGGGGATAAAGGTGGGCGGCGATGTATAACACATCTCTCTTGGGGTAGTGGAATGGGGTGAAATGGTCCCGTAGCAGCGGACTGATCACCAGACCGTCACTACATGGTTGACCCCAACTAGAAATAATAATAAATCCTCTCTAGCATCCCTCCAGTTAATCGGACTTGCTTTAACTTAAAACATCATTCAGTATTGCTGATTATGTCACATAACTTCTTAATAGTAGCAATTTTAACAAAAATTAAATAAAAATTTAAAATTTTCAGCTTTGGCCATTGTTGATTGTGAAGATCTTAAATATCAATATGATCTTTCTTTATTGTATGTCTGTGGACTACTATGTAATCACAACATGCATGTAAAACGCATTTATTAATTTTTCATAATTTAAAAGATTTTAAGCAAATTGTTTTTTATATAGAATCCATTCTAATATAAGCATCACTGTTTGTAATTATTTTGACAATAATTTCATTGCTCTATATTATATATCAATCCACCGAGGCTCAAATATAAGAATTTTTGACATTTCAGCATCCCAAGGTTTAATCATATTTTATCTGAATGTATGTATACCCTTGAGTGCAACATAATACCGAATACTCCGAGACAAGTTTAAGATTAGTTAAAGAGTTTATATGTAGGTTATCACCAGTCAAACAAAACTGGATTTATAAGTCATTGACCTGAGAACTAATTATTTTTAAATTGACGGCCATTGTATTAATTACACTTTACAGGGTGTAACAAACAAGAAATAACACGTTTGCAGAAATGCGTTCAAATTTTGCTTTTGAAATAACATGCACGAAATAAGCACGTAGCTTTCGACTGTTTATCTCCAGCATTGGCCTACTTTTCTCCTTTTACAAATACAGATAAATAAAAGTAAGGATTTCATAGTAGAACTATGTTTTGGGTGATTTAGTAGGTTCTCCTACGAATTAATGACGAAGTTCCGAACAATAAAATGTTTATTTACCTCATCATACCAGCTTTGGCTTTACGCTCTTTAAGTCTCTTTGGGTTGTAGCACGATGGATACCTCCCCTCGATAGCCCTCTTCACAGTCTGCGCCATTATAAAATACACCTCGCTTCTAGGAACAATTAAATAGAAAACCACACAAGTGTTCACTTTCGTTTAGTTCTATTATAGACGGATCCATAAATCGACATTGTTCCCAAAGGCAATGGAGTCCATGTCTCACACTGTAATTTATTGTTAAATATTTATGTTAACACACATTTTATTGATAAAACAAGTATAAAATTATATTCAACAAAAGAATATAGACAGAAATCGTCAATAATCACGAATTTTTAACAAATAATAAATACGCTGACGGAAGGCTGGCTGATTGTCAGGCCAATAGTGTTGCCATAGACGTATAAATATGCTATACGTTTACACAATACCGGTTTTCGTAAATCGATAACATTCGATAATTTGCCAAGCTTAACTAAATTAGTCTTTCAAGGGATATTTATGTAAGTTTAATACAATCCTATTTTATTATAGTATTCGTTTTCAACTTTTACGCAAGCTATTGTAACAATTTTGTTGTTGTAAAGCTAATTGTTTACATCGCCACGCTAATAGATGGCGTTAAGGGTCATGAGCTTTGGAAAGTATGTTTTTACTTTTTTTACCTATGTTTTTACGCATGTATATGTACATCTACCTACTTAATGTTGATATTATAGGTACCGTCATTTGGGGTCTATAGGGACAATTTTGAACTTTGACTAAGAATTTCTCGGAATATTTCTATGTAAGTTAACAATGTTAATATTTTAAAACTTTAATCTTAAACCCAAGAATCGTTTGGTAATAAAATATTTCATAAAAATATAATTTTAACCCCCTTTTTTAAATAAAAACCGGCCATCCCTATTTATACTGTAAACGGGGTCTATAGCAACTAATAGAGGTATCAATAGGGAAAAATGGTCAGGGTTGTCACAAATATGATACGCTGATAGGTAAGTACTTAGGTGGTCCTACTTAAGTACTCTAAATGTACTCAATATTGTAGAATTAATGCATATTAAAATAAATATAATGAAAAAAAAATATTGCATTTATTTCTGTACAAGAGATCAACGGAGAACTTCAATATAAATGAGACCCTTATTTTAAAACAAAACTAAGTTTTGGTAGCCCTGTCCCTGTGCACCCTGTACCGTCCTGATTTCAACTTATTACGTTCCTATAAACCGCAAATGGCATGCCTTTTGACCCCACGTGTAGACTCTATTGAACCCTAGTGCGTCCCTATAAACCTCGTTTTTTTTTTAAAAATCCCATGCTTTAGTTTTTTACATTTTTCACTAACAAAACAAGGAAAATCTTCATATACCGTGTTTAAAATAGGTTCCGGATGAACTAATGAACACCTTTTTCACGATACAAAGTGTTTACTTCAAGTGAAACTATGATTTTTTGATGAAGATTTGGGGAGTAAAAAAAGTACCCCCAAAGAGGCCTAACTTCAAACGGTTAGTTTAACAATTTAGCACCATCTACATGTTTTCCAAGTGTTGCCATTGCCGAAAGCAACTATTTTAGTATTATTTTAAACCACCCTGTGTTCTGTGTCGTTGGTAGTTTTTTTAAAAATACTACTGTTATAACTTTCCGGGTTTTTATCTCTATTCACCCCGCCATTCCTAAACACCCCGGTTGACGGTACTATTATTATTTAAAATTGCTAAATTACATTCGGGGTCTAAAATATCAAAATAGTATTATTATGACGTCGTCTTCTGCCATTTAGGTTGCTGTTACTTTAACCTTTTCGCCGCCACGCAACAATACAAAACGCTGAGCCTGTGACGCCAGAACAAAAACAAGCATTCGAGATCGAGAAACCATAGTGACTTGGAAATGGTGTATCGATATTTAAATAATTCCTCGATAATTATATCCAAAAAGTCGAAGAAATGTCAAAAGAATAATACAATAATGTTGTTACTACATGTTCATTGATTATTAACCTTATAAAACAACATTAAATAATGAAAAGATCAAAATATTTGCATTATTTACAGTACAGTTTAGTGACGAAAGTCACCACACTACTCACGCGATGACGTCACGCGTTGTCGGCACCGGCCGACCCGGGCTTTTAAGTACTGCAAATTGCTTTGATTCTAGACATGTGAAACTGTTGTAGGTATGTGTTAACTGCATTTATCGACATTTTGGCAGGGAGTCCAAAGAAAAAATCCTACACATTCTTTAGCAACAAACCAATAATAAAATGCAGTACCTAAGTACCTAGATTTCTTACAAACAAAGTTTTTAAATAAATTCCGATAATTATTTAGGAAGTACAAATAGCATGTAGTCTGCATTTTCCAGGAATTCGTTTGAAATACCGCCGGCACGTGCGGTGTGCTTTACATATTTACTAAGAATTCCTCACAAAAATTAAGCCTATTGTTATTGCTAATGAGCGTTTCAGGTAGAAAAAAACATTAATAAAAGGGTCATTTCTTTACCTGGATGTAGTCGTTTTCTATTTAACAAGGACCCTATTTGGTTGCCTGTGCTTTAGATAAAGTAACGATAGGTTTGTAAATATTTAATATGGGCGGGGTTGGGTTCACCGCAACAAAAAATTTGCAACCGGTTGCTAGAGTGGGGTGAGTCCAATCCTAGGCTGGTCACCGGGGACCAGTTTGGCAAACGGTTCTAGGAGGAGCGCACAGTGGCTGAGATCCCTAGGGCAAGTCTAGCTGTTTCCTTCTCGCGGTTGCTGCCTGTTAAATACCTAGTTTCTCCGAGAAAACAGGTATAACAAAAACAGCTAGACGGAAAAAATGTGTCTACACCCGTGTGTAGGCGCCCGCGTGTTTGTGCCGTGCGCGGCGACCCGTGCGGGGGGAGGAGGGGATCCTGGGCGCTGAGCTGGATGGAGGTCGGTTGCGTTACCACCTGAAGGCAACACTCGTCTTTGGCCCTGAATTTCTCTTAGACGGGCGGTCTTGGCCTAGCCAGCCAGGATCAATCGGCTGTGGCGTCCCGTCAGAGGGCCGCTGGCGAGCGTTCTGGGGGGGAGGGGTCTGCAGTCGGCGGTGTGTAGGCTGAAAAGCTCTCATGTCGTGCGGACTCGTAGACAACCCCCCTTGGAGCGCTATATCCGGTCAGTAACCCTGGTGCTTTTATTATGCAAGCACCCCAGGTGTTGGGCTCCATGGTGGGTGGGGAGCTGATCGGATGAAGAAACATTAAATGCTTATGGATCTCCGAAAAATAAGTAAAGACGCGGAGCCTGAACAAGGCGGAGCAAAGGCGAAACCTGCACAAGGTGGAGCAAAGGCGCATAGCGCAAAAACAGGGACGAATGCGGAGGTTGGAGCTGGTACCACTACTGGTGCGGTAGGGTCACGGGGCTCTGAAAAGAGCACAGTGCACCCGAACGTACCGTGTGGAAACCGCCCTGGCCAAGGCAGGAGTTCAATTCATTACAGGACCCTAGGCAGCGGTTCCTCTGAAACTGCTGCAGGTGCCGGACCGAGCCGTCCTGAAAAGGACGGGTGTAGGGCCGGCACTGGTGGCGGGGGCGGAGGGGCTGCTGCCAGGGGTAACACAGGCGACGAAAGAAGCGGGGCACTGTTGCACCGCCTCTCGACGAAAAGGACACAGAAGAGGAAGGAACAGAGGGAGTTGGCCCGACTACGGGCAGACAACTCCAGGAAAGAAACCAGGGCCACGAGTCAAAGAGTTCTGGAACTCAGCGGCGAGCTATCCTCTCCCGGCAGTGCGACCGAGGGTCCCAAAACTGGGTCATACTCGGCTGCGCTGACGGGAGTAAGGATGGCAATCATCGCCGAAGACTTCCAGAACACAAAGCTTACGACAGCGAATCTGGGAGCGATCCAGGAGGCAGTCATTATGGCACTGCTGGATACCCCAGATCCTCTGCCGAAAGTGACCTTCGGCAATGTACAGGGCGGCGCTATCCACGTCATGTGTGACAGCGACGCTGCGGCTAAATGGCTGGACAGCGCGATCGGTGGTAAGACCGTCGCAGATGTTAAGCTTAGGGTCATTGACGCCAAGGATCTTCCGAAGCCGGTCAAAATGGCCTGGAAAACGAAGATAGTTGGCGTCAAGGACCTAAAGGTAATTCTCAGGCTCCTCCAGCGGTACAACCCGGGGCTAAGGACGGAGGAGTGGAAGGTCATCGACACGGTGGCGGAGGAACTGAGTGTCCGCCGCATCGTCCTGATGGATCAGGCCTCAGCCGAGGTCATAAAAACGGCTGGATTTGCGCTGCACACGGGAGTGGATGTGAGCTCCTTCAAGCTCCTGGAGGTCGAGGGGACCAGGGTTGAGGGAGAGTCACGGTCTACACCCGTGGATGCTGATCCGAAACCAGCCGTGATGGAGGCGGAAGCGAAGGGGACTGAGTCCACCACAGGGGGTCCGTCTGGGCGGCTCCGGGACATCATGTCGTCGCCAAGGACATCGCTCTCGGGCATGTCTGCGATGACGGCTGATGAACTGGAGGGGCTCAGCGAACTCTATCTCTTGGAGGCTCAGTCCCCCATGCAGACGGATGACCCGGCGTCAGAGGAGCCCGCCATAGATGGTGGGGCTGAAGTACTGTAGACGCCGGCGCGGGAGAACTAAGGTGTGTACAAATAAATTTGCAACACAACAAGGCTGCTACCGCCCTTCTGGCGAGGCAGCTTAAATGCGAAAAATTCGATATTGAATTAATCCAAGAACCATACATTTACAAAGGTGAGATTAGAGGTCTAGGCGGAATCGGCGGTACACTGTTTCACCGATGTTCTGATAATAACATGAGGACCTGTATCTACGTCAGAAATGGCATAGATGCAATTCCTCTAAATGATTTCTGTTCTAGGGATCTTACCAGCATAAAGATCCATAAAGGAGGGGAGGGCAGGAAGGGGATCGTTGTCATAGCCTCGGCCTACCTACCCTATGAAGCGGTGGACCCAGCATCTCAGGAGCTGCGAAAACTGGTTGAAGGAGGCGGAGCAGACGCTGACCTAATCATAGGGTGCGACGCTAACGCTCACAATGTCATCTGGGGCAGCTCAGACGTCAACAGGAGAGGAGAGAGGTTAATGGACTTTCTGGTGAGCTCTTCTTTACAAATAATTAATAAAGGCAATAGCCCAACCTTCGTAAACTCTAGACGAGGTGAGGTAATTGATTTAACGTTAGCTTCTAACAAAACTGCAAATAAAATTGACTCATGGCATGTATCTAATGAAACGTCACTGTCGGATCATAGGTATATATGTTTTAAATACAAAACGGACTTTACGATTCCGTCTGTGGTAAGGCGAAATCCCAGGCACACGGACTGGGAAGCGTATAAAGGCGACCTCAGAACACAACTGGGGAACTGCACAGGTAAGCTCAATTCCATCATTGACATTGAGTTTGAGGCGGACAGGATCGTACAGGCTGTACACACAGCATGGACCAAAAACTGCCCGGAAAAAAGGGTCTTAGCTAAGAAACTGCCCTGGTGGACACCGGAAGTGGAGAAATTACGGAAGGAGTCTAGGGTAGCTTTCAACGAGGCAAAACGGACAAAAAATTTTGAAATGTATGCTAAATCACTCACGAGCTACAACAAGGCCGTAAGAAAGGCGAAAAGGAAGGCATGGCGAGATCATTGTGAGCAAATAGAAACGATCTCGGAAGGCATGCGGTTGTCTAAGGCAATGGCAATGACAAAGTCTAACCCGCTAACGACGGTCAGAGACGAAAATGGAAGATTAACGAGCTCAGGCATGGATACCTTAAAAGTGATGATTAGGACACACTTTCCGGGTGCCCTGATGCTTAAGAAGGAGGACCTCAAAGGGAACTCTATCAGCCCTGAGGAGCAAGTACACAGCACCACTCGGCACAACTGGGACACGTCCAAGAAGGTAGTAGATCACAATAAAATTAAATGGGCCATCGACACTTTTCAGCCCTTTAAATCTCCGGGATATGACGGAATATTCCCTGTACTACTACAAAAGGAACAACAGTGCTAATACCGCACCTGAGTAGACTCTATAGGGCATGTCTAGCCTTCGGGCACGTGCCACATATATGGAGAATAGTAAAGGTAACCTACTTGCCGAAACCCGGCAAGGCAGACTACGAAGATGCCAAAGCGTTTAGACCGATAAGTCTGACCTCCTTTTTCCTGAAAACTCTAGAGAAGTTGGTGGACAGATATATCAGAGAAGGGCCACTCAAAAGGCATCCACTGCATGAAATGCAGTGTGCCTATCAAGCTGGCAAATCTACGGAAACTGCATTGCACCTAGTTGTTAGCAGAATCGAAAAGGCAATTGAAGAGAAGGAACTCTGTTTGGGTGCCTTCCTCGATATTGAAGGAGCATTTGACCGGACAACATTTAAAGCAATAAATGAATCCGCAAGCTTACATGGCATTGAACCGACCATATGCAAATGGATAAATAACATGCTACAGGGTAGAGTCATATTATCTTCATTATTGGGAGAGGAAATATATGCCTCAACCACCAAAGGATGCCCACAGGGAGGAGTCCTCTCACCAACACTTTGGTGTCTGGTTGTAAACTCCTTACTGGTAACACTAAATGAAGGCCCGATATGGGCAGTCGGATATGCAGATGACATTACAATACTAGTCAATGGCAAATTCCCAGCGACGGTATCAGACATCATGCAGAATGCTTTAAACAAGGTAGGAAAATGGTGTGACGAACGTGAGCTCTCCATCAACCCTAGTAAAACGGAATTTATACCATTCACGAAAAAGAGGAATATAAATGACCTCCAAGATGTGTCACTATACGGTAGTACACTTAAAAGGGCCCACGAAGTGAAATATCTAGGTGTAACCATAGATAAAGAACTGACCTGGAAAACCCACGTAAATAACATCACAACTAAGGCGCTGAGAGTGTTTGGAATGTGTAGATCCACATATGGCAAAACATGGGGACTAAAACCTAAGGTGATGCACTGGATCTATCAAATGATGATTAAACCAATCATAACATATGGCAGTGTAGTCTGGTGGCCACGGACCAAACTATCCACTTGCAAGGATACCCTGACGAAAGTCCAAAGAGTAGCATGCATGGCTACAACAGGGGCGTTCAGGACGACGCCTACTGCAGCAATGGAGGCACTACTTTGCCTTACACCACTGCATATTGTGATCCAATCCGAGGCAATGAAGTCCCTGCACAGGCTATCCGTAGCAAATCTGTACGTGGGATCAAAGACCAGGAATGGACACTTAAACATAAAATACAACAGGCATCTTGAGCAACTTCTGAGAATGGGGTGTGACAAGATGACACCAAGGTACGTTTTCCAGAAAAACTACAAAATCCAAATCCCAACAAGGGACGATTGGCAAAAAGGACTGGAACCACCACAGGAAGACAGCCTAATTTGGTACACCGATGGATCCAAAATGGACACGGGTACAGGTGCGGGAATATACGCAAAAGACTATGCTACTAGCGTAAGCATGGGAAGGCATGCAACAGTTTTTCAAGCAGAAACATATGCGATTATTGCATGCGCACAAGAAAATATAGACAGGCACCTTAATGGAAAAACCATCTATATTTTAAGTGACAGCCAAGCTGCGCTGAAAGCTCTCGCGGCCTACAAAGTGCAGTCGAGGCTAGTATATAATGGCGTCCAAGCACTGAATAAACTAGGCAGACGCAATAAGGTTAGACTGGTCTGGATACCAGGACACAAAGGCTTCGTCGGCAATGAGAAAGCAGACGAAATGGCGAGAAAAGGATCCAACACAAAACTCGTTGGACCAGAACCGTTCGTGGGACTCTCAATGGGAACCATCAACACGGCCATTAAGGAAAACGCTGCCAGGAACCACACAGTAGAGTGGAAGGCGGGCGTGGGACTAAGGCATTCACGGCAATTCATACAGTGCCCAAATGAAACCTGGACTAAAAAACTCTGGCTTCTAAACAGAAGACAAATCCGACTTATAACGGGAGTCTTCACCGGTCACCTAGGAGTCAACGAACTCCTACATAAAATGGGACTTACGAACAGCAGCGACTGCAGAATGTGTGGAGAGGAATGCGAAACTGTGGAACACCTGGTGTGCTACTGCGACGCCCTCACCAGACGAAGAATGAAGATACTCGGCTCCGGGTACCTAGAGCCTGGAGACTTCAAGGCATTGCGACAGGGAGACATAATACGATACATGGAATCGGTTATGGAGAACCTGGAGTAAGCTAAAGGAGGGGCAGGCACAAAAGATCCCAATGGGTCGAAGTGCATCCGAAAGGGCCCCAACGATAAGATAAGATAAGATAAATATTTAATATACATAATTACCTAAACTAGAACACTTGTCTCGGTTGCTCGTCGAACTACTTAATTATAATAATTGACAGAGGTATACAGGATAAAAATTAGAGTAATATACAATTTTTTCGTTTGTTATTTACTTGAACGAGCCGATCTCAGACATGACTAGTCGTGTATAGCCGCGGGAATAATTTAAATAAGTGTTCAAAATATGCTGTAAAATATATTTTACTGATTAATTAATCGCATTCAAGTAAATTAATTAGTGAACTTACAATTATAGAACTACACATTTATAAATTCACCTACATTACAATTTTCGTAACGTGTATTGCAACAAACAAAACACAGTTGGTGACAGCACTACGCCGCGGCTATCGCCGACTAGGGCTTCAGGTACTGGCGTACTTGCTGCATTTTATCAAGGCGCGCAAAAATGTTTATTTATTCAATGATATTATATAGTATCACGTTTATGTATAAAGTTTACGGTAATTTAGGCTTTAAACAATAATAAAAGTTCATAATTTGTATACTAAACTTTTAATTTTCTTATAATTTTCGCCTCTAACTTTCAGTCGGCACGGGCCGACGAGGCGCTAGTGGTACTGCTTTCTGTAGTCGGTAACTACCGACGGGGGCGGTGAAAAGGTATTAAGTAAGTACCTACCTATTTACGAGTGTGGAATTGTAAATTAAAAATACCTTCTCCGCTGTATTAAGTATCGCATAGTATTTACGTACGTACCTAACCACAATGACTACAATCCTACAATAATATAACAGCACCCATGTGCTAATATATTGTTATAATAATAGGTACACACTTCTTACATATAATAAAACAGTAGAAACCGCGTGTCTGTACAATTGAAATTTTTAACAAAAAATGGGTGTGGGCAATAATAATCTTACATATAATAAAACAGTAGAAACCGCGTGTCTGTACAATTGAAATTTTTAACAAAAAATGGGTGTGGGCAATAATAAAAGAGTAACAGAACACAAAAATGATTTTTTAGATTTTCTTTTCTGTCTGTCTGTCTGTCTGTCTGTCTGTCTGTCTGTATGTATTCGCTAATCTTGAAAACTACTGAACAGATTTTGACGCGGCTTTCACTAATAGATTAAGCTCTTCCCTGAGCAACATATAGGCTTTGTTTCATCAAAATCGGATGTCAAATAAAAAAGCTATCGTCTTTTAAAGTTTAAAGGTAATTTTTCTATAGGAGATTTTTAGTTACATAATATAGTACTAGATGGCGCCTCAAGGCAATTAAAACGCGCTATAGCTTTTTCTCTGAAAAGTATAAATACAAACTGGTTTAGTTGTTTCTCTACGTTTAAAACTATATAATTTTGTTTGTCTTGCGATTCGGTTAGTTGATGATTTTGATGTTATACTTGGATATGAAAATACGGACTCTGAACTTGCTTTGTGAATTGGTTGAAAAATATCGGATATAATCTAAAAAAATATTGCCTACGTAGATTTATTGAAATAAATATATGTATTATTGTATGTATTTGCTTTGATTTTAAAAATGCCCAGACGAAACGCTTACAACGCATCGCTATTGAGAAATCTTACTCCACCTAAATTGTGCAATGGAACCCGACTTAGAGTAACTTCTTTACAAAGAAACTTAATCGAAGCTGAGATTCTTACTGGATGTAGTGCAGGTGAAACTGTATACATACCACGAATATCAATCATCCCCAACAATTATTTCCCATTCCAATTCAAACGGACACAATTTCCAGTGTCCGTTTGCTTTGCTATGACAATTAACAAGTCTCAGGGGCAGACGCTAAAGGCTGTTGGAGTTGATCTCAGGTCGAATTGTTTTTCACACGGCCAACTATACGTGGCTTGCTCGCGGGTTAGTAATGCGGATAACCTTTTCATATTAGCCCCAGAAGGAAAAACTGTTAATGTGGTTTATAAAGACATTTTATAATTTACATTTGAAATATTAAATACTATACCTATATTATATTTTTTATATTATTTGCCTGTCTATCTGTGTGTTCCGGCTAATCTATAGAACAGCTGGACTGATTTGGACGGGACTTTCACTGGCAGATAGCTTATGTAATAAAGAGTAACTCATTTTAGAAAAAAATCTTTAATTATCCATACTTATGTCCCAGTACTTAAATTCCACGCGGACGAAGTCGCGGGCACAGCTAGTTTTAAAATAAATCTGTGGCTAAGTACCTAAAGCAGACCTATATTATTACTTTATTATGTAATCAATTAAGTCTCCGCCTTCGTTTATGTTAATAAAATCACCGTAAATCGCATAACAAGGGGAACATTAATATGAAAATGTGCATTTACATAATCTTCATATGCAAGAGGATGCTCAGTCTCGAGTATACTAGAGCCTGGAACCACAGCACAACCCTTTTAAACATTGCTAGTTACCTATATTGGATCATAAAGAAGGATGGAGTATGCGGTAAACGTATCTCTGTCCTTTACGGGTAGTTGAGCGAGTTTTATGATTAAGTTTGTGGTTAATCTTTGAATTATTATGAACATCAGCATTGTAAAATGTAAATAGCGTTGAAGAGGCATGAGTGGGTTATATTTAACTTGTCAAAAATTAAGACAGATACAGGACCTACCTTCATGAACAAAAAAATCAGGGGCGTAGCTACCGTATATATGCCGTATTTGCCGTATCAATTATACGGGGTCCCCGGGCTACGGCTACCCCAAAGTGTATAAGGAAAATAAAACTTTCTTTTTCTGATAAATCTTTACCCCCATATAAAGGCCTCCAAAAAAAATTTTTATACGGGGCCCCGACAAGGCACGCTACGCCACTGAAAAAATAATTAAATATTGAAAGTTAAAAGTAATACAAGTACCTACCTCGCATCAGTTATATTCATTAGGTATAACGGTATATAAGCCCATTAAAAGCAACTACGAATAAATACAAATAAGCGGAATAACTGGAAAGAGTACTTTAACGAACCACATTTCTTTCTTAACGACTCTTAGGACGTCTTGGGTCGATATCAGCTAAACTTTATGCGTTATTTACAAACTTTACCGATTTTCTATTGAACATTATGAGCATATTCATTAACAGTAAAATGCTCAAAACTCGGTAATACTATGGGCGTAAATGTATATTATAGGTACCTTGCCATGTATAAAGCAGATTCCTCTCTATCCTTATCATAATTATAGTAACTTATAAGAAGCTTAGAAACAATATTTAATATTATATGTACCTATATTGGTATATAATCAGAGCCTCAATTTTCTAATTAGCTACTAATCAAGTCACTAAATCGAATACTTAGTTTAATATGGTTCCAATATTAAATGATAATATTTCAGTTTGTTGATTACCTCTGCGGCGAAAGCAACAGTGGAAGTTTGTTAAGAATGTGTTTATTACCTACTCGTTAAAGTGTGTTGAAAACGTCGTATGACACTTGTGTGGATTGATAATTACGTACTCGGCTGTCTTATAGTGCTCGTCTGCGACTCGTAGGTATAGAAGGTGTCGCCTCCTATATTGTAATGGTCACCCTATTATATTTATATCACAATGTACTTACTATTATATTGAAATAACGTTAATTTTGCTATAGGTTAGAGAAATGGTAAGTAATAACTTTATTTTATTGTCATATAAGTAGGCAATAAGGTTTAATATATTTCATTTGAGTGAAACACCGCCTTGTATTTGGTTTGATAATGCAAGTCATTGTATGGGAAGCTTGCACTTTTTGACTATACGCTAAAACTTATATTGTAAACTTGGCCTCTTGTTGTCTAATCGTTTTTTTTTAAAGTTCATCCACACTACGAGTACTTTATGCTGCGACGGCCTCGATTCTGTAATTGCGTTTTACTTTGTGTTTGAATTTGTGCCAAAAAAATGTTACAAAGTTAGGTATCTAACGTAGCTACGCGATGCAGATACGTCCCGTGGTGGATTTGGTTCGTAGGTACCTATTATTATAAATGACCTTTTAGGTTTAATAATCGAGGTTCAGCATGTAGTTCACTTATAGATTAATTTCAAGAACAGAGTTGAACTAACTTTAAATCTTTATTTTTTTTATAATTCTTATTGTCTCACTGTCATATTCACTGTATTCTAGTTGCAATAATTCTAGATTATTTCTAAATAAAAAGTTCGTAAGACTATGCGCATAGGTATCATACAATTTAAAAAGTCCATGTAAGACTTGTTAAGTACATTAATAAAGGTGTTTTCAGTCAGCATCATGCGTGGGTTGCCGGTGCCGGTATTTGAATGTACGTCCACGAGGACCAAGGGAACAGTTTTAAGAACAAGTTAGTGGTGACGGGCCTGCGCAGTGCGCTCATTCAATACGTTAGTGTCGTGTGAGTGACGACATCGCCGTCGGCAGCCGATGGCGATGATGGACGGATTGCAACACAAACTGCAAGTTGGTTTTTGTTATTATGGTTTCGCACACAGTATTGACATTTAAATTTCACTTGTCGTTTAAGTGATTTTTTTTAAATGACTGTCTGCCCAAAATATAATCTATTTATAGATGCTACTAGCTTCTGCCCGCGACTTCGTCCGCGTGGAACTCCTCCTTTTTTGCAGTCGGTTAAAAAGTAGCCTATGTCCTTTCTCAGGCTCCAGACTATCTTTGTACCAAATTTAATTTAAATCGGTTCAGTAGTTTTAGCGTGAAAGCGTAACAGACAGACAGACATACAGAGTTACTTTCGCATTTATAATATTAGTAGGGATTATCCCTTAAATAAAATGATCTCCCTTTCGAGTAATGATCTCTTCGGAATATAGGATGAAATAGTGTATCTATCTTTATAACAACTTTAATAAAGAATATTGTAGTTAAGTACCTATTTATAAAACATAACAAATTGTAACGATAGGTACTACTGATTTATTGACTGACTAGCGGTTCGCCCCGGCTTCGCACGGATCCCTATTTTTTCAAAATATTCTATAGCCTATGTTAGTCAGGGTGAACGTAGCTTCCCAACAGTGAGAGAATTATTAAAATCGGTCCAGTCATTTTTGAGCATATTCATTACAAACATACAAAAATAGGTAAGTACAAATCTTTCCTCTTTATAATATTAGTATAGATATAGATATACTTAATAGGTACTTAGGTAATGTGCTAAATAAAATAAAAGTTAATTGATTTAGATCTCCTATTGGGGACCTGATGCGAATTCAAAGTAGGAACAAGCAGGTGATTTTTTAATAAACAACAACTTGAATAAAAAATGAAGTACTTAGGAAACTTTAAGACATTTATGAATCCAAGCTTCCCTATAAATAAAGCTTTAAGTATTTTGGTTTAACGGTAAGTACCGGTTTTACGTCGCAGCGAATATTTAATTTATTGGAATGGTAACGACTCCTTGCGTTGTCGTGGCTTGCTGTGCTAGTACTGTCTTATTATAAGTATTTTTAACAGCTTTTAAAGTACTTAAGTACCTATATCTATACGATATTTTTATTACCTATCTATTTGTAGTTTATTTCATAATTCAAAAAGAACAAGTATCAAGTATCTTGTATCCGGTTAAAGAAATATGTATACCTATGTCTTTACATATAATATTTAGTTAAATGTATCCCTATCAACCTAATTTTATCAATTAATACATTACTTACTTACATGATTCGATTATAGGAAAGTCACTTAAAAGCTGATCTAAGCTAATTGAATAAGAACCCATAGGTAAGTGACAGCCAAGTTTTCTTCCGTGCACCTGACTGTGCCTACAGCCAAGACAGCAGACGAGGTCCAAACTAGTGCCAAGTAGTGAATTTGCTGAGCTGATTAGATTATTTCAGTTGGTCGATTACCTTTGCTTAGGTAGTACCTAAATGTTACAAAGAAGAACAAGAATAATATGGTCAGTTTTATGTGGTTTAAGTTTTAAATAGTCATACAGATTTTTAAATTTAATTTTGGTGAACTTTTCTTTTATTAAGCGTTATATTTCCTTTTCCATAAATATTATTTGTCTAACAGATAGGCTACATTCTATAGGTCCTGTATCAAAATCAGGACACTGCGGCTTTGAATCTGGCAGCGCGCCACGTACTGTATCCTGCATGAGAGAGACATCACAATCACTAGGACAGTCCGCTGTCCGTCTACGATGACCTCATACGCCTCATAAGGCAGACTCTGGTCTTATGAGCCTTTGAATTATTGGCATGGATATGTAGATAGACAATCCTTGAGTATTGATAATAGTTACGTTTATAATACTAGTTACCTACATAAAAAGTGTTGTCGGATTAGTCCTTGTTTGTTATAATTTATATCTCGCCATTCGGGAATTGGAGAAAAATGTACATCACTATAATTAACGTTAATTAGAATTCATGAGGTTTGTAACATACTAAAGAGAACTATGGATATAAGTACGTACTAATAAAAAATAATCGAATTACACGATTTATTTCAAGTAAGTAGGTGACAAGTGAGTGGTCTTTAATGTTATTCTAACAAAGCCTTTTGTTGGACTAAAGACTATTTTGCAATATTTCCGGGGGCTTATTTCTAGTGCCTATTACGTCTGCCGCCAGCAAGATCATCAAGTCCTATACTGAAAAGAATTTCTAGCATAAAATTTTATGCTTACTGCCGAAAATATACGCAAACACGGAAGGGTTCACCGTTCACGGAACCTCTATATTCGATGCCCAAATTGTTTATATGCTTGCCTGGAATACAAACTGTGTTGTTTTCTATATTTAACGGTAATATAGTATTACTTTATCGTTATTTTACGGTTATTACAGCTCTACGGATTTGGTGCGCGTGGATTGGTTGGAACGTGACAGCTTACTCATGAGTAGTGTTGCTCAGTGAGCAGTGTAATAAATAATAATATCCATGTTTAGCAGTTACCTGCAGAGCAGAGTGCAGTCTGCATCCAGTCAGTGTTACATGACTACATGAACCAACTGACTGGCTAGTATTAAACGAATAATTAAGTTTTCGAGTTTGTAAGTGTGTTCTAATTATTACTTAGTCATCAAACAAAATACCCTTTTTGTCAGAGCAAGTGAAATCTTCACTCTTTAGGCCTACCTTTTTTGTTTATTTATTTAGTAGTTACCGACGTAACTGTGGTAGGAATTGCAATTTATCGTTCACATTTTATCGACAACCTATAACATTTGGTTTCATACAAATATTATTCGTTAGTGTTTTTACAGAAGTCCGTTATTGAGTATGTTACGTCCCGTGGTTCCCACGACACGGTATGTGTCATCCGCGACTTCGCGAGCCACCTGCACTTCCAGTGAAACGATCGCGGTCTTGCGAAAGTGCTGACAGACAATATCGTTAACTTGTGAGAATCAGTGAGTGTCCCGGTGCTTGTACATCTTCCATCGCGGTCGTGTTAAGTCGCTTGATCGATCCTGATCAATAAATTAAGTTAGTAATAAGTTATATAGTTCTGCACAGCTGCACTTTGTAAAATTAATTAATTAAATGAACACTTCAAAAATCAAGTGTGAAGTTATTTAATATCCTATCGACGGCCCCATCTCGTTTCTAGTAGCTACCTAAGTAGGCGATAAGTAGAAACATCTTGCGATCTCTGCACCCTGCGGTGTCAAAGTGCGAGTAGGTATATTTATTTTCAACACTGCACAACAAAATAACTTCACACTCCACACATTTGGAGGTATGAACTCTCACTGAAACCTCAACGGTTTCAGTTACAGAATGAAAAATCAAAGGGAATTCATCCGTATGCCCTTAGAATTAAGAGATGTTTTGTTTTTCAGCGAACGCTATACAAAATGGGCTTGTTCTCGCCTTTTCAGTGGCGTAATCACCAAGTGGCATTTGACCTTTTTTCGTCGCATCAGCGAGCTTGACCGAAAGAGAAGAGAATGTAGGTATTTTATATGTAACAAATAATTTTGATGAATAGGTACCTACCTAACTATTTATAGTGAATTAATTTGATTTACCTAGCTTAAAACAAGAACGTTTGATTTCACTAAAATGACTTGAAAAGAATTTAGAATTAACTACCTACGATTCGCAGACAAATATCGTGCAAATATGGCGGCCTTTGATTGGTAGTTGTCATGCTACCGCGCAATCTGATTGGTTCACGCGACTTCCACAAAATGGCGGCGAAATTGATTTTTAAAATAAATTAATTTTAAATTAAACAACGTGCTTAATTACTACTATCGTATGCAATATAAGTATTTTAAAAATATTATATTCACATAATTATTATTATGTAAGTAGGTAGGAACTAATCACCTGGATGTAGTATTATAATATTTAAAGGACTTGTTAAAGTACTTAGGTGATTATGATTTTTTCTGAACGAAAGCCCAACATAATATTCTCGATGTAATACGTGGCACGGACGAAATTCAACCGGGAAGCGAGCCCTGTCTGTCGTTACTACGTGCTACCTAGTGCTACACGACACCTGTTATTTCTCTTATATTCTTTTTTTAATTTCTTTATTTGGAACCATGGTATTATTGTTAGGTAAGTACATAATATTTTCCAAGATCGAGATATTTCATCAGGCAGGTAATACACGAACCTCATCACTAAACTCTTATGTCATGCAGCATGGGCAGCGATTATTAAAATTTATCTCATAAAATTCATCAACCCATCAGAATGTAATAACCATTTTTGGGACCTAATTTTCCCAACGACAGGCCATCAAACAGCGCTAATGGAAAATTAATTTATTAATTTATTTATTTATTTATTTAACTTATGGAAAACCAACAGCTTAAAAAACTAGGATACAGAAATGGAATAGAAAACAAAGAAGCCAATTACAGGTTTTCACTAATAGTGACAGAATAGAATTATATAAAAAACACAGCGAGGTACAACAGAGGCATTAAACATGTTAGATAACAGTATCCACCAACAAGATGGCCAAAAATTAAAATCTAGAAACAAAAATAAAAAACTAATTTCATCTAACAATTTAAAGAAAAAAACTTAGAGCTAAGTAACCGCCTTAATGATGCAACAGATGTAGTGAAGAGGTCAACCGGTTCAATTTTAGCCAGTTCATTATAATATCTGCTCACTCTCCACAGATATGAATTCCGCCGATAATTAGTCGAAGCTACTGGAAGGTGGAGAGGTGGACTATGTCGCAATGAGACTATAGGTACCTTTAAAGAAATTCTACTTAAAAGTTCAGGACAATCCACAGACCCAGATATAATTTTGAATAAATAAATCACGTCAGCAATCTCCCGACGCTCATACAACGGGAGAAGGTGATGCCGTCTACACAGACTGAGATAATCATCAGAGTTATAGGGCTGTTTAAGCTTGAAGCAAAGATATTTAAGAATTTTTTTTTGAATATTCTCTATACGATCCTTATAACAGCTGTAATTTGGGTTCCATATTTGAGATGCATATTCCAAATTGCTTCTCACGAGACTGCAATAGAGGATTTTGAGGGTTTTGGCTTGCGAAAAGCTACTCGAACAACGCATAAGGAACCCCAATAACTTTGATGCCTTAGTTATCATTGCATCGATATGAGTGTCATAAAGTAACTTGCTGTCTTGAATGACTCCCAGATCCCGCACTGTGGAAATACACCGAAGTTGATGATTTTTGAGATGATATTTATAATTGATTATATTTGTTTTACGACTGAATGTTGTTATCGAACACTTGACTGGGTTAAGATCAAGTCTATGTCTATCACAAAAATGCTCGAGACGTATTAGATCTGCCTGTAAAGCGGCAGCATCTCGCTCACTACTGATTTTGGCGTATATTTTCATGTCGTCAGCAAAGGAGATCAACTGAGAGCTATGCAGACACGTGTCTATGTCATTGACGAATAGCACAAAAAGTAAAGGCCCGAGCAAGGATCCTTGGGGGACGCCACTGGGAATTGTAACCCAAGTGGACCTATAATTATTTAAGACAACTGCCTGAGATCTCCTATCAATGTAAGAGGCAAACCACCTCAACAAGTCCCCCCTGATACCGGCAATCCCAAGCTTTTCAAGGAGTATATTGTGGTCAATGCGGTCAAACGCCTTACTGTAGTCAGTATAGACAACATCAACCTGATACCCCTTATCCATTGAGTCAGATAAGTAATCGTTAAAGAGAACCAGATTTGATACCGTGGAGCGCCCCTGCACAAAAACCGTGCTGCTTGGGATTAATTGAGTTCTTGAGTGCTTCATATATTTGGTCACGGACAACTTTTTCAAAAACTTTAGCTATGATGCACAGTTTAGATATTGGTCTATAGTTTAAAACGTTTGATTTTGAACCTTTCTTGTGTATCGGGGTGATATAAGCCTGTTTCCAAATCTTCGGCACACAACATTCAGAAAGGGATCTTTTAAACAACAAGGTTATGGGTATAGCCAGCGATTCTGAACAAGGGATAAGAAACTGTGCCGGAAGATCATCAGGGCCCGCAGATTTCGCCGGGTCGAGAGCTGATATAAGTTTACTTATTCCTTGTGCATCGATTTCAATTGAGTCAATGTCAGAGACGGAATATGCTGAATTTAGCAATGAGCTATCGGGTAGAGTCACGCTGTTATTCGAATTTAAAAACGTAGAGTGAAAATAAGTAGAAAACATGTTACAGATTGACTCTCCCGAGTTAGCCACTACTCCCTCAAACTCAACGGAACTAGGTATAGAATTCGAATTAGATAAACATTTAATATGAGACCAGAAATGCTTAGGATTCAATGTTATTGATTTTTCTACCGATTTAATATAATCGTTATAGCACTTAGTCTCTAACGATTTTATCCTATCTCGTAATAGTTTAAAAGTCTCAATATCATGTCTATTACCGTAAATCTTATATTTTTGGAGGTATTTATGTTTCTCCTTAATGACTTTTAATAGGGCTGGCGAGTACCAAACCGGATATTTAAAATTTCTCTTTAATTTAACAGGAATATGCTTTCGGATAATGTCCTTAATGGTAGTATAAAACAAGTCAACAGAGTCATCGAGTGAATCGCGTGATAATAAGGACTCCCAGTTAATTTCCGATATTTCTCTATTAATTGTCACATAATCACCCTTATGGAACATGTGATAGGTACGTGGAGCGCTTGCCAAAGCAGACGGTTCAGTAAACTCTATAAACAGCTTAAGAGCGTTATGGTGGGGGTCAGTTGGAATAAAAGGATCGGGGCAGTCAGACACAGTGACGGCGTCGTTGGAGATCACCAGATCCAATATTCGACCGTAGGCATTTGTGGTTTCATTAAACTGTTTAAGGCTGTGAGTAGCTAATTCGTCAAGTAACATATAACCGTCATTACTGTGAGCTAGAGGGCCATCCGTATGAGCAGGACGACAGGGACTCCAATCAATAGTACTCAAGTTAAAGTCACCGACGATCAGGAACTTATCCTGGGGATTGTGTGTAATAACAGAATTAAGATTATGAAGGAAATTGGACAATTGTTGCGAAAAAGAATTACCTAAATTCTGTTTACACAAATATAAAACACAGATGTGCAACTGAGAACGTACCCGGGAAATTGGGTCAATAATTGCCAATGTTATCCAAAGATCCTCCGCGGAGGATTGATAATTATGTTGGAAAGTAACTGGCAAGTCTTTCAATGTAGCAATAAGGACACCACCTCCCCGTGATTGATTAGTTGCAACATAGTTCCTATCTCTCCGCCATACAATGTACCTATCGTCGAACAATTCACTACTAAAAATGCCGTCATTTAGCCAAGTTTCAGTTAAAATTATCATGTCATAAGAGTTTATAGTAAGATTGCGACGAAAGTCCGAAGTTTTAGAACGAAGTCCACGTACATTCTGGTAATAAATAGTTAAAGATTTTTTATTAAAATTCATTCTCATAAAAAAATAAATAAGTGTAGCAATATCTTAGCAACAAAATTATAGTAGGTAATATCATAAATAAATAAGTACAGAATATACGTGCACACACAATAATTACGATTACTAAATAATACACCGGTAATGTAATAAATAGGCAAATTTTAATACTATTTTCATAAAACCAATCGTACATTTCGAAGCATAAAACGTGGGTAAAATAAAAAGAACGACTAACATTACGCATCTCACCGCACGACCTGGCAAAGCGACATAATAAGTAACTTAAGCAACCACTGACCGCCGCGTATGATCCAGCGAGGACGAACATGTATGTAAAGCGAGCAATACATGCGTCAGTAGCAATAATAACAATAATAGCAAAGCATTCATATCGCCCCGTCACCGAGCAAGCAGATAAGCGATGAATAGAACAAAGGACATCGGGGATGAGTAGTAACAATACAGCTGTTGCAAACATTTTAAATAGGCGTAACAATATTTTTAAAATTTTATGAGCACAAGGCGGATAAAAGTAAAAAATAGACAAAATATGATATAGACAGAATAACAATAATAAATAACAATAGTTTAGTGTTACTAGGTAAATTATGTAAAAAAAGGATAAATAACAGATTAGGCTAACTTGTTTAAATCAGTTTCGGTATTTACAATAATAACACGAGATGTGTCATCTTTCCTCACATGAATTTTACCATGTTTCACCCAAACATAGCGAAAACCCTTAGTCTTAGCGATACTTTTAGTACTTGTAAGAAGCCTCTTCGCAGCGGGTGTAAGATGATCGTTGATGTAAATTCGTTGCGGGTTGTTATCGAAACCTATGTCAGCAGCTGTTAGGAATTTCATAGATCGCGCTGCTGCCACGAATTCTTCCTTAATGTAACGATTAATGAAACTGACTACTATGGATTTCTCTCTAGAGTTATGAATCGGAATTCGTGAGATGTAATTGATCTGGAGCTTTGGAAACTTATAATTAACTTGCTCACTCACAGATTCAATTATGGAGAATAAATTCTCGTTCTTTTTTATGGGAATCCCTTTTATTTCCACATTATTTAGGCGAGACCACTGCTCCCTAGTGGCGAGATCGTCTTTAAAACTTAGGACCACATCTTGGCTTACAGTAAGGGCATCTTGGGCTCGCCCTATCTCCGGCAATTTACTCTCCACAGCATCCAACCTTTTTCCATAATCATCAAGCTTGGCACTATGAAAATCGCATGATGAACGGAGATCTATGAGTTCGCTTTTTATAATTTTGACATCTTCAACTACTGAGGGCAACAAGGACAATTGGCGCTTTAGTTCACGTATCTCACTGAGTACTAGGTCCAAAGTGGCAACATCTGTAGTGGTACCCCCAGTTCTTACATTGGGCGAAGTTATCTTGCACGAAGGGCACCTCCAAGCAGCTCTACGTTCAGGACCTAACTTACGATATCCTGCTTCGGTTATACTGGCACAGGCAAAATCGAGGTGCTTCTTACAGACTCCACACTGAACTCCATCATTGAATTGAATATTACACATGGCACACTGCATTGTAAAACTATTGATAAAAGTTGTACGTCAATAAAAGGTTTAGGACACCTGATTAGTAAGAAATCAAGAGAACGCGTACTACCTCTGCAACTGCTCGAGTGTAACGAAAATTTCAGGAACGTCCGTAAAATATTATGAAAAACTTCGCCGACGAAGCAAATTGTAGCATTATAAATCTACTGAAAACAACTTGGACTTAATTAAAAAAATATATCTTATAATTTATTTTATATTTACTAAAAAAGAAAATCTAGGTAGGTAAGTACATAATATAACGAAAAATCAGGCTTTTGTTTGTGGACTATCAGTTACGTATCTCGATAAATACCTACTCTTCGTAGACTATTAATGCAAACATTGCGAGCCTCGTCGCGGCGTCGTAGCAGTCTCGCAGCGTTTTCTAACCGCGGAGATTATTAAATAATTTAATATCTGTTTTTATTTTACCATCGCGACATGCGAAGCAAATTATCAAAGCCTACCTAGTTATAATATAGGATTATACAAAAACAGTAAACTTTCAACACAATACATCCAAAAAGCTTCATTTTAAACGCCATAAAAAGGGCACAAACGTTTCACCGATGGGATGACGTCATCGATCAGCTGACCTTGCGGGGCAAAGACCTTTGCAAGTAGGCCGAAGGACGGGGGGGTGGCTATGGGAACAATACAAATGTAGAACGATCTATATATGTAACTAGCTTTTGCCCGCGACTTCGTCCGCGTAATTTTTAACCCCGTTATGGGGTGAACTTCATTAGAATACGGATCTATATCTGAATCTCCAACGTTTTTTAACCTATTATTGATTTCCCTAACGTTTTATGTCATAATGATTATTAACTAACACTCTTATGACCTATCTTTTGTTTTCCTAACATCATATGGATGTTTATTTTTCCACATAATGTTTTATTTCCTTAACGTATTTCTCACTTACCATATTAATTATTCATCCTAATTCTATTCGGTTTTGGCGCCTCGCCGGCCGCTGCCACGGCAAGCTCGCTTCGCTCGCTCGGCTTTCGCGCTGTACGGTCGCAGTTCAATTAATTAGTATACTAACAAAACCTGGTTTTTTAACGTTAGGTATGTCGTAAATATACTTTCATTAAAAGTACTGATTCTAACGCTTCGCCGGCCGCTGTCGCGGCATGCTCGCTTCGCTCGCTTGGATAGCAAGCTGGACGGTCTCAGTTCTACCTAACACTCCTCGCTTCGCTCGTCGTCGTTCCTAAAGGAGTCTTTCATTTGCCGCTGCCACGGCAAGCTCGCTTCGCTCGCTCGGCTTTCGCGCTGTAGGGTCGCAGTTGAATTAATAAGTATACTGACAAAACCTGGTTTGTTGACGTTATGTCGTAAATATACTTTCATTAAAAGTACCGATTCTGACGCTTCGCCGGCCGCTGCCGCGGCATGCTCGCTTCGCTCGCTTGGATCGCGTGCTGGACGATCAGGATTCTACCTAACACTCCTCCTCGCTTCGCTCGTCGTCGTACCTAAAGGAGACCTTTATTTGCCGCTGCCGCGGCACGCTCGCTCGGTTTTCGCCCTGTAGGGTCGCAGTTCAAGTAATTAGTGTACTGACAAAACCTGGTTTGTTAACGTTATGTCGTAAATATACTTTGATTGAAAGTACCAATTCTGACGCTTCGCCGGCCGCTGCCGCGGCATGCTCGCTTCGCTCGCTTGGATCGCGTGCTGGACGATCAGGATTCTACCTAACACTCCTCCTCGCTTCGCTCGTCGTCGTACCTAAAGGAGACCTTCATTTGCCGCTACCGCGGCACGTGCATTGTTGGGTCACAGTTCAATTAATTAGTATATTATTAGTATACTGACAAAACCTGGTTTGTTAATGTTATGTCGTAAATATACTTTTATTAAAAGTACCGGATCTGACGCTTCGCCGGCCGCTGCTTAACACTTCCCTTATATTCGTAATAAATGGATCTAACAATAGTTTAACATGTACAATATGCAAACTAAGTACATAAGTACTTACCTATCTTACTTTCGAAATTGCATAATTTATACAGCTACCACTGAGTTCAACATTTTTTTTTTAATCGGACAAAGTTTTTAAAGAAATCATACACGTGAGGTTTAGCTGGCTATTTATTTAAGGATTGATTACCACACTTATTACAAAGATCTAACAAAACAATTTTACAATTCAATTCAATCCTACAAAATAAAACCTTATACCGATTACATACAATATAAGTGGTGTTACGAAATAAAACATTTCCCAGTTTGCCTCATTGCCTGTAATGAGATACTCTCGCAAAGCATACTCCTTGTAAGCTCACTCGGTCTTGAGGATATGTTCAGGGTCATTTTCTCAGTCAGGAGCTCGCGCGAGCTTGCTTTAGCTCCGTCTCGTCCCATTCCGTCACCTCTGTTATCACGGCTTTTTTATATATGTCAGCTTTGGTCGCGAAGAACACTTCTATTTCTCTGCGTAATGACACCAGTTTCCCCTCGCAAGTTAAACGGGGTCTGCTTACTCAGGAATATTATTAAATAGTCCTCATTACACGATCCACGGGATATTACATAATAATGCCATTTTCGTTAACACTGAAGAAATCATACACGTAACAGTTTGGGTATTTATTTAATGTCAGTAATGACATTAGCAACCGTTGCTATGCATACCTTCATTATACTTTTTAAATATGTGTCAAAATCAAAAGCACTAAGTAGTATTCATATCAATTTGGGAGAAAATCTCCCTTTTAACCCCATTAGGGGGTGAATTTCAATAAAATACGAAACACGTACTCCATCAATTCTGTTAAATAATGTTTATGTAAAATTTGAAATAGATCGGACCAAGGAATCACGTTGTTGCATACAAACTTTGCACCCCATTTTTAACCCCTTAGGGATAGAATTTCGGAATATAATATAGCCTATGTCCTTTCCCAGGCTCTAGACTTTCTTTGTACCAAATTTCATCAAAATCCGTTCAGCCGTTTAGGCGTGAAAGAGCAACAGACAGACAGACAGACAGACAGACAGACAGACAGACAGACAGACAGACAGAGTTACTAACGCATTTATAATATTAGTAGGGATAGTATTTATCTAACGCTTGCCCTTGTCGATACTGTCACCGTTGATATCATTTTACCGTAACTTACTTGATACGACAAAAGCAATATAACGCAGATTGTCTCTCCGTATACGAATACTTACAATTATAGTTATAGGTACTTACGAAAGTATTAAAATTATGCGCGTTAAATGTTATGCGCCGTTGCCCCTAAACCCGGCCTATACGTAATGACGTCATCGATCAGCTGACTCCAGGGTCTCCAGGTCACAGACCTGAACAAGTAGGTCAAAGGACGAATAGGGTCGCAATTGGTGAATATAAAATATATATTACACGTGTGGAAGAAGGAAAAATGGAAAGTACGTACATTGTGAATTGTTTTCTATAAAGTAGCGGAGAGGTACCTATATTCATGAGACATTTACAGGAAGACATGTTAGGTACCTATGAAATATTATAATATCACATCGCAGGAACCTTAAAAATTGGTTAGATTAGGTAGGCTTTCGATATTGCGGTGGGTCGCCTTCATTCTAATAATATACCGACATTTCTTACGGATGTAAGGAATCATTTCCGGCGCCGTAATAAGGGAATGTGTGTCGAGTATAGCGCTGTAAACAACTGTAATGTATCAATAAATTAATTCTGTTTTGCAGTCCTCGTTACGTAATTTATGTTTTTGTCAATTCCGGGAAAAGAAAAAACACATAGGCTAGGTGCGGATTTTGATCTGTCAAATTTCCTAATTGTAAATGTTCTAGTAAGGCCACCGTCCTATTAAGGTAACCGTTTGTGATCCAAAACTGACTGGAAAAGGTATATTATACAAGTTATAAAAACGATTTGTTTTGTATTAGTCTAGTGTCGTGTAAGCTCCGTGTAAAGGCCGGCCGGAGCGCCTCCAGCGCTCCAGCGGGCGCCGGGCGGCAATCGATGGCGCCACTGTTTAGGGTTCCACGCTCACGGGATGCCGGCGGGACTGGTTATTGAAAGCCAGTTTCGTCCGTCTGTCTCAGCAAGTTGTGTGTATTCTCCATATTATTAAAAAAATGCTTAATCGATGGCGAATCCATGATTAAATAAGTATCAATTTATGATTCACGATTCACCAATGAAAAACGTTTAGCGTGTAGAAACAGATAAGTACCTATTCTTTATTGGGGTGCCACTTAAAAACTTGCTTAGTGTCGTTAGTGAATAGAATTTTCTCCGTGGAAGAAAAGCAACCTCTTATAAAACTGCATCGCTCACACTGGGCGAGTGAAGGCCGCGCGGGAGATTTGGCAGCGGCGCCGCGGCGCTGGCAGCCGGCAGGGGAGCCCTCTCGGCGTGCTCGACTATTGCGAACTTGCACGCTATTTATTGATATTTTTCTATTGTTGTTAATTTAAATAAACCTGGAGTAGGCTACACTTACTCAAAGCGTCGTACCACATAAAAGCACGAAATAATTGACTATTAATATTTTCCAACATTACTTATCCTAGTATATTTTTTCAATTAGTTACGTAATTACTTGGTTTAAATTATGTCTTTAAACTAAACTAAGTTTAAACTAGAAGTTAGAGTCCCGGTGCAGGTAGATGCTCGTGCCGCGCTCGTGTGGCGCGGCGCCAGCTGGCCGTCTGGCCGACTGGCCGCACGCTGGACTCACCACCACCGAGTTCAAACAGTTTACATTTAATTAATCTAGGTAATAACTTAACTTATTCTACCTAAATGTGCAATACCTATGTACCAAGGTACTGATTTACCTAGTGTAGGTAGGTACCTGTAAACAAAAAATAAATTAAAAATTTAACAAACCCCCGACATAAAAACCTAAAAGCCCTTTAAAAAGTATAACAATAATAAAAACTTAATATTAGTTACCTAAATATTAATATTTCTACAAAGAAAACGTCATGTCGGGGGGACCGTAGGTTTAGGTTGATTGTAGGTATTAAGTAACTAAATGAGAAGCGGTCCCCCCGACATGACGTTTTCTTTGTAGAAATATTAATATTTAGGTAACTAATATTAAGTTTTTATTATTGTTATACTTTTTAAAGGGCTTTTAGGTTTTTATGTCGGGGGTTTGTTAAATTTTTAATTTATTTTTTTATTTCATACTTTTTGTAAGTAGGTATCTACTACATAAATTATTATTTTTAACTAATTTCCATTTCACATGGAATTTTGTAATGTATATATTATGTTATTCTCTTACATTTAATTTTACTTCCCATAATTTTTGAACTACTCAACCGATTTTCATTACAATTTCAATTTTGTAATCTACACGTGATCCTGTTTCATATGATACCCCACTTGAGTATATTTGTAGACATTTGATTTTCCATTCCCACTTTGACACCCTATATTTTTTGAACGACTCAACCGATTTTTATTATAATTTCCATTTTGTAATGTACACGTGATCCTCTTTCATTTGATACCCCACTCGAGTATGTTTGTAGACTTTTATTTTTCCATCCCCTCTTTCAACCCCCCTAATTATTAAACTACTGAGTAGATTTTTATCAAACATAGCTAAGAACACTCCCGACATATACACCTTTCAAACAAAAAAAAACAGAATCAAAATCGGTTCATGCGTTAGGGAGCTATGATGCCACAGACAGACACACACACACACACACAGACAGACAGACAGACAGACAGACAGACAGACAGACAGACAGACAGACACGTCAAACTTATAACACCCCGTCGTTTTTTCGTCGGGGGTTAAAAATTAGGTTTAACTGGCTCATTTAGTACTTACTAGAAAATGCGCATAAGGTATTATCTGATAAGTAGTCGATGTTGAAGTGGTTCTAGTAAAATCACGTATGAAGTTTCAGGTGTTAATAACTTAAATATATTTAAAACATAGTGATTAAATTGCTGCCGCGAGCAGCAAGGAGGTACGCGTCACAGTTATGAATTAGGTACAACACCATTACACCTGCATCGCTTGATTCAACTACTTGGTGAAACGGAAGGTGTTAAGTAAAAATATAATTTCGGTTAATTATAAATAAGTTTAATAAATAGCTCAGGCCTAAATTACCAACATAATATATTATATCTGCAACGATTGACGCGACCACTATTGTTCTGCAAGATGAGAACTATAGGTCATCCAGGCATCCTAATAACTGCCGGAATGTCGGCAATCCGCACCAATTCCACATAAATGAGGGAAGGACGGCCGCAGCTGACACCGGCTAATAGGATGCTCAGCTTGCTCGGTCTATTTAGTTGAGCTCCAATAACAATCTACAATGGCATTATCAAAGAACCCCAACATTTGTCTGATGATTGATTCTTCCTTAATGCAAGGGAACAACTTTACTGTAAGTACAAAGTATTATTTTGTCTCGAAGATTAGGGCCTAGTTTATGAGTCCACTCAAAGAGCAATGATGCTCTTAGAACTATGTCGGTTGCTTCAGTCCTTAGGAAGGCAGTGGAAGTCTTCGGATACGACGAAGTCCATTTTGGACTAATTGCATTGGTATTATGTAGGTACAACTGCAATAAGCCTGAAATGGATAATTCAATCTTGGAAAGAATCATTTCATAATATCTAAGTAATTTTTCAATTATCACTAGAAGTAAAATGTCATTAGGTAGATCACGGACGGGACGCAGGAATTCGGCGTGCGGGAGCAAAGAAGATAATTCATTAGCGGGCCGTATCTCCACCATTTCGGCTGAATAGCGGTTTGTCTGTAATGGCTTTCCGATAGCGAGGAATGGTTATGTTCGTTCCAAGAAAATAAGGTCAGAGTCCAAACAGAAATTAACAATGTATGAGAGCCAACAGTGCGCACTTGGCGAACTCGGTAAGCAGCAAAATTTGCTCGAAGATGATTTATTGGTAAACACCATTATCAATAATGCCTATATTTCTTATAATAATATCTTAGAATTTGGCTATTTATTACCTTACCTTTTGTACCTACTTACATTTTATGCCATAATACATTATATACAAATATTAACAACTAGTAATCAATGACATGTAAAAATATACCTTAGATCCTATTCACTTTTTTACTTATTTTTCACTGTATTGATAAGATATAGTTTTTAACATAACCGCCTGATCGATCGATGGAACCATGTGTGCTCAAATGAGAACCAAAAATCATTCGAATCCTTGAAATTTGCATCAAAAGTAGATAGACGTAAGTGTTTAGTTGCAACACGCCCAGCTATAACCATACAGACGAGCACCTGTATCTACGCTACGTGAGTATACGTAATAAATAAGCTAATATTACGTGATACGGCATAAAACGTGATCCAATAAGCAAAATAAGCCATTCCACCGTAACTAAACGCAAAACAAACATATTCTATTCACGTAAGCCTTATTTGAACTAGCGTCGTATTAATGTAAACAAGTATTTCTTGAGGAACTGCGTTAAATTGCCAGTTTTCAGAATGTCTAAGGGCAAAGTTCACGGAAATATTATATGGTTTTTGCGGATGGATTGTGCGGCCATAGAGCCGGCGAATAACTAATTTTCACACATGAAAGGAACGACTACACTGAGATATTCCTATGAAAATGAAATGGAAATTAGAAAAGTAGTTGTATATTGGCATATTTATCAATGACATCGGAAAAGTTAGGCCTCTCTCAGCAGTTTCTAATTCTCAATCCACTTACAGCAATACAGTGTTATTATAACTTAATGAAGAAACGAAAAGCCAATTATAGCTTCTCATCGGCATAAACACTTAAATATAATCACACAAATTTGTCTGAGTGTTTACTGATTTTGGTGTGGGGGACTATCTCTCCAGCTCTCCTTTTACTATTTACAAATCTGTAACAGGATGCCTGTTCGGTGGCCCGGGCGGGTCGCTCAGCACGCAGCACGCGGCACGCAGCACGCGGCACGCTGCACGGCGCGGACACGGCGCGGTGTCACGCGACGCGCGATATTTGGGTTACGAGGTGTAGCCGCGCGGCGCCGCAGCCTGCCCAGCCTTCGCCAAACGTCCTAATTTGCCAACACTAGCTTACTTATGATTCTGAAACGTACCTAGCGAAAAGTTTTCATTATTGTCCAATGATGCTCACCATCTACTCCACCTTCCATTATATGACTCGTTACATTAGACACATTACTTTGTATAGGTAAGTTATATCTTGGTTCACCTATATTCTCCTGTGTGTTGTTTTGCAGGCAGATAGGTGTATGTCACTATTTTAGCGTTGCAGTAAGTAGGTATGTATTAATAATCGTATTACAAAACCTTTTTTCTATTCTTGAATTAAATTTCGTCTTTTTATTCTTGACTTCTTTGGATTTATTAATTTTAGTTTACTGAGAAACTTAAAAAGGCATCATTAAATGGTACATCGATATTAATGATTACAATAATATTATAATCGTTTCCTATAGGTACCTACTAAATATCTACATATATCTATAGGTAATATCTAGTAGGTAAGCAGGTATTTATGAACATTTAAGTTTATCGTTTGTTATGAAAATGAAGGTCCCTCAATATTTACGTAATCAAAGCATAAGTTAAAATAAACCGCCCGCCTAACGCTGTATCGATTTACCCTACGCGTGGTACCGACCACCTGACCAGCCGACCACGAGCTGGACAAACACTGCCCCATTTACCCCATTACTGATTTCCCTCTAGGATTCTATGCTTGCGTCACGTTATTGCGAATGTTGAATACGTCGTGTAATTAATGTCCTTCATTTGTTATGTTCAGCGGAGTATATAAAAATATTAAGTGGGTTAAAAAAGTTCAATGATATACTCCTGACTTGGATTACTACTGAATGAGCTATTGTTCTATAATTATTTACTGTTATGCTGGTAGTTTCCACGAGCTAGTCGGTGTACTAGGTATTCCTCTTCATAGGTATTTCCATCGATTATACTCCGACTTGTTCTGAATGTTGGTTGAACTCTTAGCTAACATTTTTTTTTTTCGAACTGTATACAGAAGCGCAGTTGGCCAGCTAATGGGCCTTCACTGCAAAACCGGACGGGTGGCGAGACTCCTGAAAGGAGACTCTTAAGCCTTTTAAACATTATTATTAAGTTCATTATAATGTATTGTTTTAGTCTGACTTGTTTATTGTAGGTATTCCATTCTCTTTTGCTTTTAATGGTCAATATTTTTTTCTGTTAAAATTAATTCTCGTATGTACGTCTCGTGAACGTAATTTAATAAATGCTCATTTCATATATTAAGTAAATCGTAATAATACGTGTGTACTGAGCGACGTGACCGGGCAGCGAGCCGCGAGCCGCGCGCCGTGTTCGACTGCGACTCATTGTGCGACGGCTTTCATTATTCCACTGTCAAGTACCTGTTTATTCAAGTGAGAAAAGAGAGTTACTTGAACACGAAGAAAATAAATAAGTTATAACGGGAATTGGAATAAAAAAATAAAAGATTTAACTCGTGTTAATAAATAATACTTTCGAGAACTTTGCTCATTCTTATTTGAAGCAGAGTGAGTTGACAGTCTAAAATGAGAAAGTTGGCATGTAGGTAGGTAGCCTTGTTGGAAAAAGTTTTTATTCTGTAGTAGTGATTACTTACATTTTTGTTTTGAAATACTTGTAAAAGTTAGGTACGTATACTATTACATTTTATAAATTCATCGCTCTCTTTATTTTCTGTTTTGTTTTGTCAATTAGTATAATATTTTGTAAAGAGCTGCGAAGTAACCAAATGAAATGTATTTATTTTTATTTTAGATAAGTATATTTTTATTATTCATCATAGTAAGTGGTAGACTGGTATTGTATAACGCAAGAGGCGGATGAATTCATTATTTTGATGTTGTGATAGCAGCAGTAACTTCTACAACAACAAGCGGAGAAATATTGTTTGACCCAATTTCAGAGACAAAGTACCTAGGTACTTACTTATGTATTAGACGGTCTAGGGGTCAGAGTTCCCGACTACGATACCGGAGGTAAAGGATTCGAATCTTGCAGCATTTGTAGGGACCGGAGTCTTGAATGTTATAAATGTATTTTTGTATGTTTACCCATTCCATAGCTTGCTTAGTTTGGGACTTGATTAAAAAGTGAGAATGGTCCAATGACATTACTTTATTTATTTAACCTTAGAGGAATCAATACCTATTATAAAACCCTCTATAACATTTGTCAGCTTTTTAAACATATTAGACATACCTAGACATAGATTTATTTAGCATTACAAATCTATGTCTATGTCTAATACGCATTATTATATGATATATATTATACGATATACGATAATAGTACATTACGCACCAAGGCCAGTAAAATAGAGGCCGAGGTCAGTATACTATTTTTCTGTTCGACGATGCCAGAAAGCGGAAATTTTATTTAGCGCAGTGGCCACAAAGTTGGCGCTTTCTGGCCGGAGGACGGAAAATTTATATTAAATACAGTAAACCGTCATAATACCTTATTTTAGCCACGACAGCATCGAAAAGCTTTCGATATTGTCGTTAAAAAGGCAACGAAGTCGAGTTGCTTGTAGATTTCTCGGAAAGTTGTTCAATTTATCAAGAGAACTTTTCACAAAGAGGGCAGATGAGGTGAGAGGCGCAACATTTAGAGGAGTAGGTGAAGCTCCCCCCCCCCCCTCCCGGAGCTCCTCCTCCAGCACAGGTAGAGACATGTATCGGTTAGTGGATAGTGAAAGGACCTGTTTCACAATATCCGAGTAAGATATTGTGCAATAAGGTATTATCGAGTCGGGATAAATAGTGTCTACAGCTGCTACTACAAAATATCATCAAAAAGGTTAAGCGGATTAACAAACAAAGTCACTATGTCATTTACAATAAAAGATAGATATAGTCTAAGAGAACATAACCTTATATAATATGCACTTTCGTCTGTTAAATTAATCTGTACTGAATATCATGTAACTTTTTTGTTATTTTGGCAAAAAACGAAGAACTATTTATACACAAAACCACGTAAATGTGTATTTATGTTTGTGTTCGTGGAAATAAAACCGGCCGTTAACCCTCCTGACCCGAACCCGTATCAATGCCGCCGCAGCGTACTCGTGACAGCACAACACTCCATGCTGAATACTTTTCTAATCTTTGATATTTTAATTTGGGACGGTACCTATTCATTTCTAGAGCTTGACTACGACGGACTACAGAACAGACCTTGGATGAAGACAACGTGTCAACATATCTTTCCTTAAAATGGTTCCGTAGGCGTAAATACTACCTATAAGTTTTTTCCAAGAGGGTTCTGTTCCCTGAGAATCTTGAGATGGCTTGGGGTGTGCACAGCTCCTCTTATTTATGAATATGACTGGTCGTATTTTTCATAGTCCGTGGTAGTAGAGAGTCCTGCGAATGTCATGTGAGGGAACGCGTGTGTTCCCGGCTTGTTCCCGCACGTCTGCGGGCGCGCCTAATGGAGTATCCATCGCGGTTAGAGAGACACTCCTGATGTTGGAATCTACAGGGATATGGTATTTGTTCAAGGTCTCCTCAACTTGTGTGATAAAACGAATATGTTCTAGAACATGAACATGAACCTGTATTGGCTTAACAATAGGTTACTTCTTAATGTAGAAGGATACCTATAGGTATTTAATTTCGTAACGGTACTTGATAATGTATTTAATTTTTTTAACTTTATTTCTTCTATGTTCCTTTTATCTTCATAGCATCAAAATCATTTAGTCTAAACTTACATATTTATTCATCAATATTTTCAAACAATCGTGGGGCCTAAAATGTTATTCACCATAAATTTAATTTTTGAACATGTCTTTTATCTGTATTAGATAAAATACCCATATTTTTGAAGTAAATATTCCTACAATTAAACCTCTGTCCTAGAATATCATGGTGGAAAGTCCGCAGTGCAACCACTGCTATGTTATTCTGGAGTGACCGCAGCTAATATGCTAATGTGGAATCTGTTCACGTATGTACTGTGATTCTAGGAATCACTACTGATATAGTGGGTTCAGTCGGTACTGAACATTACTATAAAATTACTTAAACACCTCGTTGCATTTCACAACTGTCAAGTAGAACTAACTGATGTTTAACATCTTCTTACCTACATTAAATTATAATAAGTTTATAATCCTATAAAATGTATTATTTTAACAAATCGAACGCAAACAAGTAATAAGTAATAATTATGAATGTGGGATGCTACGTCGTAGCATAGACGGTCGTAGCACGCGTAACTCGTAGCTCTATGGCTACAGGGGTCCTTGTAGCCATATAGTGTACCTTAAAGCAAAAACCAAACTACAGTGATCATAAACCGATTTCAACCAGCTGTAGCTAAGAATCAAAGATTTCACTGCGTATTTGAAACCACTTTTGGTTCAATCGTTCCAGTGGATTCTTGCCCGCATCGGGTTTCAAACCCTAATAAATCATGAGAACCTAACGCGAGGAATATTTTTACGGATCGTTTATGATTTAATAGTTCGGGTTACTCGCACGTGTAAATAATCACCAATCTTTTATTATTGTAAGGGCGGCCCCATACATTCGGAATTCCGTTTCGAAATTCCGATTCGAAATACCGTTTCGGGATTCCGAACGCATTAAATCCATACAAATCTATGAATCTGTCACATATATATAATAATATAATAATATAATAATGACTTTATTAAGACACAGTGTTTAAAAAGCTATAACATTACATCTTTCAATTAGGTACATTTTTTTTTTTTTTTCTTATATATATACACATACTGATATCTGGTAGTCCCCAAACTAGGCTGAGCCTGTATCTTGGGGCCTACGAATTAAAAAAATCATTTAGTAACACAAGCGTACTTCAGAAAGCGCCGACCTAAAATGGAGAAAACCCGACGGTGTTGTTATGAAGGATATACCTACGCTACACGTGATATTGCAGCAGTGCAGGGGTTAATATCACAAGACATGTAATGCAGGTCTTCAGAAACAAAACACATTTTGGTAGATGCTAGATTTAATAAAATAGAAACCGTGTGGATATATGTACCTATCCACATCTCATCACATACAATTCAATATCTCGTAATAAGAGGTGATTTTAAAATCATGTAGCTACTTTAGAGAGCTAAACATTGGTATTTTTTTTAAAACGGATTTTGAAATTGCTATTTATTATCTTTTAGTAACTCTACTAGACAACTGACGATAAATTTGCGAGCTATCTTCTATGTGCGACTTTGTACATATACCTACAAATTAAATGGTAAAGTAAGTACTAGGATATCGTGTAATTCCGTTTTCGTAGATGTAGCTGGTGGCTGGTGGCTGGTGGCGGGCGGTGTGGCTGGTCGCTGGCACGCGTCCCGCCGCTCCCGCCGCTCCCGCCGCTCCCGCCAGCCGGAGCGCCGCGCCGCGCGCCGGGCTGTCTGCCGCCGCGGCGCCGCGCCGCACCGACCAACCAGCACCGAGCGTTATTCAATACGAACACCATCCAACAGACAACTCTCTAGTATGAATTTCTCTCAAATCTTTAGTGTGCGAGTCTTAAAAAAAGTACAAAGATAGAATAGTAGAAAATGTTTTGATTCAATCAGTAGACCTTAGTGTAATTAGAAGCACAGTCTCGCGTTAAGGCATAGGTGTTCAAGACTCGCTGGGGTTTAGATATTATATTCGGTTCATAAAAAATGAGAATGTTGTTATTCTCTGTTCTTTTCTGTGTCATTATGTGTGTATAAAGTATATATACGAGTATATATACGAGTATATATACGAGTATATATTATGTGTACATAAATAAATACAGGTATATAGCATAATATGCTAGGTGGAGGCCAGGAAACTATCAGAGCCGCGATAACAGATTGTTCGGGCTCAAAGCGCTTCCCGGTCCGCTGGACCCGCAAATGTAATTTCGGGAATAAAAATTGTATTTTCCCTTTCGAGCTGCACCGGTATATTGAAACCCTCCTTTACCTGCGTAGTGCTTTGATATAAAGGTCTATGTAATGCGGTCGAACCAGTGTAAAAAGAATTCTTTGAGCAATATATGTCGTCGAAGGGAGAGCTCTTTTAAAACTGGCGGTTCGGATTTGTTTCCTGTCTTGACCCGACATGCACTTGTCTTTGTGGAAAGGATTTCAAAGGATTCTGATTTGTCTAACAAATAAATAATCACTTGTGTAAAGCTATCGGTGAAGAATATCAGAGACGCCAGCTATATATATTTTGTCTTTCTGCTTTGATGCTTTGTAATAAATTAATATAATAATATTATTATAAAAACCAAGTAAAAGCTTTACTTAAAATATAATTTAATAAATTAAATCTGTAAGTACGTACCTACTTACAGATTATTAGTAGCCTATGTGAAATAAAAATATACCGGTCAAGTGCGATTCGACAGAGTGAAATTAGATCTATTATAGGAGTTCCATTTTTCCCTTTTCAACCGACGAAAAAAACGGAGGAGGTTCTCAAGTCGACGGGTATATTTTTTTTTTCTGTTATTTTTGGAGTCGGTGCCAGCCTCAAACAAAATTGAGCACCTTAGTGAAGAGTTGATAGTGACGAATTGCTGCACTATCTGGCACCGACTTCAAAAATAACAGACGTTACAACCAAAATAATAGTAGTTATAAAAGACAAAAATATTATTTTTTCCTTTTCAGTGCGCTATTGTTTTTTGTTGCCCTTTAGTTTTTTTCGGCGGTTAAATTTTTTTATGAGGTTCACAACCATAAAAACTAATACATGAATGCAATAATCAATGATTACCTAATAATAACTATGACTTAGGTTATCTATTGTTGGATGATGATGGAGATGATTTACAATCAGTAGATCTTCCTAAATCGCAACAGAAACAAAGGCATATGAAATAAAATAATGTAAAAGACAAATTCTGGTGCATTTTTGAAACAAACAGGAATTCGAGAGCTTCTGCCGCTCTCTCTTCTGCATAAATAATACAGCTTATAAACATAAATAATACAGTTCATAATGGAATTTCAACGAGAATTTACATTTCCAAAACGCAACTGCAATAAGTCGGATGAAATAATTATTTAAAATGTATTTATATATTTATATGTACGAAAGTGATCTCGACACTCCCGCCCCGCGCGACAAAGCAGCGCTACATTAATCAATCGATTTGACAGTTGATGACATTAAGATGGTACTTACCCACTACGTTGATATTTTTATACAGAACATATTCAGTTATTAGGCATGTATATAAAACATAACAAAAACTAATTATCTCCACTAAATCTACTTAGCGACTCAAATAACTATTATACAGTTCAACGTGTCTGATTGGCAATTAATTTTGCAGGTCTGTTTGGTAATGTGACCGTTATCGAAATCAAAGGCATGCAGTAATTGGCACCCATAAATGGCTTTGATTAATATTGCTAATTGGTGTAATTACCAATTTATCCCGCGCACAGGCTGACCACAATCGTAATTGAGTGGTTAGTCTAATGTGTAATCTGTTATGGGTAATTATACTGGAGACAGTAGTACATCGAAGGTTACTAACACTAATAATCAGCAACACAATATATCTACTTATAAATATAGACTATTTACCTACTCAAATATGTCTAGTTTCATTGCTAACAAGTGCTTTTATATAAACTATAGACATAACACGTAATATCATTATCTATGCTGTTACTGTTCCGATTTATTCTGCATAATATTATCAATCGCTTTATGAGTCCCTTTGTTGAGCACAGGCTTCTCCGCCAGGGCGTCGCGATGTTTTCCTTCAACACGGAGAATTATTGCTGCAAGCAGGGAATTATTTTATTGATCACCACAGAATTTCAACCCGTGACTTTACATTCGCTAGTCCACATCTGTTATTTTACTAAGTAAGGACGTCTCATCGTATCATCATAGAAGAAGAAGGTTGCAAATAAAGAGCAGTGAAGTGAAAATATTTTTCAAGAACCACCAGAACAACCGACCGCCTTTCACATTCATCTTGTTATTATATGTTTGCATTCTCAACAACCAAGGTAGGTATAGTATTAGGTATATATCTGTTCTTAAATCAGATAAATATCGTGAAAACATGATTATCTTTGAAAGAGCTATAACGGTCTCGTTTGTTAGCAGCCAGCAGGGCTGTTCCCGACTGTTTTATTGCTAAGGTCAATCGATTACGGTCGCGCCACTTAGCGCTAACTTAGCCGCAAGAGGGTCTCTGCGCATCTATTAGGTATGAACCAGAAAATTTATCTATACATTACAATAGGGTTCCATTGTTGCACTAAAGAGCTAAACGAAACATCTGGAAAATCAGACCCTGTAACAGGAAAGAGGTAACAAGACAATCTTCTTTATTAAAATGTTAGCAAAGTACGAGAAGATAGAATAAGTTACTGTCACTCTTAGGTTCAACTCCCGTTGGTCACAATGGTCAATTTGTCAAAATTTCACTGTCATTTCTGAGCGGAAATTTCATTGTCATAGCTTCTCGATAGTATGGATTTGTTCAAAGTGAAGGATGCTCGTGGTCGTTCCTGTCTCACTGCGAAGGTCGATCGATTGTCTCGGCTATTGCTTGGCTGGTACTTACAAAACACTTAGAAAGGGTGCCATTTGATACCTCCCGGTAAGCCCCACTTAGCAAAGTTTGCATTTTTAAGCTTTCACGGCTAAGTATTTAGTTTATATGTAGTTTGCTTATCTTTACTCGACGATGGAAAAGAAACTTCTGAGAATAAACCAAAAAACACCCTTCCGATAAGTGTTGGCTATGTATCAGTCATCATTAACGTAATATATTATGTAAAAAAGTGTTCCAAACCTATTAGTGCTAAGGACATATCGACTTTACGGATGTTATTTATTTTTGTTACACAACGAATTTACTTTGTTAATTGTTCCTTTAACTATTTATAGTATCAAAAGTAAGTGCTATATATTATTATAATGTGGCGTATTTCCCCGAGACGTGTTAGCACTTTCGACGGCCATGTTCCCGGCGCTAAGAAATTTGCAGGACGTGCTTCTTGCAGTAGTTGGTTGGATAGATTTATTGAGGATGGCGCGGCTGAGCGCCTCGGTACTGCTAGTACTAGTACCTACTACTAGTATATAGTAGATGGCTTACTAATTATTTCAAATAGTGTTAGCCAAGCGTAAGTGTGATGATTGCAAGAATTCGTACTCGACTCTTAATTAGTAATTATATTAATAATTTTTTGTCACAGACACAGCGTGTTTGATTATAAATAGGCACAAAGAATTGAAAGCAGATAGTTCCCACTGTTTTTTGTTGCCAGGTCGATGCTCACAGGATTAATTCAGAAGGATTGAATTAAACTGAACTATTGAGTTTTCAAGGGGCCTGTGAAAAGCTAGGGTTCCTTTGCCACATTTTGGTATTTTTGTGAACATTTCTACACATGAAATGCACCTAAAACTTATTTTCATTTTTACGTAAGTTGTAAAGATGAGAATATCTAGCTCGTTACCGTAACGAGTGGCCATATCTCAGGGCGCGCCGCCCGCCTTCGCCGCCGCGACCTCCCACTGCACAGCAAATGGGAAAATATTTTCAAAACTTTAAAAAAAGCTATCTTAGAGTTTCTTTCACAATAACCAAATAATTATAGAGTACTCATTTAACAGTTTTAACTGGTTAAAAATAGTGTTTTGTTTAATATCTGAAGACAAAGACATGTCTCAATTTATCTAACCATTTTATTAACAATCTGTTTTAGGATTCTGTACCCAAAGGATAAAATATCTTTCTTTAAAAAAAAAGTCCCTAAATTAAATATTTACAGGTTCCACACAACAGACATGCATTTAATTTTCGTCGTTATTTTTTTTAAACAAAACTTTACCTACACGTTGATTAAAAATATTATTTTTTTTTAACTTATATACCACTTCAATGACTCGTCATATGTTCGTGTTGGTCGCTTTGACGTAATTACGCGGCCGCGGCGGCGAGGGTGTTAACTGAGGCTGTTTGCTCCGCGCCGCCGCCGCGCCGCCGTCGGAGCCGCGGCGGCGAGGTGGTTGACGAACGAATTTCCGCGAAACTCTTGTGATTGGGACAAGGCATAAGCAGCGGCGAGTTTACTATGAATAATATGAAATGGAAGTGAAAGAAATTTGGTAGTCGTTAGCTTGAAAACATAGTTGAACGCTACTACGGCGTGGGACAGCTTGATATAATTAAGTATAATGTTCTTGCCTAGACTAATTCTATTGGCTATTGATAATTATAATGATAATGAAGGCCAACAAATGGCCTGTCGGCCTAGTAGTCAGACTCGGTCCCTATTTAGAAAGCTAAAGGTTGCGGGTTAGTAGTTTTCTTGTTAGGGGCAAGTGTTTGTGTGATACGAGCATTTACACCTGAGCCTTGGATGGCTTGTATAGTGTTTCCGTATCTACGGTTAATTGTGTATTAGTATTAACACACGACTAAGCAAATTTTGCTTAGTTTAGGATTTGATAAAAGGTAACCAGGTGGCAAATTCTCGTGGCGTATATTGTTATTTTTTTTTTTATTTCATAATTGCAGCCCTCACGCCTCTAGTGTCCGACGCCGCGCCGCGCCGCCGCCGCGCCGCGCCGGTGTGCTGTCGCGAGGTAATTCTCCGCGCGTTATGCGCTAAGTATGATTTAGAAGACATTTCTTGTCGTCCTTAATTAAACGAATTTCACACGCTTTGAAGATAAGGCTTTTAAATGTTGCCAATTTTAGGGTATTTAAGGCGGGTACAGCTGCGTGGTGTCGACTAGAAACAGACATCATCGAATAGTATCCTTTTCAACTTTATATTAAAAATGGGTATATATCTGATTTCGTACGTAACACGGTGAGGTCTATACAGTTGGTAGGTTTATCAGTCTTTAAATACATAGAAGGAGAAGGACATAGACTTTAAACATATACTAAGTATGTTATCTCGGAAAACTTAGAGAAGTCTTAATAATCGAAAGTATGAAATGTGGGGCAACAACGCCAACGACCATAGTAGAGAGTTGTACGATACCTATACTCTATAGGTATTAGATCACCTAGACGGATGCAGTATACGATGCTCTCTGTATGACTGTAGGTGCTGTGACGAGTCCCAGTGCAGCTCGACACTGAAGGTATTGTAATGGTGAAACAATTATCCGGCGCCGCATTGCGCCGATCGATGTGACCGGCGGAGTCGCGCGCCCAGCGCTGGCCTGTTGCTGGGCACGGCGCCGCGCCGGCCGGGGGCTAGCCAATAACCATATACACTCCCGACTCCAAACGAGCATAACCAAGGACGTAGCTAGGATTTTGTTGAGGAGGGGCAGGCGTAGACAAATTAAGAATTTGTCTAAGGTCATTTTCGACACTCGGTAGGTACAAGTACAAGGGTATCAGAACCTAGAGGTTACCTCTAGAGGAAGAGGCAGCTGCCGCCCTCCTGCCCGTGCCTCGCTACGCTTATGATCATTACTACAATACAGCTTACAAACCTAAGGTAGAGGTCCTTTCAGTGATGATGATGATCATGTAAAATATTGCAATGGATGATATAATTTGCACAGAAATATTAAATACTGTCCACCGCTGTGGTATTGTTCTAATAAGCCGGTGTCAGTCCGTCGGTGTGAGTGCATCTTGCTCTCATAATTCCGCTGAACATTTGCATAGCGCACCGGACCGTGACCGATGTGCGCTTAAGGGGTAGTACCGTAGTAGCATTATAAGAACGTTAAAGTAATATGTAAGAAAAATTAAAACACTAACCGGTTTTTCTGCAACTTTAATAAGCCGTCTGAAGACATCATTTAATATTAATGTCATTCGTTGGTTTGTTTGTTCAACATCCTTTTTATTTTTACTTATATAATAATCTACGAAAGATTTCAAGACACCCTTAGATTAGGTATGGAAATATCGTATGAAAAGAGTTTTTGTCTGCAGAGTATAGCAAGAAGAAAGTAGTCTATTGTCCGATCTGTAACAGCAACGGAGCATTAAGCCGGGCAGACGGTGGCGCGGCGCGCGCGTCGATGTAACTGTTAGATTAGCAGAAGCGCCCGGATTACCGCCCCGGATCGATACTGGGACTCTCTCCTCATCACTATTAATTATTACTAGCTGGATGACTGAGCCGATATCAAATCAAATTAATTAGATAGGTACTTATTTAAAAAAAAAAACTTTAATTGATACTTTCCCGAATAATTTATATTAAAATAAAACCACCTACTACATAAATAATTGCATTTTTTATATTAGTTGCGAAGCTTTAGGTATAGGTGCGTAAACGCTTCTGTTTTAAATAAAATCTCGAAGTAGATCTACCCAGATTTGTTTATCTATATATTATTATACTTCAGTAGTATCGCTTTTAAATTCATGATAATTACAGGTAAATAATGCTTAAAACCTTACTTTTTGATGAGTTTTTCTTCTATGTATGTCTAGTACTTAGTATGGCTTAGTTAGAAACCGTAACTTAGAAATAACTTACTCAATAAAACTTTCACCCGTTGATCAGAGCATCAATTAAGTGACCATCGTACAATCATGTATCTCTGTTCCTCGGTCCATTAACAGAGGAAGCGCGAGGAGAGAAGAGGCTCGTAGATCGTCGGATATAGTTTATCGCGATAGACGCCATAGTTCACTCCCAATAACCCGAAGCAAAGCTGACAAATAGCGGCGAGCCTGGCGCGCGGCCAACATCCTATCTATTATTTTGACCCACAAAATAAGGGTTGATCTTAAATGTCCGCTGATATAAAAATTAAAGCCTTTAGGCATGTCTTACGGCAAAGAACACAGCTTAAAATAAAAGAACAGTGATGAAAACGTCCGACAATCATTAACATAAGTTTCAAAGACGAATAATACACGAACTTTTTAGGTTCACATTATAAATAAGAACTAAATATTCAACATCAGTGAGTTGGAATACGTCAAGCAACAGAGGGAATCTGAGCACGTGAATTACGTAAATGGATTTGATCGAATTGTATCGGGAGTCCATCCATCTTGCGAGGATTAGAGGAGGCTCTGACGGATCCTCGTGATGTATGGATCGCAGGCATTAGCGCGTGTTCCAGGTGCTTCCACGTCGCGGGCCGGGAGGGGCACCTACACAGCTAGACGGGTAGATCAATCTATCAAAGTGTTCACAGAAATCATAGGTACACGTAGGTGACTGTAACCTAACTAAGAATGAATATAATACCTACTTCTTTGTAATAACTAAGCTCCAATTTGTGGTTCTGTACGATGGAGAATGTATCAAGAAGATTGTGTTGCAAAAAGTTAATTAACTCTTTTTAATAGAAATCGTGACTTCGGCCATACTTAATTAAATCTTAATAATGAAAAATTCGCTTTGTATTGTATACCTTTTAAGTGGAAATTCTAACAGTAACCGAAAAAGTACATCTGTGGCAATGACATAGAGACCGTTTAGGAATGTTCGTGGTTTAACCAAAGTGATCAACTCCTAGTGTGCATTGTGTTGGAGTGGTCTCGCCCCGGCCGCCCGGGTCCGGATCCCGGCCCGGGTCGGTCTGCTATTAGATATTCCGAGCGTGGCCTAATTGGATCTGTCACTGAGATTTACTTGAAATGTGCAATATGAAGGTACATTACAAAAGAATCCGTTTATTATTGCTTTCTCATTTTTACAGATACGTTAATTTTAATTTATCATAGTTAGATACTTTTGTCCACACAATATAATTGAGTGATTTTTCTACATAGATTCTTTAAGAAAACTCCTCTAGGGTTAAGGACCTTATACGATTGAGTGTTAATATAATTATGAGGACGTAATGAGCTATGTCTACTCTAACCGATGAACATTGTGAAGATAAATGATAGTGCAGACCTGTAGTTATTGGAAAAAAATAAAAGTATATGTTGAATAATAAAACAACCTTACATATAAGTATGAGTAGATATACAATTAGGATCATCGTAAATATTTTAATATCACGAGTAGATTAATTACAGTATATTACATCTAGCAACGGAGTACATTATGTTGTTTGATTGAATTACAATTGTTGGTGTTCCCGGCGGCGTCCCCCGGGACGGCGAGCCCGGGTCCTGTTGATCCAACAGGAACGCGGGAGCGGACAGACTAACAGGATATCGGACGAATGCAAATAGTAAGTGAAAATGTCAGCCCTCGCTACAGTTATATTAGGAAGGAGATTCCGTCAAGCCACACTGAAAAAGTTTTTAAAACTGTATTTAAGCAGCCTGTGAAAATAAGTGATTTTAAGTTGCTCGGTATTTTACTGAATTTGGAATTGTATACTATTTTATTTGATAATCGGTATGATAGTTAAATCAAATTTGTTGTCATTTTTGGTAATTATTGGTAATATTCGATTTATTGATTATTGTCGTAGAAATAAATCACATTTTATTATTAAAATGGTCTCTGTGGTGTATTAGGACACAATCCGAAATTAAATCAGTTATACTTTACGGGAAACAACTTTTTAAACTCCACACTAAAGAACAACTTAAGACGTGTGGTAGGAGTAATTTAAGTATACGAATCCAGATATTATATTATAAAATTATGACAAAGTTATTATCAGTTTCCGCACGCCTAGAAACATACTACTTCTATTAATACGAGTATTGTAAAAGGTAAAGTTTTTAAAAAAATATGGAAGTATGGATGTGTGTTTGTTGCAACTTTTGCAATTTTGATGAAACTTTACAATAACGTACGTCAACTTTACAATACGTCAGAATAACATATATGCTATATTTAAAGTATTCATCGTGCACAGACGAAGTCGCAGGCAGAAGCTAGTTCTTATCTAGTTTAAATCGTTTTATTATGAAGAGTAATAATAACGGCTTGTACGGTTGCGGTTAGGGTGGATTAACAATTTCACAAAAGTAGACCACTTGCATAAAATACTCGCAGGTTAACGGCCAAGTTTTATTCTTGTGCAATGCGGGAAATATTTCAGCATCGGTTTCGACCTAGCTTTTGTTAAACATTAAAGTAAAGATAACATCTTCTATTAGGAATTCAATTACATTTGTTATTTTTTTAATTTTAGGTATGCACATAGATCTTCTCTCGACTATATTTAATTGAAAAATGATTGCTCCTTAATCACATTAAGGGAATCTTCTTACAGGCGTTAAGAGAGTTTATGATTGTAGAGTTATTTGTGTAGTATAAGTATATTCTTTAAAGCAAAATTTACTGTAAATAAAAAATGAACTCTTGATTAAATAACACTTCATAGGATAACGATTTACAATATGATACAAAGCACCATACAAGTAGATATGCATTCGTTACGAGATGGATGCATTTCTGAAAAAACTTAATTATCTTCACCTTTTTCCTTATGAACAAATTCCAGACTATATTTAGTTTCAGTTCTCTTTCTTACATATTTTCTTTTTATATAAGACTAGCGGCCCGTCCCGGCTTCGCACGGGGGGACTTAAGATTTTTTTCATAGTTTTACGATTGTTATGGGTAAACTATAAAAGATAGACATATGCTCTCGCGGACTTTTTTAAAGATAATGTTAAGATGAACAATTCACCCATAAAGCATTTTTGTATAACTTTAACTATATGCTCAGCGCACGCCACGGAAGGCCTCAGAAACGATACTTTTTCTCCCGATTTTGAAACATTTTCGGTTACTGCTCCGTAACTATAAGACCTAGCGTGATATTATATAGCCTATGTTACTCGGGGATAATGTAGCTTTCCAAAGGTGAAAGAATTTTTGAAATCGGTTCAGTAGTTTCGGAGCCTATTCATTACAAACATACAAAAATACAAAAATACAAAAATACAAATGTTTCCTCTTTATAATATTATATATTAGTATAGAAGTATAGACTAGCTTCTGCCCGCGAGTTCGTCCGCGTGGAACTCCTCCTTTTTTGCAGTCAGTTAATAAGTTATAGCCTATGTTCTTTCTCAGGCTCTAGACTTTTTTTACCAAATTTCATTTAAATCGGTCCAGAAGTTTAAGCGTGAAAGCGTAACAGACAGACAGACAGAGTTACTTTCGCATTTATAATATTAGTAAGGATTTAAGTCCCAACAAAACTTCCTAAAGTCTCAGTGGAGTGTTAAAGATAAAAAGACAGGAGAAATACATTAAAGTATTTTTGGGTCAGCTTGACCGATTCCCAGGCGTCCAGAAGGCCTAACACAATAAGTTTCACGAGGCAGCGACAAAACTACCGTCCTTCTCCCGCTGTAGCAACAAGCAGCGGAGTGACAAGAAAGACAAGGTCGGAGTCCAGAACGGTGGAGTGTAAGAATGCGGACTGCACCAGGACACGTTGCTTATATCATTATCGATTGTCCATCGCCTTCCGGCGAACAGCTGAGTGCCGGAGGTTATACCGCCGGGTTGTTTAGACGCAATGCAGATCACGTGTGCGCCGGCTTCTGTGGAACGCCCTTTATATCCCATCGTCTTCTTTTCGCTCGGGTTTTCAGCGAGAAGGCCGAAGAGGACGGCGGCTATAGGGGTTGAGACGCCGCCGCGTCTGCGTGCCACGCAAAGAAGCGGTCGATTTCGGAGCACTGCGCGCGCATTTGTTGCGATCGCCGATTCTAGTCATTCCGAACGGAGTTGTCGTTCCGAGCGGTCGATTCGGAGCTAACCCGGGCGCTCGGTCGGCAGTCGCGCCGGCGCCGCCGTCGGCGATGGATCACGACGAGGAGCGCTCCCTGTCCCTGGGCACGGAGGTGTCCGCCTCGGTGCCGCCCCCCAGCCCGCTCACCGGCTGCTACCTGCTCGCGGTCATCGGGGAGCCGCACACGCACGAGCACAAGGAGATCATCCTGCAGCGACTTGTCAAAGGTGAGTCAGCCCCTCCTGTCAACCTGACAGCTGTCACGACCCACCGCCGCCGCGCGCCGGCGGGGATCTCTATGCATATACAGGAAAGTGGGTTGTGATTGTGAGACACGCTTATGCTATTTTCCATGCGATGCCGGTATGTAGTCAATTAGACTAGCTCGCCGGCCGGCGCTGCTCGTTTTCCTGTTACGTCATCCGCGACGTCTCTCGCGGAATTCGACGATTAATAGATACAAGTTGTTAATGAAAATTGGTGCGCCGCGGACTGTGGAAATGAAGATTATTTAGATAGTATTCGCGAAAGTGTTTGGATGCTTCTAGTCGATAAACAAAAGTGTATAAGTAGTATAAAAAAAAAATAAGCGATTTAACGTCTATTACCTACATTACAATCTATTTTATATTTTATAAAAAGGAAATATTATGTAAGTGTCGTAAAATAAATTATACATTGCATTGATTTAGTTATTTAATGAAGTAATGAACTGAGCCACGGAGTTTCGCACAAAAAGAACTGCGACAACTGAACCGTGCAAAAATAACGATGCCAGTTAAAATAGGTACTTGTTTCAAGTTTAACCACGGACAGGTTATTATCGAAGTGGGAACACTGTCTTTAAGTGACAAGATAATTGCAATAAACATTGCACAAACAGCGGCCGGCTTGCACCGCGGCTTGCCGCGCCGCGCCGCGCCGCGCCCGCTCGCCACGCGTCGCTGACGTAACCGGGATGACTATCTTAATCTAGATAAAGTGGTAAAATTGAGTCATAAAATTAGGCTCTGAAACTGCAGTAAGTGTTATGCGGAAGTAATAAAATTAGCTCCGAGATAATTTGCAATGAAGGCAACAGGCACACCTGTACAGATAGAATTAGCCAGGACTAAAAGAACAGAAAAGCAAGGACTTCCTGTAAAGTCTAGTTGCAAGTAAGATTGTGTCATCTAAACAAAACCGATGACAAAAATCATTTATTCCATGGTACCTATGCCATTACCACCTATTTAAAAAACGCCAGTTTACAGAAGAATCTATATTATTATCTGGAATGACATTATAATATTATTGTAGTAAGTCTTAACAGAACCTAGGAACTAGGCCTACGGTCGAGCACTTATCTACCTACTACTTGTGTGACTGGAATGAAAATGGTAGTTATATTAATATGTAGGGTTTTGTATAGAGGAGGAAATAGGGTGTAGGTCCCCCCCCCCGTGTAAATTGCATGCCGTCGGGTTCCGCTTAGGCCTATTTAACTGGTTTTAAAAAGTGTCCATTTACATATAATATTACATAGGTACCTACATTGATTTTTTAATTCTACGAGTACAGCATCAGCGAGTCAATGAAATACTCATAGCAAATTATAAAAAAATATACTACCAAGAAAACGTTTTACTTTCTATATTCTTATAAGCTGACCGGCGAACTTCGTACTGCTTCAGATTTTAAAAAATATTATTTAATTTTCTTTAATTTTCTTCTATGAAACCTTTGTCCTTAGAATAACAAACAAAATAAAAAAGAATTTACCAATTTGGTGCAGTCCCTCGAAAGTTACACACGTAGGTACATACATTTCGATGATTCATTTCTATTTATTAAATAAATAAACTTAGATAAGTGGAAACAAAATTAACTAAGTGAAATAGAATAGAAGTTATTGTAATTGAAACGACAGAAATTAAAATAATTTCATTCGTTTATAGGGCATATCCGGAAGTCTATTACTAATCACCCATATATAACGATGTATTTTAAATATAAACATCATTGGAAAAGATCTACAGCTAACAGTTCAAGCCATATCCGTCCCGCAGTGTTAGATAATTATTAGCAACGAACAAACAAACACATGACGGAGACTTCTATCAGTCACTATGCAGGTTTAGATTTTAACGCAGGTCGCCTTATATTATAAAGCTTATAAGTTTTATTCCGATTCTAATCTTTTTATGATCAGGAATACTGTCATGATCATAACAAAAATACTGTTTAATTTTCTGCAACATTTATACTAATGTAAAAATTTCTTAAGAAGCTGTAGTGGAGAATGAACGAACAAACACCATGGTCAAATAGGTACTCGTAGTGAACTGTAAATCTTTTGCAATGTTCGAACCCGTTCTTCCGTCAATGTTCTCGACATCGGCAGCGCATTGTCATGTTTATGTCGCTGCGACAGGTGACAGATCACTTGTGATGTCATCGTGCAGCAATCAGGCAAGGTCAACGCAGATATCTAGTTTTTAACTATCTACCTAGTTAAGAAATTCTGATTATGATTACAATTTAAATTGGACACATTGAATAAATGGAAAGTCTCTGTCCTATCATATACTTATTTCTAGTGAAAGATTAAGTGATAGGTTTCTGATCTGGTTCCTGTCACCTGCCTTATTAAAAACAAGAATAATTTCTGATGCATTCGCGGTTATTATACATTGGAATGAAACAACTTTAACGGATTTAACTCGCGTACCTATTTTATTTTTATTCGCTGATGTTTCGGACTGTAAAGGCTCCGAAACGTCAGCCAATAAAAATAAAATACGCAAGTTAAATCCGTTAAAGTTGTTTCATTCCATTGTATAATAACCGCGAATGCATCAGAAATTATTCTTGTTTTTAATAAGGCAGGTATAAAAACAAGAAGTTTAATTCTCTATAGGTATGAATATTTTTTGTCGATTCTGTTCTTTCCGAGGTACTTACCTATTTAAAACATAAACGTAATCCAGAGCGGCGACTTTTAACACAGTGTCAATGTTATATAAGTATCGCATCCATTTTTGACAACTGTTTGTAGGGTAGGTATCGAAACCGTACAAGCGAGGCCGCCAGCCGAGCGCGGCGCGTAACAGGGATTATGACGTCACAGCTCGCAACGCACCGCCCCCCCTGTAATCAGCCAAATCTGAGGGTTGGCTTTCCACCAGATGCCGAAAACTATAATGGAAATTAAACTTGCACAATACCTATTATAATTGGAATGAAACAACTATGACGGATTTAAGTTTTAAGTTGCGTATTTTATTTTATTTGCCGACGTCTTCACAGTTTCCATATTCGTAGCACGACTGGGCTTACGATAGTCTAACGCTAAAAGAATTAAGTCCGTTAGGTATAGTTGTATCATTCCAATGTGTAATAACCGCGAAGGCATCAGAATGTTGACGGGAACAAAGAAAGCGTTGTGTTTTTCTAATCTGGAGTTTGGTGTTGCTGAGTTGTTATTTTTATCCACATAATTACTTACTCTGAAAGTAAATTCTATCATTAAGTATCTACTTCATTTAAAAGTTTTTAAACATTACTATAATTATTATAATTGGTACTACATATCGTTCAACGTACTAATACAGTTTAAGTTTGTTAAAATGATTATATATTTTAACCGAGAAGAATAATATTGCTTTAGAAACCTACGTAACTCCGTATCGAGCGAGACTAACTACACATCTGAGTTAATTAATGCAAATGTAGCAATTACTCCAATTGAAGGGAACAATTATTATCCCTATAAATGGTTTTCAAGAGATTCAATACAATACTTACGGTGACCGTTTTATAAGCTTTTTATGAGGTTCAAACCTCTCTGTGTTTTTCTTTCTGTAAATCTATACTAATATTATAAAGCTGAAGAGTTTGTTTGTTTGTTTGTTTGTTTGAACGCGCTAATCTCAGGAACTACTGGTTCGAATTCAAAAATTCTTTTTTGTTGGATAGACCATTTATCGAGGAAGGCTATATAACATCACGCTGCGACCAATGGGAGCGAAGAAACAGTGGAAAATGTGTAAAAAACGGGGAAAATATGAAGCCTTATGAAGAATACTATTCCAAGGGGACGAAGTCGCGGGCACAGCTAGTCTCTGATAAAAATAATATCGCTACCAATTGTCATTGTAGTTACTAATAATATTAAAGGTTAAGAACGAGCTAAAAATAGCTGGAAATATTGCTATTTGTAGTTAAAAATAAGTTGCTCCGACGAGGAACGGGATGATTCTATGGAACTCTTTAAGATAGAACACGACAGTTATTTAATATGGACCTAGATATTGCTTCAACATAATAATATATAAAGTACCTACACAATTAAATTGGTAAAGGTGAAACTTTTATTGTTATCTCGTTAGATTATGGTCGAAACTTTTGTCATTAAGAAGATTTTAAACGAAAAACGTGTTCTCGAGGTGACAACACGTAAGGTTTTTCGCGATTCGAATATTGACTAGCGTGCCACTACCCATAGATCTTTTACTCTTTCAAATTTTTTTTCTCTGTGAAAAAATATCTTTTCTAGCGCCGCGAACTCCCAAGAGCTGCCTGGTTTTATTTGTAAAACCTACTCCATGACGGATTTGTACTCGAAATCTAATCCAAAAATCCATTTCGAAGTTATCTGGATGACGCGTTTTAATCAAAAACTGAGGAAAAAAAAAAGGAAAATCGTGAATTGCTCATCGTCTCCTTTGAATCGAAACGAGCAATTATCCAGCCGAGTATTGAGATTTGGAACAAATGGTTCTGTTGATCGATAATATGACTTATGCGTGACGACTTAAAGTATGATTTATGTTGCTTCTAACGATACTCTAGTTAGCGAATAAATGCGAATTTACTTTTTCTCATTTAAAATACTTGTTAAACTGTGTTGCTATTAAAACTTTTTGTAAACTGTTTAATACAATCATAAACATAATGGCCGTATTCAATTACAGATAGATTATAAAAGGTAAACGATTGTGGATGTCGAGTGAGTGTTGCCAACAGCACGGAGCTCGGCCAGTGAAAGTGTAGTAACCGCTTTACAATATTAAAATAGCTGTAAATATTATTTTTCCATTAACAAGACTATGATACATTCTTTTAGTGGTTCTTATTTAGCATGAAGCTTCAATGTTTCTAATAGTTGCTTAATAAATATTTATCGAAATTAAACATTATAAAAAACATAATTGCTCAATCGACATTTTTTGTACGTTTGAAGTATCATATTTACCGTATAGTAATTTCAGAGATCCGCAAAGTCATTCTAAAAGAGAGGGTTTTATGTTTATTATTAATACGGTTTTCTCACTGCAAGCAAATTATTATCAAATTGATTGCTTTTATAGGATCATCATCACAAAATAAACTATAAACAATTTGATAAGGTATTGAAATGTACCTAATATTATATAATTAACAAACCAATCTACGGAATACCGGGTGTGAGGCCGGACACGCTCGGCACGCTCGCGGTTTTTGCCGCGGAGGGCAGCGGCTCGCGGGTGATTAATAAGTGATTAACATGCCTTCATTATGCTGTTTAATTAACTTATGTCTTAACGAGGGATACAAGAACACGAGCAGACAATGTATGTATAATTTGAATAAAAAAACTAGCCGCGCCATGCGGTTTTACAAAATATGTGTGCAATTTAGAAGACTTTCAGTGTTATATCCTTTGGGTCCTTACAATTTCTACAAATTACTACTAAGTAGATATATATATTTTTATTTCGGCACGGTTACATATATTATTACAGTTATATAGATACAATACAAAAAAATCAAATGAAAGCCTTTTCCCTTGGGTTTCTCCAGATTGTTAAGTTATTTTAATATTCCACCGCACCCGCCTAAGTTAAACGTTAAAAATGGGCCCGTCAAGGTCACTGAGCAAATCTCCGAAGGTCAATGTCAAAAGGCCAAGGTCACGGGGTATTATCGTAACGCATAACAGTGGAAACGGACGGGTTTCGATTGAGGCGCGGTTGAGATTGGCTGACTCTTTCAATTGTAATTTGACTTTCTTAAAATTTTGTCGCAATTATACAGAACTTTATATATTATTACTTATATTTTTTTTTACATTGTTGTTGATTACTAAATGGACCACTAGGCTCACTATGAAATTGTGATTTTAAAATGAGTAATGTCCTTATTTGATAATAATTGAAAGTGATCGATAGGTGATAAATCAACTGCTACTTGTTTTTATGTTATCTTCAAGATGGCACTTGAAGTGCCAGTGGTTCTTAAGAGTTAATAATGATTTTGTAAAGTCTTATCTCCATACTTAACTGATACGATTTATACAAAAGTGTGTTTATTGTTCATTTGTTACGTCGTCACGCCTAAACAGCTAGAACGAAGGTGGATGAATATAGCCTACCTACTTTGTAAAAACGATGCATATTTTCTTTTTAAAACTTGATTATGTGAGATTAGATCTATTATAGGTCCGTTTTATAATATTAACAACATAACCTATTTTTATATATTAGTACAAATTGTTTACCCCCAAATAAATATTTAGCCATAAATAATCCAATACCTATAAGTAGTTTATTTGCTAAACCATGGTGTTGCTGTCTGTATTAATCTGTAGGTTGTCATTAATGGCAACTCCGCGAAGCGCAACCACGTAATATCAATACAGAATAACACTGCGTCTGCCGGCGACAAGACCAGCTGAGTCACTGCATACTATTAATATTTAAACATTTATTTTGTTATAATTATATTTGCAATAATATATTAGGTTGCACAACAAAAACTAATTACTTAATCAAAAAATGTTGAATGTAACTACAATATCTTTTCTAGATTTTTATCATTACAAATAGCAGTGTGTGACTTTCACCATTATAATTATATCATCCTACAATAAAAATAAATATTCCACATATTTGCTTTTGATTATATCTCATACGTATTTACTATGAAAGTTTCCTTAAGAAATAATTTTGTTAATTGCTATTTTATGCCTGATGTTGTGGTGTGTTGCGTGGCTGTGGTCATGTAGGCTAGGGCGGGTGTCGCGGCCGCTGCGCGCGCGCTGCTCTTCGCCGTGTTTTTGCGATCGACGGCGAGCGGCGACGCGACGCAGTCCACATACCGCGGACACAGCTTGTCGCATCCGCCATTTACTGTGTTCATATATATATTTATCCATATAAAAAAAATCAAAAATATATTTATTCTATTTAAGCTTTTACAGGCTCTTCTGAAGTTCAGAAGATTTTCGAAAAAACCTCCAGAGTAAATGCTTGAAAACCTCCCCTCTGGAGACTCGCCACACGTCCCGTTTTATAAAGCGCCAGCTAATAGGCAACTGCGCTTCAGTATTCAGTTCGAAAAAAAAACACTTGTCAAACAAACTCATTGAAATCAAGTGTCCTTAGGTCACGGCATCCCGCTAGAAAATTTGGAATGCTTTCACTAATTCTTTCTTTGTACTTCTGATCAGAAAAAGGCCTACCGGGATAAAGGATGAGGGACGTTTAAAATTTAGAGAAATCCTTGAAAATGATCAGGTTACAATATGTGAGGTTATATATTATAGATAGGTACCTAATACATTGTGATGCCATACCGGCGCGCGCGCAGGAACAGCTGAGCGCGTGACCCGCGGCGTTCCTCTCGCCGCTCGCCGCTCGCGAGTCGCGTCGCGCTGGGGAGGCGCTTCCTGTGACTCACGCGCACGCCGAGTCACTCACACCGCACACCGCACACCGCACACCGCACTGCCCGACTTACCGATATATTTGAGCGGCGGCATTATACTGTTATATCTTATATTCGCTTTGCACTTACTTACTTAAAAAATCTAACTCATTAGGAATCAATGTTATTAATAAACGTTTACCATTTTATACTTACGTAGGAAATTACCATATTATGCAAGAGCGGGGATTATTCACCTCATCGTAAAATCGCTTTAGGTATAAACGCGACGCTAATACGACGCAAGATCAAATAGGTCCCAAGACTTTGAAACTATTAATTTAGCTCGGGGTCCCCGGAGTTTCAGCAAAAACATTGACAGTATGTGTCCCGTAATTATGCGGCCTCATTTTAGTGTCCGGGCTTCCGGCAATCCAATTAGCGGCTTCCTCGCCGGCTTCTGCGATTCGCTAAATTTACGGAAATTCACGGGTTAGCCATGCGGGGCTTGCGATACCAGTACACTTATAGAGAGAGGTGGAAAAACAAAATTAAATATGCGCTAAATTTTACGACGAACGAGATTTGAACAAAAAACGAAGGAAGTTTAAACGGCAGTAAAACACGTTATCAAGTATACCTAATCTTGACCTCCTGCTAGAATCCTAAAGTGTATGTCCACCATTGCTGCATTGGTTACCATAGCAACCGAAAGTCACATAGGTTTTCCAAAGAACAGTTATTTATAAGGGTCAGTGGCTTCACCAGGCTGTGCGAATCTTGTGTGTCTAGGCACATCGCGTCTTTTAGTACGCGGTCGCCACTCGACCACTTCGATTCGTCTGGAACTTTAGCTCGTGTAGGTAGTTAAAATTTTCCTTAAGCTATATCTTGTATCTATAAATATGCATCAGACCTGCCTACATCTTAATATTAAATCTCAACATGTGTGTCATGTTGGAAAGACTGGCCATTTCGCACGAGTCTGCTAGATCGACCGTGAAATCATTTGCAGTCGGTAATAAGGTCACCGCTCATGACACTTAACACCGTGTACTAAGACGTGTTTTCAAATGGCACGCTTGTGTCATCGTTTAGATGCACGAGTAAAAGTATGCACGTAGACCCACTCAAGCGAGATTTTCATTTGTTTGGTTTTTTCAACAAATAGGTTTAGTTTGTTAACTTGGCCTTCAATAATTTTCGCAAAATAGTAATTTGACGAATTAAATGTTGACTAGTAGAGAATGTCTCAAGTCATTAAGTTTGCTTTTTGTACTTGCTTCTGTTTAATTTTGTGCAATAAAGTAAGTAAGTAGGTACCTATAAATAAATAATATCATGAGGTAATGTTTTTCGATCCAATCAAAAACTAGAAATATCCCAATCCTCAACTTGAAGTATTAGGTACCTATATAAAAAGATTACTTATTCAATTTGTTAAAAAAATCTGCTTAAAAATATTTTTTGCATGCAAATAATTACGTAAATTTGTTGGCAAAAACGTCACCAGGACATTAAAGTATGAAATAAACTGACATAGGTAATTTGACCCAAGATAATTTAATTAAAGAGATTAAAATACAACAGAGAACATTTCTAAAATGAGAAGTAGGTATAAATTAGGATACAATTTAAAAAGTTAAATACAAACAGACTTGAAGCAGTGGCGGGAGGTGTCGGGCCGCACCGCCCGCACCGCCCGCACCGCCCGCTCTGGCACGATACAAATTAGCCGGCCATTGTTACAGACAAAATTAAAGGCGAATTTAAATATTGAAGTAATTAAGGATAACTAAAGGAGAAGAATGTTCTAAAATAAAATAGGGGAAAAGATAGGTAGGTACTATATTATTTTCACTTCAAATATTAAGACATTATCTATGAAGTTTCAACAGCACAGATAATGTCGCTAAAGAGAACTGTAAGATCATTCCGTCGTTTACAAACAAATCAAACAATTCTGTATAGATTTATACCTCAAGCCACCTACTGACACTGACAGTGAAAATATTTTGTTAAAATTCAAAGGAATTAATTGGTGTGCTTATTTTTCTTAAAATGCTCAAGCACCAGATGTTCTTGACAACGAAAACACCAGAAAGTACCCAACGATAAATCACGAGCAATATCAGACACGTCCAACCAGGGCCAGGATGAAGCAGGATTATCATAATTAATTGTGGTTTTTACTTTGCATCTAATAATAGATATATTTTATTACTTATGCTAATAAGAAACACAGGGAAAAACAGTAGATAACTACGCGTTTGCTTCTTCAATGTGAATAAGATAGAAAAGGCAAAAGAAATGCGATTTCTAATTTCCTAAGTTTGTTGTTCCGGTTAATAATGCGCGCTGTTCGCCGGCTGCCGATATGAAGTTCAGGACTTCATTTAATTTAGGGAATAGAGCATAGGACGAAGTTTCGTTGACCAGCTCTCCTAAAAACGCCTCATAATTGCAAAGAAAACGCACCTCTCCACTTTTTGTAATAGTGTCCATTGTCGCCTGTTAGTGTAGTGCTCCGCGGCGAGGCACCGCGTTTTTGCGTTGTTTTCTCGAGGCGACCTTCGAAGATGACATCATTGCTTGCTACTCTCTAATGCATGTTGACAGACTTACGATCATATATAATATTTACAGTTCCTAACATCCTTGAAATTAGAATTATTAAAATATATTATAGGATCCTTTACGATGATTAACTTCATGATGGTGAGTCACTCCATGACGGTTCGTCGTTATTTTATATATAATTCTCTGCCTAGTTTCGAAGTTTAAATAGCAGGGATACCGTAAAATAATATTCTAGATAATTCTAGTATCCAATAAAATGACCTTCAAGGTTCAATAAAAAAGGAATACCTTAAATATTCAGTGTTCTCTTTGAAGAAACGAGCCGTGGTTAATTCAATCAGCTCGCTCTGGCACTGAGCACCAGCCGCCCGCCCGCCCGCGCGGGACCGGCACTGCGCTGTTAGACTATGGGCCCATGTTAAAAAAATGATGGGTCATTTGAACCACCAGATGACCTATGTAGAACGATATAAGAGCATAAAATAATAAGATTTAGCATTGTGCCGTCACTTGTAAGCTGTCCAACTGAGTGTAGGTGAGAATTCAAAAGTACAGGTAGAGTGAGTACATTTTGGTCATATATTTTTAATATGATAAAATCACTATGACGTCTAACTGAAGTGAAACGGTTCCTCATCCGGTGCCGTTATGTCACAGACTTTTTGAACCAACGAAAATGTACGGCATATGAAAAAATATTATCTATGCATAAAACACTTTCGAAATAAATTAATTTGACGTTGTGTCAAATCACCCCCTGGACCACGGAAAGAGAGGGGGCTGCAACCTTCGGTTTTTTCCCCTTGTCGCTTGATTTTTTTACGGCGTTGCGGAATGATGGATTAGAAGCAGTATTGAAATAGTATGAAACTGATGCCGTACTGTATCAAATGACCAAATTCACCCTGGAAATTGTCGGAAAATCAAAAAAAAATTCCGACTTTTTGGATCATCATTTTTTTACGGCACTACGCGTTTTAGTATTATTTTTCATGGATCTATCGATGGTAACAATGCCGTTCAAAAATATATGACCAAAATGTACTCACTCTACCTGTACTTTTGAATTCTCACCTACACTCAGTTGGACAGCTTACAAGTGACGGCACAATGCTAAATCTTATTATTTTATGCTCTTATATCGTTCTACATAGGTCATCTGGTGGTTCAAATGACCCATCATTTTTTTAACATGGGCCCATAGTCTATGTATAGCCTTTTTACAAAAAAACCTTACGGCCATGTGCAAATAGGCCACACATTATCTTCTGTGAAGGTTGCTGAATATTTTAAAAAGCAGTGTTGCCGTAGAACATCCTTGCATTTATGACCAACGAATATTTCTATACTGTACACTACACACTTAACTCGATAAAAGTTGCCTGAAAATTCGATTTAAACCTAATAGGTTTTTCGATGCCTTTTATACTCGTATATACAATTCCCTCGCCTAACTGTAAGTGACGCGAGTGTCACAGCGATCAGCTGACTCTGACAGCTCCCCGACGATTTGCTGACATTGACAGCTCGCCAGCTGACATCTCAGTTGAACTGCCGCGGGATTACAATTGTTAATTTAAAGCTACTTTTGCTAGCGCTGGTATATTGATTATTATATAAGACGTAAAATTGTGATTTATACTATATTATTAACAGCAGTGATGTAAGCGTGATTTTGTTCACATGTGACGAGGCAGTGCCGCGGGTGAGTGTACTCCGATTTTAGGTTTGACTAATATACACAACTCTTCATAGAAACAGTTTTTCTGCATACGTTTTTATGAAAGACATAACAAGAGTATAAATTTAATAGAAACAGTATTTAAGTATACGCTATTTAAAAATCTATCTCGATAATCTACCTATATAATTTTAATTTCATTAAAGATTAAAAGTAAAAAAATAAGAATAAGTATTATTTTCTTCAATGTAAAACTACAACACACCATGATATTAACAACGATAAGTCAAGATAAATAAAGATCCTCGCAAAGTGAGCAACTAAAACTCTTCTTTCAGGAGGACGTGACACTTTCATTGTGTCATCAGTCCAAGTTTGTACAAGAGTGCTTTTTACAGACCAACTATCTATCGCGAAGCTGTAGGTACTTTCAATATTGTTGGTCGCAGGTTTCGTCACAAGAGTGTACATAATAGCCCTTATTATGATCGATGTTATAACTTATCATATCAAGTGCCAAAATCTGTTATCCGATACAAACTTCGCTGTATTTTATTCTGGACTGACGCCAGGCGACGTATCGACAATAAAGCTCCATAACGGTTATTTTACGGCGAAAACGGCCTATATAAGCTGTAGGGCCCTAGTTTACGGCCGTTAGCCGTTTCTGGTGCCCCAAGGTCAAAACGTAAGTGTACATAATGGATAAGGCTCGATGAGAGACCACGTTTTCAACCTTATTATAACCGGTCCAAGGTAAATAATGAAAATGATCTGCAGGCAGTGTGCGTGCGCTAGTGAAAGCAGTGAAAATAATTTATCTGATTCCTTAGTTTATTTGAGTAATTAGAACATTTCTGGTATTCGTTATGGCCGTTACGTTCTCACTTTCGGTTTATTTATTAGTTAATAATTATCTAATTATTATTACTGCGATGATATTATATTTCTAGAGAAAAATGTTATTTCAGCGTACTTATCTACTTAATTGCATTTAACGAAAATAGCTACTAATTTGTACTTTATTTAACCCAGATTTGAACCAATAGTGATTTATTTGTACATAACTAAACAACGGCTTGTCGTTTTAAAAGGTCAAAAGTCACTATGAAGCTACTGGAATATGTATTTCAACTTAGATCGCATTTCAAATGTAGCACTTCAATTACCTAAAGCTTTGTACTGACAGCCAGACAGACTGCTCCGGATTATTTGATAACAAACAAGCTCTTGCCGAAATGCCTTTCCTCAACAGTTCAAACATGAACGTCCTTAGGCTTTATATTCTGTGATCTAAAAGATGTTTCAGATGACGTCCTGGCGGCGCCTGGCCGCGGGGTGCGGCTCCTAGTTTAGTTTTTTTTAATTACATTTCGTCGTCTGAGAAAAATGACGGAAAACGGAGATGAATCTCTGGAGAACTTTTTTATTCTAACAATTTCGCTTCATACTTCTTAATTAGCGAGTAATTATGAAGAAGGAGAAAATTGCGGACTTTCTTTTAGGTAAAAACGTAATTGTCCTGGTTTATTTGGACTTGTGTCAGGTATATTGAGATCCCATTGAAATATAGCTAACAGTGGACTAGACCTTTTATAAATTAAATGTATTTACCTACATCTAAGATCTATTTCTATTTAAAACGATCTTGTGCGAATAAATTTGAATTTTGTATTTAAATTATGCTGCACTATAAGAAATCTCGGTACCAGGTACAGACTATAAATCAAAATGCAGACTCATTTTGTAAATACGAATACATTTACCATCGAGATCTGTATTCAAATGACGTAAATAATATAACACTAATGCAGACAGATCGCCATATTATTGGAATATACTGCGACATTTCCATCGAGTATTTTGAAACAGAATATGATAGATGCAGTGATACATTACTGCAGCCCCGGTGTATAATCACTCTAGTAGTTTATTGAGTAAGCATTTACTTAAATCAAATCAAAATAAGTTTATCCGTATTAAATTCTGAGTTCTACTACGTTGAGCTTGTCTCTTATAAATATAATTCAAATATATATTTAATATCGTATTACTTAATCCTATATGTCGTATAATGCTGATTAAAAATGTTAGTCTGGAATAGCGCTTTAATTGAAAAGTCTTATTTGATCGATCGCCGGCGGCGCGCGGCGCCCGACTGCCCCGAGCGAGCCGAGTCACCGCTTATATACCTCCCCACCCGGGCACCCGGCTGGCGCACCCACTAGGGGAGGGGGTGAATCATCTTTTGAATTTCTTTTAATGCAACTTTACTTTTATAGATGCGGTCAAGGTAAGCAGAAAGATAACCAAAGGACTCGGTATTATTTTGATACCAGTTAGATTTGCTTATTCGATATCTTCTTCCTTGCTTTTAGACATCAGATGAATTCATACAACGAGGGTGAAGTTTGATTATAATATGGTCATTAATTTTAATTAGTATTCGTTAGGTATCTTTTTTAGCCAATTTTATCATATTTTTTTTTTACATAAAATATAGAATAACTAGCTGTATGTTTATAAAATATATTTCAATATCTTATAAGGTTAATAGGTATTTATATACTCGACTTAATAATGAAATTATTAACAGGATTGGTCTCAGAATTAATTATAATTCATTGTGACTTGATAGTAAAATAATTATTAAAATGCTTAGGTTTTTATGGTAATATAATCATAAAACGAAAATTACCTTATTTAATGATTACTTCATAAATACCTTGGTTTTATGAAATAAACCTACATGGTAGGTGTATGTTACACGCGCTGCACTCTGCAAGCATTGCTGACACGCTATTAAATGCACTTTGCATTCCCGGATAATATTTACTCAGCGTCTGTAGTTATTTAAAACAGTGTCATTTATATTAACTCCGCCATGATGTCACAATACAAAACCGACCAGGTGCTGCTTTGTTTCATGGAATTTGAACTGTATTTCCTTAAGAATAATGTCGATGTTTCTGTTCGTTGAATCGTGTACATAGACGATGTCCTCGATCGGCGATAAAGGTAAAGTTTTTCGCGACATGTTGAATGTCACCTTAGCATTTAAATGTTTGTTTTTAACAAGAAATACAAAACTGCATTTGATGGCTAATATTTACACAATCGGGTTATTACAAAATACTTGCCTGTAGAGTCAACTTTAATAATTATAAAGGCGCCTACAACTGACATTAAATGCAGTTTTAACGCAAGATATACATACCAATATCATATTATTATATAAAAATAACCCTGGTGACAAACGGATGGACAGCGGAGTCTCAGTAATAGGGCCCCGTTTTATCCTTTGGGTATGGAACCTTAAAATGTAACAAGTGTGGTAAATCTAGGCAATAGTATCTACTACGTAGCAGTAGATAGCGCACGCGCAACCACACCGCGGCGCGCTGCCGATACTTGATCGATACCCGCGCATGCGCGGGGTGTGCACGAATAAACACGCTTTTGAGACAAACTTAACTGAATACTGATTTATAATTAAACTCATGTCACTCATGCACGATAATTATTAGACGTTGACACCCGTGCTTATTATAATTATCCGAGAATATGTCGTTTATAAACCTAGCCTCATAATGAAACCTATGCATCGTGGCCAGTATGACCTAGAGCTACTAAACTCTTTTATTTGTATCATTTAATAGGGGAACATAGTTTACTTACTAGATTGTTTATCCAGATAATAATATAAGCTGATACTGAAAAAACCCAGTCAAATTACCGGAACACGAATCCGGCGAGTATTCCCTACTTATATCCAACATTTTATGGTCACTTCACAAATTCGCACTGACTCACTCTGAGTCACAAAAAGGGCCAATTTGTCTTGACCCGCCCCGCTCCCCCGTTGGCGAATTACACCAAGTAATGAAGGGAAAGCGGATTGTTCGCGGCGGGTCACGCTGCGCTGGCCGTGTCTCCCGCACGTCTCGGCGGTGACCTTATGGTGTCGATGGCTTTTGGGTTATTATGTAATTGAAGTGTTTTTATTTATGCTCAGGGACAGGAAATGTGTAAACATGGTATTGCTCAATACATTAGTTACTAGGCTTAAGAAGAAATATACATTTATTTGTCGGACAGTAAAGTGACAATAAAAACCACAATGTTAACTCTAAAGTTCTTTTGCTTTGCTATTGAAATGTATAAACTCAGTACTTGTACAACAGCACCCATGTCGTTATTTAAGTACAAAGAAGAAAAGTTACACTGTAACAAAACTCAACATAAACTTGTTAAATCATGAGCCTTCTTGTACATAACATAGAGTTCTCTTTTGCTCGTTTTCATTATCCTAAAAGGTGTAGGTAGGTTTATTCTGGCCACACTTGATTTATGTTCGGGGAAACCTATTTGTCTATTGTTTGAGGAATGAAGCTGTAAAGTGTTCTCGGCGAGCTGAATTTAGTAAAATTTTGATTGATCTGAGGTTTAGCTGCGGCGGTAGGCGTCTGGTAGATCTGTACCTATTTAGAATTCTCGGCAGCTTTGACTTTAAGAGAGTGTTTTAACTTATGTATTGGTATGCATTTATCAGAATGCCTTAAATGTTTATCAAGTAAATAAGTTAATAGTAAGTAAGTATTCGTATTAGTAACGGATTGAATACGTACACCTAAGTAGTTAGTATATATACACGTATATTTACCTATTTGTGTGAGTTTATTCGAACTTAATAGATTCATAATAATTTCTGATGCCTTCGCGGTTATTACACATTGGAATGAAACAACTATTAACGGATTTAACTCGCGTATTTTTATTTTTTTTAATAGATTCAATTTCTTCGTTTTATTCTTTAACCTGCAGCCTCTATTGAAAAGGCTGTAGATTGTGCAGAGTATCCGTATCGAAAGACCGGAGAAGTTTATGAGTAGAGCTTGTTACGAGTTTGCGACCGGATTGTTACTACTCGCTACAAATTGTGGCGACAACTTTGTGGCGCTAACAATTTGTGTCCGAGCTCGCTAAACTATTTCTTATTAATTATCTTTAAGCAAGTACCTATATGAAAACATATTATTATTACGGAAATTTCTTAACTAGAAACTGTTGCTATAAAGGCTACGGGCGTACCGCGTAATACTTAAGAGATTATTTCATAAATACCTTCCTTAAGCCGGTAGATTAAACCTTAGAGCATTAAGCCTGTCTTACAACTTTGTATTGTGCATTAAAATTTAAATAAACAATAGCTTTCTGCAGTAAACAAAGTTATTTTGTGAATACCTGTAAATTTGACCTCTTGATCTGTCTTTACTCCTGCGTCTTAACAAAGTGGTGATCTTACCACATTACCTCATTGACCTCCCTGATCACGGAGCAATCAAGTCATTACTGACTGTAGGTAGTTTCATTGTTTCGCCCGACTTGGCGCGTGCCCCTGTTGAGCTAATGTTATTTGGTTTACACGTATATACATTTATATTCTGGGGAACAATGAAATTGTTCGGTGCCTACATCTGCGGTGACCATGGGGAGTTGTTGAAAAAATTTTAGCCCCCATTCACAGACTTAGGCTGATGAATCTTTTAATATAAATCGGTCTTGTTCATTGCAGTGACATGACAGTATTAGACTGCCAACGACAAAGAAACTTTTAATTTGATTCCCGTTTACTCAAACCTATATTCAATTACATATAAAGGAAACCCATGTGTATTAGGGTTATTAGCACACCGGCAAGGTCAAATTGGCAAAAGGCAATAATGTGCCTTTTATGTCGACTACTTGGTACTCCTTTAATAAAAGATATCGAAGTCATCATGACTCGACGCTCCCCGCGACGCGCTGCACGGTGTTATATCGACTATTATATCGAGGCCCTACTCCGGTGAAATGTGACAGAAACGTTTTATTCACGTTAACGTTTGAGTTTCAATTTGTATTGGAGCAAGTCACTGAAATGATCGTTTCCCGTACATAGGTAATGTTTATTTACGTCAAGTCAATCGTATTTTTTTTTGCCATAAAAATCTCACTACGAATGTAACTTTTAATACTCTATAGAGATTGCTAATTAGTTTTTCTGTAGTAGATATTATCGCGTTTCACACCTGAGGTCAACGATTATATAGGTACCTACCTAAGTATTTACCTGGGTACTTAAATAATTTAAAACGTACGATTTGTACATAAATGGGTACATATGGTATCTTCTATCGTCTCTACCGAGTTTTTCACATAGCACTAGGTATGTAACTGATAAAAACATAAAATGTGCTGATTGCTCGACTGATTTTGCATTTTAGGCAAATGTGACGCTAATGAGCGTAACTCACACAACCTGATTATAAGCTGTATAATGGCTGTACAAAAGCGAACGCTTATTATACAGTTTTTACAAATCTTGTAGGTACGCGTGTTAGTTAGAACATCTTATTTAATGCAACCAGTCGTAGTTGAGTGTATACATGTAGTCAATACCTAAACGAAATAAAAGTAACGCTTACAAAACCCAATCAAAAATGACCTCTGTGAGTGTTACATACAGTTCAAATATAGATAGAGAAGAGGGAATACGAGTAAGGTTTAACATAAAATGATGAGTACGCTAAATTGACCTCTATAACTTTAGATTTTAGGTCCATAACAGTCGTTGTTAGGGCATGACGCAGGCGGCATACTGTCGCGATTCTAATTTTAAGCGAGTGTCACCCGCGCCGCGATGCAAATGGCTCGCAGTGACCATCTGCGACGGAGTTATTGGACTGTCCTTGTGTTTGAAGCGGCCCAGTGCTGCAATGGCGCTCTGACAAACACAAATCAGTGTCGAGTAATAAGGAGATATGAATTTTCTATTTCTATGTGTATGTACTCACTCAACACTGTTTTATTGTGTTATTTCGTGTCTACTTACTTAATTCGAGGCGTACTTACGTTATAAACATAATTGAAGATTTTTCGTAAGAATCTTTTGACATCATCATCTTCAGCATTATTAACTTTTCAGGATATTCAAATATTAAAGTCTAAGCAATGATTTAATATTCAGTATTCACCTTCGTGGAAATTTATGAACACAGCTCTCAGGTGGCGGGTCCCAATATTTCAATACAATAAAGAACTCGAGAGGCTGTCTGTCGCCGACAAAATGGCCGCCATCGGGATAAAAGTACTTCAAATTGAGCGTATGTTTTGGGCAAAGTTGTTATTGAAAATCGTTTATGTATTCGATGACTCTCCTTTCAGAATTGTAGTTAAAGTGTTGTTAACGGGTATTTTTTTATATGCAAGTACTAAATCATAAATGTGGGGTTTTGTAATAGCGAGTTAATCTAATGGAAATTAGTTAGGTAGGCTTTAATTTTCCGCTGAATACTTATTTGCAGAGATCACGAACTTGTTCACTGAACGAATGGAAATCAAATGAAACTTGTAGAAGAAAAGAGTGGTTAATGACGAAGGAAAAAGATAAAGGCTATAATGAAGAGGAGTAGGTCATTATGTTACGTTAGTATCGAAAATATTTACAAGCATGCTGCTATTCCGAGCGTAGAATAAATGGACTATTATTATTTTAGGAATACAATTATTAATATTAATAACAAAGCAGCTCAGTTTCGTGACATTGACCGAGGCGGGGCTGAAAATGTCACTTAGTTTAGCACCTAAAACAATTTTTCGACAATCGACCTACATGTCCCAATTGTCAAGGATTATCCAATAAAGCTGTCAAATGACAGGCCACCTACCGGTGACGCGTCATGTTTGACGCCGAATTAGGGTCGTGATTGCGAGCGGCGAGCGAAGCCCAAATGGAGCAAACGTTTACATGCAAAGAGGGTATTTCGAACAGGCAACAGCAAAATATTCTTTTTTTACTACAGTAAATGTGCTTAAGTTAGGGCTCAAAGATCTACACATATTTTCATAGTCAGCAGTTCAGCGCGCAGGTATCTGATCGTTAAATTTAACAGGAACTAAGTGTTACTTTCATGTTGTATAGTTTCATCGTAAATTACAGTTCGTATACATATTGTAAATAGCCGTGTGGTGTGTGGAAGCGCCGTGCCGACCAATATTGGATACGTTTCAACCAACACAATACAGGAGCAAGTGGCCCATAAATTTCCAGTGAAAAGCTTTTATTGAAAGATATTAATTGGGGTTCGCGTTACAAAAAGTGATTTACTTTTTGGTGGGAAATTATACTTCACTCAAGGGTATTCGGTGGCTATTAACGATTTTGTTAAGTGTTGGATCGTTAGTAACATTTTTACTTACTTTACCGGTTTTTGAGTTAGCATTTTTTTTTAATAAATCGTTTTATTTCAGGGATTCTTAAAGGTATTGCATAAATGAATATCAACGAACATAATAAATTATTTAACCGATAAATAATACAGGTAATTTAATAAGTACCTATGTATTTGGAAATGAATCTTTATTTTTATCTGTTGGAATAGCTTACTTGACACTTAAACTTTATCTGAATATCAATGAATATAAAACCGCATTGTGTTAATAACACGAAGTGCTTAATCCGTATCTGGTGCTAAAGTATTTTTGTTAAGTTATGTCAATGCCAAGTATTTTAGGAGTCGCGGCTTCAGAGGGGAGGGCTTCACGAGGATGCTGCGTCACAGCATACCGGTCCGATATTCATTACGATGTACGAATATCAATTAAATTCCATCTATATATATATATTTTTTTTTTAAATTATAGTGATATTTGTACCAAGATATAGGAGTAGAAAAAATTGAATCGGTCCCACACTGGGGGTCTCGATTTTTTCTACTCCTGTCTCGGCACATATATTATTACAATACAGATCCGCTATAATTATTTACATTAAATACACTAAAAACGGTAATTATTACATTTTATTAAAAGCAGTCTAATGACACATTTATTACACCACAATAATAATGGACAGCAAAATCTAATTGAAACGTTCGCAATTAAGAAATGTGTAATGACGAACTTTCTTGAGTAACTTTACAAACTAGCGGTGTAATATGAATGAAGGTAAACTTTACTTTCTTGAGCTATTACCTTTCTTAAAATTCTGTGAAGGAATATTCAAAAGGAATTAATTTATAAATATTCTAGTAAGTATGGAAATTCTTATTACCTAATGGTACTTGTTATACGTACTCAATAATTATGTCTGGTCTAAATACGATCCATTGGGGCTCGTCGCTTGTCAAAAATAAGATAGATGCTGTATTTTAGAATGAGGTCCTGCTGTCACCGTAATCAAAGGCCAGTAGCTTGTCTCTCATTTGCGGAACATAATATTGAGACCTCGTCTTACAGTAGCGCTTAGCGCATCTTGCAGATTTTTAACACGGCATAGTATAAAATGATGTCGCTCTCTGTCTATACCTATCTATGCTTAGATCTTTAAAACTACACAGCGTCTTTTGATGTGGAGTTATCCAAGAGGAACGTTTTTACTTATCATTTCTTACCTACAATGACAGATTTAATTTGATTAAAACGACCTCATTTTCCTGGCTCTATTTAACGCGGAGTTTTACGGCGACGCCGTATTTCTTTACAACGGCAGGCGAGTGAGGTTCCACACAATCCACACACACACCCACACACCCACAGCCTTCAGCTTCTATTCTTTGAGTGAGTTGCATTTAAATGCAATGCCGGAAAACTCTTCTTCGCGTTGGTTTTAGTGTTGTAATTCTTATTAAATAAAATGTTTACAGTGTTTCTTATTTCACATGTGAATTTTTATTTTTGAAGATTTTTAATTCGTTTCGAGAAATTCTAGAATTCATATTAATGTATCATAAATCTGCTACAAGACATAATAATAATATGTAACCTATTATGATACATAGCACATTTATATGATACACTAGATTTTAAAATTGTAAAACAACAAATGCATAAAATCTCGCCTCGCCAGATATTTCATTTTACTTGCTGCGAAATTAAAACCTATTTCTCTCTTCTTTCCATTTTCATGATTGTAAAAATAACTGCACTTCTTTTACAAATTTCAGTTATTCAGAATTGTCTCATTCTCCTGTCCCGTTTCTATTTGCCGAGTCTGTACAATAGGGTATTTGACATGTTTTTAAAATCCATTTTATATTATGTAGTAGAGTCTAAGGAACCCAGCAAAAGTTGTTTTTTTTAAATCTGGTATGTATTAGCTGAAAAACATCGAATTAAAAATTCAATATTTAAATAGTGTGCCAAAACGCTACTTTGACAATATGGCGCCGCAATGAGGTCGGTGACGTCACATGCCTGTTTGACAACTAGGCGCAACACAACTAGGTAAACAAAGTTTACGGGCATGTGACGTCACGAAAAACTCGGCCCAGCAGGAGCGTTTTGTGTCACGTGACAAACGTTTAAAAAATGTAATTTTTATTTAAGGATTTTTAAATAAATCAATCATTATTTTCAACTTACGTTAATGAATAATCATTTTTTAACTCTTAATTTATACTGTTAACAGTAATTTACACTTTATTTTTCGCATTGTCAAAAAGCCTATTGTCGCGGTGAAACAGGCGAGGCGCGGAGTGTGTGCGAGTCACGTGACACAACCGCTTAGCGCTTGTGAAACTCATTCGCGCGCCCGAGCGCCCGCGCCGCCCCGCCGCCGCGCCGCCAGGACAATGAGGAAAACATTCAATGATGGATTATAGTGGTTGTCTTTTGATTTAAATATGCTGTCAGACTTTTACAGGAAACTGAGTACGTGATAATATTTAGATACTGACTATTATTGGAGAGTACCTGGTCCTACAGTAACAGTAAGTTGAGAAAACAGACAGTTCTCATATTTGTTATTGTATTAGACTTTCGTCAGCTCAGTCAAGATTTAAATCCGTTATAGTGTCCAAAGACTAATAACTATTGCCATGATTTGATGTTAAGTACATAATTATTATTATATAGACCAGGTATTTATATCAATCATAAAATCTAAATAACTAGCTTATTAAATAAAACGTGAGGACGTAACGAATCCAAGGATTCGTTTCATAAATTTATCGAAATACTACTGAGGAGAATAGTGAAAAATATATAAAATGTAAGTACGGATAGTGCGTTACCATTTATCAGAAAGATTTTGAAGAGATCTCGCGCGGGAACCACCGCGACGCGATCGAGTTCGCCGCGAGAGTATTGTTTCCAATGGACCGGGAAATGGCTCGTTGCTCGCTATTTTTCTGATGCTTGCAGCGAACATTATGCTCACTTGATCGAGAAATAAAACAATACTAAAAGCTCAGTGACGTGGACACTTCTGCTTACATTGTCTTCACTGAGTGATGACGGTCGTAATTATTATTAAGTATACCAATAATGCCTACATAAATCCTTATAAGTCATGATTTTCATTTAACATCTTATGTTTGTTTTTGTTAGGCTTGCGAGTGTTTTTGACGGAGGACATTTTTCATTGAGGAACATTGCTTTAAAAGAAGATTAATAATTAAGATGACAAAATTGCAAGCAAACTGTATAAGTATGTAAACAAATATGATAGTTTTTGATATCTTCGCGGGAATTACACGTTGGAATCAAACAATCATTCGATCAATCGACCAACCGGAGTGTTACACTATCGTCAACTTAGTCGGCTACGAATATGAGACCTGTAAAGTTTTCAAAAAAGTCATAAAATAATACACTCTCGTTAAATCCGTCATTTTATTTGTTTAGGTCTACCAACAATTATTTACCATTATGACAAACAATCATTTGTAGGCAAACACCACACGTAATACAATACATATAGGTAAATAGCTTCTGCCCGCGTCTTCGTCCGCGTGGAATAGTTATTTTCCCCGTTTTTTACACATTTTCCACTGTTTCTTCGCTCCTATTGGTCGCAGCGTGATGTTATATATCCTAAAGCCTTCCTCGATAAATGGTCTATCCAACAAAAAAAGATTTTTTCAATTCGAACCAGTAGTTCCTGAGATTAGCGCGTTCAAACAAACAAACAAACTCTTCAGCTTTATAATATTAGTATAGATATAACATAGTTTGAGAGAGAGGCTGTATATTTTAGAGACATCACATCACTACGTTCAAGGAAGGAATAACGCCAAAGTTCTGCGTTGTCTAATTTTGTTTAATTCTGTGAGTCTTAGTCCACTAGTTAACTATTAAAAGTTTTCACCAAAGCTGCTAAGTTTCTCAGCAGGTACCTACTGTTGCAAACCTCGGGACAGTTTTCACGAAAGAAGCTTAAATATTTGTCCGTAAAGCTGAGAGTTTAAACTTTGCTAATTAGGCAACTGGTCTAGCTTCCATAATAAATTTTATATAAACACAAGACTTTTATTTAAATGAACTCGAAGTTTATGAATTGTTGATTGAAAACTACGTTTTTATAGTCCAATTATAAAAAAAATGTACTGTAGGTATTTGAAAAACGATAAAGGTTAATTAAAAACCTTTCTTTTCTAGAGAGATGTACCTACCAAGGGCGTGCATTCCATATAGGCACAGTGTCACTAATGTATGGAGTGCCTACCCTGACGCCATACTTACTCTCCCCCCACTGCACGCGCCTGGTACCTACCTATATAATAATATGCATTCAGTGATAAGTGATAAAATTAATGTTACAACAAGAATAAATTCATTGGATTGATACAATTATAACGGATTTTTTCTATTACTTTAGTATTAAACTTAGACTCGTCAGCTCAGTCGGCTGCGAATATAGGAACTGTATAGTTTTGTAATCGGCAGCAAATAAGAGTACCTAATACGAGTTAAGTACGTCATAATTGTTATATTCCAAATAAGCGCGAAGGCATTAGAAATTAATAATTTGATTGTTTAAACAAAGTCTATCACAATTGCGCAGGGGCGTATTGTAAAATGCAGTAAAAGGTATCAATCGACCTAATTAATAAATCATATTAATTGAGCGGCGCCGTCTCGCTCCGCCAGTCGCGCTCGCCAGTCGCCAGTCGCCATTGACACGTGAACGTCAAATGCGTCGCGGCTCATCGCCGGGGCTATATCGCGGCCATTTTGATTCGATAACTGCTAATGGACTAGTAATAAATTCAATAATTCGAAAACATGATTTTTGCTAAAACCGAAATCGAAGTTTAGTTCTAGTTTCGAAAGAAGCAGCCAGTAAACATATAGTACGTTCATAGGAAAAAGAAGTCTAATGAAGACTAATTTTTTAATGCTGTTAATAATATTTAATATCTAAGCGAAGGCGTATGTTTTCGTAAACTAGGAGTCTAAATTTAGATACAAAGTACTAACATTATCTTTTTTACATTTCAGGTATGTCTGCTTATGGCTTCGACTCAAGAACTAATCCAACTAAGCGTCGTTCTGTAAGTTATCCTTTTTATGTAACGGCTTAAGTATTCTAAGAAACCTGGACGTAATTAATTAAAAAAAGTTATCCGAAAGATTAACTGTTAATTATTAATTTTGTCCAAAAAATGCGTTGCATGTGCCACTGTGCATTACCGTCCATCAAGATTACGTTAAAAAGCGGTTAAAAAATTTGCATGCAGAGTGTTTTTGTAGCTTTCATAGTTAGCCCAATTACCGCGCACGCGCTGTGCGCGATGAGGCGCACCCGAGAGACATGTTAACACGTTACACAAATATTATTCATGTTTAAATATTATTAATTATCTTATAACAGATATATATCTAGACAAGATAATATCATGTTGGCTTTAAATCGCAATTATATTGTTGAGGTTTTGTGTGGACTTGGATTGAATTTTTTTTACTATGTATTTAACACAAAAGTATTTTTTCACCTAGCACCATAATATATATAATACATATTATTAAACTTCCGCTGCTATCACAACGTTACAATCTGTAGTGATCATCAGGGCCAAGTGTTATATATACATAGGAGCAGTATCAATTAATATTTTTTTCTATTTGCAAAAATAATTCCATACGAGCGAATAGCTGTTTAGGAAAATTACTGAATATATTAAATAGGCAAGTAAAACTTAAGTACGAGATAGGTATAGGTTCGGCGGCAGGATCTAGACGGGCTATTTGCGCGCGCGGCGGTGCGGCGGCTAATTCCAGCGCGCGCGCAGTGCAACGAACGCGACCAGCGCTGAATATCAATGTCAACGACCACGCACGGTGGTTTGGGAACTGGATACTGGTGGACAAAATATATGTTTACAAACATTATTGATTTCAATATTTATATACTTTATTTTAATTGCGTTGGTACTCAAAAACTTAACTCAACTAATATATTTTCACTCGATTGTAACTGATGGGCCATGGAAAAAAATATCAGCTAAAATGTATGAAAATTATTAAATTATATTCGCCATGAGTGGAATGTAAAAAAAATCTCATCAGAACCAAAATGAGTTCGTACGATTTAACAAAATTCGCTACTGGATTTCATTTAAAAGTTTAAAAAGAAATCTATTGCATCCGCGTATTCTTGCGCCAACTAGGCAACTCCGACGAGCTGTAAAATATAGACTCCAGTGAAAACTCGATTATTATCTCACACGCGCTAAAATCCAGATTCGATCTGAACTGAGAATTGAAAGGCGATGAAAAATCCGAAGAAGTGCATTCAAGGCGGATGAGATTTCCATACGAAGCCGATGCGGGCACGCGGTGCGGCGTGGTAGGCGTCTCCACGTGAAATTGGAATGCCGTGCTCTATTGATGTCTTATGCACTGTAAAGAATATTTTTCTAGATTGAACATTTTATTTGAAATTCTGCCGCTTTCACGAGGAATCGAAGGAGCAAATTGTATATTTCCTCCTCCTATTTATATGTTTTACTTAACCGAGTAAAAAAACAAATAAATAAAAAATTGGGAGTGCTTTTAAATGATGTTCCATTGAAAACACTATGCAACTTTCTGTTTTAAAGTAGGTATAATAAAATCACACTATACCCGCTAGTAATAGTTAAGTACATAAAAGTGTATGATAATAATAAGGAGTCAACTTGTAAGTAGGTAGGTAGGTGAGTTATTCAGCTGTTATAAAATTCATGTTTTCGGGAAGTGATGTTATTTCAGACATAAATTGAACCAAAACGAGACTTGCAAAGTGGTTTGCCGGTAGCGAAGCAATTTCTAAAATAACGTGGTTTTTAGGAAATTTTGTAGGTGCCGGGAGATATTGTGCTGCCGGCGGCGTCGTCGTACCTACTAGCTGCGGGCTGGAAAAAAGTATAAATCACATACTGCTGTTACTACTGAAAAAGACTATCATGTATCTAGGTACCTAGGGTTTATTTTGTCAGGTACTTATTATATTATTCTATGTAGATACATCGTAGATAATGCTGAGTAGCACAATTAACGTGATAGATAATATGTATATTGCATATTGTACTTAAAAAAAAAAATGCGCACTATTCTTATTATTACTCTCACTTTTTGAAAACAGTACGGAAACTACAGATTTCTAAAAAATGAAATTACAAATTGAGAGAAGTCTATTGTATAATAACACCTTTTATTTGCTTAGCACGGCAGGAATACTGAAATAGTAAAATAAAACATAAAGGAAATCGCTACAAGTGTTATTGATGCCGCGCGCCGCCTCCTGGACCCCGCCCTGGAGCGATATATGGGGGAGGCAATATATTGAAAGTTTGTCATTCAGGAAATGTTATTCAATTTTATATGTTATTCTGTGTCCTTTAAGTTCCCTGTGACCTATATACTAGTATAGAAGTACGTAAATAAACTTTGATATTTCCTTTCATTCATAAATATAGTAGGTATACAAACTTACTGTAACAGCAAATTGTGTTAAAATAACAGCACAAAGAAACCTAAAGGGCTTCGTATTAAATAGCTTCATTATATAATTCAGTTTGTAACAGAATACTACTGATTTAGTGTAACAATTTTCGTTGAATGCAATAGATCCTTCGCATTGAACGGTACCTACTTGTAAAAAAATTAAAATAGCTATTATATTTAATAGAATTTCAGATCTTTCGAAACATTTACCTCTCAATATACCTGCAGCGATAGTGAAGTAAAAATGTGAAACGAGCTGCCGATATCGACGCAAACTTCTCCGGGAAAAGTGGAAAAAATGTCTGATTGCGAGTCTTTCAGTGAAGCTTCAGGGATTAAATGGCTCTTTCTTTTCCCGAGTGTTTTATCAAGCCCTAGTTGGCTGCTGAAGGCTTTGAAGGCTGTCGGCCGCGCTGCTATTGGAAATGACGGTAGTCGCATTTGAAATAACTATTGATTTCTTTAATGCCTTGAGTAGGTACTTATGAACTGTTCGCCTTTTTAACGTCAAATCCTACTACTATTATAAAGGCGAAAGTTTGTAAGTATGGATGTATGGATGTATGGATGTTTGTTACTCTTTCACGTAAAAACTACTGAATGGATTTGAATGAAACTTTACCACAATATAGCTTATACATCAGAATAACATATAGGCTATATTTTACGATACATTACATTACGATATAGTGTAAAATACTAATCGTGCGCAGACGAAGTCACGGGCAGAAGCTAGTTCAACAATATTTCTAAAAGATATCGATAACGGTGTTGAACGGATGTCGTTTGTGAGGTCAGATGTGCAAGGTGCTTGTTATGACTGATTTTTCCCCGTAGGTACTGCGTGTATTTATAATTTTATAATGTTTTCTACATCGTGTTGTATACCACCTACCACACGAGACGTGATAGCTCAGACTTTCTCTCCAAGTAGCATATATAATTATGAAGTGAGTCCATGAGATATACTCGTAGCATTTCAAAATAAAAGATCGGATATTTTATGTACCTACGTACCTACCTAAAACGTTAACATAACAAAGAGCTATTAAGAGAACTTAAATGCGTGAGTTGATATAACTTCCTTTCTTTGCGTGTGAAATTATGCTTTGGCATTAAATCTGTGTCTTTCGATTGGCATTCCAGATACAAAATAGCTATAATATCATGATGCTATTTCCATTATTTTAATACAATTTTGGCGCAGCAAAGTTTATAATTTCCTCCCGGGAATTCGGAAGTCGGGACGAGCCTGGCGGAGCTCGCAAAGTTAAAATGAGTTCACGCGGAACAAACCAACTTGTACTTCATCATTCATCAGATAAGGTGAAGCGGCAAGTAATGTTTTCGGATAGTAGCTGATAAATAGCGACCTGATACCATTATCTAGAGCCATACAGCTGTTGGGAATGACAGATTCCCTAATAAGGCGTTCCGGTATCAGACAGAAATTAATTTTCGTTTGCTATTTAGTAAATGAAATATTGTGTTTAAGATTTTTTATATAAATATTTATATAAAAAATCATATAAAATATTTCATTTATATAAAATAATATTAATTAAATATTCTTACTATACCTACTTATGTAGTTAAGATAACTTGCAATTATCACTGATTGGTCCAAAGAAGTTGATATTTCTATCAATAGCCTTATTGCACTAGTCTGAGCACCCCCCTTTATACTCTAGTGGGAGTTGGGAGTAGGGGTTATCAATAATGCTACGTGATACAGACTCGGTCGGTTTCACTTAATCCTGTGATGGGTTGAAGGAGTGCGGTCAAGCCTTTCGATATTGTTCATATTTGGTTTGATAATTGGAAATGTTTAATCCCCCGCAAAAATGTTTCATTCGGAATTATATGCAATATACGAAATTGCTTTTATATTAAATCTTCCAGTTCATAAATCAGGCAGGACCAGGTTGATATCATAAGTGGAAGAATTAAATAAAGCCTTTATATACTCGTATAATAATAATCATATGGGAATTTTAATTGATTACAAAAGGTTAGGTATATACAGTGAAACTTGTTTAAGAGGGACCTGGATAAGTGAAAAACCTCCATATCTGGAACACATGCTGAGGTCCCGGCACCTTGGCTATGAATTACCTCTGTTAGTAAGACAAAAGCAACCTCTTTATCTGGGATAAATTATTTCTATTTTCTTGTCATAATTACCTCTATAATTGAGAAGTCGCGTGTATTTATCTCTGTAACTGGGATAAAGTCAGTAGGTACACATAGGCTACCTCGGACCTCGGATGTCTCCTCTCTCTTTTACCTACTCGAACTTCTCTAAATCGGCCCTAATATAACTTAGTTCTAATGCGGTTTCTCTATTAATCGGGTATTTATTTAAAAAAGACCAAAACGAGGACAAAGTCTTTATTATTACGAAAAAAAACTAAAATTAACGTCAGTGCCAGAATCAGTAAAATAATCTGCCTCCAACTTTTAATAATTTTGTAAACGTCAACAACGAATTATTAGTTTCAGGAGAACTGTCTTTAAACCACATTTTTGATATTTTTTATGGAAAATACTGAATTGTTTACAAAATAAATACGTTGCTTTATTGAATACACCTCTATAACAGAGATTATCTTTTTTCTTACCTCTCTTAATGAAACCCTCTGTAAATGAGACAGGTATTTTTTTATACCTACATATCTGGGACACTGCGTAAGTGGAATACCTCTTCAAGTGAGACTAATTTACAGGTCCCTTGGAAGACCCAGTTAACCAGGTTTCACTGTAATATATTTGATGTTCAGCGCCACACCTCGTGTAACTTATTTCTGAACATTACACTTTCTAATTCACGTGCCTAATGATGGTTTCCCCGCTCATTCCGAGTAATGATAAAGATGGAAGACTGACCTTGGCATTTCAGTCCGGGCGCCAAGGTCACCCCTTCCGTGTCCGCTCAGCTGATTCGTTCCTGACGATGACGAATCGCTCCAGATTAGGGGCTTAGTCCGGGTAATGGAAAATGTTCCCGAACATGAGCAAGTAAATCATCTTACCCGTATAATCTATTTAAAAGTATTTTTATTTGCCTTCGTTCCTTTTTCCATGAAGCCAGAGCATACTATCGTATACCTAAAATAATTTGTTGGTCGTGTATTGTTAAATCTAATATTTTCTGGTTTCTGAGCTGCTTGTGAGGTCCTAAACAGAGATTTCATGAAAAAAGAGTACTATTTGAGAAATTGAACACCTCCACCACCTTTAAATCTTTTTTATAGACATTCATATTTATTATAGTGGATTAGATAGGAAATTATCGATCGACTACACAATGACATAATATACATCTCCTTACTTACCTATGATCGTTGTTCGCTAACGGGTTTCAGGTTACAAGTCCTTTTTATACCGATACTATGAGATCTCGGTTCCAATTAGGCAAATCGAATCGAATAGAACCTTTAAAAACTATCTATCTCTTTTTCATTAACTTTATTTCGGAACTGCCATCTCTCTCTAGCCAACCCTCGCGTGCTAAGGTCAACCCTTTGAAATGACGACACAATTAGATTTGACGTCTTGTATTGAGTTGTCGTGAATACAGATGAAGCAATTGGGGTTTTGTTGCGCCATCTTTGAGGTTGGAATTGGGAATCGAAATATCAATTAGCGATTTTTCGAGCCATGTTTCATTTTCCATTTGTTATTTAGATGACTTTGTAAATTTTAGTTTTTGTTGGCGGATTAATTATAATACTCGTAACTGTTGCGCGGTAGCCGATATAGTATAAATGTTGCTTCGATATAACTAGTCTTAAAACGTACAGTTTATAAATTTTTATATAAAATTATGAAAGTTGCTGTTTCATTGGCTACCTGAGTGCTTTAAATGTACACTTTTCATTTCGCAAGTTACGTATTAATTTACGCTAGAATAGTTTAATTAAATGTGACGAAATATTTTTATTCGTGAAATTTATTCGATATTATTTACAGTTAAGTATCTGTATAACACAGTAATTATTTTTTAATCAACTATCATTTCGGACAAGCTTCGTAATATCACTTGTACATTACTTATTTTTTAATAACTTACTATTAAAAATATATGTTTATTACATCAATCAATTTTGTATAGATGAAGATGATCTAATTGAAAAAGAATTAGGTTACTTAATCATTTCTGATGCCTACGCGGTTATTACACAATGCACGAAACGTCAGCCAATAAAATAAAATACGTGAGTTAAATCCGTTTACGTTCGTTTCATTCCAATAGGTTACTTGTTCACTATCCCGGGATAAATAATAAAATAACTAAAAGGAAAAAGCAATAGAATACTGAATTCTCGTATCAGACTTAATTCGAGAATAAAGTATAAAGTTAAGAGAAGTCTGCCATGAATAATATACAACGTAGATACTAGATACCCACACTTAACTACCACGTAATATATTTTAACTATATTCTAGATAGCGTTCTAGTAACTACAGTTGCAGATCAGATCCCGGCGGCCGCTAGTACGTCGTAAAGACGTATAGTAGTTGTATAACGGTCGCGAAGACGGCTTCCGTTCTCGAGTGAACGTTACGTTATATTGAATGTGGATTTAGTACTTCTACAAGGTTTTGTGTTGTGTAGAATAAAATTACTATTGCATTTTTAAGAAGGAAAATTTACTTGTATTATTTAATACTAAAAAGATTTATTCAAGCATGTTAGTGTAGCATAATTTTATTTTCCTTGCTGGTGGATTTTTTGAAAAGATTCCCTTTGGCTCTTAAGAGCAAATATTAGATTTTTGTTTTTAAAATCAATGTTATACGAAATGTTTTCTACCTAGTACAATATGTGAACATTATAAAAAGATTAAAAAGTAAATATACTTTCCTACCTACTTAGGTGGAAAGAAAAGTACATGAAAACCATTGTTGCATAAGAAGAGAACTCTATTAAGTAGAACCATTGCAGTGATTCAACTCCATATTTCAAAGGAATCATAATTTTATAGCAAAAATCTTTTCACTGAACAAGCGCCTAGAACTATTATACGAGCAAGAAATTTCAACTTTCTGTCAATGCAAACGGAAAATTTTAAATGGACTTAATCCCATAATGAATAAAGTTCTCTTTTGAATAGGTTCAAGCTGGGTTTAAGAGGGATGAAAAGTGGACAATGGCCTTTTGTGTATAAGCCTTTATGGTTATAAATGATATTGCAGAGTTTACTTCATAGCCGCCTTTTTAAAAAGATTTTGCAGTGCTTTTGAATTTAAATTATTTTAAATGTTTGGTCTGTATAAAAAAAACAACGTGACCAAGTTTTAATAAAATAGGTAGACAACAACGCCAAATAAATTTTGCTCTGGCATAGATTTTATAATTAATTGTAATTAATTATGTGTGCTAATAAAATACATTCTAGGTTTACTAGTAGAATAAAAATTAAGTAGGTACTATGTAAGAAATGGATAGGTACCTATCCCAAAGATTTTTAGGTTCTAAAAACAAAGCCTAAAATTCCAGTAGCAGTTCATAAATAATGTAAATCTTACCTTTCTTACATACCGCCCTGTTTCTAAAAAATCCCTAGATCCGTTACTACTTTACACACTAAATTGTACCCTGCAGCACCGTAATAAAGCTTCAAATCCAACGTCTGGTTTCGGATCGTAAAAATCAGTCGATACTAGGGCAGTAAAGTTTATGTCGCTTACGGTTGTGAGCAAAATTGCAAGTCAAGTTGCAAGCTTTAGAGAACACACATAAATAAGTATTAAATGTTCACTACGTTGTATCGATCGGTATCCGTAATCAATACCATTAATTTAAATGGCAATGCAAATATTATTATCACATTATCGATACAGACAATATCAGTAAAAAGCGGGTCCCAGTAGGACTTGAACCCACACCTATGCCTTAACATGAGGCAGTGTAGGTACTTCCAATTACACTATGAGCGCCACTCATTACCAAATATCATTGAGACACGCATAATAATACTATTTATTTAATCTTACAACAATCGACACGTTTGGTGATGTGTCAAACACGACCTGTCAAAATTCAGCAGTTTTCTTCTGACCGTTCTATCGTTCATATCAATATAATATTTTGTATTTTTTCCATTATTTCTTAGGTTTGTTTTGTGGGAAAGAAATAAGCATATCTTAGTTTATGTTAGGTACCCATCTTAAAAATATAAGAATAGGTTTTGTAGGATATCATTTTAACTCATATCAGATTAATTTGTAACACGAAAACAATTTAGTTTTCCTTTTCAAATGTAATATGATTTAGTCTGTAGACTTCATGGCTGTGTTTGAAATGTTTGAGCTCTGAAACTTGTTGTTCCATCCACTCCCCGCTTTTACCCTAATTATGTCGGTGTAATTGGTGTTGGTAGTTATCAACTAGCACGTCGTTCCCACTGGATCTCACCTTTTTCATAAATAGATTTTGCAATATGACGATTACATAAATTATGTCAAAAATAACTTATGTACCTAATCATCTTCTTCGGAAGCTTTTCTTAACGAAATCAAACTAAAGTAACAATAGTCTAATACCTGCCAAGACAATATTGCATGAACAACCTAATTTCTTTGACAGACGCAAACTTGTATTTACTTTAATTGAAACAGTCCTTTTCAGAATTCATTTCGCCGCTCGTGTTCGTGTTACTTCTTCCTTTGAAACAAATTTAACCTCTTTATTATATTCCGTATTTAAATTTAAATCTGTTTTAAAACGAGTGCAATTTTAATGATGCCCCAAATAAACGAGATCTAGACCGAATGCAGTTATTAACGACACCGCACTTATGAAAGCTGCAAAATATTAAAATAAAATGCTGCTGAATTATGTAAGTAACTACGAGTTCAAAAGCGGTAGCAGCTCCTACACAAAAGCAAACATGTAGTTTGTTTTTTAATAATTGCTAACATCAATTAATAGGCCTAGGACTTTAATAGAAAATACATTTGTATTTAACAATTAAAACTAGTACTGTGATGTGTTATGCGTTGTTACTGATTAGTCTGTGTGTTTTAACTTCATCATCATCATCATCATCATCAGCCCATCGCAGTCCACTGCTGGACATAGGCCTCTCCAATTGCACGCCACTTTGCTCTATCTTCGGCTGCTTGCATCCAGCTCCTGCCAGCCATCTTACGCGAATCGTCACTCCACCTTGCCTGAGGACGTCCTACACTACGCGAGAACGTGCGTAGTAACTTATTAAATATCAAATCCCTTTCAAACTTTAATGTCTCACTAATCCAACACTAATTTAATGGATTTTATTGGAATTTTATGATAATATATTACCTCATACATAAGAATAACACATAATTATAAAAACATTATGTACCTACTAATCATTATAAAGTTACTAAATCATAATAAAATCGCTTTCACCTGTTACTTGTTAGACATTCGTAAAACGATGTCGTGTCCGCACTGTATTTGAATATAACAGACTGCATGCGGGTTCATGTTTAACATCACGTAATAAAAATGTTCTTAATTGCTATGAGAAATTCAGATTCAAATTTAGCAGAACCAGTTATCCGTCCAGTTAATAAATAGGTGCAAAAATCCCATTAGAAGGCATCAAAACTTTTGTAACCTTGTTTTAACATAAAGCTTAGATTAGATAGTCAAAACAAAGAACAATATGAATTAATAATAGACTACGACATATCAAATTTAATGTCAACAAAGTAGGTTAAGGTTAGATACAAACTAAGTACTTACTTAGTTAAATAACAAAAGTGAATTTGATATTGTTTTTGAATTTGTGCACACTAATGGAAAAACTGAATAGGACTACGAAAACCTTAAATAACATATTGTTAGAAACAAACACTTATCACAATTTAAGTATATCAATATTTTAAATCAGATCAACTGTGAGCTAGTACCTAATTAATTATTTCTTTAAAATTAAATTCAATCCAGTATAAAATAAACAAGTGCCATCGAAGCATTGGATGGTAAACAGTAAATAGCGCGGCGGTGAGTGCAAGCAACGCCCTAATCAAGCCGTCAGTCTGTCGTGAACCCGCCGGATTGCATTAAACACATCTGCGACTGATTGCGAGGACCCGCCAGCACGGCTCCGAGTAACGCCTTTACACAATGCTATGTACATAAATGTACCTAGTATTTGATAAACTAAAACTTAAACAATAATTATTTCTGACGCGTTCACAGTTGTCACTCATTAGATTGAAACAGTTATAACGGAATTAACTCACGTATTTAAATCTATTTGTGGACGTTTCAGAGTTCACATTTACGATATTTATAGTCAACTGAACAGGTGATAGTCTAAAGTGATTTAACATTATGCAAACTACCTTATAAATAACTTACGAATAAGGTAATAAGAGGTCAACATAAAATCCATAACCCTAGTAACAGATGTTTTATCCCAAGGTCTCGCGTTCCAAACATTTACTCGTTGCACAATTTTCGGAGTGAAATCTTTTCCTTAAATACCAATTAAAAACATTTTGTGGATGCACTCGCGCCGTGGACGAGCGCTGCGCTGCTCTGCGCTGCTCTCTCCGGGCAACGGGGTCGAGTGCCATTCTATTACATTTTTAATTAGCCGGTTTAAGTTCAAGTGGAAAATGTGTGGAAAAATAAGCGAAAATAGAGAGGAAAACTTGTGAAAATGTTTTATGGAACGGTTATTGAAAACGGTTGTCTCTTACTAAATGTCCCTCTTAAATGCAGTTTGCTGTCGTCTTTTTAATTAAAGTTTTTAAAAGATTCTTTTTATATTACCGACTGTTGCGTAATCTACGGTATTTCGGTATTTTTTTTTTCCCAGAAGAATGATTATCAAACTAATGTGTTACTTTCTATTCAATACATAATGTTTTTTGGATTGTGGCGCATTGGAATAACTCGATCTCCGACATGTTGTGTGTTACTAAAGTCTTTTAATGAAAAGTAGCACAAAAGGGATAAAGGCAAGAAACTCTCGGCTCCAGAATCCAATAACGCCGAGGAACCGCCGAACAAATTAATATTAATTGCGTCTGTCTCTCTCACCACAGACCATAAATTACGAGACAAAAGACGGGCTGCTAATAAAAGGAAAGGAAGTGCTAACGCTATATACCTAGGAACCCTGTCGAGGCCCTTAATGAGCTAGACGCCAGTCCTTTCAATTTAGATACTAATGGTGCCGTATCGATGGATATGTAGCTCATCCCTATCCCTACTAATATTATAAATGCGAAAGTAACTCTGTCTGTCTGTCTGTCTGTCTGTTACGCTTTCCCGCTTTAACCTCTCAACCGAATTTGATGAAATTTGGCACAGACAATCTTTAGACCCTGAGAAAGGACATAGGCTACTTTTTAACCGACTGCAAAAAAGGAGGAGTTCCACACGGACGAAGTCGCGGGCAGAAGCTAGTAGTTATATAAAGATGTCCTGTTTGAATAGTATAAATCTGTTGTAACTGTTTCATTGCAATCTGTAATAACCGGGAAGACAACAGAATGTATAAATAAATACCATTCTACTGTTTTGCTTGTTATATAATAGGTACTTCTTTACATTCACCGCATACTGTCGTCCTCGCTGGTACGCGTCACGAGACTCTCCATACACATTACCTTAAATCGAGCATTTTAATTAAATGAGACATCGAGAACACCCCAAATTAATGAACCACTGCTGCGTTGTTTATCGCGCGATTCGTCGCGTCGTTGTCGTTAATAGCACGATTTGTCGTGTCGCTTTCGTTAATCGCTTATTTTGTAGCTGCAAAGTATTAACAATAATGTGAATAAACTTAGTTACTTACTTGATTTATTTTATATTTACATAGATTTTTTTTAACTAGAAGCTAACTCATAGACAGGGAATTCAAGACATCAATATTACACGACGCCATCAACCACACACTCCAAACTTTAATGTCCAACACTTGGAAATTTCCACATCATTTCCTTTATAAAGTTTTCTTTTGAAATTCAAGTCCGTGTTAAAAGTTGAACAAAGTGTTAGATGAGCTCACTCAGGGCGGAATATCGACAGGATGGTGTTTCGAGGCGTTTGTGAAACTGTCAGCCACGCGGGGGCTTTGTTGGTAGCTCATGTACTGACAGTAGAGTGTCGAAATCCTCCTCGGAATTTACTGAATACATTTTTTTTTTCTTTGTTTGTGAGTAGACTTTCTTAGGGGTAATTCAAGACAATTAATTTGAATTCAATTTTACAGAAGCGATGTTAAAACGAATAGACCGCCAGAACATTTCACATCAACGTAATCTTTCTTCTTTAGGCACTTTGTAGTTTACCATTTGCTACGACGATCTAAGGCACGTATGATTAGACACTTGCGTTGGCCTTTGTGCCGTAACGAGGCAGTCTCGACTGCCTTAACGAACGCGCTCTCAAGGCCTCGCGTATAATTTGATGTCACACGCAGCCTCCGAGTTAAAGGACTTACGACTGTAGTTTGAGTGTTCCCTTAGGTACTTGTGAGAAATTTCTGCCTGTTAATAATTACTCACATATTTATATACTAAATACCTAACAGGTCACAACACATTTTGATGAATTTCGCTAACAAAGTTCCTATATTATTTTGTCAAACTTCTAAATTGGTTTTCTGACATAGTTCCATTTACCCTGTATGCTATATTGCAGTAAAATTGCATGTCAAACTCAGCGAGGCAGTGTTCAAGGTGCGTGCAAAGATTGATAAAACGTGCTACCTACTGGTAAACTAATACGAAGTGTTATAGGTGCATGGGCAGAATCATTATGCTTCTAAATACAGAATGACAAATTTAACGGAAAAAAAATAAACTAAACATACACTACATTTTATTTGTTTGCACATAAACCACATGACGAGATATGTCGTAGCTGAGTCTTAAGTTTTTTTAACTTGTGTTGAATTAACACATTGTGATACGTACAATATGGAAACCATGATTTGCGTGAAACCACCAAACACGCCATCCTGAATCAGGATCACCTCTGTAGAGTATTGTTTCCGGTGGGATAATTGTAGGTTACATTGTTATTATTAAAAGCCTCTATGTGAATAATGGGCTGTTCAGTGTTTATCTTTCTTTTATTATGTCTCCGAGCGCTAATCTTCAATCTTTTCTGTTCATCATTTTCGGCCACTTCTGAAGATAACAGTGAGTGGCGCGACCTCCTTTTATTTTCCCTAATGGCTCTTGGATTTTCTTCTTACATTTGTTTGCGAATGTTCTTAATAATTTGCTTTATTAACATTATATCAGTACATAGGTTCTGCATTATCTACTTTTGACTTGTTTGTTTTATGAACTGAATGGACTTTCTTTAAAAAATATTTTTTGATAAGCAATCAAATAAAAAAAAGGATTATTGAAAACACTGTTATTATATTTTGTGGATATTCCAGCAGACACAGCAGAAATAAAGCGTAGATAATATAAATTTACATTATCTTATTTTCATTCATAAAAATTGTTTTGTTACAGGTAAGGGCACAGAACCTTTCTTCTGTTCAGTAATTGATATTAAATAAAGGTATGAGAATTTTTCGGCGCACTGGAAATGTAATTCTAAGATCGAGGCATTAGGTTTCTTTTGCAGCAATTCTTTTTCAAGAACATTTTGTAAGGAAATTCAATTATCTAATAGAATCGCATTATACCTGGCGGTGTTCTTTGCAGCTTTACCTATCTCTTTTATTATTTATTTTGTCTTCAATAATCCATTAACTTAGGGTACGTACGTATTATATTTTAGTATTCTTAAAGAATTCGTCTTTAAGTTTTTTCTTTAGCTGTCAAATAAATTAAATGAGAATGTCACCGGATTAGTGGTCTAACATTCACCGTAATTGTGAAGTCACTAGCTGGATTCTTGATATTTTTGCATATTATAACGAACTTAAAAGGTTAAGTGATCTTTGTTCTATTCTTAGTTGAGAAAAATAAAACTTACGATTCTTCACTTCAACAATTCCTTATATTATTACCTCCCGTCTCCATACGGAGTCGGAACTTATTAGTTGGGAGTCTTGAGTGGCTCTCGCAGTTTGTTCTAGATGTTCTAGGTATTTCCATATATTTCAAGCACTTTGGAGGGAGCTTGAAAGTTCTCGAAAGTTCCCGGTCGAAGGCTCTCCAGGTTTTAGTCTGGATTAGTGTACAATTTATAAGCAGAACAACAATTTGTGATACTTGCATTCTATTTGTACCGAAATTCCAATTCCAATTTTGTGACGCGATACTCGTAAATAGATTAGGTCCATTTCTAATGTCCCTTCTAACTCCTTCACATAATTCATCAAACTTAGTATAGCTATTTTCGCATAATACAGTCGTAACAAACAAACAACAGACACTTTCGCGTTTATAATAGGTAATGTTAAGGATATAAGAAAAATAACCATATCACATAATCCGCCTGAGTAAAGCCTGAAATAAATAAATCATCATCTATTCCTTCCATTTATCCAGCGTATCAAACATCTACTTGGAACTAGCTCGGTCATCGTGAAATGGGCCCAAGGTCAAGAACAAAAGTCCGTCAATGTCTGTCACCACATTTTCCGCGCTGGCATCTCTGCGGTGAACTTAAAGCTCGTCGCCTAAGAGCTTCCAACTAGTGCTTGCAACTTGATAACTTAGCAGATGGGGCCGACAGCTTTGTTTAGAGCTTTTTGTTATTAAGTTTCATTGTTTGACTTGAGACTTGTTTATGTTTGACTTAGTTGGGCGGGTTCGGGAGGATATTGTTCTCCTCGGCTTCATACGGCTTCAGTGGAGATTAGCGGAATGTTGGTTTAACCTTATTTTGTGAAGTGCTGAGTAACCTACGATTCATTTAATGGGTGCGAGTTGATCATCCCCTATCTACAGTATTATCTTTATTTGTTTGTTTGTGATACAGCTGACTTTGTCTCTTACATCCCTATATATTATTTATAATAGTTTATTTTTTTCTTTAATCTATACTAATATTATAAAGAGGATAGCTTTGTACCTATTTTTGTATGTTTGTAATGAATAGGCTCAAAAACTACTGGACCGATTTTAATCATTCTTTCACTGTTGGGAAGCTACGTTCACCCTGAGTAACATAGGCTATAGATTATTTTGAAAAAAATTAGGGATCCGTGCGAAGCCGGGGCGAACCGCTAGTAAAAAATATAGTTACTAAATATTCTATTCAATAATTCTGGACTATTAAAGTTTTCAACTACAAACAAAAGGTTCATCTGTATAATCAATAAATGCCGTGAAAGCCTCCGCGGCGTGGATCGTTTTTCGTCTATTTTTAACTGAAACCTTAGTCTTTTGTGAACTTTACTTGCCCTTTCCAAGGTGTTTCGTTTCTAAGGTAAAACACAATGAACACCCGGCTCTGTTTACTAAATAAGTACCTACTTAAATTTACAATAATGTTACGAATTATATTAATAACTTATTAAATGCTTAAATTGCAAGATCCTAGCGAGAGATAGAAAAACCTGGCAAAAGCTATGAAACACTACAGAAGAGGACTTTTGTCCAAGGACTTTTATTCTAGGTATCTTATAGTGCTTCATACAAATATTAGACATTCAAAATAATTATTATTACATTGTCCTTTGTCCTAGTCGCCTCACACAAAGGTGTCGAGTTAACAAGTCTTCGCTGGGTTAAGTTTCACTTAGTAATTCAACCCTAACTTTGAACTACAAGTTTAAGTTACACTATACACGAATATATGAATAATCAAAATGACCTGAAATGCCGCTTTGAAGATCGAGGTGGAAATATTCTTGGAAAAAATGTCTTTGGTGCAATTGTCCGATCGTTTGAAAGGATCTAATCTATTTCTTTTTTTTTAATATGTCATATGTCAGATACTGGACAGACTAAAACAACTCTTTCATAATTTTCTGATGGTACTTGATTTTTTTAATTTTTTGTATAAAATAGCTTTCAAGCTTTTTTCTGCTGCCAAATATTTTTCGGAATGTTAAAAAAAGAATACTTACTTGTAGGTATGCGTGGTTATTATATTATACTCCTACTATATTATATTTTTTTAGTATTCCCTTAAATCAAGAGGGAACACTATCCCCGTCGGCTGTCACTCCTCGTGATTTATTTCAGGTCCTCTTTCTACAACACATCCACGAGCCTGTACACACACATAATTGATGGCGGAGTGTGGGCGGGACACATTTTTACCTTTACATCGTCATTACATTATCTTGTGCCTATATAATTATAGTATAAGTACATAGGTACTTGATTATTTTTTCGTTTTTGGGTTGAAACTTTCTTATATTTATTTTAAGATTCAAATAAAAAAACGTGAGTTAAATCCATTATACTTACTTAATTGTTTGATTCCAATGTGCAAAAACCGCGAAGGCTTCAGAAATTATTATTCTATAACCTACTATCTTGGCTCCAAGACAAGTGCCAATTGATAATAGCAACAAACGAATCGAATGAAAATTTGTATTGGAATGACAGACGAGAACGAAACGTCACGTGGTCTCTTTTCGGTTGCAAATATCAGTTCCATACAATTTTGCATTAATTTCGTTTGGTTACCATAGGGGCCTATAGCCCAGGTATTCGATTGAAATAATTTATTACAAGCGGATAAGAGGCGTCTTTAATCTGGCCCCGCCGCCGCGCCCCGCCGCTTTGTTCTGGCCTTTTCGCTTGTAAGCGCTTCCAGGTAATCGACCGGTGTTAAGTTGATTGAGGTCAAACGAAAGAGGTTTCGGAGGGAACATGAAGGGCACTCGATATGGAACTATATGTTACAGAACCTGGGTAAGTAAATCTTTATGTACAGTTTTATGAATTGCCTATCAACTATCTGTATGACACAATCTATTCAGTATGCAATGAATGCAGTAACTGCATTAGTCTTGAAATGCATAACAATCCAATATACGCGAGTTAAATCCGTTAAAGTTGTTTTATTCCAGTGTGTGATTCTGCGGAAGTAGTATAAGAAATTACTAAGTGAATATTATGAGGCAATTTCCCTGACTTCCATTGAAGCTACTTCTACAGTAGCCTTTACAATTTGAAGTATAATATAAAACCAGTTGTAGCTATTAACAAATCTGTCGTCTCATTACAGAAGCATGTTGAAAGCTACTTTTTCAGTTCGCCGCCGACAGCTACAAATTATATAAAAATTCAAATGTTGACCTCGTTTGCAAGCGCCGCGTATTTGTGTCGAATTTCATTAAAATTAACACGAATGTGCTTAAAGGGGGCAATTCTTTCAACGCATATCATGCGTGAATTATTGCATGTCACCCGTCGACGGCATATTTCGATTATGTTTACATGTGAGATCAGTACTAATTCATTTCATTTTACTTTGAAGGGATTTAAGATTGAGATATAGGTATAGGTAGCTAAAATATGGGAAGAATCTAATTTTTGAAAGTCGTCAAATGATGGCATGTCTATTAATTTTTTTAATTGCTTAAATTTTTTGAGAAATTCAAAGTCGACAAAGTCAATAATTATCACTTTGAATTTGGATTCTTTTGAATTCGAATTCACCTGTAGTAGAGATAGTCCCCGCTCTGAATAATTACTCTTTGTGACGTCACGGGTAGCGCTCCTGTTTTGGCAAATCGCTTTCGTCATTAAAAGTTGAAAACTTTCCGTCAAATTGAAAATGTTGAGAGGAATTTAAATGCTACTGCCTAGGTAAGCACTTTTTATTTTATTGCTTCGGATGGCTGCTTTCACATAAAAGGGGCTTAAAGTTTTACTGTTTTAGGACATTTATCAGATTTGTGTTACTTAATTATATTAATATATATATTAATATATAAAAATATTATTATAGTGTAGTACTCCAAAACAAAAATCGAAAACTCGCAAACTTGTTCATCATCCATCATCGCACGGAGGTCAGCCGTCAACTCTCGACGAATGTTTCTTGAGCAAAGTTCGTTACTAACCGAAATAGCAATATAGCCTTTTTTATCTTCTTCATAGTAATAACACTGTCTTAGCAATAAAGATTTTTACGCCATTTCCCTTAGAAAGTTATCCTGACAACCAGCCATATTTTTATAGGCAAAACGCTTTAACGCCAAATATTTTAGGGCTGGTTGCTGAATAATATTATTATTTGTTCATGAATTCGTTGATGTGTTTTCGAAAATAGCTCCAGCAATTTCATCTTTTTTGCATGATAGGAGTTTTGGAGATAATAAATCTTCGGGATAAAAATATTATCTACAGTTATTAAAACTGGATCGTGCCGATACGAAAGTATAATAAAAAAAAACCGGCCAATTGAGAGTTGGACTTGCGCACGAAGAGTTCCAAACGACATGAAATCATATCTGTTGCTTACCTAAATATTTATTTTATCTCGGGTTTTAGTACTTTGAAAATTTTGACTATCACGGTTTATGAGATATAGTCTGGAGACAGATGGACGGACAGCGGAATCGCAGTAATAGGCTCAAGTAATATGGGTCCTTTAGGTACGGAATCCAAGAAAATAACAAATAACTTAGTAAAATTCAAAGAATACATAGAATCCAATACATATTATTACATTGAAATGACGGATAAATTTAAACAAAGTGCTCTAGCGTTAGAAGCTTGTCGATTATTTAAAGGATATTCTGTGGTTATAGACAAAATGGTACATACGCACGTTTGTTTAAAATTGATTATTCCTGAACAACAGCAGATGACGTAGTAAATGTTTTAACTACACAAACGTTAACTTAACAGTCTCGTTTTAAACTACAACGGGTTTATTAAATAAATCACGGACCACGGGCCGCAACTCGAACTAACTCGATTTACACGCCGCACTAACTTTAGGCTTCTAGTATTAAATTTTGATAATCCCGCCGGCCCCTTCCACTAAATGATGTAAGTAGTTAACGGAACCAGTTGCTGTTTAAATGTATAGCGAATGTACTTTTCTTCAGTATTCCCACCACCTCTTAATACCTCTAGTAGGTATGTATTAAAATTAGGTAGTCAGATTTTTCAATCCACAGTTCCCAAAATCCATCCCAAAGACGTTACCTATGTTTAGGACACAAAATAATTAAGAAAGTGTTTATATAAAAAAAAGTTCAAGCTTACTAAAACATTATATAGGCAAGTTGTATAACTTTCTCTTAGAGACGAAATCAAAGCCGTCTTTAATTTTTTATTACAACTAAAACCTTAAGTAGCTTCAACATTTCTTGTTGTTTTGCCGACGATAACATAATAAAGTAAGTTTTAATCTTCACTCGAGAATCCTCTTTGAAGGTTGAATCAGTGATGAGCTATGAAAACTTCACTTTTCCTAACAAATACACGGGAACTTTGCTCTTGTCAAAGTTCCCGTGATGTTCCGAGATTTAGGCAACACGTTTATTTACTGTGAGCTCGTCACCTGGGGAACTTTTGAAGAACACTTATGAAGCTTAAAATATAACCACCGGCACCGGCGCAGCAGGTTGAAAGGAAATGAATTGACGTAAAGATCCTGATAGGATTTCTCGTCATCTCTCGAACTACGGACGTAAACACAATGACAAGCTATAACCACACTAGAATAAGCGTTATGCGAATGTTAAATCGTCATTCTCTGTCATTCTTTAATACATATTTCTTTCAGTATCTTTAGCCTGACACAAGATGTCTTTAGTTGAAATCTGCTATAGATTCCGAATCAAAGTTAGAATCAGTGCATTCCTGATTCAAAGCGGGAACTACGTTCGGAAAATTTTGAAATAATACTACTTTTTATGACCGTCTATTGAAATAATATTAGAGATTGGTGGAGCCGCAGCTGGTCGGGAACTTTTTCAATTTCACCTTAATCCAGATTACGGCGCCGTATCCCGAATTATTCCTGGATATGTTCAATATGTTAGCATTTTCAATCAAAACTGTTGGAATTTCGGCTGCTTCTTAGCGTTCGTGACATCTTATATTAGGTATCTAGCCGAGCTATATGATATTTGCAGTTTATCTAGGTATTTAAAAATTAATTGAAATGAAACAACTTTAACGGATTTAACTCGCGTATTTTATTTTATTGGTTGACCTTTCGGAGCCTTTACAGATTCTATAATCATAGCACGACTGAGCTGACAATAGTCTTATGCTAAAGTTGCGCGAGTTAAATCCGTTAAAGTTGTTTCATTCCAATGTATATTAACCGCAAAGGCATCAGAAATGATTAGGTACTTAGTAAAAGTTGGAAAAATAAAATTATAACTAGATGTACCTACATAATTATGTTCTGACAAATAAATTATCTTTATCTTTATCCTTATAAGAAGAGAATAAATTCGTAAATTCGAAATTTACCGGAATCCTTTAGTGTAGAATCACACCTAATTTTTTATTAAGGCTTCACGGGTTTCGTCACGATTCGTGACGTGGAGATATAATTAGAATAATTTTCTTAACTTGAGCATAACGCTCATGTTGCAAGATGACGTAGCATGTTAGAAGAATAATGACACTGTATTATATTACCTAACATATAAACAAAATGTCTTTTGTAAAATTTGTGAAGAAATAGGTTACAAATTCAATTTGCCTTTACCTGTGTTTTGTCATATGAAGCTTCGTAAAAAGAGATGAAATATATTGAAACTTTTCCAATTCCGTCGCAATCCGGTTCTCGATTAGAACGCGCGAAGGCTTGTTTATTTGTATTTGGATAACAGCTTCATTGAGTTATCGCAGCGGAATGTAATCAAGAGATTGATTTTCTTCGTTCTTTTATTGCTGTTGCAGCAGAGGTCGATAGAAAAAAAAAACAGTCATCGTATTAGGCGCCCACCGCTGCACTTAAGAATTTCATACAGATAACTACAGAAAAATAAAAGAGTGGTTCCTTACCGTTCACGTTCAACGGTTTTCAGGGAATCTGACCAAGTCTTCATTAACTAGTCGCGGTAGATGTCGTCCGGCGCGGCAAAGAAGCGCTACATGTACCAATCGATTTGACAGTTGCTGTCATTGAAATTTCAAGTTTTCCTTAATTTCCTTATTTCCCGTAGGTACAACTTTATAAGTGTTTTCTTACAAAAGCACCTTCTCCTGATCATAACAATGGCAACAAAAAATGCGACATCGATCCATCCGTTTTTCGTGTAAAAATAAGAGCCATTATTTTTGTTTCGTATATTGCTTGAAGGAATTCAATACAACAGGAAAGTTTACAAACTCCCGGTCTGGTTTTCAATATCCATTCGGTTGGTATATTAGTTTCAAAACAAGCTATTGCAGTCCCGAAACGGCGTTTATCTCTGTCTGAGCAAACACCGCTGCACCGGCCGCGGCTGCAGCTGCATGCAACTATTCATAAACGCTTAGCGGCTTATGCGCAGTGCACGGCTTCCAAACACCCGCTCTATTGGACGATACTAGATACTACTGAAATAATTAAATTTCAACTGACGTGCATATAAGTGTACTTACATTTCATATACTATCTAAGCACTGTGAATGCATCAAGGTTTAAAACCAAATGGTTTATATTCTGTTGAAATACAACAATATCATATCATTGGAATGAAACAACTATAAACGGATTTAGCTGGCGTATTTTATTTTATTGGCTAACGTTTCGAAAACTTTACAGTTCCCATATTCGTAGCACGACAGAGCAAACGATAGTCAACGCTAAAGGGATTTATACAATAATTTATACAATATTTTTATATAGTTGTTTCATTTCAATGTGTAATAACCGTGAAGGCATCATATTTTTTTTTAATATCATATCATGTTTGGTTTCCTCTTTCTGTCATGACGTTTTCAAATTACGCAATATTTATCATCATCTCAAATCTCAATGCCTACCTTTATTTATAATAATGACAAATGCTAAAGCTCGTTTGATTAAAAATTCAATAAGTAATAACTAAAAATTAACAACGAGTTAAACTCGAATACTGTATTTACAGTATATTCTGTATTCGAAGGCTTAGGCGTCGAATTCGGGTCGTTTTGGATTGCGGTTACGCGGAGCGAGGTTTGTATTCGGCTTACGCCTCGCGTCGCGTCGTGGAAGACGACGACATTTTCAAAAAGACTCGGTGAAGAATGAATTGGCTTCACTAAAGATCAGTGTCGCGGTATACTTTATCTCACGACAACTGATTATAGTGTCCTAGCGACGGAAACCTGTCTTAGTGAATTTGAAGATGGTAGTGCTAAGTAGTTTTGTGATTAGTGCCTATTTATTTCAATGTCAGAAATATTTTTGTGGTAACACGCTTCGTCGAAATGTAGAAATATCTACATCAAGCTTCGTCTTAAAACATAAATATCACACACACACAAAAATTTTTGTAGTGATATCACTTCTTCTTTTTACTATAACTCAAGAATGACTAAACCGCTTTGGCTCAAAATTGGTGTGGAAGTAGTTTGAGCTAGGAGACGGATATAGGTCTTTTTAGTCCGTTCCCGTAATACACGACATAATACGTGGTTTAATAGCAAAAGTCCCGTCTCGTCTGTGTATTATGCATTATCATAGAGGGAGTTTAGCTCTGTTTTACTATAATTTTATTGTGGTTTCAAGGCTTCGTTTATTATTTTAGTGCTTTTCTGTCTGTCTAGAATAAAGACAGTTTACGGCCGCGACACCCGGCACCGCGGCTGCAGCTCGTAAAAACTTATTGTACCTAGTCATTTTGGTTAAAGTTATGTTTAGCTTATCTTTTATCATATTATATAGGTATTGTTATGTCAATACAATATAATAGCTACTTAGTATTTATTAGCTACTTAGTAGCTATTATTTTTCAAAAGTTCATAATAAAATTGTAGTCGCCTTTTAATAATAATAGCTTAATTCAACTCTTATCTATCTTAATAATTATCTAATGCTATTTCGTATCCTCTTTATTAAAACGTGTGATATGTTTCATTTTATATCAAGATTCTACGACAAATAAGTAAATAAAAATAAAGCGTCAAAACTTTCTCCAAATAAAAACAAATGGCAATTATATTGTTATTCGAGACGCGAGTGTCAAAACTATTTGACAGTTTATTTGATAGACATTAGCGCGTGTACACACGCACACGGCGGGTCCGTCTGGTATTGATCGTGTGGCCGCGCCCTAACGTCGCGAACTTTCAGCTGACAGCTGATCTAGCGATGTTTAAGAAATAACATTTTTCATAACACGCATTATTTAGGGCGTTTTTATTTTTTCATAAAATAAAATAGGCACTACTGTGCTTACTAGATTACAATTTCTATCAACAATATTTTATTTTGAAACTAGCTGACTTGGCAAATGTTCTTTTGGCTTAGGTATACATACATTATTTCTAGGAAATCTTTTTTTATGTAAGACATGACTTTGTGGCAGGCCACCCTTATCACAATTAGGGGTACATAAAATTATTGTTAAAAAGCCTAACGACGCGTATAACTCAGCTAAATGACGTATAATCTTGCTAAACGGACATCCGGACAGAACTATAATAACAAAAAAGTTGAAAGTGAGTATGTAAATGGAGACATGAGACCTATATTTAATCTGCATATTTGAGCGATCAGGCCGGACCGTCCGGCGCGTCCGGCGACTGTCCGGGGGACATGTCCGAAACAGGATTAAGTTGTTAACATATTTAACGGCTCTCTGTAGTTTCTACAGCTGTCGACAGGAATCATTTTTCTTTACACTTTTAAAAAAGTCATTATTGATATTAACACGGTGCCACCGATGTTTTCGCAACTGTTTTGTGTAGATACTTTTTAGAACCTTATATTTTTTAAGTTAATTTTAATATTACCTACCTACAATTAAATTTATAATTATGCTAAGCAAGTTAATGGATAATTATCTGTCATAATCTGAATGAACCTTGTCTGGCTAAATGCTGATTTTCTTTGCTGGCGTTGCCGCGCTCCGCAACAGAGGGTATCAATGGAAATTATTTTTCAAGCTGAAAAATACCTGTTGTAATAATCGAAAGAAGAAAATTTATTTGCATTAGTTCTGAAAAACCTCCAATTTCCTTACTCGTTACCTATACCTACAGATATTGAAATTCCTTCACAGAACAACTACATTTCATACTGTTTAAAAGTTACGCAAAGTTTTTTTGAACGATAAATTTCAGATTCATTTTGGTAATATAGTTTCCATTTCCAACTTAACAAGATATTATGCAATCCATTATTCCAATACCGGTATTAAAATGCATTCCTTTAGAGAACTCGAGAAGCATCGCCTGGCGCGGGTTTAGACAAAGTTTTATTGAAAAACGAGTTCAACTTTGCAGCCTTTAGCTCTTTGCAGCTCGTGACACTTTGCAGACTTTAGCTAACTTTGCAGGTTTTTAGTCAAGTTAAGCTCGTGTCACCGGAACAACGAATTGCACGGTTCTGATATTTGTACAATGTTATGTTTTGAAAGATCTTTGAATGTTCTTTTTAAAGAAAAATAATGTAAACTATTTCCTGCTACTTTATTATAAGATGCATAAATAATTATATTTTGAAATAAGTAGTTTGCCGCCGGTCTGTTTCTCGCGGGACATTCTTTCTCCTAAAGATTAGTCTACTTATAAGTTTTGCGAGGTTTTTACGTTTTACAACTTTTCTTATTAAGAGCGTCGTTTTCGGTATTCCGGTCTTATTGTCTTGCTTCTTGTTCTTGAACTTCTCCATTAAACGGATTCTTGTAGTTGTTAAACTTGTTTCTCCGTTGCAGCATTGCGTCGAGTTTTAAGTAGTCACCTAGTAAGTAACGTAGTTAGGTATTCGTGTATAGTAATCTTAATATACACTGTTTTAAGATCACATTTATCCATTTAAATAACCGCAAAGCTATTTATAGGCTATAAGTAGTTAAGTATTGTCATAAATAGTTACGTGACCGTTAGCGGCGGCCCGGACAGTAAAATACATCTTTGATTGTCGACGTAAAAGAGCCGTAAAGCGAGATTTAACGTAATGAAGCGGCTGATGTGCCGTCAAACATACATGATGGCCTTATTCAGGAACAAAATAAATCATTTGACACTACTCATACCTAACAATTTAGCCCCAAACTAAAAAAAGCTTGTTCTATTAAAAGTACAAGCGTTGCTTAGTTTAACAGGATAACAGAACCTAAATATATAATTAAATCTGAAACTACGGCGCAAGTGTTCGTTCACCATAATAAATTAATCTGATTTTCAGGAATAAAATTCAGTCTTCAGGTTCGCAAGTTGTAGTTCTTTAATTTAAATCTCATTTAAGTATATTTTATATTATGCATGAATTATAAAATAAAATGGTAATTAATACTTAACTAGTACGATTATTGTTATACTATACAATTATTTATTATGGCATCCCCAAATAATACTTGTGACGCCATTCGTTCTCTACGTCATCTATTATTTACGGTCCCGGTGTTGCCAGCCTAATGGCAGACGACCTCATTACAGCTTTCTGTTGACTTTGTCTATGGCCCGCATTTGAATTTAGAACGTTCGTTAGAGGTGAGGTAAATTAGTAAATTTGTGTCACGTTGCAATTTTAATAATGGACAAACCAACGTCGTTATTCACTACCATTACTTATAACAAGTGTGTCAGTAATAGCACGTAAGTAATTAAACAGAATGCTTACCTAGTCTCTTGGTACAAGCACGAAATTCGAAAGCATGAATGACAAATTATTTTGACAGATAACACTAAGTTGTATATGGGCTTGTAAATATGATCCCAATTGAAAGATAGGTAAATATGCTGAAACTCGCAGAACTTATTTATGCGAGTTTTCATATTTAATATACCAACCATGCCTTGCAAAATCTCGTTAGTACCAGTAATGTATTGAAGGCCCGTGAATAGGCTGTAATTTAAAATTCAAGCAAAAAAACGTCGCAGCCGGGGAAAGCATAAAATGCACTTTTAATGCAATTTCCTGCAATACACGAGAGGAACGCAATACAAACTAACTTTAGCTGGCAACATCGGCTCTTCAACGTCACTGTAATGGCGACGTGGCTTGAATCCAGCGCTTAAAAAAAACTCTATATTAGCTCTGGTCGCGCTGCTCACTTTGAATTTTATTACTTACTCCATTTTTAAAAATAAATTGGAACGAGGGTTGCCAACGCGGTTATTAAAATTGTAAATTCAGCAAACTATGTACGATTGCGTGGGCTTAGGCTGAATAATAATATGATAATTTATTATAATGTTGCTAGCCTTGAATTTTTCTTTAAAAATGCTTGAAAGGTTTATTTAAAGTTTTATTGGAATCGAACGGATATTTTATAGTTAGCACATTTTGGTATCTTTTATAATGTATTCTTTGTTATGGTTCAAAGTAGGTAATATTAGAAAGAGTTTAATCAGGTACCAGTATAGAGGTTGTTGCAACTATTATAACCTAATAATACCTACCTATAGATAATTAATCATTACAGTCTTGTGTGTACTGTAAAGTTCTTTCAAGAAGTTTTTACCAGAAACGCTCTCGTTTTCCATTTTTTTATCTTTACAGACTCCTTTTTTTAACTTTTTATATCCAAGTCTCAGTTCTCCGAGCTGGTTTAATAATTAAGAATGTTAAGTAGAGTTAAAGCGCAGTCTTATACATTCTAATTTAGTTTAAAATATCAGAGATGTAAAACTTAAAACTAAAAGCTTATGAAAGCAGAGTGAGAATTCGTTGAGAGTCGTGATTTTTTTAATTCACTTGTATTTACATTTCACTTGTGCGCTACCGTTTACCGTATCGTTTTCCAAGGCACAATTTATCAAAATTTGTTTAGCATAAGCATGAAATCGTAACGAAAACATATCTATACATAACAAATTATAAAGTACAATAAGTGAAACAAGCAACATAATTATTATTTAAAGTTAGTTATTATGGTATAAACTTAATTTAAAATAGTCCCAATGACTGGCTACAGATTCTCGAAATGACTAAGTGTTGCCAATTAATATTTTTTATTTTACTTAAACAAATGTTGCTATAACGAATAATGATTTTGTTTAACAATGTGCTGTGTGATAATTACTTAAAAGTGATTATATTTGTTACAGGTAATCAAACCAACGTTACCATGGAACGTTAAATTTGAGCTCAATATAATGAAGAAGCAGGTACATAAAATATACGTAAGTAATACTCATTACTCACTTAAATGTCGTAATTACATCTTGAAGGGTGTAAGACAGTCTTAAACACATTACAATACTTTAACGTCAAACGTGGCAGTTTAATACCATTGTAATTTTAATTTATTCGTAGCGGGTCTACGACGTAAGGTCTTACATGAAGCGTAGCTGTTTCCGTAGCCGCTACGAATATGCGCAGTTGGCGTAGAAACGTGTTTTTACTTATTTGAATTAACAGTTGTTTCATTCCAATGTGTAATAACCGCGAAGGCATCAGAAATTATTATTTGAAATGTTTATCTTCTGAATATAGAAATACGCTGGAATAAAACAATTATAACGCGTATATTAATTTTATGCGTTGACAAAATAAACTTAGTTCTACTGTTACCAAGAATTAAAGTAAATTTTAATTCAATAATTTTTTATGCTTTAGCGGTTATTACACATTGGCATAATAAATACTTTATCCTAATTATTCGTTAGCTCAGTCTGCTGCAAATATTGGAACTGACCAATTTTTGAATCATCAGCATTAAATTAATGTACCTACTCGATATAAATTTAATTATTCTTTATTTTATTCTAAAAACAAATCTTATTAACTTACGTTAAATATTACCTACTTTCATTATACCTTGTTTCTATTTGTAGAAGATGAACATTATGACGTAGGTATTAATAAAGTGTAATTTAACTGGACATTAGGTTAGGTTCAGGGTGGGGGGGGGGGTGTTATTCAGTATAAAGCCTTCGTCGGCGGCCATATTGATATTAATTGGTTTTGCGCGACACTTTCATTAGTCCGGTAATGAGTTTGCTCACTTCTCATTCCGGAATATGATGTATGATTCTCATTTTCAAAACGCAGATACATAATAATATATTTAGATAGCTTTATTGAAATTTGGAATGGAATGAAACAAAAACAAAATCATAATAAAACATCTCAATCCAGTTAAATAATAATTTACATTATCTATTTGTTTTAAACAATGGATATCAACAGTGTCACGGATTCTACTTATTTTCAAAATCCAATTTCATATTCTTATCAAATTTTATCAATTTAGGTATGAACTGTATAGGTGTATAATTCTAATAATAATAAACGAGTAGTCTCCTTACACGTTTATTATCAACTCACATAATAATTTCTGATGCCTTCGCGGTTATTACACATTGGAATGAAACAACTATAACGGATTTAACTCGCGTATTTTTATTTTATTTTATTTGCTGACGTTTCGGATTCTTTACAGTTTCCATAATCGTAGCACGACTGAGCTGACAATAGTGTAACGCTAAAGAAAATAAAAATAAAATAAAAATACGCGAGTTAAATCCGTTAATAGTTGTTTCATTACAATCAACTCACATTTTAATACAAAAACAAGACACAAATATAAAATAGTTCTAAAAACATCACAAAAACTATAAATCTATAAAAAGGAAGTGCACACAGTAAGCTTGTGTCCAAATTGTTACAGTAAGTTTTAAACTGAGCATAACGTAAAAAAACTAAATTAATTTAATTATCGGAAGATGATTTCCGTTTTAAAACATGCACCGCCGGAGAACAAATTGATATAACCTGATAGCGGCGGCGCGGGAGGGAGAGGGGGGAGGCTCCGGGCAATTAACCCAGTTGCACAGGTCGCCGGCTCTACCTGTAGCACACGGCTAATTCCTATATACCACCTCGGCTAGATTCCTAGCTCTAACATCTACCTACTTAACAAGCACTTAAGTTTAAATTGAAACCTTTGGAAAAAAAATATACGAAGCCTTGGAATGAAACAACTTTGTTGTCATTAGAATAAAACATTAACTAACGGATTTAACTCGCGTATTTTTATTTTATACCAGCGGCCCCGGCTGACGTCGTCCTACCCGTCCGATTGTTTCGTCAAAGATCTGTCACTTCTTCATAAGGCTTCATATTTTCCCCGTTTTTTACACATTTTCCACTGTTTCTTCGCTCCTATTGGTCGCAGCGTGATTTTATATAGCCTAAAGCCTTCCTCGATAAATGGTCTATCCAACAAAAAAAGATTTTTTGAATTCGAACTAGTAGTTCCTGAAATTAGCGCGTTTAAACAAACAAACAAACAAACTCTTCAGCTCTATAATTTAGATATATTAGTATAGATTATGGCTTCTGTAAAGGCTCGGAAACGTCATAAAATAAAATAAAATACGCGAGTTAAATCCATTTAAAGTTGTTTCATTCCAATGTATAATTACCGCGAAGGCATCAGAAATTATTATATACTAAGCTACTCGCCACTTCTACGAACTATTTAGATAATTCCTGATGCTGTCGCGGTATAAATTGGTAACAGATTTAGCTTTCGTATAATGTTAACGATTCGAAAACTTCACAGTTCTTACATTCATAGGCAACTGAGCTTGAAGACAGTGTAACACTTAACAATCGACTGCAATTTAGAAATAGTAAATTCTTCGAATCGTCGCTGTAAAATGATACAGGAGCTAAATCCGTTATAATTGTTTGAGTCTATTTGTGGCTGAGCCACATGAAAGGAATGGTCAGTATGAAAATAATAAACTGACATAAAATAAACGTGTAAGAAATTTTAAAACATGTTAACAATTTTGGTTCACATTGTATTTATAAATAGGCTGACATTATACAGATCAACTCTTAAAAATATAAACGTTCTGAATACAAGAACACTATAAAAGTAATTATATTTTAAAGAGGTTTAGTTGTCACCAATATCCATCTGAAGTAAGAATTTTGTTGAATTAATCCTTCTTGAAGAGAAAACTACAAACTGGCACATTTAGAATCTGTGGTAGGTAAGTAGGTAATATAACATAGTTAACAATTAATCTAAAACGACCGGATGGTTGACATATCTAACGTCCCTCGCACTTACCGTTTGTAGCCATTAATGATATTATATCACTCTGACGCCTGAGATTAGCCTGAGAAGGGTCAAGCGACGGACAGACGGTCTAAATATAATAATAGTTTTATGTAATATAATTATCATGACACCTAAATGAAATAAGTAATGCTTGCAAACCTTTAAGCGGTTAAATGTTAAAACACTTTTATGAGTATTTATATTTGAATTTAATTTATTTAGGTTATGAACAAATGTTATTAGGTAATTAAAAGTAGTCTCGTGTAAAAATGTTTCTTCTGTTCCAACATTAAGTTATTATTCTTTGATTATTCAAACTTCTAAAAACAATTGAAGTCTGTCGAAGTTTACGTTTTCCTCTGGTTCGTTGGTCGTGACGATTTCATAATCATCTGTATTGGTTTTAAATAACATGTGCTCGATTTCTACTAACGATTTCATACCAGTTTCAGGTAAAATGCTATTAATAACTATCAAAATTATTACCATCAAAATTATTGCCAACATTAATACTCCATGAAGACCCAGAGATGACGTTAACGAAGGTATAAATTTTAATACACTGTTACCAAATGCCCACAAATATGCACAAGTCAAAGAACTCCCTATGCCTCTGTAAGACATGGGAAATATTTCCCCTAAAAGCGAAAAAGGCAGCGCTGTAGTACCCAGCGACATAAACATGGCAAAACCAGTCACTGCGGTCAAAAACAACCACAAGTAGTCCTTTGAAAACAGGTGAAGAGCTTGCAATATTACAAATAGAGTCGTAAGCCCTAAAAATACAATAGAACACGATCCAGTAAAAAGAAACAAAGTTTTTCGTTTGACCACTTGAAGTAACACGCACGCGGTTAATGAACACACTAATGCCAAAACATCCAGGACGATAGTGCCGATATATTTTCCATTCGCCAGTTTGAATATATTTCTGAATGAACTATTGGAGATCACGTTCTCTCCACCGAATCCCACAAAGCTAAAAAGCAATATCATTATGGACAGAGGCTTAAGGAAATCCACTTTTAATAAAGATTTCAAATAATCCATCACTCGCTCTCGTAGACTTAACATTCTTATCGGTTTCATCGCTTCCATTTGAAATCGAATTTTATGCGTCATCAATAACGCTTCTAATTCTTTGTTCGCTTCTTGATCCCGGCCTCGTAGCCGGTGGAAAATTTCTGAACACATCACCATATGACCTTTGCTTATCAACCAGTAAGGACTTTCTGGTGACAAATATGAAATTATTAATGCAGACATAGCCGAGACAAGCCCGAGGGTGGAGACAAATTTCCAACAGGAATATATTCCCGACACGTGGCTTATCAACACGCCTAGTGATAGCATCGCAGTTTCCAGCATCAGGAAGGTTCCTCGGTACCTCGGGCTGCAATATTCCGCAATGATTATGCTGCTTATTGTAGCAGCTCCTCCGAGGGATATGTTGTGAAGGATGTTGACTAGCAGCAAGCTGGTGAAGTGTCTGGCGTCGAAGTTTATTAGCCAGCTAAACAGTAAAGGGAGGGCGGTGATGATGCTTGCGAGACGGCGACCCCTCTTCTGCATCGTGTAGGGTATCACGACTATGGAGGGGACGAAGACCATCTCTCCCGCCGTCTCTGGAAAAAAATTGTCACGATTAATTGGTACAACGAAAACGATTTTTATTTATGCAGACGAGCAATGGCTAGTTTACGTCACGGTGACACATGATACAAAGGACGAACATAATTTAACGAATATCCTAACCTCTAAATGGGTGTTAGCTGTAAATGCTCTCGTTTTTATTAATAGGAGGTTCTACGAGCACAGAATGACTATTATTTAGCCGCCTCTATCTGCAGAGCGGCTCTTATCTTTGTGTTTAATTATTCCGCCGAATAAGTCTGACGAAGGTTTTCAACTAAGGCTTTTTATTAACGCTTCGAATGGACTCGGTAACCAAACATTAGAGAATTAATTACTTCGTATACAAATATTGAAACAACCAGGCCGTATTTTATCCTAACAGTCGGAGTGGATTTCGTAGTTAAAACAAGCAAAAACTGGTTATTTATTACGCTTTTCTGATTATTATAACATATTGAATTGTGATAAATAAAACTGTAGTGGTATGGCAGACCACATATCGAGCAGACTTATTGCCTCTGTCTAGTATTTTGGGATCATAATGGCATTTTTACAATTTTACCAAAGATAAAAAAGTACCTAGATACATGGAATACAATCAAATCAGAGTTCACCAAAAATCCATTAATATAAAGTAATCTAATTATTTCTGTTTAGTAATAAATACCTATGAAGTTAAGTGATGCTTTATCCAGGAGTGGTTGATGATCGCCCTGCGGGGTCTGGTCCAGGGTTGTGGCCAGAAGTCCCAGTCCCAGGCCGCAGCTCAGGATCGCGCTGAGCACTCCGCTCGCGACGAATATCTGGACAAAGTACCTACATCATCATGCCAGGATAACTATTTCGCATTCAGCGGCCTTCACCAGGTCGCCAGACAATTTCTTATTATGCGGTTACCACACCAACCCTCATGATTCGACCTGTCTACGAGTATCCTGGTCACTGCCCATATAGATGTAAAAAAAACACGATAGAATTTTCGATCACCGTGACCTATCGATTGCATTAAGCATAATCACTTGCTACTTGTTCACAAAAGGCAAGACATGTGTGGGTCGGACTCGCGCACGTAGGGTTTCGAACCATTCTATCAGTTGAAACAGGGGCAGGGACAAAGATATGTTTGCTTATTCAACTATAGAGAAGTACTCTATTCACTTACTACTAAATAGAGAACCTAATTTGTTACGTTCGAGGCGGTGTTTTGTAACAAATTTAGCTGTGAATAGTCCACTAACGAATTTGCTATCAGGTTTCCAACCGCTGAGTGCGAGCTGCAAACTCCTGCAAGTGCACTTTGCGAAAGTTTTCCACTGCAGGGAATTCGAACCAATTTCAGGTATTGCGCTGCCAACTTGATCTGCTTGGAGTAGACTAGTCGACGAGGTTAATATGGATATTGTTTGTTTATAGATAATCAATACCGCACCGCGCGTGCAGATTTAACTCTTATTTTAAACTAGCTTCTGCCCGCGACTTCGTCCGCGTGGATCTCCTCCTTTTTTGAAGTCGGTTAAAAAGTAGCCTATGTTCTTTCCGGGCTCCAGACTTTCTTTGTACCAAATTTCATTTTAATAGGTCCAGTAGTTTTAACGTGAAAGCGTAACAGACAGACAGACAGACAGAGTTACTTTCGCATTTATAATATTAGTTAGGATTATAATTGTTTAAATACTGCAATCCGTGTTTCGATCTATATTAATTATTTAATGTGTGTTCTTAAATTGTTCTGTTTTAAGCTAGGAAACGTAACAAGTCATCAAAGTAAAGTTTGTATGTCTTCCCAAATAATATTAGCTAGCTCTGCAGGGCTCTGCTATTAAGTACTATAAATAGGCCACATCAATAGAAGCAGGTAATACGAAACTAAAGGACAAAGTGAAACTTAACTTATTATTGACATTGAACCTTTGGATTGTAAGTAATTATTTCAAGGTTTCAAATCGTGGGTAGGTAGGTACTTATTAAAGGACAAACTTAAGAGGATTGTGAACCTGTTAATTTTCATACAAAAGGCGATAACGTTCTACACCCAGTAAATATAGTTAGATTTTTATAAAAATTATAAAAATCTAACTATATTTACTGGGTGTAGAACGTTATCGCCTTTTGTCTGAAAATTAACAGGTTCACAATCCTCTTAAATATCTGAACTATTTCGTATAACTTAACTTATATAACCTTTATATGGATCGAAACCTTACACACTTACTTTATATAAACGCAACAGTAGCTAAATAAAATATTATGAACAAAATATTATTCTTAACTAAAACAACAATCATATCGCTCCTTTAATATTGTAAAGTAGTGAGACTCTATGAGCTATTTGCCTTTGAGGCACTTCTGAATGATGAATATTGAAGTGACATAACTTGTGTTACTTTACCAAATTTAATTTTAAATACGGTGACTTACAATCTTTTATTAATACATTAAATTTATGTCACTACAAAAATAAAGGAGACATGTATAGGTAAAATAGGTGAAGTAGGTATAAATACATTTCATTTACTTCATGGAATAATGCTATTGGATTAATTATTAAAAAAATATATATAAATACCTACCTGATTAAGCAAAGGCGACTGGAACCGTTCCATCTTTTCCAAAATATCACTTAAATATTAACCTCCCATCGCAATCGGAACACAGCCTCCACAGTCCACAGCACTGCTGCAGTGTCGACGCAGAAACAACGTGCCTCTGATCGGAACGACGCAGAACAGCTGGACAAATATGGCGTCACGGAATAGTTTGTTTGCGTTACATTGTATGTCGCACATAATAGATTTATCTATGGAGTAATGGAAAAGATAATACTACCATAGAGTAGTAGTCGACTATCTTATGTGGAAAAGACAGAGACTATGGGAAGTGTATAAAAGCCATTTAGCCTTTCAAGAAGAAGTTAATGATTTTGTATTTATTCCTGTTATTGGCGCTACGACGGAACCCTGCACTGCGCTTAGTCCGACCCGCTCTTGGTTAGTGTCTATGCCTTGACAGGAGTACCTAGTTTATTATCGTTACTTTTAGTAACTATTTAGTTTTTTTAGAGATTTGTGGCGGACCTGATCGACTTATGAATCTGTCATTTTATCAGGTGCCACTTTAAGTTTGGTTTATTGCGCCGGTTGGGCGATCAGTTCTCAAACTCAAACTCAAATAATCATTTATTCAGTCTAAGCTCTTATAGGCACTTATGAATGTCAAAGTTAATATTCTTTTTCGATTGAGCAAAAAAACCTCTTGAGAAGAATCGAGAAGAAACTCAATGACGTATAATTTTTTCAAAATACATATTACGATTTCACTTAAGTATAAATTATGTACAAATTACAATATGTATGCAATCTAATTACATTTAAAAAAAATATATATAGGAGAATAAAAAAACAAAAAATAACAATAGGTACTTACTGGAGATGTATGTATAAGGTCTTCAGATGTCAAAAGACTAAATTAAATTTACTGGAAATGTAAAGGTTTCCTGGAGTCAAATGTCCTGAAATTTCCCTCCAATCGAAGTTTTTATCTAAATGACCGAGTCCCTTATAATTAACGTAGTATTTGACTTTACTTAATCCCAAGAACAAAAAGACGTCAGTAATTAATGCCAGCAATTAAACCCTGTATTTATAAGTCGTTATTCAACGCGGCGCGGCTACAGCGGGCGCCGCCGGGGCCGCCCGGCTGGGGGCACGAATTAAGATAAATAACAGTTAGAGTGCCTTTTTAGCTTCCTACTTAGCCCCCTTTACACAGATACATAAAAGATTACAATTTTATGTATTAGTCTAATTGAAGGAGAGGTTGGAATCGACTTAAAATAATACTACGTAGGTACACAAGAACAGTACACCTTTTAGTGTACTTAATTATTTATTTATGTATTAAAAAAAAATGCTTATAATACAGTTGAAATGAATTCTACTAATTTGAACGTAGTTGACTTTATTCTTGTATGGAATGCAGGCAAATGACTTTTTCTTACAAATAATAAAAAAACAAAAACAGAGCATAATTATAATTTAAATAAAGCTTCCAATATTTTCCACTGAAAGTCCTATAAACATGTACATAAATGGGTAAATAAACATAATTTATTCAACTTGTTAACCGGAAAGGCATGAAGATCCGAATTTCATTCCGGTTACTATAAAATATAATATAAAAATTCTAAAGTCATAAAACTGAAACGACGAACTCAAACATTCAAAGCCACGGAGCTGCCAACTTTATCCACACATACATCACATAGAGGACAAGAGAAGTTTCATATAGGACCGCTAGAGGAACTAATAAAGGAATTGTTGACCGATGTGTGCCGGCGACGCGGCGCGGCGCGGGGACGTATCGATCCAACTTGTTCTTAGAATTAAATCCTAACTAATAATAATATTATAAATGCGAAAGTAACTCTGTCTGTCTGTCTGTCTGTTACGCTTTCACGCTAAAACTACTGGAGCGATTTAAATGAAATTTGGTACAAAGAAAGTCTGGAGCCTGAGAAAGGACATTTGCTACTTTTTAACCGACTGCAAAAAGGAGGAGTTCCACGCGGACGAAGTCGCGGCATAAGCTAGTAACAACATATTTTATTGAATTTGCTAGCGTTTCGAAAACTTTACTGTTCCCATATTCGCAGCCGACCGAGCTGAAGATAATTTAACACTAAAGTGATTGGCATTATGCAAACTACTTTCTATATTATTATATTATTATACGAATATAAAAGGAGAAGCTGACTTATTCACGCCTAAATTATAAGGGTTAGCAACTTGAAATTTTGCACAGAGGTCCTTTTTATAAAGTAGGGGAGCATTAAGGAAGGATTTTTGAAAATTCATCTCCTAAGGGAGGGTGTTCGCGCGCAGACGAAGTCGCGCGTAAAAAGTAGTATATTATGAAAAAAACTTGTTCTGTTTGATGTAGCTGGTACATCGCTACGCTGTGGGCTTCGTTGTAATTAATTACTTACTCCTAGTGAATGCAAGTTGAAGAATTGCTTAATAATTCAGGAAAACCGTTTTCCATCTACTTACCTGCTTCGGATAAATAAGTTTGTTTTTGTTGTATTGTTCACTACTTTGTGTATTTTAAGTTAACACTTTCGCTGCTCTTTCTGGCAGTTCAGTGTCTACGAAAATAATTAATTAACATCCGACGAGTAACGACTTCCGGTGAACGGAAATTATTGATCTACCGCGCTATTCGGAAGCAAATGGTCATTATTAGGGATCTTGTGTCGCACAAGATTTCTTTCTTCCTAAGAGATATATTTTGTACCTTACATGAGTCATAATTACCAACTAAATAGTAACATACACACAAATATAGCAAACGTTTGTTTGATAGATTTTTAGAATATTGTTTAGAATAATTATTTCTAATGCTTTCGTGGTTATTAAAATGAAACAATTATAAACGGATTTAGCTACTTTAGCGTTAGGCTATCGTTAGCGCAGTCGACTACAAATATGGAAATTGAATAAATACGCGAGTTAAATCCGTTAAACTTGTTTCATTCCAATGGCCACTTGTGTACAAGTAACGGTCATAACCATGTGAGGCTGTTCTGACACGTGGTGTTCCCCGCAGGGCTGCTGTCATGGGACTCCAACGAGCACCAGGTGGACCTGGAGGCCGAGCTGGCGGCCCTCGCGGCGCAGGCCCCCGACGGCGAGGAGGCCCGCAACGGTCAGTACCACCACCACCATCACCATACACTACTGCACTATATCCATTATTATTATAAACACACACGACTAATATCATCAGTAGCATTTTATCATTAACTGAATTAAGTGCGAGCAGTCGAAGATCGAGCACAGTGGCGTGCAATTGGAGAGGCCTATGTCCAGCAGTGGACTGCGACAGGCTGATGTGGACATAATAATTGTGGACATAATTCATGATGAATTACGTCCACTGCTGGATTTACTAACAAAAAAAGTAAATAATAATTATTAATTAATCCCTAGTCTTATTTGCCATTATAAACTAATAATAATATGTATTTAGGTTATTAACTAACTAACACTATAAATTAAAACACTATAACGTAAGTCTATTGTATTGCCCTTACAGGGGTGTTATTTAAGGTAAAGGTGAATGGGTAAACCTAGTAAAATTATTATAAAACCGTTAAATTCAGTTGAATTTACTTAACACGTAATTATACGTCAGACATCTGTACCGCAATAACAGACAGAAGAAGAAAAAAGTAGTGTTGCCAGTAGGATAATAAATCACGTTCTACCCACTACCTATCTATATTAAAGACCTAATGTAATGCGCATGATAAGCTATGAATAAATAAATAAACCCCTACCCAGAGGGGGGCAGATGGAATTATCTTTAAATGAATGATTTTACGAGTTTGCGGGACCGATTAGAAAATGTTGTCATAAATTGTCGTGAAATTTTTATGAGCACCCAAATTTGTTTGAGATTTTTCGGCGAAATTATAATATGGGTTTTTAGTATACATTTTCCTTTTTTAATGAAATTTAAAAAATAAAAAAGGATCCATTCGTGTAATATGATATTAGTAAGTATTCAATTATCCTCGCTGCTCCAGTCTGCTTTGCTATATCGATACCTTTGGGTTCAATTGGCGTAAAAGCCATTTTGGCCAAAATGAGTTATATATACAGTTTTTCTCAGAATTTTGAGCTCTATCGATCTGTATATAAGGATCATCGAAATTCGCAATTTTATGGCTTTTACTACCCAACTTTTTCACACAAAATGTTATCAAAAATTAGAAATGTTGGATGTATCAGACAAGCACTTAAATTTCTTAAATAATGTCATGCGTAATTGCCTTTTTAGTTATTATTAACTACTGTAAAAGTCAGTGCAGCCATTGAGGGTTTATACGTCACAGTATTTGATACCATATTATTATTGTTACGTCTAGTCGGACGGCGTAAGTTCACTGTTCGTCAAGTATATTGACGTATAAACCATAAATTTACCTTAACGGCTTTTACGCCAATAAATTTTGAAAAAGTTTAAGTTTCTTACGCTGCCTATCTGATAATTGTGTGGCATTTACGTCCATATCAAGTTTACCAACAAAAAAATCTTGCATTTACAGCTATATTTTAAGGATTCACTATAAAAGGTGGTGGTTTTTACATCAATATTTTAAACGTAATAGGTGAGTGTATAAAATTATTATGAAACAGGGAACACTGTATTAGCGACTTGAAACAGAATTTAATCTTCTTTTATTATTTTGGTGTCACCCCAATTTATTTATTTTAATTTAGTTCGTGAAGAAACAACATGTCAACGACAAAATAGAAACTTCGCCTAATAAGTTAAAAAAGATTCGCACAGTAATGTCGGATTAAAACAAGGAAAATTATTATAAATTATGTTTTGGTGACGATACAAAGATTTCAAAAAATCCAAGTACTACAAAAGTTAACACAATTAAATAACCATTTTATCTGATAAAAATCTGCACATAAGCACTTACATAAATAAGAACATGACTTGAATAAAAAGAAAATCTCAATCCTGAATCCATATCCACACCTTAGTACCTGGTGATATCTGCGTAAGTACTATTAATACTCAGTATCAAATAGAAATCAATAAGAATACCGTTACTTCGTCACAGAGAAATGAAAAATATGCACCAACAAACACACTAACATTCTTTTTCTTAATTTTTTAAGCTGTTAAGAAATAGAAAACGCATTGGAAAAACTATCGAGGACAAATGAATTGGCGACCGATAAAACAGAAATGCGTATGAAAAGATCATGTTTTTGCCAACTGCCAATTTTTGAAGCGAAAATATATCTATACCTATTTTAAATGTCTCTAGAAAAATGGTAGCATTCCGAAATAATATCACAGGGGCTAATTGAAAAAGATGAATACGAAGGTAATTTAAGTAGATAATGTAAGTAAGTAATAAGTTTTTAAATCACTATTGCTTTCATCTTCTCCAGGTAGCCCTTGTTATACATACCCTAGTCATTATAGATTTTTATTTTGTTTGTTTTTATATGTTTTGTTGTCTAATTCAAAGACGAATAACAAATAATTGCATGACAACGTTATATAATAATGCAAATTATGTGGTTTGTGATTCATAATATTGTTTTTTTGTTAATATAGACTATTTTTTATGGAAAAAGATAATATAATGCTGGATAATAATAAAAATAACGAAATATTTAATATTTGCTTTACTAAATAAAACAATACAAGCTGAAAATTTAACTACTGGACCTTAATACTCATAAAACCTTAGGAAAATAAATTGTGCCAACTTTTCTTTATATTATTTCATTAATTAGAACACAAATATTATGATTTTAAGGGGATTATTAGATATTATTGGCAAAAACAAAATATTTACATGGTTAATACACCTAGTACTCTCAAACTAATGTGTTTTACGGCAAGAATTACTAGCCCACATTTATTAAAATGGGTGATACGTCACAGATCCATTCTTAGTTAATGATATTTCATAGACGTAATTACCATATCGAGCAAATATCTTGGGCGTAACTCCAAGCTATTTCCTAAACCGAAGGAGGCTGATCAATATTGACAATTTATTTATCTTCATGCCGAAAATTCAAGCATATTTTGTATATGTAACTTTTTTATATGGTTTATATTTACAATTTTATACGAAAAATAAGATTTTCAAAATCGTTTTTTGGCTCTCCTGAAAAGTGGCAATTTGGCTTTTACGCCAATTGAACCCAAAGGTATCGATATGGTATATATATATACGCTAATTAAAATACTCTATTTATATGTTGCTATGAAATTAATATAAACATGTTAGTTAAACAGATAACTTAACTGCAATGTAGCAGTCATACCGCATTCACTTAGAGAGAGTAGTTTATACAATATAATATGAGTTTAAAGCAAATATTATGTCCACTGCGATGTGGGAGAGTGTTAATAATACTCTTGCATACGACCAGTTTATTTAAGCAACTTTTTAATATGGCAGCAATATAACTATGAAGGCGGGCCTCATGGTTTCACTTCACGGAGGAAATATCTTATCTACACTAATATAATAACGAGGAAAGATTTGATTTTTGTGTTGAATAGGCTCCAATACGACTGGACTGACTTATAAAATATTTCACTGTTATGCTACACTACATAGGCTATAGAAATTATATAAATAATTAGGGAACAGTGCGGAGCTGGGGCCGCTAGTAGGTTAATAAAATTAAGTATCTACTATCTAGGCTATGCTAGTTGCTAAATTTCATCGATACATAAAAACCTCCTCACATCAGGGTAGGGTGCTTTTACGAGTATTTATTGAAGTCAAGTGATATAAGTCGCACCTTGATAATCAAAACGTCACTATACGAAAAACGCACTTTTTAAACTAACAATGCCATCTAGTTGGGCTAACAGTAAACTACATAATACAGAGACACTGGTGGCTCTAACTCCACTTACAGCCCCTGGAGGCGCTAGTGTCGTTTTGTCATTTAGTGGGGATGAGACCTCGACTCATCGGAATAGTGGCGTTTTATCATTAGCAACGCGTGAATTGACAGTGATAGAGGTTTCTTGACGAAGAAGCTCGTCATTTTTGGTTTAATGTCGTTACGTCTTAAAATTATTATGAAACTGCTGTCTTTTTCAACGGAATAATGATCCTATACGAAAAATGACACTTTTACATAACGTATTTTTTAAAATTTTGCAAATTAAAATTTAAAGTAATAACGTCACTTTAGTCTTAATGACAGTATTCTTTTTATAATTCGACTTAACTAAGACAGGGTTATTGTATTATTTTGTATAGTGTCACTTTTACTAGTTTTTTGGCCATCACTGAAAATAAATTTTAATCAAAGGAGAGAGTCACTTCAGGTATAGTGACGGTAATCTATTTAGGGGATAATTAAATTAGGTACCTACTTAACTTGAAACGAAACTTTTTCTGTTCTAATAATGATACAATTTGTTTTTTTAGTTTTATTATAATGAAAGAAAACTACTATTTACTTATCCTGCTCATCTAAAACTGTTGCCAAACCACGAAAAACAATAAAAATACTAGAAGCAAATTTCCTAATGCCAAAAACCTCCTAATCTATCGAGCAGTTCTAGCATTTCTTCATCATCTAGCTCTGTCAATTCTTCTACTAGCTTTTAGTAGGTAGTTAAATAAAGTGTCAAAGTAATGCAATCATTAATTGTTATGTTATGTACCTATTGCCATGCACTTCAGGTTCTGTCACGGAAACTTGTAGTGTATGTTCTGCAACGCCTGCAAAAATGTCTGACTTTTACCAAATAACTGTTTGAATATTTGGTGATTGTTAACTGAAATTCGGTTTAACTCATTCTTTTGCATGCTCTGCATAATGCGGCGCTTATTTACCCTTCTCCATCTTCAGAGGATACAAAAACTATGAGATCTGAAAATGCCCGAAACGAATTACAGTTTTTCATCAGCTTTTTCACTGTCACTTCGAATGTAAGCGAATCTCTGAATGTAATTCTAAGATTTTACATTACGTAAGTAATTATTGGACAAAACGTTATTAAGATTTAAGAAAGCTTTTCAAGTTGAAATGTGTGGAAAATTTTAAAAATTGAATTTGGTGTTGGTTATATTTTAACAACTCTAAAAACATGCATAAAATAGGCTTTTTAAGTAGAAATTTCAATCATATAGAGAAACTAAACAATCTGAAGTGAAAACCCCCTTACTTATAAAGTTGTTTAAATACTTTTAAACTGTGTTTTAAATAAAATGCAAACATTTTAAAAGGTATGATGTCAATATTGCCCATAAAATATAAAAAATGTAGAAACAAAAATATGGAAAACTGACACTATGTAAAAATTTGTGGAATATTGACACTAAAAAATTACATAAACCTTAATAATGAAGCCGTTTATGAATAAAAAAAATATTTGGATACCTAAGATAATAAAAGGTATCTTGTAGTTAGTAAAACCGTACTTAAACATACGAATTTATTAAAAAAATATATGTTTGTCACATTTTTTCTGATTGTAAACTTCAAACCCTCGTAGCCAAAAATCGACTTTTTTGTATAATGACGTTTTGATTATCAAGGTGCGTAAGTGTTTGCTGCGAGGCTATGATGAATTGTCGAGTCGACATCTCGTCATGTCGATATCGTCTTATTCTCGCGATGATCTGTCAAAAATCAACGTTGTCGACAGCGAGAAATCTTGTCATGTCGATGTCGTCTCTTATTTGTACATGTCGATAACAAAATAATCTCGTAACGACGAACCTTTTGCTTGTCGACAACATGTTGTCGTGTTGTTCATGATAGGCTCGCAGGATATTCAAAGATATTTGTTGTCATTTCTTTCCCCTTGATTTTGAGGTCAGGAATAAACTTATTCATGAATCGGTCTGTTTGACAAGCTGTTTAGTCGGTCGTTACGGTTTTATGTATTTGAAGAGGTTAATTTGTGATGTTTTTGATACAAAGTAAACAGTGGATCTTAAGCATTATAATAATATGCGGATCAATTTTAACGATGTGAAAGACAATTTTAATAATATAACGAAACCGTCGGCCCCTGATCGAATCCGTGTCAAAAATTGTCATTAGCACTTTTTTTAACCCAAAAATGTTTGTACATTTTCCTATCACGGGTTTCCGGTCCAATAACCCGCAACGACTCTCGGAAGCTGAACGCGCTGCTGCCTACTGCCGAGGTCGAACCGCTGCAAAGGTTACTTTTGATTGATGAAAGGTCAAAGGTGATTTTTATGAAAAATGCGCAATCACCCGCGGTTTAACTCTATCGTCGATTTTCAATGCATCGTCGTTTTCCATTTTCGAAGCGTGACAGATGATGCTTTTATGTTAGTTTAAATTCCATTATGCGATTAGAATTTATACATATTTTTATTTTTGATTTAGTAATCAGTTTTTTTTTATTGAAAATACAATCACGCCTGTAAGACTACCTATTTATTAGGTAGGTATTTTTAACAAAAAAACAATATTATATTATTGAGAAAGTTAAGGAAATGAAAATCTTAAGTTAACTGTATAATTAAGTTAAGAAAAGTAGTTAAATTTATAAATTCATGTTATATCCACTGTAATAATTAACTCCAGCAAATATTATTAATTACTCGGCTGTCAAAAGACAAGTCATTTGCATGACGCAAATAGAACTCACTCAGTGAGTTAAAATCGTTCCTGCAAGTCCCATTCAATGCTCAATAGTTGCTCAAGTTTGCTTAAAGCGTCGTCCCCGAGACCTAAACGTCTTATCTCACTTCGAAACGACGCTGGAAATCCAACCCGATCTCTTCGCATGAAGGCAGAAATTCCAAAGAACAGTCAAGGGGGTTCGTAAAGTACATAGTCATCTAGTTCGCAGTCGTAATACGAGATGCGAAATTGGCTCACAATTACAGTACTGTAAAGACTATTCTCGTTTGAAGTTAGGTGATTTTGATGGTAATACGGAATGGGAGTTTCTTGTCTTGTTTTAGTTGGATTGTAATCAGGACTGGGGTACTAGTGAATTGGTGATTTATCTCCTGCCTAACCTCTAATAGTATAAAACAAAGCTTGATTGAATGTAGGTAGTAATGCGATTTGTAAAATAGATTAGGTAGGTACCTATTTTTTTTATACATTTAGCAATCTTTGGCTCTGTGTAAGAATTAAATTATTATCTGAAATCGCGATTCAGACCCGAGTTATGACAGAATGAGCTAGAATTTCTACTTCGTGAGTGTGTTTGTCTTAAAACAACATTATAACACTATTTAATGTAATTTGATAAAAGCATTTTATCTATCACTAGCGGCCTCGGCAGACGTCGTCCTGCCCGTCCGATTGTTTTGTCAAAAATCTGTCAAAGTCTTCTAACTGTCACTTAATGAATAGTAAATCTTCATAAGGCTTCATATTTTCCCCGTTTTTTACACATTTTCCACTGTTTCTTCGCTCCTATTGGTCGCAGCGTGATGTTATATATAGCCTAAAGCCTTCCTCGATAAATGGTCTATCCAACAAAAATAATAAGATATATATATATATAAAAAGAATAAGATTTTTTGAATTCGAACCAATAGTTCCTGAGATTAGCGCGTTCAAACAAACAAACAAACAAACCAACCAACAAACTCTTCAGCTTTATAATATTAGTATGGATTTTATTATTTATATGAGTTTTTGCTACAAAGAACATTTACTCTATAAAATATTATCTATTATCATCATATTTTTTACAAGTCCACAAAAACTATTTACCCAATCCCAAAGCTGTAATAAAAACAATCACAAGAAATACTAACCTTACCCGCTGAATTCATCTACGAACCCTGAGAATATTTCTCTCCTGTCAACGCCACACAATTTCTGAAATATTACAACAAAAACGTTGTCAGGTTCCAACAAAAGCCTTTTTATTCCGTTAGAACAACCGGCTTATCGTTGGCTTAACGCCCGGGCTTGGACAAAATGTTTGGACCAACATTTGTGAATATAAATAGAGTTTTTGATAAACACAGGGAGTACAAGGACTAAGACGTGGTCTAGAAGATTGAAATGGATAAAAGTGGCCTGGACGAGATACTGATAATGTACTTATACTTAAAAGGCTGTTGTAAAATCCAAGATGGTTGACACAACGCAACGGATCCTACTAAACATTGAAACCCGAGGACCTAAGTACCATCTAAAAATAAAGTGCTTTTGTCCGTCGACTTTGTTCAACACTTTTGCCTAATGAATTCTAAATTATTACGACACTTCTTTTTATAAGATTGACGGCATAAGGGTGTTTATTACACGCATATTTTTTTTATCACTAATCGTAGTCATATTTTTTATACAAGTCTGCAAGAATTATTTTTATAGGAAAATACATCAAACAAAACCTCGCATGAACTCCCCGTGAATTTTGAATTTAAAAATATTTCGCAGCGTCGAATTATTTTATAAAACCCGGGAAGAATAATTGTACGTGTGTGATGAAACAATGCGGAATATTTCGAAGTTACAAACAATGAAAATGTGAAAAATTAATCAAGAATCTCGCGCTGCTCGCGTACTGTAGGGTTTGTCTTGTGAAATGTCAAAATTATTTGTAAAAGTTTCAATTTTTAGGGCTATGTTCAGAGAAGAATCTACTGGATAATCTTCTGTGAACATAGCCCTAAATCTGTTATAAAAGTTATTTTAATTGATCGTTAATAAGATAATTTCGCTTTATAATAGTTAAACCGCTTACAGCTTATAAATTTAAAAACATAAAAAGATTTTGTGTAATTTAAAAAAGTTATACCGAGCTTTTGGGCGCGTTGTCGACCAAGTTTAAAATGGAATAACTTATTTCGTTAAAAGAATTTTCTCCCTGCATGGTTCGCTGAATAGTTAGAGTAAACAAAAAATAGCAGTTTTTCAGTAATATTTTTCGCTGGAAATTCTTTGAACATGATGGGAAACGGTGACCGTGCTATTTCATGAACCGGAATTAATTATTACGAACACGCTTCGCAAGATATTGATGGATGTGTTTTTTAATATTCATACCTACTATTAAGGTATTCTGGAAAAAACGAAAATTTCTTCACATCTTTCTTTTGTTCTTGGAAACAAAGGCAAAGTTTATTTTTAGAACAAAGGTACATAGGAACAAGTGTAAAATAGTTTTAGCACGTGTTTGGAGCTTCAGCGATAGTGTTTCTATCTCAATGGCGACAACCCATATTTTAATCAAATTTAAAGGCTCTATTCACTCGCTTCGATGAACGCGGCCCATAAATTATGTTGGTATCCTAAAACCTTCGACAAAACCCAAACCCACGTCAATCGCAAACAAAAGAACAACCGACATAAGGATATTTAGGCGCGAATGGGATGAAAGGCTTTATTTTAATAAATGGATGGAATTAAAAACAGTCTTTAGGTATTTGCATATTGTTATTAGACAACATGGAAAGATACAATATATCTCGTTAATTTTTGTGAATTCCAACGATTAGAATCATTGTCATGTTTTAATTACGATATCTGTAAATGTTTAACGCCCTATCTAATTATAACTTTCAATTCAATGTTTGCAATAATGGACGCTGCTTTTGACGAATAATATAACAACGTCCCTACGTAAGGCTACGTACCTATATTTAGGAACTATGTATTAAGTTGCTATCTCTTTCATTTTAGTGCTCAAGGTAGGTATCTTAGATGTATTCTAGGAGTGACAAAATTGCCAATAATCCTCCATCACCAACTCTGTCGGTCCAATTCTGCGCGCCCCATCGTCGACCGATCTGCAAATTGTCTGCAAATTGGACAGAACGTGGATTTTCTCCATCCAATAGTTCTGCAGATAGGAGATCAGGTTGTCCTAAATATGGTTATTTATTTGACACTTATACCTACTATAAATGTGAATGGAGAACTCGTTGGTTCTTCTTTGTCGTCGCCTTAAAGTGTAAAGTCTTAAACGCGCTTTCATGCATATAAGCATATTATTATCATCGTAGAATAGTTTTTCCTAAATTTTCGTCAAGTGAAATAAAAACGGCACAACTTTAGCATTATACGGCTATTATTATACACGTTTTATCTACCAGCTAGTTAACTAGTAAGGGATATTATTTAAGTCGGAGGTAAAAGTTGAAACTAATCGGTTGAACGAGGGTAGAGAGCTAGCTCGATGTCGCATTGCGGAACAATTTCTATGACTCGACTTCCGGCGATTGTTTCCATTATCTTGGGACCTTGACGCAATCTGTAGGATGTTTTTTAGGCTTTTCTGTAGCTTTAGATCTACAATATCGTTTAACACGTACCTACATGACTATTGTCATAGTAATTGCTGAATCAATAGCAGCTTAGACTATGGTATGGTCAAATCCTTTAAAGATACTTTACGATTTATAAAATTGTTTTAATTTTTCTAGAGGATGTAGAAGCTCGTTCTTTCAAAATAATAAAAAGAGGAACCCACCCGAAGCCACGCCATCGCATTTCCGCAGTTCCGTGTGCAATTTATTTCTTTCGCAACATTTCTCGGTCAAGGTCGTTTTTGTAACGGTTTTTCCTAGTCTATTCATATTTCCTTATATTTTTAGGCAAATTCGTGACCAGAATTCTGTTGTAACCACGTCAGGTTTGCGTCGTTCCATTTCTCTTTGTGTTGAACGGCGGGCGGCGGAATACAAAGTGGAGGCTAAAGGATTGACGGGAAGGTGTACGAGTATTTTGTCTTTTGGTTTTTAAAGCTTCTAGAAATGAATATGGGAAGGTTTTGACAGGTTTCCAAAACGAGTATGTAAACTTCTATGAGATTTAGACATGGATGACAAAGGTTAATCCTATAAACGCAGACTTGCCATAAGTTTGGTGAATAATCTTACAAGTATATTGATGTCTATATTTATATTTACAGAAAATATTTTTCTAATATCGAAGGTTGATTAATATTTTCTTTGTCTCGCGCCTTTGTATAAGAATATTGAAACCTTGTGAATTTAATATTAAAACTAAGAAATAGTTCTACATTATTGTTACAGTATAATACCTCTCTTTACAATCTTAAAAAAATGTATAGATATTATATTAAAAATATCTACCTATTCTAAAAAAATACAAAAGTACTTCAATGAATACTAGTTTAATTTCCCACTGAACTCCATCAGTGCAGTGGGATATTAAAAGTCAGGCTTGAAATATATAGAGGATAACTAATCCACCGCACCACTGCGGTTAAAAGCGGGTTTCTTTGTTAAAGCAGCAGCAGGTTGCTTCCAGGTGTTTTCCTTTATCCGAGAGCTAACACCATGACATTAACATTTTAACGTCAACAACATAATAAGAACCCATGACATTATTCTTTTATATATCTAAAGGTAATTTGCAATCAAATCATAATCAACTCGAACTGCTCAAAGACTGGTATATTAATTATATGTTTTTATTTACAGGAGAGAGACTAATACAGTTTGCATCAGAAAACCTCGTGACCGAGATTCTGATCCACCCGCAAATGAACACGCTGATGCAGTGCATGCGCAACCTGCTCAGCTCCTTCACCAGGCACCGCCATCTTGTACATGCAGGATACACATTTGCAGGAAATGGATCCTGGATTATGCAGGTAAGACATGTGGCTCGCTGGCGCGATGGAGGGGTGGACGCGGTAGAGGTTGGGAAGGTTAAGCAGTGAGAGAATGGGTCAGGATTGGGATGGGTGACCGAGGTAGGAGAGATTTATTTTAATTATTATATTATATTTTATTTTATTTAGTATATTAGTATACAATAATGTTAATAGACATAATAACGTCAACGTTGTTATAAACTGAAGTACATAATCTAAATAGGTATATCGAGAAGTAAATGAATCTAAACTATTTTATAATTACAAAACATATCCTTAGTTATCTTCTCTTTAATTTAAAAAATATTGATTTTAAAAATATTCCAAACTAAGTTAGAAAGTCAACTCAAGTTTCTTTCCCATCGTGTAATAAAAATTGCAATGAAACGAACAGCGGGAAATGAGATCTCCTCAAGATCCGCTAATGTCGCAGAAGATAAGATATAATTTCCTTGAGCGTAATTAAAACCTTGACTTTTGGTCTATTTTTAGTCTAGAAATCTTTACTGTATTTATCAGTCGAGTGAACTTAATGATTACGACCAGAACTTGTGCTTTGCACGATGTTTACATTACAGGGAATGTTGATAAAATGTAAATCACAAAGATTTCTTACCACTGAATAAAAAAGGTGCTTTTTAGTCATCTGTTTTGGTATGTATTATTTCTGTAACTGACAAATTTATATAATATTTTTTTTTTCTTACATAAGAACCTTCTCCTAATAATAACAAATAGGTAGGTACAACAAAAAAAGAATTAGTCAAATCGGTTCAGCCGTTCACGGGTGATGTCGTGACAACGGAAAACGGGTTTCATTTTTATATATATATAGATTTTGAAGCTTACTTTGAAAAAAAAAATATCATTGTAACATTTTACACGAAAGGAGAGTCGTAAATAAAAATACTAAGAGACATTTTTAAAAAGAAATAGCCTTTTAACCGGCGCTTTTAGGTGTGAGAGATAAAGGCATTTCCTTTACTTATTACACCTCTCGTTCCGAAATTATTTACAGAAGGTATTAAATAACTGAACCCGTAACCGAAACTTATCAAATATTCAGGAGAAGTCTCGCGAAATGGCAACAAAACCCTTCCCCGGTGCTTATCGCCAGTGTCGAGTATTTCCGACGATAGCGACAACAGAGATGTAGTCTTGAGAGGATAACAATAAGGTTAACTTTTAAAGCATTTCAATAAACTGAAGAAAGAAAGTAATGTTTCCTCTTACATTGAACATAAACGTTATAGATTTTTATTTTTTATACCTAATATTTCACATTGTAATCAAACAACTACTTATAATTGACTTAACTCGCGTATTTTATTTTATTTGCTGATGTTTCATAACTTTTAAGTGCTCATATTCGCTTTTTATTTGTTTAACTTGCGTTTACTCCGTTGTTCCGAGAGTGTCGGCTTAGAGTCAATAATTTTAATCAAATTAAATGATAATCAGTTTAGTACTTTTAAAAAATATCGTGTTATGTTGAATTTTTTACCCTAGTCAAGATATATTTTATGTTTTAGAAGACATCATTTTATAAGTAGGAACGTACAAAGTCTATATACTGAAGTGCGCCTCAAATATTTGGATTGAAAGCATATTTCCGTCGCGTGATGACCGGAAAATGGACGGAAATTAAACATGTCTGATTAACGAAATAGTTCGCTCTGTTTCACTTTGAAACACGTTCTCAGTCAAATAAATATAGCTAATATATTATTATTCATCTCGTTTACACTGGCGAACACAGTAGGCGGTCTCTTTATACATATTACAAAATCAGACATATTATTTTTATATTTTCGTCGCTGACACTGACAATGAATATAATACAATGAGTGCCACCGCGTGTCAGAAATCCGCCAGATGCGCTAGTGTAGAATGAGGTCTAGCTGTCATGTTCCACCAATCACAGGCCAGTAGCTTGCCTCTCATTGGTGGAACATGACGGCTAGACCTCATTCTACACTAGCGGATCTAGCGGATTTCTGACACGCGGTGGCCCTCATTATATTTACCTCAAATGACATTTAGAATCAACCAACTTTCAAAGACAATCAATCTGACGTAGCTGTAGGTAACTAATATAATTGCTAGGTAACTAATTTAACCAGTAGTAATCCATCTCGCCGCGACAACTATTCGCAATCAAATAGAACTATAACTTATTCATAAGGCTCATACAGTTATTTGATTATTCCACACATTTATGTGCTATAAATAGATTAGGTACCTATATTTTGAATTGTCTTAAATAAATGTTCAATCGTGTTGGTCTTAAATGTTCAGAAAATAAAAGAACCACGTTTTTATATATTATACAGAGTGGCATTAAGGTGACTTTTAGAAGTTTTATTCAATAAAGTTGAATTATTAACATTTAAACATTTCAAGTGTAATAAATAACTCTAATCTTTTAATTACTCATATTGGCCCCTAGACAAGGGCCATCGACAATTTATTTAGCAACTGAAGGAAACGAATGCAAAATTGTAGGTCTGTATGTAGTTGACATTCGGGAACGAAACGTCACGCGGTCGATTTTATTTTTTTGCATTCGTTGCGTTTGGTGGATATTATCGATTGGCACTTGTCCATTGACTCTTAGCTGATATAACTGACTATATTATATCTAATAACTAGTGGTCCCGGCAGACTTCGTCCCGCCCGGCAAAGAAGCAATGTAGCGGCATTAATCAATCGATTTGACAGCTGTCATTGTTGCGTTTTGTTATACTATTTTTAACAAATGAGCTAAATATTTTTTTTTTACTGGATCGGGATGAAAAGTATCCTATGTCCTTTTCCTGACTCTAAGCTACCTCCCCGCCAATTTTCAGCCAAATCAGTTCAGCCGTTCTCGAGTTATAAACGGTGTAACTAACACAAATTTCTTTTATATATATAGATAAATAAAATCACCAGCATACCCTTTTAACTAAAAATGACTTTGCTCTAGTTGTTACCTAGCTATTGCTATACCTGCAACGGGTAGGTATACGTAATGAAACGGTATTGGAGATTCAAATAAAACGCAGTGCCAAAAGTGCAACTGTAAAAAGCTTTTCGCTTTCAAATTAGAATTGGTCCGAATTTACCTTTTTCGAACATCGATCCGCGCGCAATTCGCGCTGGTTAGCGGGCATTGCCTTTTTGCAATTGTTGCTATATTCAGCCATGTGAGAATAAACGAAGGGAAAACATTTTGCTGATTTTGATTAGGAAGTAAAACATTGTTTTTAAAACACTTAAGTCTCACCTAAAATACCTATATATAAATCTATATATAATCAAATCTATTTTGTTAATTCACCCCCTAAGATTAGATTAGATTAGAATCATTTATTTCTTAAAATTCATACAAAAAATGAGGGCCACCGCGTGTCAGACATCCGCTAGATGCGCTAGTGTAGAATGAGGTCCAGCTGTCATGTACCACCAATCACAGGCCAGCTTGCCTCTCATTGGTGGAACATGACAGCTAGACCTCATTACACTATTATGTCAGAAGAAATTGAGATCGTCAGAAGGAAGTGAAATGTGGGTGTCTATTGTGCGCAGACAAAGTCACTGTCAGAAGCTAGTATAATAATATAATGAATATGTGAACATAATATTTAACTCGATAGCTACTATGGAATTACCTACTTGCCTAAGTAAACTGTAGTCTGTACTCAAACTAGTTGATTATTTTACTCACGTTTACTTAACTTAATTAAAAGCAAATATGCCCTTGCGGGAAGCCCCGAAGTAGAAGGCACAGCTAGATTCATTAAAAAGACTTTTAACGTAATTATTATGTAAGTATATTAATCTATTTTGTTAAACTTGAACGTATTAAAAAGTATTATCCCTAATTTTACTTTAATAGCTAAAATGCTTTCTCAAACTAATATAAGACAGTAGGTTGTACCTAATCACAAAAAAAAAATGGGCCCTACATAATTAGCCCTCATTAATGTCTAATTCTATCTATGTAATAATCCAAACCACATTAATCCTAACTAATATTATAAATGCAAAAGTAACTCTGTCTGTTTTGCTTTCACGCTAAAACTACTGAACTGTTTTAAATAAAATTTGGTATACAGATAGTGTAAAACTTTAGGAAGGACATATATTATACTATTATAGGTTGCTTTTAATTGCGGAAAAAGGGTTAAGTATAAGGGGTTAAAAGAGAGGATGAAATGTTTTAATTATAATACTAATTCTACGCGGACGGTCCAACAAAAGCTACATATCAATAAACAGCATAAATCCATAAAACTACCAAAGAATAACCAACCTTATCTGTCTATAGGATGGCACATTCTCCCTCGCTGACTTCACCGACGCGTACCAAGAGAACGAGGTGCAGCGCGTGATCCGCGCGTACGAGAACTCCATCTCGATCGACATCCACTGCGCCACCAGCGGCGGCGGCGAGTGGAGCCGGCTGCCCGGCATGCCCTTCGTCAAGCACTGCAAGATCAGGGTCAACCCCACTGATATATTGGACCCCGGCTCTCAAGCCATTAAGGACTTTACCGGTGAGTGGTACAGTTCAGTTTTGTTGTGGGATGTTTTGTTTTTGTTACGTGTGGAGATGGAGAGTTGGGGTTAAAGACGTTTTGTTTTTTTTAATTTACGTAATAGCCGTATTTTTTTAATAGTTGTAAAGATGATCAATACCTACTCTTGTCTTTTTAGTAGTTTTTCGATTATTTAAAAAAAAAGATGTTCATCTTGAATTATATTTCTTTGGAAATAGGTACAATTAATCAAAGGGTAGGGTTGCATCAAGGAGAAGAAGAAGGGGACGCGGAATCACAAAGTGAATTATCATATTTTAATTAAACTAAATTAATTTTCAATATAAATTAAAAAAATATTCTTTATTAAAAACCATAATCTAAAAATACCCATGTGTTTGAAGCTAAAATAACGATATTTTATTTAAAAAGCAATTCCTGAAACTCGTTTATTTTTCACGTCCAACTGAGAATTTAAATTAGTCGCGGCGGCGTTCAATTATTCATACAGTCAAATGTAGGTTGGATTAAAATATTAATCGATTCAACTATTCGATTACTGCTTAAATAATTCAATGAAACTTGAATAATACATCTAAAAGTGATATAAATAATCTGCCACTTTCCACAAGCTATCACAGCTGTTGTTTTTATAAGTAACGAGATTTCTTCTCGCGGGTGTTGTTTTACGTTTCTCTGTCATTCTCCTCTCTATTTTGATTCTTCTTTTGTTAAACTAAAAACTATCTAAGTAGATTCTAGAAATAATTTTATTCTTTTCATATTAGTATTAGATAAACTTTTAATGATATCACGTCATGTTTAGCATAATTTAAACCTAATTATAAAACCAATTCAATTATACGTTCAAATAGTAACTACATAGGTATTTGGTACATTAATTCAATGATAAAGCTGTCAATATTGACACACGCGGCCGCGAGTTATCTGTGACGTCATTAACTGCATTCAATCGCAGCGCCCGTTGCAATTGCATATTGTTTGTTTGCTATCAGCGAGGCTTGTCAACACGCCGTAATGAAGCACTATTCAATACACACTATGTCTGGCTTTTAGTTCAGTGCAGGACATTTAGTGAAGCTACATACAGTGGCCCGATGCCCTTCTATACTAATAATATAAAGAGGAAAGATTTGTATTTTTGTAGGTATGTAACGCATGAACTCAAAAAGTACTGGACCTATTTTAATAATTCTTTCACTGTTGGAAAGCTACACTATTCCCAAGTGACATAAGCTATAAAAAAAGGAATCCGGGTAATGCCGGAGCAGGCCGCTAGGTGTTTAATAATGTCGAAATCACGTGACTTGATTATAAATACCGGTTGTCTCGAACTGCTGAACTGCTGACAAATTACCTATGTATGAAGAATATTTTGAGATTTACGATGCTTACCGATATTTTTCAAAAAATACAAAAAAACACTTAGAAACAATACACTTAAAACATAACCGACACACTAAATGACCTCCCCTCTTCCCACAAGCCTTGTTACCCCACTGCTACGTGCTACGAGCCGTAGCAGCCTACGCGCAAATTGCTACGCCGTAGGTCGACACGTACAAGCTATTGTCTACGAAGTTAGGTTGCGTTTGCCGGTGCAGTAGGCTTTGTTATGTTTCCTACCTGCATTTGCATATGTACCTACATTAATAATATTTTTTATTTTTTTTGTTTCTATTGGCTAGTGAAGTTGTAAATAGCCAGGACATAAGTATAAAGATATTTAAAATTATAAATACGTAGGTAGGTACCTCAAGAGTAAAATGGGACCCTATCACTGAGACTCTGCTGTCTATCTGTCTGTCTGTCCGCCTGTCCTTCTATCACCAAGCTTTATAATCTGTAATTCATGAAGCGTGATAGTTAGCCAGTTGAAATTTTTTCAGATGATTTTTTTCTGTTGCAGAGCAGCTAAAAGATAAATACTAAAGAAACAGAATAAAATTAATATTTAAGAGGGCAGATATACTTATGCTTTTTTGACGTTTTCACAAAAACAACGGAACCCTTTATTTGTGAGTCCGACTCGTGGCTTCCCATCACAACCGTAAACGTAATATAACTACAATAACTTTTAACTACTTCGCGAAAGCTAGCATAAAGAGACGTTTTTTACTTTCATCGAACAAAGGCTCGAGAAAGTGCTTAATGCTATTCAGAGACCTAGGACCTGGGACCTGGGACCTGGGACATAGGCTCTTTGTAAAGAGGTTACTTCAAGTTCATAACTTAGCAAGCTGTTTTATTATTAAGGACTTTTACATAATGCTCAACTAAGGCAGTAAGTGCGCCTGTAACTTTAGTTATCCGAAAATAGAAACTTTACATTCCTGAAATATATTTTTATTTTTAGGGTATCGTACCCAAAGGCTAAAGTGGGACCCTATTGCCGAGACTGACTCATGAACTGTGATGTTTGCATTTTTTAATCCTACGGAACCTTTCGTGCGCCAATCCTAAATGCACTTAACCGGTTTTCTTATAAGGAAATTATTTATAAAAAATATATTTGCTTCAATTGGCTTTAAGATAATGTAACACCGTGTACCTACTAAAAGGTAAAATTCGAAACAGATTGTCATTAAGTACCTCTTTTGCGGGAAATAATGTGTTAGGCGAGGTGAAGTTATACAAGCGTGTCTGAAAGTTCCCGACAAATTCCCCGTAATGCTTGAATACGTGTGTGATGGGTTTCCTCTCATTAGCGGTAATGTGTAGTTAGTATGTATTTATGCATAGCGCGGGCGGGCATTGCCGAACTGCCTGCAGTATAGGAAACAAGTGACGAGCTCCACTCGCTCTTCACACAATACGATAAAGACTTAAATACCTACCTGGCGAGAATAATAATAAACAATAAAGTATTATGGATCACAGTGCGGACTTTACTGTACAATGAAATAGAAGACCATAATATTATTATTTGATATATTTCACACAAAAGAACTCGGTTTTTTTTATTTTAACCCTGAGAAGGTTATGATTGTATAATTTCATTTATTAACAATGGGTACTTAAAATAAACGAAATTAAGACATTTGACCAATAGTAGGGGGCCGTTCAAGTATTACGTAAACACGATGTGGGGGTGGGGGGGTCTAGATGATGATTACGTCATCGGTAGTAAAATTACTTTTTACACTGAGCAGCAAACATCAAATTTCATCGAAAACTTAGAATCATGGATTCGGGTTTCATGGACTGAAGACCGTTAATTTGAATTTAATGTACCAAAAATTTAAAATATGTTTGTTATGTTTGTAAGACTATAATATTTTTGTAACTTACTCTATGTTGGAAACCGCATCAGTAAAATCTAATCTGCATACTAAATCTTTTTTTCTTTTTTTTTAAATCATAATTATAATATTTAAAAAACAATACATTCATAGAAAAATATTTACGTAAGCATAAGGGGAGGGGGTAAGAGCTTTGCTTACTTTTGCTGACAAGGGGGATGGGGGGATAATAATTGTAATAAATCTGCTTACGTAATACTTGAACGGCCCCTAGGGACAAGTTCTGATTTCGAATATAAAATGAACCGATCCGATTTTTAATAATTTTTGTATCGAGATTTATGAGACCTTAGAGAAGTTTTAGGCTCTTCATCCTCATTTCGCGGAATGATATAAGTTAGAATAATTCTACGCAAAGGAAACCACGAGCACAGTATTTCTGTTAAGAAATAGTTGTGGCGCCCATGGGAATCAAGTTGACCCGCAAAGTATTCAATCAAACGAGGAGGGACTACCTTCCGCGCTCGATTGACTACACTTAGGGTTCATAAAACCCAAACGGGTTCCATAATATTCTATTGCAAGTTTTATTCGGTTGTAATTGAGCCAGCCGCGCTATTCGGGAGCGAATAGTCATAGAAATATAGAGGATAATAGTCGTAATAAAATATTGATTCGACGTTCCATTTTATCTTAAGAATTTAGTACCTGTTAGTAAGTAGAAAAAATATTTTGAAATAGTTATTTCAATAAGAATTTTTAGCGTCTGTAGGGTAGGCAGAGCCTTCATACCTGTACTGAATGCACGCACCTGTTCAAGATTCATATGACCTTTGTTTGTTTGCTCCCGAATAGAGGGCCAAGTCTAAGTTTTTATTGTGTTTTTGTGTCGTAATACAACACAAATGCCCAACTTTTCGCTACAATTTGCTTCGCCACAGAGGAACTTGTTAACCGGCGTGTAGTTGGAACCATGTCGCGATATGCATTTATGATGGTCCAACTTGTAACGAGCGAGGGAATTATTCATGTACTTTGACAGAGTTCTACGTCTGAATATGGCGCTTTTGTTTCGTGTTTGTTGCCTACAAGATGATTACGAGTATCTATATCGAACATAAGTATATGAAATTAGAATCAAATTGTTTTATTTGTTTATGTATTTATTTATTTATTAGATCAGGATCACCGACGGAAAGTACGACAGTTCTTATTTTAATACGACACAATATGCTCAAAATATTGCAGAAACTTATTCAATCTTCCAATTATAGGTGACAGCATATTTAAAAAAAAAAAAATAGTCAAGGGCGTGCATTCCATATAGGCACAATAGCATAAATATATGGAGTGTCTACCCTGACGTAATACACTCACTGCGCGCGCCTTGTAGTAATATGTAAAATAGGACTAACAAAACAAATATTTTTGTAAAATAATTAAGAGATAAGTATATATAATTAATACTATTACAGGGAATGAGTTAAAGTTGTATTATGGTATGGCATTATCTCATAGAAAGCGTGGTTAAGCAAAAACGCTCAAGTCTTTTCTTATTGAACATTCTATCAGTAAACCCATGCCGTTATCATGAAATAGTTAAGACAGAAATGTCTTTTAAAGCCTCTGTATCAATATTAAATAACCTCGTAATTGCTCAGTGTGCTGCGCGGCGCGCGGCAAGAATGTCCATTATTAATCCGCTGTATAGTCCACAGCAAACACCCTGTACCACGTGCGATGGAATCTCCAATAACGAACTTGTGGTACGTGCTGTTATCTCGCGATATTAATAAAAGCCTATTTCATCATACACAAGTACATCTTAAATTAGTTATTTACAACAAAATAAAATCATAATGTAAACACACTCAAGTTATATACACGACTAGCGGTCCGCCTCGGCTTTGCACGAAACCTTAACTTTTTCAAAATTTTATATAGCCTGAAAAAACTTTTCAAATCGGTCTAGTCGTTTTGGAGCCTATACAATTCAAAGAATTGTTTCTTTATTTCCTCTTTATTATATACTAGCTGTGCCCGCGACTTCGTCCGCGTGGAATACTTATTTTCTCCGTTTTTTACACATTTTCCACTGTTTCTTCGCTCCTATTGGTCGCAGCGTGATGTTTTATAGCCTAAAGCCTTCCTTTACTGAGTTTCTTGCGGCGTTTCTTCTATTAGGTTTTAATTGTAATGTATAAAAGTAAATTTTTTTGCGTAAAATGTAACAATAGTATTTCATAATTCAGAATAGGGTAGTTTTTCAAAATTTGTAATTTAAATATAAGGTAGTTTGCATAACTGTATAAATCACTTTAGCGTTAGACTTTTGTCAGCTCAGTCATGCTACGATTATGGAAACTGTAAAGAATCCGAAACGTCAGCAAATAAAATAAAAATAAAAATACGCGAGTTAAATCCGTTAATAGTTCTTTCATTCCAATGTGTAATAACCGCGAAGGCATCAGAAATTATTATTCGTGAATAATTTATTCTTCAACTAAAATCGGCACGAATAATTCATTAGGAGTGCAATACAATTCTACTGTTCCTTGTTAATAGAATATTATTCATTTTATATAATTCATTCACGGATATATTATTTGCGATAAATCATCCATGATCAAATATCATCATCCGCGAATAAATTCACGATAAAAAAGTCATCGACTTTTTTTATTACGATAATAATCACTCAAATATTTACAGCCTATACAAATATATTTATTACGTCTTCAAATGTAACAAATAGGTTACTAGAGACATATTTAAACACTAGCTGTGCCCGCGACTTCGTCCCCGTGGAATAGTAATTCTTCATAAGGCTTCATATTTTCCCCGTCTTTTACACATTTTCCACTGTTTCTTCGCTCCTATTGGTCGCAGCGTGATGTTATATTATTATAGCCTAAAGCCTTCCTCGATAAATGGTCTATCCAACAAAAAAAGAATTTTTGAATTCGAACCAGTAGGTCCTGAGATTAGCGCGTTCAAACAAACAAACAAACAAACTCTTCAGCTTTATAATATTAGTATAGATTACTAAAGTCTTAAAAGTCACTTCAAATTCTTTGCAAGGTTAACTTCCAGTAGATAACAAGTGCTTTGTGCCACGTGTCTGTGAGGGTATTTCTCGGCGCGAGCACAATGGGGCGGGCGGCTGGAGGCTGCGCCGCGTCTCGCGGACAACTGCCTTCTATTCATTCATCAAACATCAATAATGCCTTTCTGTCCATTATAACGTTATCTTTTGAGTTTTTCCTCTTACTTGATGGTACTTCTTTATTGCAATACAAGCTGCGCCGTGCGGATGTACTCGTGGGAGCAGTTTCAAATGTGTATTTTTAAGCTTTTTACCTTCTAGTTAGGATTACTTGTTGCTAAGAAATGACTTGGTATCATCAATCATTAGCAACTAATTGATTTTAATATGGAAGCTTTGAGAGAATGTCTACTAATTTTATTAATTACTAGCTTCTGCCCGTGACTTCGTCCGCGTGGAACTCCTCTTTTTTGCAGTCGGTTAAAAAGTAGCCTATGTTCTTTCTCAGGCTCCAGACTTTCTATGTACCAAATTTCATGTAAATCGGTCCAGTAGTTTTAGCGTGAAAGCGTAACAGACAGACAGAGAGACAGACAGAGTTACTTTCGCATTTATAATATTAGTAAGGATGTTGTTAGTATAATTGCATAATCAAATAGTTTCCCTTTTATATCGTAAGGTCCTCTTTCAGTCAATTTATGTATGTTATTAATTTATTTTTCTTAGACTTATTGTGATATAATATATAGGTATTACGTCTTTTTAATAAATATATTCCTATTAGGTACAAAATTTAAGTAGATATTTACAGAGATTATAAAAAAAATCCAAACAAGAATAAACACGATCGTTTATGAAAAGATTATTATGAATAAACTCTCGAGAATACGACGCGAAAGCCGATTACGAAATAATCTCTATTCACTCTCTCCACTGCGGAGAAATGTCTAGTAAAATGATTCTGGAGAAAAAAATATTATTTTCCTTCTGGTATTTCTTTAAATAAAATAACTATATAATACATTTTTTAGTAAATACATTCAAGATTTAAGTAAATAAAACACTTCATCCTTAAAATAATAAAGTGATTTCTATGTCATTAATTGATATTTGTAGAGACAAGAGTAAATAAGAGAGTAGACAAGAGAAGATAAAATTGAGACCCCAGAGGGATTTGAACCCACACTTACGTCACAGATCTTTGTACTTGTACTTGCTTACAATCGAAACGTCATCTCAGCGGCACCTAGTTCTAGCGTGACGCCGTGACCAAGGGAAATAGTAATAATTTTTTATATATATCGCACACCTAGATCTAAAGAGAGCTAACTCAAAAAAGGTACTTTTCAGGAGAGGCGAGAAACTGATTAGTATGTCCATATGCACGCATGAGTTTTCTGTATACATTTATACTTTTTTATAATAAAGCTAGCAGAGTTATATTAGCTGAAATCAGTTTTAGTGTAGGTGGGTTTTTGCTGGAATCCGATGGTGTGCATAACTCAAATCTTCCTGTTTTTGAGTTAGATCCTAGGTGTGCGAGATATAGATATAGAAAGTGCATTGTCTAATGTTGATTATGGTTGCAGCATACCTGGACCCGTTCGTGTCCCCGGCGAGCCTGGCGCGGCTGCTGGAGGCGAGCGACGTGGTCGGCAACATCCGCTTCAGCCACCCCACGCTGTACGTGTTCCCCGGCGGGCAGGGCGACGCCGCGCTCTTCGGCATCAACGGGTTCAACATGCTCGGTCAGTACCCCACACACCACCAGGGGCGTGCATTCCATATAGGGGTGTATATTCGAGCGTTTGAGACGCCGTCATTGTCCTCTACATCTATATCTATAATGTTTGCAAATAATATTATTAAGTATCGATTGAAATAGTATTTGTAACAGTACCGGGGGATAATATCACTCAAATTTTTGTTACTTATTGACTCTGTTCTTAAATATAGATGTAGAGGACAATGACGGCGTCTCAAACGCTCGAAGATCCACCCATAGGCACAACGGTATTCTATGGAGTGCCTACCCTGACGCAGTGCGACCCTCACTGCAAGCACCTGCACACCACACACACCATCAAATATATCTACACAACACAACATCCACACACCATCAAGTGGTCAAATCTGTGGAAGTCTTAAACTCGTGACTTGGCGCATGCAGCGGGTTATCATGAACTTATGTCGAGTCGTTTTGTCGACATTATATTAACAAAAGTTTTCTTGTCTGGATATTATTTCGTTGTCGACATGAAGAAATAAGAGAAGATATTGACATGACAAGATTTCTCGTTGTCGACAACGTTTTTGACAGATCACTGCGAGAATAGATGACATCGACATGACAAATGTCGTGTCGATTTAACAATTCATCATAGGCTTGCAGTGGAAGGTTTAGAGTAGGCACAGGGTCAGATATTCCTGACATTGCACCTGTAAGATTGTAGTTACACCTGCTTCTTTGCTCTGTGCAAACAAGGTAATGTATAAATTACAAATAGCAATGTAGAATCACTTATATTATTAGACTATCGTCAGTTTAGTAGGCCACGAATATGGGAATTGTAAAATTTAAATATACGCGAGTTAAATCCGTATAATTTATTTGTATTATATGTTAATAACTGCGAAAACATCATAAATTATAGTGTTGTGTGCCTTCATATTCGAGCATCTTGACAACCATCCGCTTTGTTAAAATCTGGAATAAGAACAAACTGTAATTTGTAGCAAGTTACGTGTAAAATATATATAGGTATTATCTTACCAGTAGTTAAGTTAGCTAGTCCTTGTAAAACTGTCAGTCACTAGTCTAATACATGTCAGGTCCTGATTCTATGAAACACGTCATAGATTAATTTCAAACGTCACTTCTCACTGTCTAAGGCGCGTTGTCATGACAATTTAACAGGCGCGTGCAGTGGGGGAAGCGTGAGTATGGCGCCAGGGTAGGCACTCCAAACATTAGTGATACTGTGCCTGTATGCCATGCACGCCCTTGTGACAATATGATACGTTGTCAATGTCAAACGTGCAGAGTAGAAATTCGTCATCTTTTTGGGTAAAAAATATTTATCATTTTGCTGAACAATATCTCGCCATTATTTCTCATCGCGACAAATGTAACCTCAGGCGGTAATGCCGGCTCTTAATGCCCCTCACTTTAATACGCGGGCTTTTTCAGAGAAGATTCAGCGCACACGTAACTGAACTTTATTACTTGTGTTTACGGCACAAAATTGCTTGTCTTTGATATAACGATTGGATACTTTTTGCTGTATTTGGGGCCGTGGGACATTTCATCTTCATCTGGCATTGTACAGTCAACATCATATTATAGCAACCAACAGGCGCGGGCAGTGAGGGCGCATGTACCACGTCAGGGTAGGCACTCCATACATTTATACCATTGTGCCTATATGGAATGCACGCCCTTGGTAACCCAAGAGTTAAATATACACGCTTGTCGAAGGCTTTAGAGCTAAGGCAGCATACAATTTCCGTATAAGTTGTAAAAAAGATGTATAAAGGAGCTTTTAAACAGACATTGTGCAATTTATAGTTTTTGGACCCACGTGTTGATTTAGTGTATTTCAATATATTTGATTACCTCGGTTACTATGATTTGAAGTTAATTGTCGTTTGGAGACCTGGCCACCAAGCGAAATAGTATTTCGATTTTCTTTTAATTTTCTTGTCACAAATGACGGGAAAGTTATTTGGAACGTTTTAGTAGATTAAAACATTAACAGTTTAACCTTTCTTTAAAGTGAATTGCCAATAATTTAGTGTAAAAGAGTTACCTTGGCAGTTCCCTCTGCAGCCGTAATTCAGTCCGCGGTGTCGGGAATGCACGGCGCTGGCGGAGTGATGGAGCACTCCTCCGCTCCTCCGCTGGAACGACGCCAAGTTGAAACGAAAAATTTTATCCAGAAAGTATTTAATGCGATACGACATAAGTACTTACGAGTAGCATGCATTCCACGAACCAAGAATGTTAGAAATATTCATAACTAGCTTCTGCCCGCGACTTCGTCTGCGTATAATTAGTATTTTACACTATATCGTTATAAAATATAGCCTATATGTTATTCTGATGTATAAGCTATATTGTGGTAAAGTTTCATTCAAATCCATTCAGTAGTTTTTACGTGAAAGAGTAACAAACATCCATACATCCATACTTACAAACTTTCGCCTTTATAATAGTAGTAGTATTCTACTCGTTTTCCCCGTGGCGTCGATCTTTACACATTTTTCAACCCATTAGGAGATGAATTTCCAAAAATGTTTCTCTTTTTTATTTACTTATTGAAGAAACTAGCTGTGCCCGCGACTTCGTCCGCGTGGAATTTAAGTACTGGGACATAAGTATGGATAATTAAAGATTTTTTTCTAAAATGAGTTACTCCTTATTACATAAGCTATCTGCCAGTGAAAGTCCCGTCCAAATCAGTCCAGCTGTTCCATAGATTAGCCGGAACACACAGATAGACAGACAAATAATATAAAAAATATAATATAGGTATGTATTTAATATTTCAAATGTAAATTATAAAATGTCTTTATAAACCACATTAACAGTTTTTCCTTCTGGGGCTAATATGAAAAGGTTATCCGCATTACTAACCCGCGAGCAAGCCACGTATAGTTGGCCGTGTGAAAAACAATTCGACCTGAGATCAACTCCAACAGCCTTTAGCGTCTGCCCCTGAGACTTGTTAATTGTCATAGCAAAGCAAACGGACACTGGAAATTGTGTCCGTTTGAATTGGAATGGGAAATTGTTGGGGATGATTGGTATTCGTGGTATGTATACAGTTTCACCTGCACTACATCCAGTAAGAATCTCAGCTTCGATTAAGTTTCTTTGTAAAGAAGTTACTCTAAGTCGGGTTCCATTGCACAATTTAGGCGGAGTAAGATTTCTCAATAGCGATGCGTTGTAAGCGTTTCGTCTGGGCATTTTTAAAATCAAAGCAAATACATACAATAATACATATATTTATTTCAATAAATCTACGTAAGCAATATATTTTTAGATTATATCCGATATTTTTCAACCAATTCACAAAGCAAGTTCAGAGTCCGTATTTCCATATCCAAGTATAACATCAAAATCATCAACTAACGGAATCGCAAGACAAACAAAATTTAATAGTTTTAAACGTAGAGAAACAACAAAGCTATAGCGCGTTTTAATTGCCTTGAGGCGCCATCTAGTACTATATTATGTAACTATAAAATCTCCTATAGAAAAATTACCTTTAAACTTTAAAAGACGATAGCTTTTTTATTTGACATCCGATTTCGATGAAACAAAGCCTATATGTTGCTCAGGAAAGAGCTTAATCTATTAGTGAAAGCCGCGTCAAAATCTGTTCAGTAGTTTTCAAGATTAGCGAATACATACAGACAGACAGACAGACAGACAGACAGACAGACAGACAGACAGAAAAGAAAATCTAAAAAATCATTTTTGTGTTCTGTTACTCTTTTATTATTGCCCACACCCATTTTTTGTTAAAAATTTCAATTGTACAGACACGCGGTTTCTACTGTTTTATTATATGTAAGATATAAATTTATGTATTTATTTATGTAGTGTAATATCTTCCTATTTTATATCGTATTTATCATATTATGTGTATTATTTATACACATGCTCTCTGTTCATTTCAAAGGTTGACTGGTAGAGAATGCCGTATGGCATTAAGTTCGCCTTTTGTACATAATTTAGTTTTTTTGTGTATTTATTTCAATAAATCTACGTAAGCAATATATTTTTAGATTATTTATCCGATATTTTTCAACCAATTCACAAAGCAAGTTCAGAGTCCGTATTTCCATATCCAAGTATAACATCAAAATCATCAACTAACGGAATCGCAAGACAAACAAAATTTAATAGTTTTAAACGTAGAGAAACAACAAAGCTATAGCGCGTTTTAATTGCCTTGAGGCGCCATCTAGTACTATATTATGTAACTATAAAATCTCCTATAGAAAAATTACCTTTAAACTTTAAAAGACGATAGCTTTTTTATTTGACATCCGATTTCGATGAAACAAAGCCTATATGTTGCTCAGGAAAGAGCTTAATCTATTAGTGAAAGCCGCGTCAAAATCTGTTCAGTAGTTTTCAAGATTAGCGAATACATACAGACAGACAGACAGACAGACAGACAGACAGACAGAAAAGAAAATCTAAAAAATCATTTTTGTGTTCTGTTACTCTTTTATTATTGCCCACACCCATTTTTTGTTAAAAATTTCAATTGTACAGACACGCGGTTTCTACTGTTTTATTATATGTAAGATAAAATGTTCCGTATCAACTTTCAGCCCCTATTTTATCTCCTTGAGGGATGAATATTGAAAAATAAACTTATTTGTTTCCCTATCTTATAAGTACCCACGTAAATAGGCTCGTTGATGTCTTTTGTATGAAATTGCTAGTAGGTCATGTAAAGGTCAATAATAAAAATACAAATACCTATCTTATCGCTCAAGATAATGAAAAACTGTTTTTAAAGCCTATAATATTCCATTACATTTTTTGATAAATTTTATTTTCACGGTAAATTATTCTCGTAGAACTAATTTCTTTATTCTTATATGCACAATAGTAGGATCGTCAAAAAAATAACACAAGATATTAAGTAGACATTGTTTACAAATATCTTTCAGAGATGTTTGTCTCTTAATAACAATACCTAGATTTGCTAAAATGATGGACTAGGATATCTTATCATCTATATCTATACTATACTATATAATATTATAAAGAGGAAAGATTTGTATTTTTGTATGTTTGTAATGAATAGGCTCCGAAACTACTGGACCGATTTCAAAAATTCTTTCACCTTTGGAAAGCTACATTATCCCCGAGTAACATAGGCTATATAATATCACGCTAGGTCTTATAGTTGCGGAGCAGTAACCGAAAATGTTTCAAAAACGGGGGAAAAGTATCGTTTCTGAGGCCTTAAAAAAATCTTAAGTCCCCCCGTGCGAAGCCGGGACGGGCCGCTAGTATCATATATAAATCATCCGCGAGCCTTCTCAAATATAACCAGTGAAATTTAACCAATATAATGACATCTCCCTCTATCTCGGGGGGAGTGAGCGAGACGGAGATATACGACCAAATCGCATCTTCTCTTATTGAGTTACTATCGTTATCGGTTTTTTTTATCGTTTCGTATTTTTTCCTCATTTTGCGGGACATTTTGATTGACGTTGAAAAAGTCACGCGATATCTGATTTATTTGAGTTTTGGTATTCCAATATTATGTCACGTACTTAAGGAATTATTTTTTGCTGGTTGGTTGTTATGAGCATATCTATAGGTACCTAATGATATTATAAAGAGAAAATATTTTTACGTAAAAATCCTTAACTACTTAAATGCTACATTATTCCAGATTAACATAGGCAATAGAATATTTTGACAAAAATATTTCTACTTGTTTTTCATATATTTTTCTTTACAAGTATTTGATAGGTATATAATTTGTCGAGTGAATTTTATTATGTACCTAAACCGTATTAAATAATAACAAAGTAGTTTTATTATGATAATATGAACCATGAATTAATAATACTAATCTGTATTGTCTGGCATAAAGCCTGGAGGCTGACCTTGGGTCCTCGCCAGCGAGTAGGTACAGCCTCCAGCCTCGAGCCAACACAGCCTCATCTCGACTTACTGATCAAACAACCTTTCACGTTGTAAGAAGAAAACAAGTCAACAACTGACATAACATTACATAATAATGAATAGAAGGAGCGTTATAACGTTTTATACCTACCTACTTAAAATAATGCCTGCCGTCTATTACTTACCTACTATTAATTGTATAATAAACTAGCGATCCGCCCCGGCCTTGCCAGGATCCCTTCTTTTTTATATCCTATGTCACACGGAAATAGTGTAGCTTTCCAACAGTGAAATAATTTTTCAAATCGTCCAGCCGTTTTACAGCCTATTCAATCCAAACAATCAAACCTTTCCTCTTTATTGTATTATAGTAAAGACTGCAGTACCAGATGAAATTAATTAGATAAGTATGTAGGTAGTACGCGGAAGGTCATTCACTAGTATGTTGTTATAATAATACTAGTTGTCTGTTTGTCAAACACGGCGAGGCGCGCGAGTGGTCGAGTGGTCGAGTGGTCGCGGCTCGGGTTGCGGGCGTGTTGACATTGTCAGACGTATGCCGAATATAGGAACGACGGCTTACGTACAGGAATATTACGTTACATCGGGAACTAACGATGACCTATCTATTAGAGTTTATTAACTTTGGCATCACTGAAGACTATTATTTGATGCCAAAGTTAATAAAGCCTAATAGACAACAGGACCTCTCTGTATTAAATATTCAAGTAGGTATGTATAACTTTGGAATGAAACAACTATAGCGGATTTAACTCGAGTGTTTTAAAGTTACTAAGTTCAGTGATAGATTATCGCTAGATCAGTAGGCTACGAATATGGGAACTGTAAAATTTACGAAACTTCGGCATATAAAATAAAATATCCGCGAGATAAATCTGTTATAATTGTTTCATTCCAATGTGTAATAACCGCGAAGTGAAACCATAGTAGGTTAATGATTAGGTAGGTATAACTTTTTAGGTTTCTATTTTAGAACGTAAAAATATCGCTTTGATTCGCATATTTTTAAAACTTTACAATTCCCATACCCAATCGTAGCAGACCGAGCTAACGTAACATATATATTTTAATTTAAATCCGTTATAATTGCTTTATTACAAAGTGCAAACTGTATTTGCACAATTGAAAGCGCAATTTAATTCCTTCATGGATGGAATTTGTTTTTAAATAATACAGTAAACAGTGGAGAGGATTGGTTATAAATTGAATCGGCGAGGCTCGCGCGGCTCGTGTTGACGCAGACGTGTTTTGATTGCAGTTGAAAAGGCTTTTAAAATACTGTTTGTAAAGGCCTTTTCGTAAAATCAACATGGATGTGAATTTTGTATGGTTCTTGTCGAGTACGATTCTAATCTGCCACATGGTAGTTTTAAAATCGGAATTTATATTCAAATAGAGTATTGAATTACATTGAAATAAAACAATTTTAAAGCATTGAAACAACTGTTAACGGATTTAACTCGCGTTTTTTTATTTTATTATATTAGCTCGTCGCCTCGAGATTCTTTACAGTTTCCATAATCGTAGCTTAGTCGTGCTACGATAATGGAAACTGTAAAGAATCCGAAACGTCAGCTAATAAAATAAAATAAAAATACGCGAGTTAAATCCATTAACAGTTGTTTCATTCCAATATGTAATAACCGCGAAGGCAACAGAAATGATTAATTTTAAAGGATTTAAGAAAGATTTACAGTTTCGTAGCAAAGCCTATCTACACTAATATTATAAAGCTGAAGAGTTTGTTTGTTTGTTTGTTTGTTTGAACGCGCTAATCTCAAGAACTACTGGTTCGAATTGAAAAAATCTTTTTTTGTTGCATAGACCATTTATCGAGGAAGGCTTTAGGCTATATAACATCACGCTGCGACCAATAGGAGCGAAGAAAAGCCTATATGAAGAATAACTATTCCACGCGGACGAAGTCGCGGGCACAGCTAGTCAGAAATAATCCTTACTAATATTATAAATGCGAAAGTAACTCTGTCTGTCTGTTACGCTTTCACGCTAAAGCTACTGGACCGATTTAAATGAAATTTGGTACAAAGAAAGTCTGGAGCCTGAGATAGGACATAGACTACTTTTTAACCGACTGCAAAAAAGGAGGAGTTCCACGCGGACAAAGTCGCGGGCAGAAGCTAGTTAGCTATAATTAGTTACTTATAGGTATTAACATTGAGGCATAAACGAAGGTTTTTCATACAACTTTATCGTCGAATTTATTAAGAAAATTCATTTTAAAAATTTAATACTAATAAAATAACATCATCATTATAATCACTACATTAGTAGGTATCTATAAAATAAAGTCGCTGTCACCGTCTGTCCGTCCCTATGTATGCTTAAATCTTTAAAACTACGCATATGATTTTAAAGCGTTTTTTTAATAGATAGAGTGATTCAAGAGAAGGGTTTATAGCATCCGTGTGAAACCGGGGCGGGTCGCTAGTATATAATAATATGCGCGAGTTAAATCCGTAATGGTTATTTCATTTCAATGTGTGATAACCTAAATTTGCCAGTATTTTACTTCTAATCATTAAACTATATAATTATGTTATTTATACCAACTAATATAATAAAGAGGAAAAGTTTGTTTGTTTGAATTGAATAGCCTCCTAAACGACTGGCCGATTTGAAAAATTCTTTTACTGTTGGAAAGCTACACTATTTCCGAGTGACATCCCTACTAATATTATAAATGCGAAAGTAACTCTGTCTGTCTGTCTGTCTGTCTGTTACGCTTTCACGCTAAAACTACTGGACTGATTTAAATGAAATTTGGTACAAAGAAAGTCTGGAGCCTGAGAAAGGACATAGCCTACTTTTTAACCGACTGCAAAAAAGGAGGAGTTCCACGCGGACGAAGTCGCGGGCAGAAGCTAGTAGGCTATAAAAAACCAATGAGTACCTATAGAAACGATACTCGTAGGTTTATTTAACCCGCCAATCACGAGGCGCTACGAAATATTAATTTCCAGTTAATTAATTGATCATCACAAACGTAACGCAAATACGTTTCGCCGCAATATTTGTCTCAATTTTTCATTTTACGTCATCATTAATTACATATCGGAAATTAAATTTACCGTTTTCATGAAATAAGCTTTTGTCTCTCGCAACAGCGCAATGAGCAAGCAAAGGGAGATGTTTTATTCAATGGAAGTTGATTTATCTATACTAATATTATAAAGCTGAAGAGTTTCTTTGTATGTTTGTTTGTTTGAACGCGCTAATCTCAGGAACTACTGGTTCGAATTCAAAAATTCTCTTTTTGTTGGATAGAGGATTTATCGAGGAAGGCTTTAGGCTATAGAACATCACGCTGCGACCAATAGGAGCGAAGAAACAGTGGAAGATGTGTAAAAAACGGGGAAAATATGAAGTCTTACTATTCCAAGAAGAATTACTATTCCACGGGGACGAAGTCGCGGGCACAGCTAGTTATTTATATGTCTAATGTATCGTGAATACTGGTATTGTATATTCGATCGTGACTGAATCATAATATAAGTTTACAGACATACGTAACTACCTATTTTCAATTTAGGTGTTTAGGCGAATAAAATTAACGGTAGGTAATAATTTCTGATGCCTTCGCGGTTATTACACATTAGAACGGATTTACCTCGTGTATTTTTCTGCGTATAATCACTTTAGTGATAGACTATCGTCAGCTAAGTCGTGCTATGAATATAGACGTTTCGCTATCTTTACAGTTCCCATATTCACATTCTTAGACGATAGTACAACGCTAACGGCGGATAGAACCGTTATAGTTGTGTTATTCCAATGAGTAAGGTAAAAACCGCGATAGCGGGTCAGAAACAATTAAACATTATACATGACATTAATATATTATGCGGGATAATTATACCTGAACAATGCACCCAATAATATTATAACTAAGTAGGTATATTGATAATTATATAATACTAGCGACCCCGGCACACGTCGTCCTGCCCGTCCGATTGTTTCGTCAAAGATCTGTCAAAGTCTTCTAACTGTCACTTAATGAATAGTAATTCTTCATAAGGCTTCATATTTTCCCCGTGTTTTACACATTTTCCACTGTTTCTTCGCTCCTATTGGTCGCAGCGTGATGTTATATAGCCTAAAGCCTTCCTCGATAAATGGTCTATCCAACAAAAAAAAGAATTTTTGAATTCGAACCAGTAGTTCCTGAGATTAGCGCGTTCAAACAAACAAACAAACAAACTCTTCAGCTTTATAATATTAGTATAGATAAGACCAACAACAATAAGTAACAAGTTTATAGAAGCGAACACGCCGCTTCGCCCACAATCGATGAGCCCAAAATAATGAGACCATTAACTAACGCGTTAATTCCAGTTAAACGCAGATTTTGATACGTGTCACAAACAGCACATTAGTTCCGTTCGGTTCACCGAGCACCGGCCGCGGCCGAGCGCGGTGCGGTCTGCAGTGACGCACTTCGATTATTATCAATTATCGACACTGCTGCGTTTCGGGCGTTGCGGTTCACTTGTCAAGTAAAACAACTGAAAATAACTATGACGATAATACAAGTTATCTGCTGGATTAGTGACACTAGATATTAACTTGCTATTCGGTCCTTTTATCTTGAAAACGTTAATAGCTTACACGAGACTTGTCTTTTATGAAACATAAAGTTGATGAAGCTAATGAAATTAAATGCATATAAGTGAAAAGATAATTCGCTTGTATGAAAATGGAAAATATTTATCTACAAAGAAAGTTTAAGTAGATATTTTAGTATCTATTACACTTCAAAAGCACCTAAAGAAAATGGCAAAATGATCTACACGTCTAACAAGACTGAAATGTTGAATAATTCTATATCTAATTATTTGCCGGCGTACTTACCTTGTCTTGCCTACCATACCTACTCACCTAGCGGTATGAAATATACGACTCATTCTCATACCTACCAAATACAACTATACCTACCTAACTACATATAAACTTTATTGAAAATCTGTCAAGCCATTTCGTGCCACAAACGACACGTGAATCCTGTACTCTGTCTCTTACCTGGTCCTCATTGCAGTGGACGGCGGGTTCTCCCGCAAGGCGTGTTGGTGGGACTTCGCGCGGCACCTGGACCGCCTGGACGCGGTGCTGCTGACGCGGCTCAACAACTGCTCGGCCGCCGGCATGGCCGCCGTGCTGCGCCGCAAGGCCAGCGCGCAGGTCTACCCCCAGATCGGACACTTCTTCTGCAACTTGGAGGTTGGTTTGTTCATCACTTGCTATGGTGCCTTGTGAATACTGCAGTCTGCAGATACTGTTGAAATCAACAATGTCCATTCGCTATCTATACTAATATGTATTATAAAGAAGAAAGATTTGTTTGTTTGGATTGAATAGGCTCCAAAATGACTGGACCGATTTGAAAAATTCTTTCACTGTTGGGATGCTACACTATTCCCGAGTGACATAGACTATAAAAAAAAGATGCAAAGTCGGGGTCGGACAGCTAGTCTTTTATATTTTTTTGATGATTTTGCATTAATATATTTTTGTACCTACCTTGTATAAGACTCACTAGTGTGTGTTCTCGAAATCTGTCTTTTGGAGTTACAGTGTATTGGATTCACAGGGTACTTATGACTCATGTGTACTTGGCATAAAACAATTCCAATGTATTTAGCTTGGTTGTATTTTATTTTATTCGCTGACGTTTAGAAAACTTTATTGTGCCCATATACATAGGTAGTCGACTGAACTGACAATAGTCTTAAACTTAAATCTCAGTGTGTGTGTTAGTCATAGACCACAGTCTAAGAATGTGCGAACTGTAAAGTTTTCGAAACGTCAGCAAATAAAATAAAATGAGCGAGTTAAATCCGTTATAATTACTTCATTCCAATGTGTAATAAATGCGAAGGTATCAGAAATCATTATAATAAATAGCAGTACCTATGTCAGCAAAGTGTGTGCCATGTTGATTGGAGATAATACGGCGCCAAGCCGCCGCGCCGGTGCAGCGGTGTCGGCTTGCAGGATGCACTTCACTGCACTTTGCTCACTGCTCCTAGTACTGCATTCACATGCATTATTGAATTTATTCAAGGAACGTAGATATGGTTACCGTATTCGTAAAACAATTGAAAAGACGTAGCTTAACAAGTATATTAAATATTATTCTTTGTATATATATGACCGGATATCGTTTTAAATATCCAAAATTTCGAGGGTCTTGGAATGAAATTATAAATATGTCGTAAGTTGATCATGAACACCGCCGACCAATGCCGTAAGCACTGTTTTTACCCAATAAGCAAAGTAGTCCGATAAAGAAATTATAGATCTGGAATTAGGTGCCTGGTAATAACGTTCTTACAGACTAATAATACAATACTTATATTTTCTGGTGAACTCCTTCCTCATGTACGTTATAAGGCTTATTAACATGTTGGTAAGTCGATTATAAGTTACATATTATTATAGAAACAAATTCTTACATAACTGCACCTTGTTTAATAATGAAAAATAAATGTAGTCATAAGAACGGTATCAACAGCTACCTACTGATTTGCTTGTTGACTGTCGCCAAGTTCCATCTATTAAAGTACTATAATATGTTGTTATAACTCTTGCAATTAGTAAGTGTTTTGTAGCGTTCTTCTGTTTCTCGCACTAACGTGTAGCAATTAATCAAATACAACAGATTGAACTCGCGTAATCTATAGTAATATTATAAAGATGAAAGATTTGTACCTATTTTTGTATGTTTGTAATGAATAGGTTCAAAAACTACTGGACCGATTTTAATAATTCTTTCACTGTTGGGAAGCTACGTTCACCCTGAGTAACATAGGCTATAGAATATTTTGAAAAATAATAGGGATCCGTGCGAAGCCGGGGCGGACCGCTAGTTTATTATATACTAGCTTCTGCCCGCGACTTCGTCCGCGTGGAACTCCTCCTTTTTTGCAGTCGGTTAAAAAGTAGCCTATGTTCTTTCTCAGGCTCCAAACTTTCTTTGTACCAATCATTTTAATCAATCATCTTTCTTTGTACTATTTTATTTAAATCGGTCCAGTAGTTTACGCGTGAAAGCGTAACAGACAGACAGACAGAGTTACTTTCGCATTTGTAATATTAGTTAGGATGTTGGCTTTTCGAATACTTTACAGCGTGTTTATGTTATTATGACGTGCTGTTATAATAATAGGTATAATATAAAGGTTGGCACAAGAGTGTCACGCTTCAGTGTAACGCGGACTATTCTAAGGGCGTTGCTCAATGGAGCATAAAGTGTTGATTTCAAAGTGTTCCTTGCAAGCATTAATCACGTAGATACCTTACAAGCGGCGACCGCGTTCTATTCAGTTATATTTTAAAATATTAACCAATATTTTAATTCTTGTGTTTAGTTATTATGTAAATGTGAGTATTTATATTGTACCTAACTAGCGACTCGCCCCGGCTTCACACGGGTGCTATAAACCTCTTGAATTTTATCTATTAAAAAAAAACAGCAATAAAATCCATTGCGTAGTTTTAAAGATTTAAGCATAGGGATATAGGGACAGAAAAAGCGACTTTGTTTTATACTATGTATTGTAGTGATGATACAAAATAAAATAATAGTTTTAATATTACAAAATGGGAGCGCAGACCTCTTAAATAATTTCATATTAGGTATCATTTAATCATCGGACAATTATTTAGTGGAAGCACTATAGTTATAGAATAAAATTAAATGACTGAATCGGCATGACGAGATGATGACATGATGTGACTTTTCGTAATTTTGGTTGAATTAGTTTTGTTATCATTTATTATCGGAAACCGATGGACAGAATATCTAATTATAATTACCTATATGATAGGTATTTATTTTAAATTATTTAGAATTTTGGTATCGTAGTGTGTAGGAACGATTTGTTTCATTGTTTTTAGTTACTCGCGAAATACAAGTTTTACCCCCGGGTTAAGAACACAGAGTAATTGGTGTGAATTGTCTAAAGATTAGAATGAAACAACTTTAACAGATTTAACTCGCGTATTTTATTTTTATTGGCTGACGTTTCGGAGCCTTTACAGATTCCATAATCGTAGCACGACTGAGCTGACAATAGTCTTATGCTAATGAAATACGCGAGTTAAATCCGTTAAAGTTGTTTCATTCCAATCTATACTACTAATATTATAAAGCTGAAGAGTTTGTTTGTTTGTTCGTTCGTTTGAACGCGCTAATCTCAGGAACTACTGGTTCGTATTCAAATTTTTTGTTGGATAGACCATTTATCGAGGAAGGCTTTAGGCTATATAACATCACGCTGCGACCAATAGGAAGAAAGAGTGGAAGTGAAGTGTGTACGAAGAAACAGTGGAAATTATGTAAAAAACGGGGAAAATATGAAGGCTTATGAAGAATTACAATTCCACGGGGACGAAGTCGCGGGCACAGCTCGTGTACAATAACCGCGAAGGCATCAGAAATTATAATTGTCTAAACATGTATATGATTGTTTCCAGGAGCGGCGCGCGCTGGCCAGCCCGGACGGCGACAAGGACGCGGACCCGCTGCTGGTGTCGCTGCTGCAGGAGGGCGCGGACATGATGGCCGACCTGCGCCACCTCAACCTCAAGCCGCACCACTGCTACCGCTCACCGCACCCCATCAACCTCTACCACAAAGTCGGACATGGTGAGGACACAATCACTGATATTTGGCTTAACGTAGGTACAATCATAATATTATACTGCTATTATAACACTATCACGCCGAAAATAATATGTCGCACACCTAGATCCAAAGAGAGCTAACTCAACAAAGGTACTTTTTCAGGAGAGGCGAGAAACTGATTAATATGTCTATATGCACGCATGAGTTTTCTGTATAAATTTATACTTTTTATAATAAAGCTAGCAGAGTTATATTAGCTGAAATCAGTTTTAGTGTAGGTGGGTTTTGCTGGAATCCGATGGTGTGCATAACTCAAATCTTCCGGTTTTTGAGTTACATCCCTTTAGATCTAGGTGTGCGATATGTAGTACTAGAAGGTCTGTTTACAATTATGTTATTTTAAGCGATCTGCAGTATTATATTATGTCATAATCATGTTAAAAGCTTAATATGTTATTATAAACTAAACGAAAACCAAAATTTATCAAAATATCCATAAATTACAGAATTAATCGAGTGGACTCGTTACACATATTATACATAATTAATTATGATATGAAACAACTATTACCGGATTTAACTCGCGTATTTTTATTTTATTTTATTTGCTGACGTTTCGGACTGGGCGTATTTTTATTTTATTTTATTGGCTGACTTTAGCGTTAGACTTTTGTCAGCTCAGTCATGCTACGATTATGGAAACTGTAAAGAATCCGAAACGTCAGCAAATAAAATAAAATAAAAATACGCGAGTTAAATCCGGTAATAGTTGTTTCATTCCAATGTGTAATAACCGCGAAGGCATCAGAAATTATTAATTATGATATTATTAATAAGAGGTAGATTTCTCAGAAATGCATATTATTCTCGTTTACAGGAACGCTCGATATGTACGTACTGAATCCGTCCAAGGACTCCAAACACGTTCGTGATTTCCTTAAGAAATGGCACAACAGCGAACAGAAACTGTTCGAAGGAGCGGGTGTCTCCGGGCAGTTCAACTTCCCCGTCCCCAACCTGGTGTCGATCTGCGCGCTGCTCGTGTGGCGCCCCGCCAACCCCGACGACACCATCACCAGGATCATGTTCCCGGGGTCCACTCCTCAGCACAAGATATTTGAAGGCCTCGAGAAACTAAAGCATTTAGAATTCCTTCAGCATCCGACGTGCACTGGCCGACAGATGGCTGTCACGGCTCCCGCTACCCAGGCCACCTCCACCACGACGACCAAAACGACCAAAACCACCACTAGAGCGTCCAAAGAAAGAAGCGTAGTGACAGAAAAGACGAAAGATGAAAAAACTATTGAGCAAGAGTCGACAAAAGTGACTACGTTAAAAGATGAAACCGATTCCAAAAATATTATAGATAATAAATTGCTCAGTGAATTAGTAGACGGCGAAGAGAAGAAAATCGAATCTGTTCTGCAGGAAGCGATAATAAGTAGAGTCGATGCAAAGGTAGATGATAAAATTGCCCAGTACGAAAGCACTGTGATAGATAGTTTACCTAAGAAAAAAGATGTTAGAAAAAAAGATAAACCAGTTGAAAAGAAAATAAAACGAATCGACAAGACTGATGACGGAAAAGACTTCTTGAAAACAACCGAGACAAAGAAAGTTGAACTGGAAAGTAAGGCGAAAACTGAAAGCAGGAAAAAAGTTGAATCTCGAGTAAAATCTGAAGCGACAACTGCAACTTCAAGGATTAAAATTAGCCACCGCACTGTTCAGAAATCTGCGGAAAAGAAGGTAACGTCAAGTGCATTAGATAAAAAACTTACTTTAGATGAAAAGAAATCACCCCCAGCGACCCCTAAAAAGACAACAGAAAGTAAAACCACTGTATCTAATATACAAACTTCTGCCAAAGAAAGAGTTAAAACAAAGACAAGAAAATTAAGCCCGGGGAGTACTCCAGCAAAAAGTACGAAGGAAGCAAATAATCGTAGAGTTATGGAATCCAAGTATAAACAACCATCGCCTAAGAGGGATGTAGTTCAAAAGACAGCTGAAAAGCCCAAAGTAAAACGTGAACCAATATCTCGTCGACCGAGACCTTTGGCATCTCCAGTAAAGGGACTTAAAGCAATGAAAAGTCCTACTAAATCCGTTAAGTCTGTGAAGTCAGTAGATAGTTCAAAGCTCAAAGGCCTACAGAGGGTCAACTATGAAGATATTTTGAAAGATGCTAAAAAATCTGACGAAGAGACATCAAAATCGCTTGATGACATGAAACTTCAAGAACTTGATGATAGGGAAGAACAAGAAATTGTAAGAGAAATTGAGGCTGTGTTCAATAGGGATAGTGAAACAGAGGAAAAATTAGAATATGTAGGACGCTCCGATATAGAAAAAATTACATGTTTAATAGACGACACAAAAACTGAAACAACTGCTGACGGTGAATTTGAAGAAGAATATTTGATAATTGAAAAAGAAGAAGTAGATCAATACACTGAGGATTCCATCGCCGACCGCGAAGCCAGCCAAGAAAAAGAATATGAACTTATAAAACATAGTCAAGACAAGGTAGAATCAGAGAAAGACAGAAAAGAGGGAATTGAACACAGTAAAGAAGAACCAGTAGAGACCGCACCTATCCTGGGCGCAGTATCTGCTGAAACTATTGAGCTCGAACCTAAACATGAATCAAAAGATCACTCAGTAAGTGTTGAAGAAAAACAAGATAATAGTAGCGAAAAGAAAACTTCAGACAGCAAAAACGGCATTGCGAAACCAAAAGATTCCATAGAATTGAATGTTGTCCAAGAATCGCAACCAGATGAAAAAATATCAACTACCATTGAATCTGGCGCAACTACTGCACCAACGCTACCCGAAGACGAACGGATGACATTAGATGATATCAAAGAAGATCGTCAAGTAGAAGAAAAGCATATTGAAGAAGAAACAAAGGAAGTTATTCCTCCTCAAACGTTAATTGATGTCCAAAAGACAATGTCTAAAAGTCCAAAGCTAGACACAATACCTGCTCCATTAAGAGAAATAGTCAAAACACCTGATGAAGTAGCAGACCTTCCTTTACATGAAGAAGTTGATTACAGAACGTACGAAGAAAAGAAAACGCCCATTGAAGAAGACATTTTCAAACGTAAACCTGACGTAGGATTCATTCATGAAATAAAAGTACCAAAAGATTTGCCGCTCTCAGAACAGGAAGGCGTTACATTTAAAGGAACCAAAACAATACAAAGTGATGTAGTTTTAAAAACGGTTGAGGGAGCATCACATGCAGAATTAGTGACCGTCACGCCAGGATCGGCACCAGAGTCTCCAATGTACCCTGAGGCACCTAAAGCTCTTGCAATGCCTGCAAAAGAGTTAGAATCAGTAAAAGAATATGAAGGTAGTGATTATAATTATGGTCAATTCACTGAAAAATTGAGGGAAACGCATATAACGACTCTTGATTCCCCTATTAAAGAGGAAATAATAATTGTTGAAGAAGTTTGTATGTCTGACAAAATACCTTCAATACCAGAAGATGTAGAAAAGGAGATTGAGGAAGCGCGTAAGTTAGAAACTATGGAAAAACCACCGCTTAGTCCAAAAGACGTTGAAAAGATTGTTGCTGACGTAGCAGAGGTCTTAAAATCTGATAAAAGTTTAGAAGAAATAATGGCAGAAAAATCGCCAATCATGCTAGCGAGATCACCAGAACCCGTCATAAAAACTGACACTTACATTATAAGTACAACTGAAACCTCTAAGGTAGATATATCAAATGAGAAAGAGGAAAAACAAGCTACTGTTGAAAGTAATCTCGAAAAGAAGGAAACAAAAGTGATTCCTAAAGAAATTTCACCTGCACGATCAATTGCTTCGGAAGAAATTAGTGAGTTATCTGATAAAACAGTGCTCAGTGAAGGAAAAAGAAGTACCCGCGAAATTAAAGATGATATAACTACTGTGTTTACCGAATCTGTTCTCACAACCGACTCTGACATGAGTGCAATCTTACAAACTAAAGAAATTATGAAAGAAACTACTAGTGAAAGGAAGACTGAAGATATGTCCATTCAAGCAAAAATTGAACATATCGAAAAGATGGAAACCGATTCTGAAAAATATATTAAAACAAAAAGTGAAATGAAATCTATTGCACATGAAAATGGTTCACACGAACATTCCCTTGATGAGAGAATTTCTCAAGATGTGAAATCACATGAAAACGTGAGTGACTACGTTGCTTTAGATAAAACAGAAGACGTCTTATTAGATAATGACTATAAATCTGAAAAGAAATTAAGTATATCATTAGAAACAGCAAAAACTTTAGAAAAGTTGGAAGAAAGAATGGCAGATCTTAAGAAAAAAGAAGAAGCTATTTCACAAAAAATATTATTTGACAAAAACCGACCCAGCACTGAGCTCTTTGAATCGAGAGCCGCTATCGAAGACTTTAAAACAAAAGCAGTCGATGAAGTAGATTTTAGTTCAACACAGGAAACAAAGAAACTTCATGAAGAAATGTTTTCTACTGAAAAAGAAATATTACAAAAAATGCCCGAAACGTCAATTCCAGAAGATGATAATTTCAGAGATGACAAGATAGTTGACGCTATTACTTATGCTTCTTTGAAATTAGAAAAACAAGAAAGTTTAGGACTAAAACAAGATTCCGCATCATGCAGTTCTGCGACAGCACCTGTATATGAAAAATTGGAAGCAGTAAAAGAAAAAGTTGATGTCGCTAAGCCTATCACCATCGATGAAATAACGATTAAAAACACTGACCCCTTTCTCAGCAAGGTTCCTGTAAAAGAACCCAGTTCAGAGAAAGACGATCAGATAAAAGTAGATGTAACTACAAAAGAATTAACAGAAGAAGATATAAAGAAATTAATAATAGAAACAAAGGTGGACGTCCATACCAAAGACGGCAAAAGTAAAAAAAATGAAATATTAGAAACAGAAAGTATATTAAATGGGCACAAAGACCATACTTCTGACAAACTTAGCTCTCTTTCTATAAAAGAAAGTAAACAGCTGGTATTTGAGAAAGAAAAGGATAGTGATGATGACATGTATGAAACGGAAAGTAAAATGATACCCAAGTCTATTTGTGATACTTCAATAGCATCGAGTGAAAAACAGTACAATGATGCAGACCAAATTATTTCTGACAAACTTGATGACATGCAAGTGAGTATAGAGAAAGAAATAAAAAAAACTGATTCTTGTAAAATTATCGATGGTGGTAAGAAAATAGCAACTGAAAGTAAACATGATACTGTTACTGAAGTAGATAAAAAAGTGTTAAATGAATCTGCTATCGCAATCGACGAAGACAGTCACATTTCTAAAACAGTACCCGAAAATACTAATATCATTATTCATGAAGATATAATTAGTAAAAGGGCTCATGAAAAAGAAATCAATGTGGAACAAGCTAGAATTGAACGTCTGGAGAGCTTACCTGAAAACATAGGACCTCCTACGCAGCAAATTAATCTCCAACTCAAAGGTGACAAACTTATATCTGAAAAAGTCACCGAAGATAAAGAGGAAGACAATACATCTGACGAGTTGACAGAATCTACACCACTATCAGACAAACCAATTGAAAAGGATTTTAGTCATTTAGAAGACAGAATTGATACAAAAGAAGTAAAACTAGATCAAAAACCTATGCTTCATAAAGACGTTAAATCAACAAGTCCTAGTTATAACGAAGAGGTAAGAAAGTCAAGTAGTTCTGATAAGACTGACACAAAAGAATTTCCAGATATTCCTGTTTCCGATGAAGTAGTAATAGGGCCAGCTAGCCCTAGTATGAAAATAACTGAAAAAATAGATGATAAGCATGAACTTAAAGTTGAAGAAAAAATTTCAAGCACCATATTAGTAAAAGCTATTGAGGTACCTATAAGTCCCGTTCTAGAAGAGGTAACAGAAAAACCTATCAGTCCAGTATTAGCCACAGCTGTTGAAAAGCCTGTAAGTCCAATTTTGGAAAAAGTAGCAGTAAAGCCAGTCTCACCTTGTATAGACGAAGCAATAAAAGAGCCTTTAGATCCTATGGATAAGGTACTGGAAAAATTTGAAATGAAATTTCCCGATAAAAGTAAAAACAAATTTGAAACTCTTAACTTAGATCAACATGATAAAGATAAAATCAGTGTTTTAAATAACAAAGAAGAAAAAACAATAATTATAAATAAACAAGATAAACAAACAATGTCTCCAACAAAGGTAGATATTAAAAACTTTGCAGAACCAATAGATATAGAAGCAAATGTGTCAGATGATTTTGGTTCTCCAGATTTAGTAGATGACATAAGTTTGGAAAAAGAACATATTTTGTCAAACATTATGAAGTTAACTGAAGAAATTCACAAAGCCGAAATCAAAGATGAAGCTATCACAGTTTTTAAGGAAATTCAGACAGAGAAAGAAATAGAAGACAAAGCAAAAGAATCTACGCAAATCACAGTACCAGACGCAAGTCAAGAATCATTAGACTCCATTTCTAATTTACTGCAAGACAAATTGTCAGTAGAGGAAATAGAAGAAAGAGATGTCACAGCTCTCAGTCCAGCAAAACAGGCCGACAACGTAACAAGTCCAGCAACACTTAAAAAGGCTACCAGTCCAGTGGCAGATGAACAATTTGTAGAGGAGAAGATAAAAACGGTTGACAAAACTCCCAGCTCTACAACGTACAACGACAAAGTTCTCAGTCCACTGCCATTAGAAAAGGCAGTCAGTCCAACGCCGGACGAAACATCGGTTAGAGAAAAGAGGGAAACTCATGATAAAATTCCCAGTCCTGCAAAGCACGACGACAAGGTAACAAGTCCCGCACCATCGGAAAAGGCAGTCAGTCCAGTGCCAGATGAATTATCCGTTGCGGACAAACAAGTAACAGCAGACAAAACTCCCAGTCCTGCAAAGCATGACCACAAGATACCCAGTCCGGCACCATCTGAAAAGGCAGTCAGTCCAGTGCCAGATGAATTATCCATTGTGGACAAACAAGTAACAGCAGACAAAACTCCCAGTCCTGCAAAGCATGACGACAAGGTACCCAGTCCTGCACCATCGGAAAAGGCAGTCAGTCCAGTGCCAGATGAATTATCCGTTGCGGACAAACAAGTAACAGCAGACAAAACTGCCGGTCCTGCAAAGCAAGACGACAAGATACCCAGTCCGGCACCATCTGAAAAGGCAGTCAGTCCAGTGCCAGATGAATTATCCGTTACGGATAAAAAAGTAACAGACGACAAAACTCCCAGTCCTGTAAAGCATGACGACAAGGTACCCAGTCCGGCACCATCGGAAAAGGCAGTCAGTCCAGTGCCAGATGAATTATCCGTTGCGGACAAACAAGTAACAGCAGACAAAACTGCCGGTCCTGCAAAGCAAGACGACAAGATACCCAGTCCGGCACCATCGGAAAAGGCAGTCAGTCCAGTGCCAGATGAATTATCCGTTACGGACAAAAAAGTAACAGACGACAAAACTCCCAGTCCTGCAAAGCATGACGACAAGGTACCCAGTCCTGCACCATCGGAAAAGGCAGTCAGTCAAGTGCCAGATGAATTATCCGTTACGGATAAACAAGTAACACACGACAAAACTCCCAGTCCTGTAAAGCACGACGACAAGGTACCCAGTCCGGCACCATCAGAAAAGGCAGTCAGTCCAGTGCCAGATGAATTACCCGTTACGGACAAACAAGTAACTGACGACAAAACTCCCAGTCCTGCAAAGCATGACGACAAGATACCCAGTCCGGCACCATCGGAAAAGGCAGTCAGTCCAGTGCCAGATGAATTATCCGTCACAAAGACGACACTACCAGAGGATAAAACTCCCAGTCCTGCAAAGCAAGACGACAAGGTACCCAGTCCGGCACCATCGGAAAAGGCAATCAGTCCAGTGCCTGATGAATTATCCGTTACGGATAAACAAGTAACACACGACAAAACTCCCAGTCCTGTAAAGCACGACGACAAGGTACCCAGTCCGGCACCATCAGAAAAGGCAGTCAGTCCAGTGCCAGATGAATTACCCGTTACGGACAAACAAGTAACTGACGACAAAACTCCCAGTCCTGCAAAGCATGACGACAAGATACCCAGTCCGGCACCATCGGAAAAGGCAGTCAGTCCAGTGCCAGATGAATTATCCGTTACGGACAAACAAGTGACAGACGACAAAACTCCCAGTCCTGTAAAGCACGACGACAAGGTACCCAGTCCGGAACCATCGGAAAAGGTAGTCAGTCCAGTGCCAGATGAATTATCCGTTGCGGACAAACAAGTAACAGCAGACAAAACTCCCAGTCCTGCAAAGCAAGACGACAAAGTACCCAGTCCGGCACCATCGGAAAAGGCAGTCAGTCCAGTGCCAGATGAATTATCCGTCACAAAGACGACACTACCAGAGGATAAAACTCCCAGTCCTGCAAAGCACGACGACAAGGTAACCAGTCCTGCACCATCGGAAAAGGCAGTCAGTCCAGTGCCAGATGAATTATCCGTCACAAAGACGACACTACCAGAGGATAAAACTCCCAGTCCTGCAAAGCACGACGACAAGGTAACCAGTCCTGCACCATCGGAAAAGGCAGTCAGTCCAGTGCCAGATGAATTATCCGTTACGGACAAACAAGTGACAGACGACAAAACTCCCAGTCCTGCAAAGCTAGACGACAAGGTACCCAGTCCTGCACCATCAGAAAAGGCAGTCAGTCCAGTGCCAGATGAATTATCCGTCACAAAGACGACACTACCAGAGGATAAAACTCCCAGTCCTGCAAAGCACGACGACAAGGTAACCAGTCCTGCACCATCGGAAAAGGCAGTCAGTCCAGTGCCAGATGAATTATCCGTTACGGACAAACAAGTGACAGACGACAAAACTCCCAGTCCTGCAAAGCACGACGACAAGGTACCCAGTCCGGCACCATCGGAAAAGGCAGTCAGTCCAGTGCCAGATGAATTATCCGTTACGGACAAACAAGTGACAGACGACAAAACTCCCAGTCCTGCAAAGCACGACGACAAGGTACCCAGTCCGGCACCATCGGAAAAGGCAGTCAGTCCAGTGCCAGATGAATTATCCGTCACAAAGACGACACTACCGGAGGATAAAACTCCCAGTCCTGCAAAGCAAGACGACAAGGTACCCAGTCCGGCACCATCGGAAAAGGCAATCAGTCCAGTGCCAGATGAATTATCCATTACGGACAAACAAGTGACAGACGACAAAACTCCCAGTCCTGCAAAGCATGACGACAAGGTACCCAGTCCGGCACCATCAGAAAAGGCAGTCAGTCCAGTGCCAGATGAATTATCCGTTACGGACAAACAAGTAACAGATGACAAAACTCCCAGTCCTGCAAAGCACGACGACAAGGTACCCAGTCCGGCACCATCGGAAAAGGCAGTCAGTCCAGTGCCAGATGAATTATCCGTCACAAAGACGACACTACCAGAGGATAAAACTCCCAGTCCTGCAAAGCAAGACGACAAGGTACCCAGTCCGGCACCATCGGAAAAGGCAGTCAGTCCAGTGCCAGATGAATTATCCGTTACGGACAAACAAGTGACAGACGACAAAACTCCCAGTCCTGCAAAGCACGACGACAAGGTACCCAGTCCGGCACCATCGGAAAAGGCAGTCAGTCCAGTGCCAGATGAATTATCCGTTACGGACAAACAAGTAACAGACGACAAAACTCCCAGTCCTGCAAAGCACGACGACAAGGTACCCAGTCCGGCACCATCGGAAAAGGCAGTCAGTCCAGTGCCAGATGAATTATCCGTTACGGACAAACAAGTGACAGACGACAAAACTCCCAGTCCTGCAAAGCACGACGACAAGGTACCCAGTCCGGCACCATCGGAAAAGGCAGTCAGTCCAGTGCCAGATGAATTATCCGTTACGGACAAACAAGTAACAGACGACAAAACTCCCAGTCCTGCAAAGCACGACGACAAGGTACCCAGTCCGGCACCATCGGAAAAGGCAGTCAGTCCAGTGCCAGATGAATTATCCCTTACGCACAAACCACTACCAGACGACAAAACTCCCAGTCCTGCAAAGCACGACGACAAGGTACCCAGTCCGGCACCATCGGAAAAGGCAGTCAGTCCAGTGCCAGATGAATTATCCGTTACGGACAAACAAGTAACAGATGACAAAACTCCCAGTCCTGCAAAGCACGACGACAAGGTACCCAGTCCGGCACCATCGGAAAAGGCAGTCAGTCCAGTGCCAGATGAATTATCCGTTACGGACAAACAAGTAACAGACGACAAAACTCCCAGTCCTGCAAAGCACGACGACAAGGTACCCAGTCCGGCACCATCGGAAAAGGCAGTCAGTCCAGTGCCAGATGAATTATCCGTTACGGACAAACAAGTAACAGACGACAAAACTCCCAGTCCTGCAAAGCACGACGACAAGGTACCCAGTCCGGCACCATCGGAAAAGGCAGTCAGTCCAGTGCCAGATGAATTATCCGTTACGGACAAACAAGTAACAGACGACAAAACTCCCAGTCCTGCAAAGCACGACGACAAGGTACCCAGTCCGGCACCATCGGAAAAGGCAGTCAGTCCAGTGCCAGATGAATTATCCGTTACGGACAAACAAGTAACAGCAGACAAAACTCCCAGTCCTGCAAAGCACGACGACAAGGTACCCAGTCCGGCACCATCGGAAAAGGCAGTCAGTCCAGTGCCAGATGAATTATCCATCACAAAGACGACACTACCAGAGGATAAAACTCCCAGTCCTGCAAAGCACGACGACAAGGTACCCAGTCCGGCACCATCGGAAAAGGCAGTCAGTCCAGTGCCAGATGAATTATCCGTTACGGACAAACAAGTAACAGACGACAAAACTCCCAGTCCTGCAAAGCACGACGACAAGGTACCCAGTCCTGCACCATCGGAAAAGGCAGTCAGTCCAGTGCCAGATGAATTATCCGTTACGGACAAACAAGTAACAGCAGACAAAACTCCCAGTCCTGCAAAGCACGACGACAAGGTACCCAGTCCTGCACCATCGGAAAAGGCAGTCAGTCCAGTGCCAGATGAATTATCCGTTACGGACAAACAAGTAACAGACGACAAAACTCCCAGTCCTGCAAAGCACGACGACAAGGTACCCAGTCCTGCACCATCGGAAAAGGCAGTCAGTCCAGTGCCAGATGAATTATCCGTTACGGACAAACAAGTAACTGCAGACAAAACTCCCAGTCCTGCAAAGCTCGACGACAAGGTACCCAGTCCTGCACCATCAGAAAAGACAGTCAGTCCAGTGCCAGATGAATTATCCGTTACGGACAAACAAGTGACAGACGACAAAACTCCCAGTCCTGCAAAGCACGACGACAAGGTACCCAGTCCGGCACCATCGGAAAAGGCAGTCAGTCCAGTGCCAGATGAATTATCCGTCACAAAGACGACACTACCAGAGGATAAAACTCCCAGTCCTGCAAAGCACGACGACAAGGTACCCAGTCCTGCACCATCGGAAAAGGCAGTCAGTCCAGTGCCAGATGAATTATCCGTTACGGACAAACAAGTGACAGACGACAAAACTCCCAGTCCTGCAAAGCACGACGACAAGGTACCCAGTCCGGCACCATCGGAAAAGGCAGTCAGTCCAGTGCCAGATGAATTATCCATCACAAAGACGACACTACCAGAGGATAAAACTCCCAGTCCTGCAAAGCACGACGACAAGGTACCCAGTCCTGCACCATCGGAAAAGGCAGTCAGTCCAGTGCCAGATGAATTATCCGTTACGGACAAACAAGTAACTGCAGACAAAACTCCCAGTCCTGCAAAGCTCGACGACAAGGTACCCAGTCCGGCACCATCAGAAAAGGCAGTCAGTCCAGTGCCAGATGAACTATCCGTTACAAAGACGACACTACCAGAGGATAAAACTCCCAGTCCTGCAAAGCATGACGACAAGGTACCCAGTCCGGCACCATCAGAAAAGGCAGTCAGTCCAGTGCCAGATGAACTATCCGTTACAAAGACGACACTACCAGAGGATAAAATTCCCAGTCCTGCAAAGCACGACGACAAGGTACCCAGTCCTGCACCATCGGAAAAGGCAGTCAGTCCAGTGCCAGATGAATTATCCGTTACGGACAAACAAGTGACAGACGACAAAACTCCCAGTCCTGCAAAGCACGATGACAAGGTACCCAGTCCGGCACCATCGGAAAAGGCAGTCAGTCCAGTGCCAGATGAACTATCCGTTACGGATAAACAAGTAATAGCAGACAAAACTCCCAGTCCTGCAAAGCATGGCGACAAGGTACCCAGTCCGGCACCATCGGAAAAGGCAGTCAGTCCAGTGCCAGATGAATTATCCGTTACGGACAAACAAGTAACAGATGACAAAACTCCCAGTCCTGCAAAGCATGACGACAAGGTACCCAGTCCTGCACCATCGGAAAAGGCAGTCAGTCCAGTGCCAGATGAATTATCCGTTACGGACAAACAAGTGACAGACGACAAAACTCCCAGTCCTGCAAAGCACGACGACAAGGTACCCAGTCCTGCACCATCGGAAAAGGCAGTCAGTCCAGTGCCAGATGAATTATCCGTTACGGACAAACAAGTAAGAGAAGACAAAACTCCCAGTCCTGCAAAGCATGACAAGGTACCCAGTCCGGCACCATCGGAAAAGGCAGTCAGTCCAGTGCCAGATGAATTATCCGTCACAAGGACGACACTACCAGATGATAAAACTCCCAGTCCTGCAAAGCACGACGACAAGGTACCCAGTCCGGCACCATCGGAAAAGGCAGTCAGTCCAGTGCCGGATGAATTATCCGTTACGGACAAACAAGTAACTGCAGACAAAACTCCCAGTCCTGCAAAGCTCGACGACAAGGTACCCAGTCCGGCACCATCAGAAAAGGCAGTCAGTCCAGTGCCAGATGAACTATCCGTTACAAAGACGACACTACCAGAGGATAAAACTCCCAGTCCTACAAAGCATGACGACAAGGTACCCAGTCCGGCACCATCAGAAAAGGCAGTCAGTCCAGTGCCAGATGAACTATCCGTTACAAAGACGACACTACCAGAGGATAAAATTCCCAGTCCTGCAAAGCACGACGACAAGGTACCCAGTCCGGCACCATCGGAAAAGGCAGTCAGTCCAGTGCCAGATGAATTATCGGTTACGGACAAACAAGTGACAGACGACAAAACTCCCAGTCCTGCAAAGCATGACAAGGTACCCAGTCCGGCACCATCAGAAAAGGCAGTCAGTCCAGTGCCAGATGAACTATCCGTTACAAAGACGACACTACCAGAGGATAAAACTCCCAGTCCTGCAAAGCACGACGACAAGGTACCCAGTCCGGCACCATCAGAAAAGGCAGTCAGTCCAGTGCCAGATGAACTATCCGTTACAAAGACGACACTACCAGAGGATAAAATTCCCAGTCCTGCAAAGCACGACGACAAGGTACCCAGTCCGGCACCATCGGAAAAGGCAGTCAGTCCAGTGCCAGATGAATTATCCGTTACGGACAAACAAGTGACAGACGACAAAACTCCCAGTCCTGCAAAGCATGACGACAAGGTACCCAGTCCGGCACCATCGGAAAAGGCCGTCAGTCCAGTACCAGATGAATTATCCGTTACGGACAAAAAAGTAACAGACGACAAAACTCCCAGTCCTGTAAAGCACGACGACAAGATACCCAGTCCGGCACCATCAGAAAAGGCAGTCAGTCCAGTGCCAGATGAATTATCCGTTACGGACAAACAAGTAACACACGACAAAACTCCCAGTCCTGCAAAGCATGACGACAAGGTACCCAGTCCTGCACCATCGGAAAAGGCAGTCAGTCCAGTGCCAGATGAATTATCCGTTACGGACAAACAAGTAACAGACGACAAAACTCCCAGTCCTGCAAAGCACGACGACAAGGTACCCAGTCCGGCACCATCGGAAAAGGCAGTCAGTCCAGTGCCAGATGAATTATCCGTTACGGACAAACAAGTAAGAGAAGACAAAACTCCCAGTCCTGCAAAGCATGACAAGGTACCCAGTCCTGCACCATCGGAAAAGACAGTCAGTCCAGTGCCAGATGAATTATCCGTTACGGACAAACAAGTTACAGACGACAAAACTCCCAGTCCTGCAAAGCATGACGTCAAGGTACCCAGTCCTGCACCATCGGAAAAGGCAGTCAGTCCAGTGCCAGATGAATTATCCGTCACAAAGACGACACTACCAGAGGATAAAACTCCCAGTCCTGCAAAGCATGACGACAAGGTACCCAGTCCTACACCATCGGAAAAGGCAGTCAGTCCAGTGCCAGATGAATTATCCGTTACGGACAAACAAGTAAGAGAAGACAAAACTCCCAGTCCTGCAAAGCATGACGACAAGGTACCTAGTCCGGCACCATCGGAAAAGGCAGTCAGTCCAGTGCCAGATGAATTATCCGTTACGGACAAACAAGTAAGAGAAGACAAAACTCCCAGTCCTGCAAAGCATGACGACAAGGTACCTAGTCCGGCACCATCGGAAAAGGCAGTCAGTCCAGTGCCAGATGAACTATCCGTTACGGATAAACAAGTAATAGCAGACAAAACTCCCAGTCCTGCAAAGCATGGCGACAAGGTACCCAGTCCGGCACCATCGGAAAAGGCAGTCAGTCCAGTGCCAGATGAATTATCCGTTACAAAGACGACACTACCAGAGGATAAAACTCCCAGTCCTGCAAAGCAGGACGACAAGGTACCTAGTCCGGCACCATCGGAAAAGACAGTCAGTCCAGTGCCAGACGAATTATCCGTTACAAAGACGAAAGTAACAGAAGTTAAAACTCCCAGTCCTGCAAAGCATGACGACAAGGTACCAAGTCCGGCACCATCGGAAAAGGCAGTCAGTCCAGTGCCAGGCGATTTGTCCGTTTCCGAAACTAAAGTAGTAGAAAGCAAAACTCCTAGTCCTGCAAAGCACGACGACAAGGCATCTGGTTCAGTTGAGTTTCGCGCAAAGGATAAGAGAGCATTAGACTACAAAACTTCCAGTTCTGCAAATGAAGATTTCATGCTTGTGCATCCAGTGTCAAGTCCATTGGGTTTAGAAAAATCTTCTATTTATGTTAAAGGTGAAGCCGTTCTATTAGATAATGACGAGGAATTCGAAAAAACCCGTTCTGTCAATTTAAGTGAAGATAAATTTTCCGATCATTCCATTAATTCCAAAGATCATAAATTAGAATTTAATGGTTCATTGACCTCCAGCCTTATAAGTACTGAGATAGTGTCATTGGAAGCAGATAAAGCAGCACAGATTTTTGAAGATAAAGCAGATAATAATTTGTCAACACAGTTAGGAAAGATAATAAGCAGCTCTGCAATAGAGGAACCGGTTACTGCAACCAGAACAGAAGGACTAGAAGGAATCGTTTCTAGTGCTGTTAAAGAAGAGTTAATGTCTACTCTGAAAGATGATGAATTATCAGGTTTTATTAGAACTAAGGATGGCCGTGTTGACGAATCTATTGCAAAGGCTTCAAAAAGAGCTTCAGATGAACATGATGAAATCGTGAGTCAAGTAGTTAAACTAGATAAAGAGAAAGACAAGGTTATAGACAAAGTGGAAACTCAAATAGAAGCACAAAAAACGAGCCTAGTTTCTGATAAACCTTTATCTAAGGCATCCGATGAAGGCTTTCAGAGTATGGACGAGAAATCGTTGACTACGCTTACTACCAAGAAAGCATATGAAATAAAAGATATGTCAAGTGTTACTGAATCAATAAATAAACAGTTAATAGAACATTCGAAGGAGTCCATAGATAAACTATCATCGATTGCAACAATTGACAGGTTAGATAGAGATAGCATAGCGCACAGTGTACATCTTGGAAGCAGCTCAGAAGACGTATCCAAAGAAATAAGTTTGGAAGAAAAACACAGTTTTGAAAATACCGAAAAAGACAAATCTCGGGGGAAATATAGCAAAGTACCTTCTGAATTCAGTGATTTAGAAACTTTACACTCAATCAGTAGCCATAAGTTAACTGAAGAGAAATCAATTTCAGCAACCCTAAAGGACACTTCAAAGACACATTTGATAACAACAGATATGAGCTCCCCTAAGGAAGAAATTCCTTTGTCTGAAGCATCAGACTCAGGCGTTCATAGTATACCAATGGATATTGATCATGTAACTTCTAAATCAGAAGTTTTCACTAAAGTTGACAAGGATGCCATTCAGTTAATGGAATCAATTCACAAAGCTTTCAGCGATGAACCCGTACAACAAGGCATCCGAACAGAAGATATGGAATCTCTTATTGTTTATTCGGACCTTGATCGAGTGTCTACTCCTCCAACTGTACCTGTGAGTCCACTACCTAAAACCCCCAGCAGCTTTCAAGATATAAAAATCAGCGACGGCGTTCAAAGTGAAGTAACTTATGACAAATCAGATGGTTCAGAGGAAACTATTACTAAAGTAGTCCATGTTGGTGAAGATGTTTTGACACAAAAAATTTCAACTTCTACCGAAAAGGTCCCTAAAACTGTTAAAGAGCCAGTTTCTGATTTAGACGGAGATTCAGATTTGATTTCATTGATGCAGAACATGGGTAAAATTAAAACAGAAACTGATACTGTAACAAAGATAATTAAAGAAGGAGAAAATGTTGTAACACAAACTATCACTACAGTCACTACAAAGGAAGTTATATCAAGAGAAGATGGTACGCCACAAAACATTAAGACAACTATTGAAACCACTACACTAAGCAAGGGTTCAGATGGTTCTACAACTACCACAACAGACACACAAACCTTACTCTCAGAATGTTCTTCCAGCCTAAAATCTACCTCACAAATGGATTTGTATGCCAAAGATAGTAGAATAGATAAACAATACCTCGAAACTAGCGAAAAGTCTGAAACTGAAACCAGTAGCCAAACTAAAGAAACTAAGAAAATACACGACCAAGAGTCTTCCCATGTGAGTAAAGGTAGTGAACCCTTAACTCAAATTCAATCTTCTTATGTAACAGAAACCGATGAGTCCGATGATGATGTGGAAACTACTACTATAGATACCGATGTCAGAAAGAAAATAATAAAGGAAAATAACGAAGATGTAATGGAAACAGTTACAACTGTTACAAAGAAAGAAACGCTCAAAATCCATGATGGTGAAAAAGTAATTCGTACCACAATAGAAACAACTATTACTAAAGAACGCCCTGATGGCTCTAAAGAGGTACAGCGAAATGTAGAAGTTCAAACTGATGAAGAAGTGACTGATTCTGTAAGTAATATTGAAAACATACTCAACAACTATGTAATGATCGGTGAACCGGAGGATTGTGTATCGACTAAAGTGGAAGAAGTCGTAATTGAAAATGTAATTATTAAAAGAACTATTGTTACAAGAGTTCTGAAAAGTACATATGCTGACAATCAAGGACACCCCAGAAAATTAAAAACAGTTACAACGATTACCACAACCGATAATTACCCAGACGGCTCCTCGAAAACTAAAGTAGATGGAAGCACTTCTGTTGCTGATATAGAAGACGATGAAGTCATTGATACGGCAGAAATGCTTGATTTTACTTTTGTTGAAGATAAGACAGTTGAAGTAGATAAACAAGAAAACACAGTTTTGAGAGACGGAAAAAGTATATTGCAAGTTATAACTACCACTACAACTAAAGACATTCTGTGTTCCTCGGATAAATCAAAAAGAAAATTGAAGACCACTATAGAAACTGTTACTGAGTCTTACCTTCCTGATGGTGTCACGGAAGTAACAAAAGACGTAAAAGTATCTGTCTCAGATTACGTAGAAGGCATTGAAGATAATTCAATGATGCAATTCGAACTAATTGGTAAACCGTTGGAAGATGTCACTACAGCTATAGAAAGTGTCACTGAGAACGGTATAACAATAAAAAGAAAAACTACTGTCACTACCATTAAAGAAGAATTTCACAGCAGTGTAAAAAACGTTAAGAGAGTTAAGACAACAGTTGTTACGAAAATCGAAGATGAACATCCTGATGGATCAATCATTACTAAAACTAGTGAAAAAGTATCTGTAATTGAAGAAAATTTAGAAGATTATGTGGTACAAAGAGAACCAAGCGAGCAGACGCAAGTAGAAGATGAAATATCTAGAGAAGCGCGTAGCCAAATAATGGAAGAGTCTATCCTTGAAGGATTAGAACCAGTCGGTGAACCGGAAGTGACAGAATCTACTGAAATAAAAGAAATAAATCAAGAAAACGTTATCATTCGTAGAACTATTGTTACTAAAGTTGTTAAGACTAGATATACCAACAGTCATGGCTATTTGACAAAACTCAAAACTGTAACGACAGTTACAACTTCAGATCAATACCCCGATGGATCTATAAAAACTTCTAAAGATAGTAAAATATCTATTCAAGATATTGATACAGAAATTACTTCCAAATTTGATGAACTCAAAGATTTCCCTAAATTAGAAGATAAATCTGTCGATGTTAAAACAGAAGAAAGAGTGATATTTAGAGATGGACAACATTTGAAACAAATATTAACAATAACTACAACAAAGGAAATTTTATTATCTACTGATGGGTCGAAAAAGAAAATAAAAACTACGACGGAAACGGTCTCGGAAACAAAGCTACCTGACGGAAATGTTGAAATATCTAAAGATGTAAAAGTTTCTGTCGGTGATTACAGTACTGAAACATTTGATGAAAACCTGGAAGGATATAATTTGATCGGCAAACCGGATGAACATTCTACCTCAAAAACGGAAGAAGTCACAGAAAATGGTATTTTTATATTAAGAAAAACCACTGTCACGACTATAAGACAAGAATTTGAAAATATTGAAACGCGGTCAAAGAAAATCAAAACTACGGTAAAGACGATTGTTGAGGATGAGCTCCCGGACGGAACTATCGTAACAAAAAAGAGTGAAAAAATATCTATAGCTGATGTATTTCTCAAGACTCCTCCGTCTGTAAAGGATGACTCTGAAATACCTGATACGTATATTGATGATTCCGAAATTGTAGAAGATACTGCTGAAGAGGCTGACGTAAGGAGTGAAGTTATCAAACAGGGTTCAATTACCATCAAACGCACAATTACCACTAAAACTAAGAAAGAAACTCTAGCTAGTGTAGACAAAAATGTTAAACGGGTAAGAACGACAGTTGAAACAGTAACGGTCGATGAATATCCTGATGGGTCAACAGAAACAACAAAAGACGTAAAAATAACTATTTCCGAATTCCAAAAAACTTCTGACAGTGATTTACAAGCGGCACTACAGGGCTTAACCTCTACCGGTAAAATAAAAACGTCCGTTGACAAAAAAACAAATATTCTTACGGATCATGGACATAAAATAACACAAACCGTTACTACTTATGTAACTAAAGAGGAACTCAAAAATAGTGAAACGAAAGAAATAGCGGTAAAAACTGTCACTGAAACCCTAACGGAGAATGCGCAAGAAGATGGCTCAGTTGAAACGACGAAAGATGTTCGTACACAAATAACATATTTACCCATCGGCACATGCCTAGATGACTGGACTCCAGAGGAATTGGAAGAAATAGAGAAACAACCTTTTATTGGTGACAAAAAACAAACCCTTGAAGAACTACCACTGACTCAGAAAGAGGAGCCAAGACAAGCTAAAACAAAGAAACAACGGTCGCCTGTTGGTGAAATAACTACAGATACAGAAACTTTCACTAAAGTTATAAAAGAAGGTGATAATGAAATCACACAAACAATCACAGTATTAACTACAAAAGAAGTAATTAGCCCTGAAAAGGTTAAAATTACTGTAGAAACTACAACAGTGAGTAAAGGTAGTGACGGTGTTACAAAGACGGCAAAGGCAACAAAAACAACTATATCAGAATTTAAGGAAGAATTTGAAGAAACCATCGACACTGGAGAGAGTGAGAAATCTTTTTCGAAGTTATCATCCAAAACTGGTGATTTGCGGAGCTCTTCTGCTGCTAGCGATGATTTGGATCATGTTGGTATTTCATCTCCCCCATCAGACATCAGTTCGAGAGAATCCAGAGCTGCTACGAACGTATGGGGCACTGAAAGCAGCGGTATGTACTATAGTGATGACGATGGTCCTGGAAGTCCTAGCAGTACAAAATCACAAGTAGCCCACTCACCTCGATCGAACCTAAGTTTTGAATTAGATACAGCTAAATCTCATCACGAATTAAGCGAGGAGATCAGTCTTGAAAAACACCATTTTGATTCTGTTATGTTGTCTAAGGATTCGATGTCCGCTTCTGTCTATGGACAACTGCCAGAAGACGACTCCTGCACGTCTTCTAGCCACTCGGAAGTCAAGTCTGAAATTCACGTCACAGAAAAACCGCTTTCGAAATTAAGCGAAGAATTTATATCCCACGAAAAACTAAAATCAGAGGTACTAAAGCACACCAGTAAATCGGATGCAACATTTTTGAGGGAAGCCGATGAACATTTTGAAAAGGCTATCGAAGAACATAAGAAAGTAAGCGGTTCAAAAGTAATTTCTAATATAACCGCTAAATACGAGCTCGACGAGCAGAGCCATTCCAGCAGCAGCATCAAAACATCTTCAAAAGAAGAGAGCACCTTAACACTGAAAGACTTGAAATCGGAAGTTAAAAAGACAACCGAAACTACGTCAGCGTCGAGTAGCAGTAAGCACGAGTCATCGTCAGCCACACATAAATTATCTAGTGAATCACATTCCAGTAAATCTAAGGATCCTATCGAGTCTTGGGGTAAGCCCCTGGGCTTGCCGAGTCCTATTCAGCCACCGACCGACGGCAAGAGTACTCCTAAGAGACAGGCGGCCGGCTCGGCCGTGCTGAACAAGAACAGGATCAATCAGGAGAAAAGCAAGGAGGCGAAGAGCCGCGCGTCGGAGTCTCCGAGCAAGAAGAAGGCACCTGCGCCGGTCTACATGGAGCTGACCTACGTGCCTCATCACGGCAACTCCTACTACTCGGCGATGGAGTTCTTTAAACGCGTTCGTGCCAGATACTACGTATTTTCAGGAACCGAACCATCCAAAGAAATTTACAATGCCCTGCTCGACGCTAAGAAGACCTGGGAAGATAAAGACTTAGGTAATTACGTACATACGATAATTTATTTAGAGCACTTATTTAATATATTATTATAATTATATTCTTACTAATAATTAATTTTGTTATAAAACATACTTCGGAATGCAGCCGTAGTACATGTAATCACAGTATTAATTTTAAAATAGTTTCAAATGAGTGCATTATAATTTGCAGAAGTGACGATCATCCCGACATACGACACGGACGTGCTCGGCTACTGGGTGACCGAGAACGAGGAGGCGCTGGAGAAGTACAAGATCGACCTCTCGCCCTCCGCCTCCCGCTGCACCATCAACCTGCAGGACCACGAGACCTCGTGCGCCGCCTACAGACTCGAGTTCTAGGTGTCGGGTCTATTTGTAGCCTTCTCATCGAAGAAGTGAGCCCGCGGAGGGTCGCAGGCGCTCGGGAACGAGAACCACGCGTAGGGAACCAATCAGACTGTGATAATAATGTGAGGAGGCACGAGCGCTCTGCCGCCGGGGCCGCTACTCCGCGTGAGGTAGCTTGCAAATAGATACGCCACCCGAACACTTTGTGATAATGCAATCAAGAGACTGGAGATGAGTTTGACGTAGTCGTAGCGAGTGCAGTGCGGCGCCGCGACCATCCCCCACCTGACGGAGTCCTCGACCGCATCCAATTTTTAAAGGTCAATAACCGATTCTCGACCTAAAAACAAAAAACGTCCATTTTTTTCTAAAAACTGTTTTCTAGTAGCTTCATTGAAAATAGTACGATGCCATTTAAATAAATATTTCTGATGATATTTTTGAATTCGGTCTTTACAATCAGTAGTGCTTTTATACACGATTTTTAGCGTAACCGGTCCATATTGTTTAGCCAAAATCCGCTTGTGCGATTATCAAAATTTTTGAAACTTATTTTGCTATCGCATTGTGAAGTTTTTAATAGGAATGTACAAACTTAGCACGCTCGGCCATTTTTATTTAGCGCTGCGATTTAAAGGACGTGATGAACGATCGGTGGACGTCGTCCCCGCGCCGGCGCCGGAGCGTCGGCGACGCGCCTGCGTTAATGTTAGGAGCAAGTTTTAAATAAAGTGTATTACTTAATCGTCTTCTAAAGACACTCTTAAAGAAAATAGACATAAAGTCGCTAAAGAGGCTAGTGCAGCTTGCGCTAGACGTATAATAAATTGTTAGATGTGACATAATTACTAAAGTTGTTAATCCGACCGGGGCGCCGGGGCGCCTCGCAAGTGATCCTGATACGAGTAGACGTAAGACGACAATCACACTTGCTACTCTTTTATTTCCCGTCGAGCTTACTCCTCGCGGTTCGATAGTGTTTCCGATTGTAATGCGACCGAACGCTGCGTCTCTCGCGTGTCGCGGAGTGGGTTGCGGAATATTGTGATAAAGACTGGTAAAGGGTGTCGCGAGCTGGTAAAGATTTAGAAAAATCCTGCACTTCTAAATGTTTCTAGCTAGGAGAAGGAGCACAGCGACTCGGATGCAGCGCGCGGTCGCCCCCCCACCCACCCTCCCGCCCCGCCGCCCCGCCGCCCCGCCGCCCCGGACCCGGGGAGCCTAAAACGATAGAGAGCTTAAATTCATTATTAAGATAAATGTTTTAGTAGACCTATTATTACAAAATGAACACTATTTACCTTCGTTTGTTTGCTTGTTGTGCCGAAGTTTAATGTGACATAGTTATAAATACATTATGTACATGTTATATTTTCAAATTGTGAATCGGTGTGATCGACAAATCTCTTGTGTTTTTAAATTCTATTGCCGTTTATTTTGGACTATTGCAGTGTATTTACAAATTTCTAGTCGTGACCCAAATACGAGGACCTTGTAGAAGTAATTCGTTCCTATCGGAGTTGAGTTCAGTTGTAGCGTTTCTAATTACCGTTTCCGAGGAAACTGTGAAGTAACATAGAGATAAACTCCATTAGATAATTTGTTTACGATGTTGCCGCGACGGATGTGTGCGAATGTGATACTGTTGAATCGTCTCTCCACCCACTCATGCCTCGGTTGCGCGCGCGCCGCGGCGCCGGGGCCGACTCCGGCGCGCTTCTCTCTTATTTCGATCCAGTGAAAGTTTTGAGTCAATTAATTTTAAGTCATCGATAGAGTTAAGCCGATCTAACCACCTCTTACATCGCTTACTTTGCCAACCTTCTTATTATAGTCTACATAGTTCGTGTAACTGAACGCACCAGCACAATCTATAACGTAAATTAAAAAATTAAAAAATGCTATAACATGAATGCAAATGGTACTTTATTTATTTTGTCGTAAGGACAAAACGTTATTTTATTATCGATATATAGTATGTGTTTGTGTGTCGATTGATGTGAGCACAATAAATAATTATGTTTGAGTTCTGTGAGTTTATACATTATATATTGCTTTAGGTAAGTAAGGGAATAAACAGGGCGGTGAATCTCGGTCGTTACCCGGTGTAGGGGCTGTGGTCGATGACCCTGCAGCCGGCACGGTGCCACGGTGCCACGGTGCCACGGTGCCACGGTGCCACGGTGCCACGGTGCCACGGTGCCTGGCGGTGCCACGGTGGCAGGCGTCATCGGCGACGGCCGTCGCTTACTCATAGTCTGTTGGAACGATTCCCGGATAGGCTTTCTATCATTTAAGTCAGCTGAGCTAGGCTGAAGGAGCCTAACCCGAAAACATTATAATTGTATTTTATAGCTAGATCTTTAACTAATGCATACTATTAGGAATAAAAATGTTATTAAATTTAAGAATTGTATCAGCTTAGTGAACATCAATAGCTCTGAAAAATAAATCATTATTGAAATTATTAAATGTTGTATTCTTCCTACATTGTCTCCAACGAATATTTTGTCTGTTGTCTGAATATTTTTTACATTATAAAATAATTGATATTATTTACAACACTATTATTAATTACGGATTGCATAATTTTAAGTACCTAATGTCGCTACTTAACTGGTGTACTTAAATTTATTTACCTTGTAAATTTATAGATCCAGGAAAATTTCTAATGATGATAATATAATCAAGTTCTGGGAATGTATTTTTTATAAAACCTTCCTTCAATATGCATTCATATTGTTTACACATGAGAATAAGGACAGGACACACATACGCAAACTAACTATTGAAAAAAAATCAACTAATAATTCGATAATGTCCTCATATATTATAATACATAGTGCCTAATTAAATAAAGAAACCCCAGAACTTGACTATGAATTAGTTAATATTTTTTTCGTACAGAATTATACATTTATTTTTGACGCTTATCATTTTGACAAAATTAGTAATTAAGCAAAAAAGGTCACGCATTTAGAATAGACAAATACATGTAATGATAATAATACATTTATTCTATTTACCATAATCGTGGCCGTTTTTGCTAGAAATAACTCGCCTGGCTCTCAGTTAAGTGACCCAGTATGAAATTGGAATTGGATAGGCTGGAATTACTATGTTGTGTTGCCAACGTTAGGTACATTGTTGGGTTGGGTGGGCCATATCCACGGTTGTTGGGTAGGTAGGTATGAAGTGTAAGCTTTTGTGGTGCTAACAACATGCTAGGAAAGAATGTTTAATGGATTTCAATGCTTCAGTAAACGGTGACGGGAATTCTACCCAGTTTCAGAATGGAATTTGATATGACTTCTACCCATTTTGAAAATGTCTAGTTATTTTACCATCTGCTTCTATTTTAAGGCTTAATAAGAATTTGCTTATTTGCCTGAGCATTGGCTTGTGTTTTGACGCAGAATCTATTTATTGATTTATTAACTTTAAATATTATAAAATTTACTTTAAATATTTTGATAAATAATCTCGTCACCGTTTATTGAATCAATCAACACGCTTAATGGTTCGACTGATTGCATCGCTTTCGTTACAGCCGATGTTTAATAATTGAAATAATGATGTAATTTGGAATTAGAAATTTGTAATAATTATTATAACTATTATGTAAATTTAAATCATTCATTGTGTCAGTCACGTCACTCCCATTCAGCGTGTTCGATGGATATGTAAGTCATTAAATGAAATAAAAAATTCAAAATGTTCATTATTCTTTTATTATAGTTAATGACCCTTATGTAGAACATGGCGACGAGGAAACTGCTTCTAATACAAATGAAAGATATCGCACAGTTTGTTTTCCCAATGTCCTGTTGCTTAATTGTATGTTTGTTCATTTGTCAAGCGCGCGCGCATATATATATACCTAATGTGCGCAAGATTTTTTCTAATCTATACTAACATTATAAAGAGGAAACATTTGTACCTATTTTTGTACGTTTGTAATGAATAGGCTCAAAAACTACTGGACCGATTTTAATAATTCTTTCACTGTTGGGAAGCTACGTTCACCCTGAGTAACATAGGCTATAGAATATTTTGAAAAATTAGAGATCCGTGCGAGCCAGGGCGAATCGCTAGTAGGTAATAAAAAAGAGGGAAAGTTTGTTTGTTTCTTTGGATTGAATAGGCTCCAAAACGGCTGGACGATTTGAAAAATTCTTTCACTGTTGGGAAGCTACACTATTCCCGAGTTCATAGGCTATATTATATTTTTTTTTAGAGTAGGGATCCGTACGAAGCCGGGGTAATTATTATTTTTAAATAGGCAAGGATAAATAAAGATACCTAGTAATATCTTTATTTATAGGTAGTGATGGTATCAATGAAATAAAATAAACTAAAAAAAGTTTACGTCATCAATTTAATAAAAGCACAACAATGTATTCTTCATGTTATTTTACAAATCGACAACAATTAATTATACATTTACTTACTCTCACAATAGATTAATTAATATTTTAATTTATTAACTTTGGAATGGTTGAAGTAATCACATTTATTTCTATAACTAACATTTTCCCTAAAACATCACAATATAAGTGTTAACGTTTATTTTCATTACTCACAAACACTAGTCATTATGGTTTTGATCAGTTTAAGTTAATTTATCTGATTTTGAAATAGACCCCTGGAGTCTGGACTCCATTTCTAACTTAAACACAAAAAAAGGTTATGTCTAATCTCTGGCGGCTTGAAAATACAGCCAAGTGTGTAGGTACCTATTTTCAAAAATATGATATCAGACTGATCGCAAAATTAGAATCGAACTCTTAAAATATCAATAAAAACATAATTTAATAATCACTGAGTCTATAAAATTAACTCAAAATCATTTCTGCTTATGGGCGGTTAATATTATTAAGTAAGTTAATTAATTTGTGCTAAATTGTTATTTTATGCATTATGCATAATATTATGAGGCACTTATCAAAAAATATTATCACAACAATTTTAAAACAGCGCTGCAGCGTCTACCGATAGTTAATAGAAAATTATGCTTTACGCTTAAAAATATCAAATCTATACTTACAAGATTTTATCTTACACATTAGGTATAGTATAGTAATTAGTACCTACTCTCATTCGCAGATTCATATCAAGACCATTATAGTTTAATAAAAAGCGAGTTTTTAATGAAATGCGAAAAACCACTAAAAATGTATATATACTAGTATTTTTTTATGAAGACTAGAAAATGAATTGTACTTTGTACCTTCCTGAGGGTAGGTATTGTACCTATTTAATTATTGAAGAAAATGCACATAGTTTATATTATATATTACATTAAATTAAGAGTAATCTCACAAACTTAAAAAACGGAAGCAGACAATAATTACATACCTAACATACCTATTTTTGATGTGAAAACGTATTATTATACATTCCACATACAAAACTAATTAATATACACTTAACACCTACAATATCTCTAAAATTTTCTATAATTTAATTATATTCCGCAGCGTCATTCGGGAATCGCAATACAATCACTAATACTGCCTAGCTAAGGCTACATTTCACAAGGTATAGTTAGCACTTTTCCCCGAATGACTTTCCATAGGCCAGTCAGTGTCACTTAAGATTTTGCCATCCTTACTACCGACGACTATTCATTGTCATCAGCTAAGTCATTTATATAAACTTACTCCAGATTAAATTAGTCATAGATTTAAATTGACTAGATTCACAAATATTTGAAAACCAAACATGATACACTATGTTTATCGTCGGGTATATTTGGCACGGAACATTTACGTACTTACTTAAAAGTTTACATAAATAATGTCAAACATAGAAGTAGTCGGTACTATCAACTGTGCTGGCGATGTTACACCTTTAAGGCAATAATCGCTTGAACGAGCCTGGTACCTGGCGGCACGGTACATGTGTGTGTGTCCGAGCGATTAAACACTTTCGGTGTAATGACATGTCAATGTCATTAAATTACAACCATATTTGAAGACCTACATGTTGGTAGTGGTTGGTTTTAATTGCTTTTCCGCACGTGTGTTCTAGTTTAGGGATACAGGAGTGGGTAATAATAATTCTTCCTATGCAATAATAATAATACACGAAAATAAATAATAATTATTATACGAAATAATTAAAAAGAGGAGGTTGTTTGTAGGTATACTTTAGAAGTGACGTGTTATTTTGATAATACCTAAACCATGTTATTTCATACAAATTCCAAATAACAAAAGTTCAAAAAGAAGGTCGTAAAACTTGGAAAGCAGAAAAAGGCAAGGGCGCGGCGGTAACAACACGAGTAAACAATACGTAACAATAGTTTTTTTGTTTATACGCCGACTCATTTTAGTAACTTGGGGCCGGAGTTTAGTAAATTGTTTTGCTTTGGTTGTGTGTGTGAAGCAAAACCAGTGCAAGCAATTTTTTTCTAAAATGGCATACCCCGAAAGCATGCGATAGTACATATAAGTTATATATTAACAAGAAGTTATTTGGTTTACGTAACGCGATACAAGAATACACCTGTGTAAAACGGGACTGCTATCGACAACAAACTCATGAACCGTTATAGTTGATCAGTTCAATTTTTCACAAAATAATCATAATAATATGATGTATTTCTGTAGCCGCTGTAAGAACTAAAAACAATATTAAGGGGGCTCCCAAAACAAAGTGATTCTTAACGGCATGGAAACTTTTTTACTAGTCCGACACACACGTGGGCGATTGTTCATAGATCAGAACCTCATGTCCTCTGGCTTCCTGAGGAAGAAGGCGACGCGGTCGAGCGGCACCTTGTACTCGTGCATCCAGCGGTTGCCCTTGCGCAGCGAGCCATCGATGCCGTCCTGCCACAGCCCCGCGGGGAGGTACACTGCGGACACAAGTACACAAATATAGTTTAAGCTAACATCATTACCTAGTCACATTTTAGTGTTAGACTATCGTGACTATCAGCTCAGTTTGCTACAAATATGAACACTGTAAAGTTTTCGGTACGTCAGCAAAAAATACGGGAGATAAATGAAATAAACTGCAGTCATCGCCGTGGCAGTTGAAAGCCCACTCTTGGATATAAGGATTCTATATAACCTCCTTGTACTACGAGCTGTAGAGGATGGGTAAACAAATTATATGACTAGTGGCCCGCCTCTGGCTTCGCCCGCATCCCTTTTTTTATAGCCTATGTCACTCGGGAATAGTGTAGCTTTCCAACAGTAAAAGAATTTTTCAAATCGGTCCAGTCGTTTAGGAACCTATTCCATTAAAAACAAATAAACTTTTCCTCTTTATTATATTAGTATAGAAATCAGCACTCAGGTGCACCTGCAAAGTTCCCTCAACCTCCTACTTCCTATCACCGTCATCAATTATTAACACCGTAAAGCAATAATGGAGTAGGTACCCTCTCTGGTGGTGTCTCCCTGGTGCAGCACCGGCGCCACGACGATGTCGTCCCCGAGCGCGAACTCATCCCGCACCAGCAGCGCCGCGTCCCCGCCCGTCACCAGCCACAGCGGCCGGATCAGCGGCAGGCCCTCCTCCAGCGCCTCGCGCTTGTATTTCAGCAGGAGCGGTGTCACCTGATATAATATAAATGTCAAGTGTTTGATTACATCGTTCTAATTAGGTCAATTGCCACAATGATAACTGAGGGTTGGTAAGGATGATTAGTTTGTCTGGATCAATAAAGGATGACAAAATTTTAACGAAATTTTTCATGAATACTATACTGCTGAAATGTTCCACAAGTCAAGAACACAGGTAAAGTTAGTAAAGTTTTAAATGACATCTCCGTGAACATAATTGAAGGCGTAATGAGGAGTACTTACCACTTTTTGTCTCAAAATAGTTAAATTTTTAGCCATCTCAAGTACTCGTTCGTCATTGTATTTGCTTGGCAAATGTGTGAATTTCATCACTGGTAAAAATGTCGCCATTTGCAGCCATCTCATGTAGAGCTCCCTATCTGGTAATGCGATTCCATTCTCTGGCGAGACTGTTGTCGCGTTTGGCTCTAAGGATCCTTTAGACGACGGTAGGAACTGCTCACTACCAGGCCAATAGATGTCACCGCCGACGGCACCGGGCATGATGAAGGGGTAGCCACTGATGCCATAAGTTAACATGGTAGGTATGACTCGCCTCAGGGCCTCCCATGACGATTCAAAAGGTGGCAAGGAAACAAAAATAGGAGGTCGCGGCAAAGACACCGCCCCAGATACACCAATAATATTCAAAATCTTATCAAACGTTTGAGTAAATACCGTCTTGTATTGGTCGGGGTTTATTAAACGCTTCTCGCATTGGTAGTACTTTGGCATTTCAAATGCGGTTCCTAAATCTAAGTAAAATGAATCTATGTGATATTTGTCTATAACTGCTTGAAGTTTTTCTAAAAGCCATGGCACTGATCTGTTGTTCGTTATGTCTAGTACTCCGGCGCTAGCGAGCGCTTTGAATCTAGTCAAGGCTGGTATTCTTCTATCACTGTCTCTTTCACTTATGAGAAGTCTTTTTTGAACACAATCAGCAAAATTTTTACTCTCCGTACTAATGAATGGTTGTATTGTGAATGCAACTTTGAAACCTCTTCTATGAAGTTTATCGACAGTTATGTTGAGAGTTTCAAATCGACTAATGTCTACAGTCAAGTCGCCAATTTCATTCTGCCAATACTCATTGATTAACACATGTCCTTGCTTAAGGAAACCTAAGTCTATTACGTCTTCCGTATATTTAGCTATCGTTTCAGCTCGCAATTCATGTTTGAATCTGGGAGCTATTTGCCAAACTGGTTCTGATATCAAAGAATCTAATGTTTTTATATCAGCTGGTTTCAACCCATCCCATAGTGGCGCTCTTTGGTGACTGTGAATAGACGAGTGTAATGACTTCATATCACCCGAAGTGCAAATATTGTATCTCATTTCAGGAAACTCTGTGAGTCTATTAGCATACGCGAAGCGGTCAAACTGTGCCTTTAGACATATTTGTTTGGTTCTGCTATTGACTGCAATATGGAGAGGCGTCTCATCGTCAATAATGACAGCTGCTCCTTTGGAGTTGATAAGGTATCGAGTGAGGACATTGCCCCATTGGGACTTTTGAATATCACCCGTTACGAAAGGAGTAAAGTCAATAGATCCGGTGTCTAAGGGCCAGGTGAGGTTCATAGCTTGACCAACTCCATACCAGTGGGTTTTTGTGTCACTCCAATCGAAGCAGTCAGTTGGATAGACATCTGAAAAAAGGACATATCATTTATTATTTTGGTAACCAGTGGCTAAAAATATCAGCTGTGTAAATATGTAAGAGGGTTACCTTCTTTCAAAGCCTGCCAATGTACGCTGTAGCAAGTGGTGTTGTCCACGCCTGGGTCGTGCGGGAGGCACTTCAGGTAGAACCTGGCCGAGTGTAGCCACTCTAAGCACTCAGAGCCGTCCCCGCGCCGGTGTTCCGGCAAACAGGGAAAAGACTTCGATTTGCTTTCAAGGTTTACAGCTGAAAATAAGAAACACGTGTCCGATACGATGGTACATAGCTTTTGATAGTTGAAAACGTTTAAAATGCATAATGTTTAATAAGTGGTTCGATCACACCAAGAGAACTGGCATTGAGGGTCATAGGTAGATAAGACCTTTAGGCTATCCAAGAGTTAGATGCAGCATAATGTTACCTAAGCTAGCCCTCAATATCTCGACATCGTCTTTGCTGAAGACCCTGATCATGCGGCGCGGCTGGTTGAACTGCACGCGGTCGAAGTAGGCCTTGCTGCTGGCCTGCTGGTGGTACAGCACGTACGCGAACCCCACGAAGAACGTCACCGCCAGGAACATCAGCCCCACGAACGCCCGCAGCTTATAGTCGGTCGGCTTCTTGCGGATTTTTTGGGGAATGCTCTGGAATCAGATATTTTGATACTTAAACATTTTTGTTGTTACGTATCCAAAGGGTTAACGGGGTATATATTTTATTATATTACCTGCAACTTCTCCCGCAACAGGCTGGCCAGCGAGTTGACGGACACGACGGAGTTGTTGGGCGAGTAGTCCTCGTCGTCCATGCTGAACTCGGAGCGGCCCAGCCGGCGCGGCTTGCGGCGCGGCGAGCGCAGCGGCGCTCTGGAAATAAGTAAAACAACATTGAAATATTGGAATGAAACAACTAGATTAGATTACAGTTTCCATAATCGTAGCACGACTGAGCTGACAATAGTCTAACGCTAAAGAGGGCATCAGAAATTATTAACATTAATAATAATAATAATAAATAAATATCTTTGGACAATTCACACCAATTATCTAGTCCCATTTTAAGCAAAGCTTGTGTTATGGGTACTAGACAACGGATAAATATACATAAATACATATAAGACATCCAAGACTCAGGTACAGATGCCAGTGCTCATCACATTGACATCTGCCCCTAGCGGGATTCGAACCCGCAACCTCCGGTTTCGTAGTCAGGGCCTCTGACCACTAGACCAACAGGCCGTCAAATTGAAATAATATTTTTGTAAAGTTATTTAAAATAACACTTTTGCCGGTAGGATTACTTTGATAAAAGAAGGGAATGGAAAGGAGCTTACCGTAGGCATCATCAACATAGCTTTTGTCACTAGGTTTCCACCGCGTACTTACATGAAATTTTGGTAACTATTAAATACCTAAATCTTAACTCTATGGCCACAAATTAATCAAGAAAATTAGATCGTCCCGCGCTTTACCGCAGTGCTGCCAACATTGACAGCGACTGTCAGAATAGTGACTGTAGTAATCATCTATGGCGTCATCACTTTCCTTTTTCAAACTTTGACATTGTATTCAGCCAGTTTACCTAGTTACGGTACATAAGTTTCATTATCATTGCAAAGTGGGCATTAGAGGTGACGTCACGGGTCGTGACCTTACGCCACCGTCTAGAAACTGGATGCGTTAATGAGGAAGAACGCACTCCTGAGAATAGTTCCTACATTACACTAACTGGTGGGAAATTGTTCCTTCCGGTAACTAGCGCGGGAAATAGTTTTAGCCCCCGATGAAAAAAGTGGTATTTTGAGGCTTTATTTATTGGGCTCCGATGTTAACCTATTAATACTAATCTAGTTTATTGTTGTTGTGTTTTGTCTGTTGCTATTATAGCTACTTACATCTTTTACTGTACACTTCTCTAAAAATGAAGGTTTTAAATTATTTTTTCTGTCCTCCGGCCAGAAAGCGCCAACTTTGTGGCTGCTGCGCTAAATGAAATTTCCGCTTTCTGGCTTAGTCGAACAGAAAAATAGTATACTGACCTCGGCCAGTAAAATAAAAAGCCTCAGATCACATTTTTGTCAACCTCGGCTTCGCCTCGGATGACAATTACATGTGATCTGAGGCATTTTTTATTTTACTGGCCTTAGTGCATAATGTACTATTGTTGTTACAAGAATTCCCAAGAGAGCTTTATATAATTAAAAAATAGTTTAAGTTACAGATACACGTAACAAAAAATCATTATCAAATCAAAATAATGACCTACCTACGTGGGTCCCAATAGAAGAACAAATCTAGACACAGGCTTCACAGGATGCTCTCTTTTAAAGTCTTAAGAGGATTGTGAACCTGTTGATTTTCATACAAAAGGCGATAACGTTTTACACCCAGTAAATATAGTTAGATTTTTATAATTTTTGGATATGTTGTAGATATAATGAGAAACTACGTCTGTACGTTTTGATTTTTAAGAAATATTGCTTAAATAATATAGATTTTTATGATTATAAATCTATATATAGATTTTTAGATGCTAATAAATTTTAGCGTAAAATTTCTTAAAAATCAAAACGTACAGACGTAGTTTCTCATTATATCTACAACATATCCAAAAATTATAAAAATCTAACTATATTTACTGGGTGTAAAACGTTATCGCCTTTTGTATGAAAATCAACAGGTTCACAATCCTCTTAACAAAATATTTTTTGCGTTATGAAATAGTTTTTTTTAATAATTTACAATACGGTTTCGGCGTATGTCTCTGATTGCAAGTAGGTAGCAAATGACAGCATCGCGTAATGACAGTCATTAATGAGATGTATTAACTGGCATCTCAATAAAGATACTTTATCAGCTGTTTGTAGGGCATGTTTACACTGAATCCGTTCAGATGATTATTATGAGGACGCTGTTTTCTGTGTTACCCGACTACGGCAGAAACGAAGGGTTATGTTATGAGCGCTGTAAATTTATATTTATTTATTTTAAACTACAAGAGGCGGCCATACGGCATTCTCTACCAGTCAACCTTTGGAGCAAACAGAGCATGTGCTTACGTTCTATTGATACTGGAATCAAAGTGCCTATTAACACATTTCTTTAAGGCGGTTGTGAGATTAAACTATTTACTTAGGTACGCAATTATATCAAAAATATAGGTTTATCATAATTATTTCTGATGCCTTCGCGGTTATTATACATTGGAACTCCTGTAATTTTATTTTATATTTGACTCCTGGAAACCTTTAGGTACATTTCCAATAAATTTAATTTAGTCTTTTGACATCTGGAGACCTTATACATCTCCAGTACCTATTGTTATATTTTTCTCCTATATTTTTTTTAAATGTAATTAGATTACATACATATATTGTAATTTGTACATAATTTATACTTAAGTAAAATTGTAACATTATATATTGAAAAAATTATACCTCATTGAGTTTATTCTCGATTCTTCTCAATAGGTTTTTTGCTAAATCGAAAAAGAATATTAATTTTAACGTTGACATTCACAAGTGCCTGTAAGAGCCTAGCCTGAATAAATGATTATTTGAGTTTGAGTTTGAGTTTGAATGAAACAGGTTATAGGTTTATCGTTATAGTAATAAGCAATTTAAGTACATATATCAGTATGGTCAGTATTCAACTTCAGATGGTTATATATAGCTCGTAATAGGTAAATATGTAGGTAGGTAGTAAAGTTATAGAGCTGGATAGTTATGTACTTATCGATACGAGTTTTTGTGATTGGAATTTTATCGTACATTTGCAGACTACCTGAGTAGGTACGCAGTTTATTACTAAGTTCTATTTTTAGATGGTTAAAACTAAAACTAGTGGATTGTTATTTAATATTAATAGCACCTTTATAATTAGGAATTACAATTATCGGTACGAAATACCTACTTGATATTTTTCAAGAATATTTGTACGAGCTAATTAATATTCTACGTTTTTATGAATGATGATAGAAAACATTTTTAAAATACTTACTTATATCAAAAAATGACACTCAAAATAATATTTCACAGTCAATAATTGGAAATAGTTTTTTGCAATTTGCTTATTTAATGAAGACACTCGTTTTAGTCGGAATCGTCTAGAATCTAATGAATTATTTACTGTTTGTTAAGTACGCCTAACCTAACGCCGTGCGCGCGCGCTCTGCGCAGACTGGCCGGCGCGCGCGCATCGCCAGGCGCTGCACGCGCCAATCACAGACTGCGATTTAAATTAATTAAAATATTCACAGTAAACATAATATTTTTACTAATTTTTATCATTAATTCGCAGTTATGGCATTAAAAATGGCTATAAAAACTGATATTATTACTTTAAACAATCAAGAATTTGTTGATGACAGAAATATAGCCACGACGCAAGGCAGATACAAAATTGCATAGTTGTTTAAAATTAAACCCTCCTAGCCACTGGCGATCCTTATTCCACAAATAGAAATTCAATAGGTATCTACCTAATGTATTAATTATTTATATTAAAATTGACTTTATAACAAAGTAACAAGCAGTAGGTAATATACGCCAACTAAAATAAGGTGTCCATTAAAACTCCCCCGAAAATATTCATATCACTGAAATATACGTCATGCCATCACTTCAAAAATGCCTCTCCTGCGTGCGCCTGCGTCACTGTGAGCAACTGTCACCGACATAGCAACACCTGTCACCAGGCGACAGGTCGTTTGTCACCGCGAAGGGGCCGAAGCGTTACTGTGTCAATTGTCAATTGGGTATTTACTTAACTAAGGTCCGGCATGGGTCTTGAGACGCTCTGATGTGTCCGTTATCTAATACATAATATATTGTTTTATACTTATCTATAGGTATATATAAACGGAGAAGCTTATTTAATAACTGACATATCAACGCAGGGCCTAAACTATAAGGGTTAGAAACTTGAAAATTCATTCCCTACAAAACGGAGGTCAAACGGGGATGCAAAGAAAACGTTGCCATGCTTGTTTAATAAACTACTGGAAAGTTTTTCAAACTTCAGTAGGTACCTATGTGCTTACTAATGTCATAAATAGTACAATCGTTTTAGCATAAGACTATTGTCTGCTCAGTCGTGCTACGATTATGGAATCTGTAAAGATTTCCAAAACGTCATCCAATAAAATAAAATACACTATTAACGGATTTAAATCCGTTAATAGTTGTTTCATTCCAATATGTGATAACCGCGAAAGCATCAGAAATGATTATCATTGTGGTAGTTGTAAAGTCTAACCTATGTCCTGATTCAATAGGAACAAGAACTAACTATTGCAACCTAGATTTATTAAGTACCTACTCACATTCTGAGAACGCAGTCTGAGTGGTCTTCCGGACCGCCTCTAATAATATTTTTAAATCTTATTAGTGACTCGAACTTTCCTTATATACTACTATTTTTGAATATAAAGTACTTTTTCTGATCTGACAAACATCTATCCCTAGCAGAGTTTGTCTGGTTTCGTTTCTGACGAGTCAGGCCGCTATCTCAAATACGAACATAACCCACATTAATGCATTTGCGTACATTTTATGTAGGCTCAAATATATGTATACGGAGTGCCTGCCCTGTGCGCACAGCACGCCGCTGCATAAGTGTGAGTTGTCAGCCTGAACAATAGTTCAGTAGTTGGCAACAGCGGACCTACGGCAAGCGGCGTCGTTTCGCAACGCGGCGGGTCATCGCACTTCCTCATTAGACGACCCTTCGCCGAGATGCAGCTGCACCGCGGTGCAGCACTGCAGCGAGGGCACTTGCAATACTAACTGCTTATTATATAACTAGCGACCCACCCCTGCTTTACACGGGTGCTAAAAACCACCCTGAACCGGTTTCGTTTTTTTTTGTGCTGTTTGTTATCAGGAGAAGGTTCTGTTAGAAAACACGATTTCGCGGAAAATTTGAAAATTCAAGAAAACTTTCGGGAACGACAACGGGTTGAACGACGTTTATCTAGACCATTAGCATCAAATTATTAATTACCTACCTACCTACATCACCTGACGTTAATACATAAACTGGTTGTTCTAAGAGTAAAAGTATCTACGATAATCTCTTTACAAGACTAACCCACTTACTACAAAACAAAACTATGCGATAATATATAGGTATCGACTGTTAATCTATGTATAAACCGCTCGTTTGTGCCGACACGCTCCGCCGTGTTGCTCTGTGTCCGAACAACGATCGCATCCATCACTGACCAGTACACGGCTTGCCCAATCCTGGTCATCCCAGCCTTCCCTGGCCCACTGACCTCCTCTCATAACAGGGACTTTGGGTCTTCGTGTCAGATTTATTTAAAAACTCTTCCTTACAACTTGACACAAGTCTATTGATATGCATATTATTGGATGTGGATGGACTGTTGTATTTGAGCACGTTTTGTAATTATTTTGTTTTTACCAAATCATTAAAAAATCGGACCCATTGACTTTATATTTTGTATCACCTAGTAAGGCGTTGTAATAGGATGTTAAAAAAAATATGGTCTTGCCTAAATTATAAAATTAGGTACTTACCTACTACATACCTACACAACATAAAGATGTCATACCTATTAGAAAGGAGACATTTTTAAATAAGAAAGCTACTAGGTTATTATACATTGGATTGTTTGGTGTTAGACTATGCTTAGCTACGCTACGAATATGAGAACTGTAAAGTTTTCGAAACGCTGGCAGATGCATATAATGAAACGCGAGTTAAGACCACTATAGTTGTTTCATTACAATGAAAGCACTTACTTAATCGTGTAGGTTTACTGGTCTGGCTCTCACTCCCACAGTCTGCCGAGGCAATCATTCAATCTCTCTGACAGGCTAGCTATAATGCTACAGAACTGTCTGGACCAGTGATAGGTTGGTGATAATAACGTTGAATATTATCGTAAGTTTCTATAACAGACTTTTTTACAATAATCCGGTCATTTTAGCTTATATTAGATAAGAATCTCGGAATTCGAGATACCCTGCTGTAATTTTGTAAATAGTTGTATATTGACATCCTTAAAGTTGTCTCAAAACCTACATATGGTAGGGTGTGAGCTACTATTAAATTTCAAGGTCAAAGTGTCAAAAAATCGTTATTTTTGTAAATTTCTCATTTCCTATGGGTTTTAGCTTTTTATCTTTGTTGGCAATATTGTAGAATACAAAATTCTCTACAAATTTTGTTTAAAAATTTTTTTTATACGGTGAACCGTATTCGAGGTAGGGGCAGTAAAGCGCGCCGTCACAGCCAACCGTGGCACCTGTTGGCTGTGACGGCGCGCTTTAAAAATAACGATTTTTTGACACTTTGACCTTGAAATTTAATAGAAGCTCACACCCTACCATATGTAGGTTTTGAGACAACTTTAAGGATGTCAATATACAACTATTTACAAAATTACAGCCGGGTATCTCGAATTCCGAGGTGAATTCCTAATTTGACCGGTCTACAACGTCTGAGGAAACTGAGCAACTAGCTCAACTCAACAAAATAATGTATATGTAGATAAGTACCTAATAAATCTATATGCATAAAACAAAATCGGGGTAGTATAATGTATGAATGGTGTAAATTCATAGCATAAAAACCTCAGTCCCAGAAAATTTATTAAAATATCGGCAAAATTAAAAAAAGAAAGAGGAAAATATTTTTTAAACTCCGTTACATTTTTTAAGCAGCGGCTGTTTAATGCAATGGTGCTTTGGGTCGCTAATCATCTATACTAATATAATAAAGAGGAAAAGTTTGTTTGTTTATTTCGATTGAATAGGTTCCCAAACGACTGGATTGATTTGAAAAATTCTTTCACTGTTTGAAAGCTACACTATTCCCGAGTGACATAGGCTATAAAAAAAGGAATCCGGCCGAAGCCGGAGCGGATCGCTAGTATTCTATAAATCTCCTACCTAACCTGTCAGGTTTGTTTATCAATGGGCGTTGTCGCAATTCAAAAATCCGCCAATTATCGCTAGTCTTGAGTGAGGTCCAGCTGTCAGGTTCCACCAACCACATACAAATAGTTTGTCACTCATTGGTGGAACATGACAGCTAGAGACTAACGACGTCTAACGCATCTTTGACTCGCGACAACCCTAATTTCTCACCCCAGCGGCCATAGCTTTAGGAGCAATACTAGGTACAAGTTAAATCCTAACTAATATTATAAATGCGAAAGTAACTCTGCCTGTCTGTCTGTCTGTCTGTTACGCTTTCACGCTAAAACTACTAGACCAATTTAAATGAAATTTGGTACAAAGAAAGTCTGGAGCCTGAGAAAGAACATAGGCTACTTTTTAACCGACTACAAAAAAGGAGGAGCTCCACGCGGACGAAGTCGCGGGCAGAAGCTAGTAGTATTATAATTGGAATGAAACAACTATTAACGGATTTAACTCGCGTATTTTTATTTTATTTGCTGACGTTTCGGATTCTTTACAGTTTCCATAATCGTAGCACGACTGAGTTGACAATAGTCTAACGCTAAAGTGATACGCGAATAAATAAAATACGCGAGTTAAATCCGTTAATAGTTGTTTAATAACCGCGAAGGCATCAGAAATTATTAGTATTATAATATTTATGCTTACTTGGATCTGTCATCTTCTGAGAGCGGGTCGTGCTCGGGCTGGTCACCGTCACTGAAACCAGACGCTGTGCTCTGGTGGTGCTCTGGAATCTGAAAACAATACGTAGGTATAAAAGATTGAGTTGTAACGAAGCATTAAGTAGGTATATTTATGGCACTGAGGGTAGATTCATATAATGCAAAATAAAAAACATGAATAGCCTGGGTCAAGGCATCGATTAGCTTGTGACTGATTCCTATAGTTGGAACAGCTTTTTTCTATCGCAAAAGGACCTTTAGTTGTTTTTCAAAAGAATGTTGCTTAAAATTGTTAATGGCTTATTTTGTGCTATTTATTTGCAATCATACGGTTTGTAAACATTTAGCTGTAAGTCTTCCTAATAAAATAAAATAAAATAAAAATAAATTGTGCTGTGATTGTGGTTTCAACATCCACCGGGGTCTCAAATTTATACAAATGTTGTTTTTTTTCTTTTAGGTATTTAATGGTATGCAGATAAGCTCTGAGATCAATCGCATTTTCTATTGTTATATATCTATACTAATATTATAAAGAGGAAAGGTTTGTTTGTTTGTTTGTTTGTTTGGATTGAATAGGCTCCTAAACGTCTGGACCGATCTTTATGAAATTTTATATGCATATTCAGTAGGTCTGAGAATCGGCCAACATCTATTTTTCATACCCCTTAGTGATAAGGGTTGTCCACCCTTAACATTTTTTTGCCGGGCGGGACGAAGTCTGCCGGGACCGCTAGTAATAATATATAACTTCGTTGAAGGACGAAACTTATTTATCCCTACTAATATTATAATAATACTATAATACTTAATACTAATATTATAAATGCGAAAGTAACTCTGTCTGTCTGTCTGTCTGTCTGTTACGCTTTCACGCTAAAACTACTGGACCGATTTTAATGAAATTTGGTAAAAAGAAAGTCTGGAGCCTGAGAAAGGACATAGGCTATTTTTAACCGACTGCAAAAAGGAGGAGTTCCACGCGGACGAAGTCGCGGGCAGAAGCTAGTTTCCTATAATTTACTTAATACGTGAATTTGAAAGAATATTATATATATATATATTATATATATATAATTTTTTCAGACTATCATAATTTAAATTGATACCACAGTGACATTTTATCCTTGTTTCGAAGAAATAGGCTCCCTCTGTTGACCTGAGTCAAGAGAAGAAAGATTACCTACTTACTACTTGCGAGCGCGCAGGACGCGCAATGACTCGTGATCAACACGAGATGATTCAATGATCAACTAACAGATGGCACTCTTACTGACAATAAAAAAACGTACAAATATATAAATTACGTTCTGTAGATGTTGGAATGATAGAGAAAAGTACCTATACCGTAGCAGGACTGAGATGGTGATAGATTATTTAAGCGTTAGGCAATCGTCAGTTCAGTCGTGCTATGAATATGGGAATTGTAAAGTTTTCGAAACGTCCGCGTCAACTAACAAAATAAAATACTTACGCGATTTAAATCAGTAGTTGTTAGTTGTTTCTTTTCGATGTGTAATAACCGCGAAGGCATCAGAAATTGTTCTGTAGATCGAAATTGTTATATGCGCGTAAAAAAACGCGCATATAAGTGAGCACCAAAAGCAATTCTTTCATATTTTATAATTATTATATAATACTGCGCTAGAATCGTTAGTTATTTAAATTTATTAACGTAACTAGTTATAATTACAACTGCCTACTTATTATTTACAGAACAACTGACAAACTTACCATATTCATTACTATGACGTTTAAATTAGTTTTTGTGTTTATGAAACGATTCTTTTTCTAAAAAAGAATCATCATGACAGTTTTAGCACTTTTTTAAACACACTCTATTTATGCACTTTTCATTACCCACAGTTAACACTTTTGACCGACGAAAAAACGGAGGACGTCTTTTTCGCATTAAAATAAATATAAATATCTAAATATCTTTTGGACAATTCACACCAATTATCTAGTCCCATTTTAAGCAAAGCTTTGCTTGTGTTATCGGTACTAGACAACGGATAAATATACATAAATACATACAAGACATCCAAGACTCAGGTACAGATGCCAGTGCTCATCACATTGACATCTGCCCCTAGCGGGATTCGAACTCGCAACCTCCGGTTTCGTAGTCAGGTCCTCTAACCACTAGACCAACAGGCCGTCTAAATACGCGAGTTAAGTCCGTCTATAGTCGTTTCATTCCAACGTAGGTACCTATAATAACCGCAAAGGCTTTAGAAACTATAGGCAGTACTAATTTAAATAATACACACGAAATAGACAGAGATACCGTTACAACTGACTACATTCAGTCTAATTTGAATGTTCCTTGTCTGAGAAGATTAAATTGTCACTAAATTGTTATCTCTAGGCAAATTATAAACACAAAGAAAGTAAGTAATAAAATATATTGTGGTTCAGTTCAGATTAAATATATAAAATATTAAATCTCTTACAGTATTTCATTACAACGTGTATGTAATAGGTATCAGAAATTATATTAAGTTTATCAAGAAATTGTTACCTATATTATAATGTAGTAATGTAAACTTTTACGGTTTAAATAAAAGCTATTGACAGATGTTTACATAGGTACTAAATTACTATAACACCGTTAGACTATCATCAACACTGGGAAAGGTAAAGTTCTCGAAATTCCAGCATAAAATTAGAATCAAATTAAGTACAATTGATTTATACTAATGCGTAATAACCATGGAAGTTAAGATGTAAGATGATAGTTGAAATAATTAAATAAATTGGTACACAGTATCCCTAAAATGTAAAGGTATCTGTATAAAGGCGTTATCTTAAACAAACTGTGTGTATGTACAGCAGTCAGTCGTGAATCGAGTGACTTTGTTTAGTTGTGCTAAAAATTACCCGCCGCCGATTACTCAGTCATTTGAGGTGGGTTTTATTGCAAGATAATTGTGATTTGTAGGTTTTTTATACAACTCTATCGAGGTAAAAAAATAGTATTTTATTGCAGATAAGTATTATTTAATAATGTAATACGGCTCTAAGTATGTGTTATTATTTTACCTACTGAATGTAATTTTGATAAATTATAATAATTATGATTTTTTTGCAATGTCTAAGTTACTTGTCAGATTTCACCTGCCACTTACTCGTAAGATCATTTATTCATCAGGTAAAAATTATAAAAATAAAATAAATTTTATTCTATAAATAAATAAAACGTTTTTAATGATTTTAGTTTACACGTAGGTGTGCCTTGTTTTTTTTTTTTATTTTCCCGAAACTAGGTACTATAAGTAAGTTTTTATTTGCAAAATAACATTATGTTTTTATAAACTGCGAATCTCCAATTGTTAATTATATTCATCATTCATTTAGGTACCTATTATAGAACAACATTTTATACTTAAATTGTTTCTAAAATTGGTCATAAAAGATATCTATTATTGTTTGTCATGATTTAATTATATAAAAATACCTTAGTTAATGGTATGCAGTCGAAATCACAGGCTCTCCTCACACCCAGCATGTTGCACTGACTGAGTGCATCAATTAGACAAATTGCAGTTAATTGTTGCAATCAAGCGGTCTGTGGGTTGCAGGGCTGGCCCTCACGTGGACGTATCAATTGAAAATTACCAAAAATTTCCACGGAGATAGAGGATTTTATGTAAAAAAAGTTTTTTTTTAAGGTTTTCGTTAAATAAATTTTGCTCGCTAAATCACATCTTAGTCTAAATTGCATAGGTTTGCTATTTATTTGTTAATAAGTAAGTATTCCAAATTTATTATTAGAACAGGTTTGAAAGGGAATATGCAAGAAATCTGTTAATAGCAGTCTTTTATTATTTAATTGCACTGTTTATAAATAACTATTATACAATGTGTTTCTATCTTTAGTATCTATTTTCATTCTTAGAACATGTAGGTAATATTTATAATTTTTATCGAAGAAAATGTTTTGCTCCCAAGCTAAATCCTAATCCTAACTAATATTATAAATGCGAAAGTAACTCTGTCTGTCTGTCTGTCTGTCTGTTACGCTTTCACGCTAAAACTACTGGACCGATTTAAATGAAATTTGGTACAAAGAAAGTCTGGAACCTGAGAAAGGACATAGGCTACTTTTTAACCGACTGCAAAATAGGAGGAGTTCCACGCAGACGAAGTCGCGGGCAGAAGCTAGTTACCTACCTATATAAAACTGTCTATCCGCATGTCTATCACGACTTGGCTATTAATGTGTACTACGTATGAATCTCATACAATTTATTCAACAACCAGTTTTATCATTATCATCTTCGAAACATCATTCCGTCCAATGATCAGAAATTACTAAATTTTCCTTATCACGACGTGATTGAGATCTCAAACGATTTCGTGTCTTATTATGAATGTGATGAAGTCCAAAATTATTTGCAGTGCGACTTGATGAAAATACGTCACCTAGGTTAATGTCCATAAAATGATGTTTATTGTTTTTGACAGGCTCTGTGCTAAAAAGTTTTTGTTGTGGTCACGTGAGCGGATGCTGCGTATTGACATAAAAAAGGTCAAGGTCAGTTGTGTGTAATATTTGATGACCGGCGGCTCTAATGCTGACTTTTGTTATACAACAATATTTTTAAATGATTTTTTTTAATATAAAATTCTAGACATATGACACTGATCATCTTTATTGACTGCTTCTTTCCAAATTAGGTAGGTGCATAGAAATTTGATAAGGATAAATGTTTAGCATTTTTGTTTTATAGCATGACAAACATTTAAACACGCTGAGATAAAAAGGAGTCCCTGCAACGATGCCAAGTCGATTGGCGATACATCCAAGTGATGAGATGTTTATACGAAGCCGCTACCATGTCCGTCCAAGTCCAGAATCAGCAAACAATGCCTATACCATTGCATCGCGGTGTGAGACAAGGGGACGTTATCTCCCCGAAATTGTTCACAAATGCAATGGAGGATATGTTCAAAACGCTGAACTGGCAAGGACGTGGCATCAAAGTAAATGGCGAGTACATCTCTCACTTGCGATTTGCTGATGATATCGTCATCGTGGCAGAAACGCTGCAGGACCTACAACAGATGCTGAATGATCTGGCTGACTCTTCTGTACGCATTGGCCTACGGATGAACTTGGACAAAACCAAGGTCATGTTCAATGAACATGTACTACCGGAACCAATTGCGGTACACGGCGCCGTTCTCGAAGTTGTTCAAAAATATGTCTACCTTGGACAGACATTACAGTTAGGTAGAAACAACTTCGAGGATGAGGTGGATAGAAGAATTCAGTTAGGTTGGGCAGCGTTTGGGAAGCTACGTCAAGTCTTCATATCGTCACTCCCACAGTGCCTGAAGACGAAAGTCTACAATCAGTGCGTCCTACCCGTCATGACATACGGAGCCGAAACGTGGACACTGACGGTACGGCTGGTTCACAAATTAAAAGTCGCTCAGCGGGCTATGGAAAGGGCTATGCTCGGCGTTTCTCTGCGGGATCGAATCAAAAATGAGGTGATTCGGCAGAGAACCAGAGTCATCGACATAGCCCACCGGATTAGCAAGCTAAAGTGGCAGTGGGCTGGCCATATTAGCCGAAGAACCGATAACCGTTGGAGTAAACGTGTTCTAGAGTGGAGACCGCGTCTCGGCAAGCGTAGTGTAGGACGTCCTCAGGCAAGGTGGAGTGACGATTTGCGTAGGATGGCTGGCAGGAGCTGGATGCGAGCAGCCGAAGATAGAGCAAAGTGGCGTGCAATTGGAGAGGCCTATGTCCAGCAGTGGACTGCGACGGGCTGATGATGATAATGCAAATCGAGGTTTTACTCCGACCATCAGCCACTTAAGTCCTCATGATGTCAAGTTAAAATGTATTGTGAAACCTTGGAATCCAGGAAATTGTTGATGCTTGAGTCAGAACTGCCGCGTGAGCTGCCGCTGCACCGGCTGAGGGAGTCCTCGCTGCTGCCGCTGCCTGAGTCAGACTCGATCCACAGCGGCGATCGATACTTGAACTTGTGCGCAAGAGCATTTAGCTTCTTGTCGTTGTTCATTCTGATGTCTTCTTGTAAGAAATGGACGATTTTCTATTTACACTTCGTATTGGTCACAAATAGGTTGGCTTCTTTCTAACTTCAGACACAAACGTACCCAGGTTTCACACTTACATAATCTTTGTATAGATTGTAAATATTTTGTACTATTTTGTATAGCTCGATTTTATGCCACGAAATACTATTTAAAATGAATCCGCAAATAAACAATAGTCCTGCAGAATACTTTAACACAATTGTTGTTGGCAACGATTTTGGAGACAGTCCCAAATGATAAATGATACTCCGAGACGGTTTAAAAATGTCAGTTAGAGAAGTGGAGTGGAGCGAAGATCACGGGCTCACTGATTGAATGTAGGCAAATAGGACGGCGGGAGGTTCAATTTAGGTGTGAACTGACTAGTGAAAAGGTCAAGTAGGTATGCTTCCAACATATTAAAATATTGTCTTATAGAACATTTGCAGTTTTTGAGCTTTTATCATTCATATCATGTGAGATGGTATTTATAATGTGAAAGGGTTATGTATGATAAATAATTCTCCCTAATGACATAAGCGAACGAGAAGTCAAGTGGTCAGTTTTCGTCGGCTTATGTAAATTCCACACATTTTCACTCGTTTAGTGCGTGTTCGTTATTACAGAATGGCCTTACTAAGGATGCAGGGACATTTATAAATCGATTACGTTAATTATGTTCTATTTGTCAGATTTCGGAGGATAAGTATTAAATCCAGAAGAACTAATGTAATCTAGCCATTATTCGATGAGTCAACAGAAGTTAGGGCAAAATTAAGAACGTTTTTACCGTCTAAACTATTAGTATAGTAGGCGTCATGCTTAAGACGTAAGTGAACACAACATAACTTCACTTGTCACAGTCGGGTACCAGAGCGATGGCGCGCAGTCGTCCCTCCCACAGGACGTCGTTAGGCAATTTAAGAAAAGACCTTTCAGTGTCACCGTGTCCCGATACTACGGGACAACCGATCACACTCAAAGGCCAAATATACACTTAATTGAGTTAGAAGTGCTGTTGCAATCGGCCTCAGGTGGTCTAAGTGCTAGAATGAGAACTACTGCAGTTACAACATTAAGGGAATTTTGTTTGAATAATGAATATTTACTTAATTAATAAGTACGAATATTCTATAATAGGTAAATTCACAAAGTTACGTTCAGATAGGTTCAATTTGATAGTAATTTTGGGTGACATTAAAATCATTAATTCCCGTTTAGTCATTATTACGAAGGAAAGGTAATCGTGTGTTTGTTTTTATAATACCTTTTGACTAAGAATTTTACGCCTGCACCTCGAAACTTTGAAGAAAATTGGCTTGATCGTTATGACGTTGAAGAGAAGCATTAATTACTTTTGAGATTTAGAAAATCTCTGCCAAATATTAACGAATCACTTAAGGGGTTTTTAAATTCTAAAATCACGAAACTGCTAGTTTAAATTGTTTTTAAGAGTTTACTCACAGCATCCGAGTACATGTGCCTCAAGGCGTCCAGCTCGTAGCTCGTCAAGCCATCAGGCATGGAGATGGAGTTCCTCTTCAGCTTCCTCGGCACCACCGGGCTGTCATATCTGAAGGCATTCTCTTCGTGCTTAATCCTGATTTCTTCAGGCTCAACAATCTTCACGGTGGGTGTTGACGATCGGAAACTACCTTCAGACTTCACGTCATCAGGAACAGCTGATTTCGGACTACCTATTTGGAATTTAGCACCAGATGGACCTTCATCATCGTCTATGAATTTGAGCTCGTTCTTTTCTCTATTCGCTGATAGAATCAGTTCTTTCGTCTCTTGTGGCATTTGTACGTAGTCATGCGGGTAGGATGGAATGTCGATCCTTAAATCTGGTTTCTTCCTGATTCTCATTTTGGAATTTTAAATTTTTAATGTGTGCGAAATATCTACTTCGTCTAATGTTTTAATCTCAAGATAAGCTACTATTATCTATCACTAATCAAGGTTAGATAATTCCTCTTAATTTATGGAATTATTTTTAATTACGCACTTCCTTAATAAAAAGCAGAGTTATATTGTCGTTTGATATTTTTACTTCAATTAATTTTTTAAACTTTCCACTGATTTTACTTTATTTATAGGTAATCGATATTCGATACTACAGCATTTTTAAAAGTAAGATTTCTACACTGGCATAATCTGAACTGTTGTGAATTTCTTTCCGGCAGGTTATCGAATTCATCATTATCACGAGTTATGATAAAGGCACCGAACGTAACGATAGCAAATCTTTTGACAACACTAAGTTGATTATTTGATTATTTCGCGACTATCACATTCTGTAAGTCCTTACTTTACTTTTTATCTCCATGATTATCTTTCTTTAATACTGGATGTCAAACATGGTAAAATTTTAACACCATAACCATAAACTAAACAAGAAATACAAAGTTAAAAATCATACATTCGACCGGGTATCAGCCTGTAGTGTTTAACTTTTAAGCATCACGTGAGTAAGTGCCAAATACTAAAGGCGATAAAACGTAGATTATCAACACTGAATCACTTTTGAATATGTATTATGTCAGTTTAGTTACAGTTTAAGTAGTTGACTATTCATGGGTATTTGTTGATATTTTAACATATTCGTAGCCGCGAATGATAAAATACGCGAGTTATTTACGTTATACCTGTTTCACTTTAAGGTTAAAAAAATAAATTACCTCATCCTGTGGGTTCTGCAAATACTGCTGCTTCAGCACCTCCAGCTCCAAGTTCTGCAACGTCGGCATCGATATGGAATTCCTCCTCAAATTCGCCTTTCTCAGTTCCGCTTCATTTTCTTTCTCCATATTTATCATCGCACTCGATTCTTCTGCTCCAAACGCTTTTGAGGTACTCGGAGTCGCTGTCAAGTCTGTAGACTGAGTGCTCGGGCTGTTAACTCTACTCGACTTAGCAGTATCTGGGTCTAATGTTATATACAGCGTTCCTTCAGGAGTGTTTACTACTATAGTGTCACTATCTGGCGAGGAGTGTACTTCTCCCAAATCAGATGCATGTAGTTTTCTATCGTCTTTCGTCGATTCGAGATTCTTAAGTCGTGTCGGCCTGACTGGGTTTGCTTGTACATGGTCTAGTTCGATGATGTCGTCCACAAATGGTATGTCGTTGTTCAGACGTATTTCTGGCGAGTTCAAGCCATGCGCCACCTCCTGGTGGGGCTGAGTGTTTTTATTATCCATATTGATTTTTCTATTTCATAGAGTAGAAGTCTGAAAAAAATTAAATTATTTAAGTATTTTTTGTAGATAATATTCATAATGAAACGCTTAGCAATAGCATCAAAAATAACAGGAAAGTTTCGGTGTATTATAATACATAGTTAAGGAAATACGTAGTACCTATGCTTACCTACCGTAAATTGACAATACTTATGAAGAGAAGTAAATTTAGCTAATAGCGCACAAGTGAATGAATCAGAGCGACTCCTTCCTAAGAAGAAGTACCTGGTCTACATGCAAAAATCTTAAAGCAAATTAGTTTAAGTATCTAAATTTACATAACACCAGCGCTGGAGGCTGGAGTGGGCGAGTGTGTTTGTATGAGCGTTCAGCGAGCGAGGCCGGCTACCGGCACAAGACTCTCATTGTTTACCATCAGATTATCACAGATTACACAGATTCCATTATATATCGCTGTACAAACGTTACGCTGAATAAGTTGTGTGCAAAATGTTTAGTAGCTCTCTCATTTTAAGTTTTGTGGGCATATAGGCTTCCTAGCCAACGATATGTCATCGACCGAGTCCTATTGGTTACGTGAAAAGGTTTCTCTACAGAGCCCTTCCAAATGTATAAATTTGTTTTTAGAAATAGATGGGAGAGTGGGAATCCATTATTAAACAAAGTCTTCATTATGTATCCTTCACCTACTTAATTAAAAGTCAACTCAGAATACCATTATTCCTAACTATTATAACCAATATTTAACATAAGAGTAACCGTGCTAATGAATACAACACCGACATACCTGAATACAGAACGTGCTAACACAACCCGTCTCTCCATTTCCATTGTACGCTAATAACTAGCATTAACCATGAAGTAAATAAATATAGTAACTAAGACAATAGTAAAAATTGCGTAAATAATGTAATCTGCATACGTAATGCAGATGAAACATTTTTGGTTTTCGCCGGAGCACGAGCTGCGTCGACAACACCAAATCATTTTAGAATCCATGAAAAACGTGCCAGAAAAAAATAATAAAGTAGGTAAGTAGATTGAATTATTCAATTAATCTTTTGTATAGTGACGAAAATTAACAATAATGGTTTAATGAATGAATCGATCTGTAAAATTGATTAGCGACTAAATGAGAATTTAGTAAACAGATCGATTACATTTCGTTTGTGAGTGCGTAATAGGAATCACGAGATGCGTTAAATTGTAAGCACTTGTGAATTAACTTGGTAATTATGCACTGTTTAGTCAAATTATTATCGTGCTTCGAAAATATTGGGAGGTTTTTCACAACACTGGCTTCTTTACGTAAGGCACTAGGAAAAGTATCACAATCAAATAGGTCTAAACCCAACTTTTAATATGAACTGAATTAAAATAGAACCGTTTTACTTTTTGTTGTAACTGCTCGGTCGAGTAGTTAAAAATGGAGTTTAATTGGCTTTGTATTAGTTTAAATGTAAAGTTAATCAACTGGAGCTGATATTTGTTTCCTTATTTAGATTTTCCTTGAAGTGGTACAAGTATTTAATGTACCCACTACTCAGTAGGTAGGTATGTTTTATAATCCGAGCTTACACTTTTGTTAAAATAATATGTACTTCTACTTGCTAGTTGGTAAAGTGTGTTCGAAAAAGGTTAAAAAAAACTTAACATAAAATTTTGAAAATTTCAATATAAATAAATAATGAACGCCAGTTAGGTATAATTTAGGGACTAAAGTTTCGGCACGCTACTACCTTGTACTTATCTTCTAATTAGTTGTTTTATACTTTTTTCCAAAGACTATAGTGAGAACAGTAAATTTTTTCTGAAACGGCATCTTCTTCTGACCTTCATAAGAGCTTGTAAAAGCCTAAATTGAATAAAAATATTTTTGAATTTGGTTTTTGATTTTGATCAGTATTGTTTGTGTTACAATTTTATGTAACCTTTTTAGGGTTCCGTACCCAAAGAATAAAATAATAGGGTCGCGATGGTAACAGACTGAGACTCCGCTGTCAATCCGTCCGTCCATCTGTCCATCTGTCATCACTCACCAGGCTTTATCTTATGAATCGTGATAGTTAGCTAGTTTATATATTTTACAGATGATGTATTAATGCCAGTACTATTATCAAGTAAAACCATTATCGATTAGGAAGGTAACAACAACAAAAAAATATTTGTGTATATCTACATGGTGATTAATTTATAATATTTTTAATCGGAATATAAATAAAACAAAAACAAAACAATGAATTATTAACACTAACAAATTACCAACTACCCGGACGATAATACCGTGTCTGGCTTGAGTTAATTGAATAAACAATATCACATTATTATAATTATTTTAAATAGCGGGAGGTACATATGATTTATATACCAAAGGTCAAATTTTATTTGACGTTAGTAAAATAACCCTGAAACAAATCGCACACCTAGATCTAAAAGGATCTAACTCAAAAACCGGAAAATTTGAGTTATGCACACCATCGGATTCCAGCAAAACCCACCTACACTAAAACAAATTGCAGCTAATGTAACTCTGCTAGCTTTATTATAAAAAGTATAAATTTATACAGAAAACTCATGCGTGCATATGGACATATTAATCAGTTTCTCGCCTCTCCTGAAAAAGTACCTTTTTTGAGTTAGCTCTCTTTAGATCTAGGTGTGCGAAATGTCAGTATAATATATAAATAATAAACGGTTCGCCCCGGCTTCGGACGGATCTCTATTTTTTTTATTTTCTATAGCCTATGTCACTCGTGGATAATGTAACTTTCAAATGGCGAAAGAATTTTTAAAGACGAACCAGTAGTTTTGAGCCTATTCATTACAACCAAACAAACAAAGTTTATCTCTTTATAATATTAGTATAGATTTAATAAAATTCACAACAATTGATAAAGTCCCAAACTAAGCAAAGATATTAGACAATGGATATGTCGCAACATTAATCGCATGATACCTAATGAATAAGACATCCAAGACCACAAACAGTATTTGGATCCACGACCTTCCGTTCTGTAGTCAGATTCTCTCACCGCTAGACCAACAAGCGGCTATAGGTACCTACTATCAATACGTAACTAATATACATGAACATTATAGGTACAATATGTCGAATCTGTTGTACGAAAATGACAACTTTACCCTTTCCATATTTTTGCATACAAACAAAGTACCGCACTGTGTCCGTAATGCGGTGATTTGTTTAAGTGCCGTCGTTACCCGCGACGAGCGCCGCGCGCCGGCCGTGGCCAACAATCCGCTTCATAAGTGGACGCAACTACTCGCTGCTACGTTTATCTGAGCCTACAATTTTGGGCAACATAACAATAAAAATATTATTTTCTGTCCTCCGGCCGGAAAGCGCCAACTTTCTGGCCGCTGCGCTAAATGAAATTGCCGCTTTCTGGCTTCGTCGAACAGAAAAATAGTATACTGACCTCGGCCAGTAAAATAAAAAAGCCTCAGATCACATTTTTGTCAACCTCGGCTTCGCCTCGGACGACAACTACATGTGATCTGAGATATTTTTTATTTTACTGGCCTCGGTGCGTAATGTACTATTTATTGTGGAATACAAAATATTGTATGTAACTTGGTATTTGACTTATATACTCGTAGGTATGTATAAGTAAATTTTAGCATAAATATAGCACCTACTTACTCTTTATTATATTTTCATCATTAGGTACCTAATTAGGGTAAATTTTATAATGGTGAATGAACGCTGTCAATCTAGTCCTGGGTAGGCAAAGTTATAATACCTATATTTCTGCAAGTTTGAACAAATAAATTATTTTTTTAACGTTTATCGCTCATCGGAATATGCACAAAGAAATTTTCACGGTCAACTACGGGGTTCTTTTTTTAACGTTTCGTTTATCGCTCATGGGTATATGCACAGGGAAATTTTCGTAGTCACCGACGGGAATTGTACCCGCGACCTAATGCAAGTCCAATCATTTAAGAGTACCTAGGTATTACTACTACCAAGTCCCTCAGTATGCAACAGGTGTCACAACATGTTTATTAGTATAATATTTTTCTAAGTACCTGGAACTTTACAGGCTATCGCCATTCGGCATCTTGCATAGATTATGATGCATTCTTTCGCATGCTAATGCAACCTCGGATGCACAAAGAGCGCTGTTGCAACTGCAGTATATAATATGCATTGCACTGAGATCCCTTGTGCATTCTGGGACGTAGACGGTTTATATATTACAATATTTATTTGTTTCTTAACTAGGACTTCGGACGGTGTTTATTTAGATATAATAAATAAAGGTAGGTATGTATTTTGTTGCAATATCAAAACAGCTAAAATTATGCGACTCATTATATTTGCGTACAAATTTGCTTAATGATATCAATTCAGTCTAGATTTTTTTTTACCTACTGACGTTTCGTAAACATTACAGTTCCTAGGTATATAAGTAATAGCCGACTGATCTGACGATAGTTACACTAATGTGAGTTTCCATTGTACAAACAAAAAACTCAGTTATAGAAACGTAATAAAATACTCTAGTTAAATCCGTCATAGTTTTTTCACTGAGTTTTTAAAAGATTGTTGACGACCCTATTTCTGTAAATTACTAAATATCCTTTGCAAATAAAACAATGATAATTAGGCAAGTATATTATGTATTATGTTGTAATAGTCCAAAAACGCAATTGCCTTCGTTAGCAGTTGACCCTGCCTCGGCGAAACAGCTTGTTTGAGATAGCGCGATAACGCTTATCACCGGCCTAATTCCTTGCCCACTCGGACTTGGCGGTGTGTGTCTTGAGTTAACACGCGTTTATGTTTCCCCTGACCTTACTTGTAGCTTTATTACACTAGTACCCATGCCCCCGGTTTCGCTTGTGATATACATATGTGAGCTAAAATGTCTTAAGAGCTAAAATGTCTAAAGAGCTAGAGTGTTCCGGGTTAATCGGGGTAAAAAGGTTATGGAAAGGATTATTAAGTAAGGACGAAGAAATTAAGCCTTCTTCTATTTTTCTTCTATCTTCTATTTTTTGCTGTTTTTATAAATAATGGTTTTATATCTTTCGTACGCGATTCCGACTCGCACTTAGCAGTTTTTTTGTTCAAATTCAAATTCAAATTGTTTATTGCATATCACATTATTCACATTACACAAATAATTAGGATGGAAATAAACAGTAGGTATTCATGTGACGCCCTGCAAGGGCACAGCAAATTTTACTTAACATAATTATAAGTTCAGCATTAGTAAACAAATTTCTTTATCTTAGGTAGGTAGTATATTATAAATGTTTAAAATAATGATGTCTTATTTATATTGAAGTGCTATCTCATAATATTGTTTATTTACGAAACTACAAGGATAACGATTTTTTTTAAGTCAGTAGGTATATTATAACATGTCTTTTTTCCCAGAAGATTACGAAATAATGTTAAGTTATTCAAATTACATAAAATTATTAACTTAACAGATGAAATTTAAATAACAAATATACGACTTTACCGGCTTCAAAACAAGTGAGTTACCTATCTAAAGACGTTCGGGTTTTTTGGCAAAAATAATTTAAATATTACATTAAAGTAGATACCTTTAATTAGTTTATTTACTCTGTTCGCTGAATCAATTATGCTACTTTAGTCCACCAAAAATTAATGTAAAAAGAACAATAAATTTCGATTAATTTATTACCTACTATTAAAAATGTTGTTTTTAATCTCTAATTAATGTAATCTGGCGTGAAGTAGTTTTATTTGCATCTAGGGTAAGTCAACGATAGTCAAACAATCATTTAATAATTTAAGTATATGCTGAATAGTATTTACAACTTCTTCAGGTTATTTCTTTTTCATTTTTATATAATTAAAAATATAAGTTTTGTCTTAAAACATACACAAACAAAAACCTATACCAAATCTAACTTAGGGCCCCTGCCTACAATGTTCAACTCCTTTTATAAGCAAAATGTGATTCTTCATTGATTTGTTTCATCCCGCGATTCGTACGGGTTTTATATTACTGATAACGGGATACTATCTCTATGATCATACAAATTCATTTCACTATGCTTCACCAAAAGGTATTTTATAATAGACAAGTAAAATTATGTCATAGATTTTATACTTTCCTTATGTCATATTGTCACGCGGTACCTTGCAAGTACCTATTGTGTTCTCAACGTTATGAGGTAGTTTTTTACAATGTTTCATTTAATATTATAGATATTCAGGTAGGTAAGCAATTGTTTTTATAGGTATAACAACAAATATAGACATTAGGATATCAAGTAATTAAGTACAATTGGTATCGCACATTCTAAAATACCATTTCATTTAATAAAAAAAAAAAACAAAAAACCTTAGGTAATATTTTGTATTTTTTACCTATTGCAATATTATTTAGAACACCAATCGATCCAGTCTCAATGCCTCAAATTAAGCAAAGCTGGGTGCTTTTTAAGTAGGTATTTAAAATGAGGTTCCCCTTACTACGTAACCTAATAATTATCTAATGCTTATTTCATTAAAATCTGCCTCTTGCGGTATTTGAACCTGCCAACTTCGACAACGTCCTTAAGGGTGTCTGATTTTCTTTTCCTAGTTTATGTAATTATTATAGGCACCTAGTTATGAAAAAAGGCGCGTTTTAAGTAGGTACCTATTTGGGAACCTCTGCTGCAGATTACAAACCGTTAGTAATTTCATTATGAATTGTACGGTTTACAAATTGACTAAACCGCCTTGGTCTTCATAACAAAGTGTGAAACTGGGGAGAAACAACTATGTAAGTAATAACATAAGTAAGTAGGTAGGTAAATCAAGAAAAATATAAAACTTACCCTATTCAAAGCTGGTAACCAGCGGATTCTTGTCACTTCTTTAATCACTTTTTAAAGTACCTACGTTGGTACTATAGCTATGAATTACAAAGACTATGGAACAAAAAACTTAGTTTACATACGAGCATGTGTATTTTACATCTGCAAATTTATGTTTAAAATCCTATCAGAAATAGTTCACGAATTTGATATTATTTTTCAAAATAAAGGTATCTGAAACTTTAAATAGGTATTGAACTTTAGCCTATTTAGTCACTAAACAAATTTAAATTAAATCAACTAAGTAATTTAAACATAAAAATCTGTGTCTCTTTTAATCCATTTTCAAATTATTTGTGACTTATATAAAAACTTAAATTAATTTGGCAAATCACAAAAATAAAAAAACTCATTAAGAAAACAGTACGTCAACAGGTCCCTTAGTACGAAATGTCGGGAGAGCCGGCGCCGGCGCCGGTCGCGGAGATACACTGCTCATTATAATCTGCTTACTGCTGTTTACGCGCCTGCGCCGCGCCGCGACACCTGCCCATTGATGTGCGCGGGCGACGCTCACCTACAGAGTGCTCCTAGTACCACCTAGCTTGAAACAAACCGACACCGATAGCAAGAGGGATCCCCCTGTATAATTATTTATTTGCGATTTTCGGAGGTTTCAAAGTTATGGGCATTTCAAGGAAAATTCGATTAACAGTTATGGGGGCGTAGACAAGGTGCCAACGTTCAACGTTAACGTTAAATGAAACGACCAAAATGTATGGGATTTGACATCCGCGAACGTTTGTGACGTACGTGACAGTCGTTCGCGGCTGTCAAATCCCATATATTTTGGTGCCAACGTTCAGCGTTAACGTTGAACGTTGGCACTTTGTTTAGGCCCCATGGACATCGTATACCTAACCGTCAATTTGTTTTCTTGTAACTCTATTAGCGAACCTAGAGAAATGCGTAATTATTTTTAATTTCAAGTTCATCATTTCTCAAGTAGGTACCTAATAAAAATATGAAGATTTTTTTTTTTTCTAATTTAATTAATAAGTATTTTATAGCGTAGGTAGTTTAAATACACGTACCTATCCAATGTGATAAAATATTTACTTTTAACGTAAACAAAACCATATATTAGACAATGTTGGTTAATGAAGTAGGTAGGTACCTATATTATCACCTGGTCCATGCTGCATTGATTGACCTCTGACCTTTCAAATAAAAACTGCTTTTTTAAAGAATTGATAAAGCAACTGGTTTTTTAACAAAAAAGTTACTTAGTTTCGATACAAGTGTGTAACTTATCATTATTATTACCTATTTATAATTATGTTACGATAATACTTACTTTATAGTACAGACAAAAAAATAGTACATATACCTACTTTATATGTACATACCAACAAAAAGCGTAGGTACCTGGTCTACCTAATACTTGGTCGTAGATACAATAATATTTAGTGGTTGCAGTCCCTTACGTCATTACAGACATCGTTTAGATCTCTCATCTGAAGTGTTTGTGAACACTTTGAATTTTATGCAAAATAACTAAATAACTTTACAATAGATACGAAGTACCTAACTTCCTACTCATTCATATTAGACCTAAAATATTTCTATCTATACTACACTAGAGTACTAATTGTACCTACTGCTGTACCGATTTATACTTACCTACCTACATAAATATTACATTTAGGTATGTACATACGTTACCTACGTACATAGGTACCTATATGTCGACAAATAGATCGTCAGACAGAAAATCCGTGAATGAACGGATTGTAAGTAATCCGTGCGTCTGCGCAGGATGCGCTAATACCGCGCCTCGCGTTACACTCCTTTAGGACTTCCACACGAGCGGTACCGTAATAATTATATTGTACCTAGGTAAGTAGGTACTTAATGATTTCTGATGCCTTCGCGGTTATTACACATTGGAATGAAACAACTATGAACGAATTTAACGCGTATTTTTTTCTTTGCTGACGTTTCGGATTCTTTACAGTTTCCATAATCGTAGCACGACTGAGCTGACAATAGTCTACTGTCTAACACTAAAGTGTAGGTAATGTGTAATTGTGTAGTGTGTGTGCTTAGGTAAGCACTTAATGATTTCTGATGCCTTCGCGGTTATTACACAACTGAACACAAAAACTGACGTTTAGTTACTACGCACCTATTTTTAAAGATCCAAGTATACAAAGCGACTTTGTGTTGTATTAGACAAGTTTAAAATACGGAACGGATTTGACTCGCGTATTTTTATTTTATTTTCTTTGCTGACGTTTCGGATTCTTTACAGTTTCCATAATCGTAGCACGACTGAGCTGACACTATTGTCAGCTCAATCTGAATACTGAAGCGCAGTTGGGCAGCTAACGGGCCTCTACTGCAAAACCAGACGGGTGGCGAGCCTCCTGAGAGGCTTTCAAGCCTCTAGTATTCATAGTAATTTCTTGTAGTTTGTATTTCTCGTGCGAGGAGCCTAAGCGCGTGGATTAACGAATTAATGCGAAGGACGGCATTATCCGGCGACCACGCGACTGTATACATACCTACTGCTATTAAACTGTGTACATAGCGATAAGGATACATAGTTTGTACAAAAATATTCAATACCTAAATGTGCTCTATTAGAAAGACATAAGTTATGTTTTTGAAGCTCTACGAATGTTTTCAAAGTCGTTAAGTACGTACTTTTTATCTAATGAGCACGAAAGTAGGCTCCAGTAATACGAAGCTAATTTTGTTAATTATTTCAATAACTCATGCACTATTCTGGACAAGATTTTCCTTTTATATCGACGAAGTGCATTGATTGCTCTTTTAACAATAATAATATACCTAGAACTCAGAATATGAATCCTTAATCTTAATTGCCTAGGTATTAAGGATTTCTATATAAGTAGCTTCGGTACCTACCTACCTATTAATTCATAATAAATTGTTAATAAGAATTAATTTCTGATTATAATGATATATATTAAGAGTAGAAAAATTTTAGACCCTCAGTGGGATTTTTCTACTCTTGTCTATGTACAAAAAACCTATAATTAAAAACTAATGGTATTGAACCAAAAACATCAATCGAATTAAGTATCGATTGATAGATCGTAGTTAATATTAATTTCTGATTCTTTAGCCGTTACATATTGGAATGAATTAAACATATTCGTAGCCGACTGAGTGTTTTTACTTTATTGTGTGCACAGTCTGCTACGAATATGGTAACTGTAGAGTATTCCAAACGTCAACCTACTTATAGGCGATTTTAATATATCGCACCCCTAGATCTAAAGGGAGCTAACTCAAAAAAAGTAACTTTTTCGGGAGAGGCGAAATTGTTGTAAGGAATCGGATCCTTTTTTTAGCGTGTGTTTAATTTAAATCTTCAGATTTTTGAGTTAGCTCCCTTTAGATCTAGGTGTGCGATATACCTACCTATTTGTTTATAGCCGTCTATTTCAAATGTGATCGAAGTTAGTCTGGCAACATTCCCATTGATATAAAGCCTATTGTTTATATCTCATGGCGATAGCAGCGCGTGGTTTGAGCGCGTGACGTCACGCAGCGAGGCATGCGCGTGCGCTGGCAGTTAGCGGCGCTGCGCCAACGAACCTCGTTATGTTATCATTGCCAATACTCGCTGATCACTTAGTGCTCATGATTTCACTGTAACATGCATGCTTACATAACAATGTATATTATATACCTACAGTAGCCATGTGCATGGTACTTACATAATTTTTAGGGTTCAACCTTAAATGTAAAATTTGGAATCCTTCTAGGAGCACTCATATATCGCACCTTCGGTAAAACAAGGGCACAATGCAAAAAAATAACATTTGGAACATTTCTGTACCTATACTTAAGTAACTCATTTTTGTTTTTTTTTTACAATTGTGCTCTTGTTTCACCGAAGGTGCGATACGATATAGGCACTCTGTAAATTTTTGTTTTGTACCCGTATCCAATGTTTGCGTTTACTTGTTTTCCGTTCATCATAACCATTTTTTGAAACAACTTTGTAACTAGGTACTTACATGATTAAGTTGGAATTAGGTATGTGTCCGTGACCTAAAGACGTATAGTTTAAATGTTTCTACTCGCTAGATATTTATTTATACTAACCTAATTTATTGCACAAAACTCAACGAATTACTCTACTCCAGTAATCAGTCTCGCTCGATTACTAACTACCTATACTACCTACCTAATGCACGGAACCTCTTCCACGGGAGCCACGACTCGCACTTGACCGGTTTTTTTACGAAATAGACGGTGGTACATACTTTTGTGTTTGCAGGGTGAGCGCACCTCGGAGCGCTCCCCTTTCATCCGGTGGAGCAGTAACGGCCCTAGGGCCAACTGCAAAGGGTCAGTTCGAAAAAAAAAAAAAAACTTTTGTGTTTTTTTGTGGGGTACGGCCACCAGAACATGGACACTAAATCAAATTCAAAAGGTGTCTTAATTATAAAAAAATTTAGTTTTTTATCCTTGAAAAGTAGGTAATAATTAGGTATATTAAAAAATTTAAACAGAATAAAAATTATACTACGTAATATGTGTTCTTTATAATATTATGTAGGTTGGTATAATTACGTGTTAAATCTTGATGTATTTTACGCTATGGTTGTCTAATAAAAAAAATCCCTACTAATATTATAAATGCGAAAGTAACTCTGTCTGTCTGTTTGTCTGTTACGCTTTCACGCTAAAACTACTGGACCGATTTAAATGAAATTTGGTACAAAGAAAGTCTGGAGCCTGAGAAAGGACATAGGCTACTTTTTAACCGACTGCAAAAAAGGAGGAGTTCCACGCGGACGAAGTCGCGGGCAGAAGCTATGTGTTATAAATGTGTATTCATAACTTAGAATTAAAATATTTATATAGCATAAAATTATTGAGAGGTTGTAAATAAAAGCCAGAAGTGAGTACAGTACATTTTATTTTAAGCGAAACCTATATATACTGATATAAGTTCATTATTAGACTGTGACCAAACACTCATTCTTACATATAATTGTATGAAGTGATTGTGACGACAAACTGGAATGTTTTCATATAAAACGTTGTGATTCCACATAGTAGGTAATTATTTCGTTCCTGACGTAAATATTATACATTTTAATTCGATTACTCTTAGATATAGTTATACATAACATGAACAGTATTCTTCACGTAGGTAAACATTATTTAAGTAATTGTAAAAGCGAAAAAAAGTAATACAAAAAAAAGCGAAAACTACTTAAAAAATACACGATACACATGCTAGGACATAAAAAAGTATCTAAAAAAATATAATATAATTGATTTCTTCAATATGTTTCATTATTGCACAATTTTGATTATGTTCACTATTTTTCCAATCTATTTTTTTAAACAATATAGCCGCCGAATTAAATCCTATTTTGTTTCCTCTAACATATTATTAATTAACTAACATTTTTTTTACTACTAAGTACATGTCACCCATGACGCAAAAAAAATCTAAAACTACTAAACATTACATAAGTGCTTTAATAAATATTTATATACAAAATGAAAAATTTAATACAAAAATCACAATAACAATTTGTATGCACATTAAAGCAAATTTGCGTGTGTTTTTAAAAACGAGAGCTTTTTAAAGATTCTTTAAGATCCTAATAAATAATGGCACCGATATTTTGCATTAGCATGACATAATACTGTATGACGTGCCGCGACAAACAGCCAAATGTGTTATACAGAGCCGAACCTCGCACGTAATATAGACCCTAACATCATAAACAGAACGTTCTCTATCGCCTGGCGCCTACAAGACTTACGGTCTTGTTTAAATCATAATATTCATAATAGATAAAGTTGATCTATTAACAATATTAAACAATATATGACTTCTATATGTTAAAAATCTATTTATTTTTATTTTGCGGCTGCCAACTGTCATGGACTAATAATAACAATTACTTAACAGGTTCATATATCGCTGGCAATATCACCTCAAAAACTAAAGAGGATACTTAATTGTAATCATTACGTTCAGTTAAAATTTGGCGTGATTATCGATCTTTTTTTGATGATGCCAATCGTAATTAATCAATCGCCAACGACGTATGTAACCAACAGTGCATAGAAATGTTAAACAAATTAATTATATTTACTGATAGATGTCGCCACTGTTGTTTATAATTTAGATAATCACTCCATTTAGTTAATATTTATCCAATTGTGCTAACAGTCATGGTTAATCGGAGCTAATATTACAAAAAAAAACACACTTATAATTGCCATTTGGTTAGCCAATGTTTGGTACATTTACCCTATAGCCGTAAATAAAATAAAAGAAACCGTAAAGACATCTATCAGTAAAATATATACATTTATTACAATTATATATATACAAACTTGTATTTAAACTATGAATGTAAAATTACATAATAATATGGGGCCGTTCAAATATTACGTAAACTGCCTCTACCCCCCACCACGTGTCCTCATTAATAGACAAAGACAATCAACAAACCCCACCCCACCTTATAGAGTGCTAAGGTAATACTTGAACATCCCCCATATTTTATAAAATATTAGGCGTACGGATCCCAGTTCTAGCCCCCGCCTGCATGCAACCGTCTCAAGAGTATCGAGACAAATACTGCATTCTATATCACAAAACATACAATAACTAAACGGCACAGGCAGAGCCAGGTCTCCTGATAATCTAACTCGTCACGCAAACCGAATTAGCTCTACCTATTCCAATCGCTGCACCTACAATAACGCTAAGCATTTTTATTAAAGCGAACTCTACTTATGTGTACAGTTCAAAATATATTTTAGCACATCGGCTGTGACAAACCGACAGTGACACACTTTCGATTTATCTTCAGAAATACGTAACGCTAAAATCACTAAGACCCAATTGCACGTTCTCGGTTTAGCCACTAACACGGGGTTAAACGAATAAATCTGACAGTCATCAGGACAACAACTGTCAGATTTATTCGGTAAACCCCGTGTCAGTGGCTAACGCGAGAACGTGCAATTGGGCCTTAAAGTTAACGTGATTCCGTCAGAAATGTATAAGAATTGGAATGAAACAACTATTAACGGATTTAACTCGCGTATTTTTATTTTATTTTATTAGCTGACGTTTCGGATTCTTTACAGTTGCCATAATCGTAGCACGACTGAGCTGACAATAGTCTAACGCTAATAAAATAAAATAAAAATACACGAGTTAAATCCGTTAATAGTTGTTTCATTCCAATGTGTAATAACCGCGAAGGCATCAGAAATTATAATGTATAAGAAGTAATACTTCACCAAAATGTAGACATTGTACTGTACACATAAGTTACTTCATTTTATTGAATAAAGGGAACATAGTTTTAGGAATAATTAATTGTATATTAAACAATTTATTTAACTTTTTATAAAAAGAGCTGCTTAAATAATAAAAAAATAATTATTAATCATACAGATATTGCTTAACTTCGTAGGAGTAGGATAGTGTATTCGTTATAAATTCTTGATTAATTTTACTATAATCGAATTAAAATTTTATCACATCATAGTTTTACTACAATACAATAAAAGTCCTTTCAAATCAAACATAAATAATAATTATAATTTAGGATTTCAAAAAATCGGGTCAACCGGTCCATCTAAACTGTAGTTCTATCCCATAGTATTTTTTTAATTAAGTAAAATAATTATTTTTAATAGATACGCTATTTTTCGGAACCGGTTAATAAGCTTTTTTTAATAAAAAAAAAAAAAATATTGTTACTTCGCTTATCTGACGTAAGACCAACAATTTAACCTGTACATAGAAAATACATAAAATATCTACTTCACATAACAAGGATATGTATGGAAAAATATTTAATAGCATGCTCACCCCTAATAAACCAATATGACAATGTGACAAGTGACATAGATTCTTGTCATCTGTAGTGTACATAACTGTCACTTGTCACCGACAACTGTCGCGTTGGTGAAATAGGAGCGTGGATAACACTTAACTATCGACAATTAAGAGGCCCCCAGACGAGCTATACTTTTGGTGAAATATGTGGCTACAACATTGCCGACTATATCCCAGCAATACAAAAAACATTTTAATGCAGCATGTGGCTGGAAAATGTCTATCTCGGCAATATTTCCGTAGCAGTAATGGCTCATTATTTTGTCTTTACATGGGCTACATACATGGCTCGTATGGCTACAATGGCTGACGAACTCATACGCGTTGCAGCAGCTTACATTGTTTTAAAAGCAAAGTCGAAGCCAAAAAAACCAAGACAAATGTGGATTCCACATTCCACAATTGAGGGTACAAATGCACTTCATTGATGAAATCAATAATTTTTTCATTTGACCATGTACCAGTCATTTTGATCCGTATTTTAATTTATAACCTCAAACATTCACGCACCCGAACCAAACTAAACAAAAGCAAACAAACAATGAACATAGCTACGCTACTCGAACGAATCGCGGCAAACTTCACGTAGCATGAAAAAGGGACGCACTTATGCCGTATAGCGAGACAGCAATAAAAGTGGCTGAGAAATATTGCAGTATTTTCGATTGCGAAGCGATATCTCCGGAAATATAGCTGAAACCCTAAACATTCATCGGCTACACTAAAAATATGTGACAATATATCCCGGCCATACTAAAAATATTGCGAGTGTTGCATAGTCTAGCCGTAAATGCTGGCTGATGCTGCCAGCCACACTATTGCAGCTATACATTTTTGTGAAAATATGGCCCGTCTAGGAGCCCCTTTAGAAAAGAAACGCTAAATTCACTCGCAAAATGAGTTCAACGCTAGCAAGTGACAGCACGCGTCAACTATACGACCCTTCAAGGAAAAACCGACAATTTTATACAATAGTATATATTTTACTAACTTTTAACTACAAATACTATTTGAATGATCAATATTTATGATTATTTACTTACATAATAAATAAATTACTATAGTGTTTTCAGAAATAATAGCCTACATTGTAATAATTTCCTGTAAGTACTAAAAATGATCACTATGATTTCAACATTAGGGTACCTACATTTTTAATTACTAATCACTCTTCAATCTTTTAGAAGATCAGTAGTTACAATGAGAACTAAATATATTATGGACATTATTTGATAGGAGTGGCCGGTTACTGGCGTCTTACCCTACTTTTTACAAAAGGGGAATGATAAAAGGCCTAAAAAGACCGCATTACCAATTTGAATATTTTTTTTAGTAAGAGAGCATTTTATAAAATTTGGATAGACTTAATTTAATATTTTTTACGATAAATGTCGAATGTTTTGCATTACAATATATTAATTATATATTCCCTAAACATATTTAAGTCTATAGTTTCAAATTTCCATCAGTTATAACACAAACATTACCTATAAGTCATTTATTAATAGAAAAAACGAATTTCAAACCGACTACATTTTTTGGCCTCAAAATGATAAGAAATTTTAAAATCATCGACGTCTGTAGTGGAACAATGGTCAGTACAAAAGTGACGCCTTGGAATTTTACTTTCTTTGCTGGCGCGAAAAAGATATATGTGGTTACTATAAATATTTTTTTCTACAAAAAGGACTTTATCTGTGCTTGAAAATGTAGTTACTCAGGGGTGCTAATATATGTTATTTTTATATGTACATTATCTGTAATCTATTTATTCGCTTACGATTGGTCGGTATAATAACATAATAATTATTGGGGTCGCCGCGTGTGTTTAATTTGCCAGAGGCGCGTCGTGTAGTATGAGGTCCACCAATGAGAGACAAGCTCCTGGCCTGTGATTGGTGGAACATGACACCGGGACCTCATTTTACACGACGCGCATCTAACAGATTAAATATGCCGCTAATATTGATTGGGTGAGTACAATTGTTCAAATAATTTAGTCTCCTTAACTATTTAATTAGCCCACTTATTATTTCAAATTTCACAAATCCTGAAGATCATTCTAAAAAACTTTTTTTAAATAAAATATAATAAGTACAAATGATTTCCAAGAGACCACAAAATTAAAATAATGTAGTTACACTAAGATTACACGGAGCAACAAGCACCGGGACAATTATACAAAATGAAAATAGATTTATCTAAGTTTTAACCTAATTAAAAAAGAGATGACTAAATCCAATTTATTTTTCTATAAAAAAATGTTTTCAACCAAACAGGGATATACAAAGTTTAGCAATTATTTATAGTGATAGGATTAATAATTGAAGGTGAAAATTTAATTGTCGTAAAAACACACTTTATGGCAAGGACTTAATCTTTATAATAATTGAAATATACTTTATAGTACTCTAAATAACTATAGAGATAAATATATTAAACGTTATACATTAACATTAGTATATTTTATAATAATGATAAGAGTAACAAACTACGAGTCGTCGCCATATTTGTAGAGCAATTCTTAAATGGCAACACTATGGTTTCAGAATAAACCAGAGACAAAACACTTTTTATTCTGTAGGCCTGTTGTGTCAGTTGGAACATCCAACTTGTGGCAGTGAAATTATGTACCTTTATACAGCAACTTAATTCAAAAATTGCTTATTTTATAAGGCGTAATTTTTAAAAAGCTACCCAGTTGAAAAAATATCTTCACACACTGATTAAAAATTAATTCGGATTTGTTTACAATAAATTTAATATAACATTAACATTAGATTTATAATTTCGACTATCAATGACAAAAATCATTAGCGGTTTCGTGTATCATCTTGGTGATCAATATTTGTGATTTAAACGTTACCCTGTGATGTGCGGGACGCGTGCGACAGTGTTGCCAGTTAATGTTCAGCTGCGATGGCGTAATACATTGCTTACGTGGTAGTGTGGCCAGGTGAGGCGGCGCTTAGTCGCCGGTGTCCGCCCAGGTCGCCTCCTCGGCTATTCTGTCCATGCAGTTGCATAGGAACTGGTACTGGAAATACAATAAGCTAGTTAATATTTGGGGTCATAACAATGAATCAAAAGTTACTTAAAAATATTTTTTCTTAATTGTAAAACTGAAATCAGTAAGTATTAAAGTTTATATCGAAAAACCACCAGATACATAGTCGAATGACGGTGTTTTCTCGTAAATTATACGCCGGATTACAGCGCGGTAATCAACATTTCTAGCAGTAACAAGTTGTAATAAATTAATTAATAAATAAGTATCATAGAGTAACTATATCTCTTGAATAAAGACCCTGTATAAAAAAATCTCGGAGGATGGGTCTCGAGACGTGCATGTCTGCGGAGAATTCTATAGATAGATAGATAGATTTATTTATTTCTCAAAATTCATACAGTACAATTACACCATTATGTCGAATTATATGCACTCATATTGAGATCGTCAGAACAAAAATAAAGAAAAAATAATATGAACAAATTACATTATAACATTAAAAAATACATTATTATGTCAAATTATATTCACCCATATTGAGATCGTCAATACAGATTTAACTTACAGTATTTACAGTATCAGCAAAAATTATAATTTTATTACAATAAATTTCATTATGCATAATATAATGTCAAATGGCTTTTAGTGTCAAGTAATTTAACATTAATAATAAAAATAATTTATTTATATTTTTGATTAAATTCGTCAACAGAGTAAAATGGGTTTTCCAATAAAATGTTTCTCAGTTGGCGCTTAAATGCTTCTACAGACGGCTCGTTCTTTATCACGTCAGGTAGGCGATTATACAGACTCGGTCCAAGAACACGCGGATTCTTTTCTGCATTTCATTCTTTCCATGCGACGGGGGACCGTTCTCAAACGTCCAGCAAAACGACTTACTTTACCAGAGATACATACCAGTTTAAATTGATCTAAATTATTTCTTACAAACATTAATAACTCGAATAAGTGTAATGAGTAGTGCGTCATAATATTATAGCGTTTAACTTGAGTGCGTGCGGGTTGTGGGGGTGTAAGGGGGGTGTAGGGGGTGCGGGGTGTAGGCGGTGCAGGGGGGTGTACTCACGTAGGGGGTGTAGAGCGTGATGGTGCGCGCGTGGTCGGCGGCCGTGTACTGCAGCCGCGCGGCCGCCGCCTCGTCGTCCGCCGACCACGACACCACGCGCGACCACGGGATGTCCGCGCACTGCGCCGCGCCGCCACCACCACCACCCACACCGCCACCGGCACCACCGCCGACACCACCAGCAACACCACCGGCCCCCACGCCGCACTCGCCCGGACCCACCGCCGACAGCTTCACGCCGTTCCAACCTGCAACACGAGAACAAAGTTAGCCAATGTTGACAGACAAATAGTGTGTGTGTGTGTGTGCGTGTGTGTGTGCGTGTGTGTGCGTGTGTGCGTGTGCGTGTGCGTGCTCACCCACGGCGACGCTGAGCGGGCAGCTGTCGGCGCGCGCGGCGGGGAAGGCGAGCTGGCCGTGGCCGGGCAGCGCGCGCGCGAGGGCGAGGTAGTGTGTGTGTGTGTGTGTGTGTGTGTGTGGTGCTCACCCACGGCCACGCTGAGCGGGCAGCTGTCGGCGCGCGCGGCGGGGAAGGCGAGCTGGCCGTGGCCGGGCAGCGCGCGCGCGAGGGCGAGGTAGTCTGCGGCGCGGCGCACGTCCTGCAGCGCCTTGAGCTGGTAGAGCCGCGCGCCGGCCACACACACGCCGCGGTTCACGTCCTCCACGGCCTGCCAGAAGATGAACTCGCGCGCCTTGGCGTCGTTCTCCACCAGCGTGAGCTCCACCTGCGGGCTGAACAGCCAGCGCCGCACGCACAGGCAGCTGCTGCTGGCGGTCGAGTAGTTCTGGATGTACAGGGAGTGGGGACACTCGTTCGGCTGCAGTTTTCGTTCTAGAATAAAAACGAAATTATTAAAACGATAATCGCGATAGTTATATAACCTACACATTAATAATATGTTAAAAGCATTTTTTAATCAATTATCTAGGTAGTCGTATTTCACATACAAAAAAAATATTTTTTAAACAGCAAATTAAATTACGACCGAATTCGAGGCCAGACAAAGTAACACATTCAAATGAAGAGTTTTGTCTTACAATTAGGTACGAAAGAAAAAAATAGTACATTACGCACCTAGGCCGGTAAAATAAAAATTGTCTCACATGTAATTGTCGTCCGAGGTGAAGCCGAGGTTGACAAAAATGTGATGTGAGGCTTTTTTATTTTACTGGCCGAGGTCAGTACCTATTCGACGAAGCCAGAAAGCGGAAATTTAATTTAGCGAAGCGGCCACAAAGTTGGCGCTTTCTGGCCGGAGGACGGAAAAAATATTTTTTTAAACAACAAATTAAATTACGACCGAATTCGAGGCCAGACAAAAGTGACACATTCGAATGAAGAGTTTTACAATTACGAAAGAAAAAAAAAATATTTCTCACGCACTCACATTCAAATTCACTTACCAAAATTATATTCGACTATTTCGAACAGGTAGAAGTACTTCTGCACGGACTTGGAGAGGCCGATCTTGTCGCAGACGGCGCGGTACACGTCGTCCGCGTTGGTGGACTTCAGTACCGACACCGTCACCACCTCCTTGTCCGGGAGGAGGACCTGCGTGACCAGACAATATCCCTTAGATATACATTGGAATCAAACAACTAATTAACGGATTTTTCAGTCCATCGGCCGGAAAGCGCCAACTTTGTGGCCGCTGCGCTAAATGAAATTTCCGCTTTCTGGCTTCGCCGAACAGAAAAATAGTATACTGACCTCGGCCAGTAAAATAGAAAAGCCTCAGATCACATTTTTTATTTTACTGGCCTTGGTGCGTAATGTACTATAACTCGCGTATTTTTATTTTATTGTCAGCTCAGTCGTGCTACGATTATGGAAACTGCAAAGAATCCGAAACGTCATCAAATAAAATAAAATAAAAATACGCGAGTTAAATCCGTTAATAGTTGTTTAATTCCAATGTGTAATAACTGCGAAGGCATCAGAAATTAAAAAATATATATCGCACACCTAGATCTAAAGAGAGCTAACTCAAAAAAGGTACTTTTTCAGGAGAGGCGAGGAACTGATTAATATGTCCATATGCACGCATGAGTTTTCTGTATAAATTTATACTTTTTATAATAAAGCTAGCAGAGCTATATTAGCTGAAATCAGTTTTAGTGTAGGTGGGTTTTGCTGGAATCCGATGGTGTGCATGACTCAAATCTTCCGGTTTTTGAGTTAGATCCCTTTAGATCTAGGTGTGCGATATATATATTAATATCCCGCATATACTAGCTACTAGCTTCTGCCCTCGACTTCGTCTGCGCACGATAAGCATCCCCGTTGTACCCCCCAGGGGGTAAATTTGCAAAAATCCTTTCCGAGAGGAGTACTAAACTACCATATAAAAGGAATCTCTGTGCAAAGTTTCAAGTTTCTCGCTGATGACGACTATCATCATGTTAGACTTAACATAGTGTTAAAGTATTCAAGCAATGTGTAATAACCGCGAACACATCAGAAACTATTTTGTTGTTGCTTTTTTGTGATTCATTGTTTTTTTTTTTAATTAAAAAAGAAGTACCTTATTAACATTTTTTTTTAAAGTAGCCGACATTATTTTATAATAATAAATGTCTTCTATTAACTACGATCTATCAATCGATAATTCGATTGATATTTTTGGTTCAATACCATTAGTTTTTAATTATAATGATATTTTTGTACAAAGACAAGAGTAGAAAAATTTTAGACCCTCAGTGGGATTCGAACCCACGCCTCTGCCAGATGGCGCTGAAGCGAAAATTCGCATGTAAACAATAAAGTACAAAGACCGCATTGAAAGGAGTAGGTAAATTCGATGACCTGTCAGTGGTCCTTATGGTGTAAAGGTTCAGCACGCTGCCGCTAGTAAAGGCAGAGGCGTGGGTTCGAATCCCACTGAGGGTCTAAAATTTTTCTACTCTTGTCTTTGTACAAAAATATCATTATAAATGTCTTCTATTTACCTAATATTTGTGTGACGTGTTGGCTTAAACCTTGATTAAAGTTAAAGTTCATGGGGTGTACTGACCTTCAGGTCCACGGGCGAGGGGTTGGACGAGTCGTCCGAGTCTGTGAGGAACTCCTGCACCGCATCAGACTCCGCTATCACTCGCACCGCGCACACCTGCAGACAAACACACGTGTACATTGACATACTAGCGCCCCGCCCCGGCCTCGCATGGATCACTAATTTTATTCAAAATGTAATATAGTCTATGTCACTCGGTATTAGTGTAGATTCCCAAATGTGAAAGAATTTTTCAAATCTTCTAGTCGTTTTGATGCCTATACAATACAAACAAACAAATGTTTTCTCTTTATTATATTAGACTGGCGGTCCCGGCAGACGTCATCCTGCCCGTTCGAAATTCAAATTAGGTAACTTTAGTTAGACAACGTTTGTATGGGAAAAGAAAAGGGCTGTTTTTAGGGTTTTCCCGGCAATTATTCTATTTTTTCTCGTCGCCGTAAGAACCATCCTTGGACTTTAACGAACATTTTAAAAAAAAAATTGGCCAAATTGGTCCAGGCGTTGTCGAGTTATGCGCTTACCAACACATTTTGCGATTCATTTTTATATATAAGAAGATTAGATATAAAATTCTACTGAATGTGTATATGTCACTGAACTCCTAAACGGCTGTATCGATTTGAATATTTTTTTGTATGCTTAGTTTAAATTCACAAATCAACCCGCCAGGTGGCGCTGCAGATATTCCCAAAAAACGCGGTACCTACATAGTTCGCTGGGTCAGCTAGTATATAAATATAACTTAAAATATATTTAATTACGAAAAGGTAGGTTAGAAAATTTCGCCTCAAAACGTGATGATAATCACATTGATCCATCAATGGTCTAATATAATATATCAAAACCAAATTCGTTTCCGAGTCTTACCGAGACTAACGGACAGCTATAATTTTTTTATACATATAGATTCATATAATAAAACGATTACCTTTTCTAAATACTGTTCCAGCCCTCTCCGCCGCGCGTCGAGCTGTTGCTCGCTCAGTGTGAACGGCCACTTGCCGGGCAGCTTCGGGAAATTGAACCCTAAAAAAATCATGTTAAAGTTCATTTTTCAAAACACTAAAAACTTGACTTTATACTTGTTCATACCATAGAGGCCATACAAAAAATACGTCACGTAAGGTGGGAGGGATAGACGATGTGTGACAAAGGGTGGAATGGATCCAAAGTTTCTTGACGTCACATTTCAAAATATAATACGTACATCTACTGATGTGTGTGTGTCAAAGTACACTATTAATTTCAATTGGCTAACTATCATGGTTTATGAGCCTTCGTCACAGCCTGGTGACAGACGCACGGACAGCGGAGTCTTAGTAATAGGGTTTTCCCCTTTGTTTACAGAACCCTAAAAAGAATTGCTTTTTTTTTTGTACAATCAGCATACATACATAGCTGTAGCTAAGCTAGCGTTAACCGCGTATCCGACCACCTTGACATCAACATATTATTATTTTCCTTTATCTTTATTACACAAAAAAAGTACAAAAGGCGGACTTAGTGCCTTGCAGCATTCTCCAATCAACCTTAAGCCTATCTTAAATAAATAAATATCTTTGGAAAATTCACACCAATTGATCTAGGCCCAATTTAAGCAAAGCTTGTACTATGGGTACTAGACAACGGATAAACATACATAAATACATAGCATAGCCAGTGCTGATCACATCGACATCTGCCCCTAGCAGGATTCGAACCTGGAACCTCTGGTTCTAGACCAACAGGCCGTCTTACCAATGAACTCCTTCCTCAGCTGCTGGTGCAGCACAGCGAACTCCCTGTACCGGCGGCTGCACAGGTGTCTGCCGGCCATGTGCACGTTGAACGCCACGTACGAGCGGCCCGTGTTGCGCTCCATCACCACGCGGTAGTCCGGCACCGACACGGGCAGCGACCGCTTGTCGGTGTAGTCGTAGCGCTGGTAGACGGCTGCGCGTGAGTTGGCCGCGCCCCCGATCACGCCCACCGGCGCTGAGCCGTCGTCGCATGGCTCCAGACGTTCAGCTTCCTGTTATACGAGATATTTAAAATTATACTATATTATGGATGATGTCGAGGAATTTATGTATTGTTTGTTTATACTAATATTATAAAGAGGAGGTTTGTTTGTTTAGATTGAATAAACTCCTAAACGGCTGGACCGATTTTAAAAATTCTTTCACTGTTGATAAGCTACGCGCTACGTTCACACTGAGTGACATAGGCTATATTGTAATATTAAAAAAAAAAAAAAATAGGGATCCGTGCGAAGCCGGGGCGAACCGCTAGTATTTCAATAAAGTGAAAATGGAAAATGAACTTACATGAGGATAGCTTTTTATTTTTTATAATTGTTTTATGTTTAATGATTTCTGATGCTTTGAAGGAATTACACATTGAAATAAAACAATTATAACAGATTTAACTCGAGTATTTTACTTTTTCGAAAACTCCTTTGGCTACGAATATAGGAACTGTCTAGTCCTCAAAACGTTAGCAAATAAATTAAAATACTTACGCGAGTTAAATCCGCTATAGCGTTCTAATGCAATGAACGATATCTTGAATGTGATATTTAAGTATAATATATGGAGAAAAAATTGCTTATGTGGTCAATATCTCTTAATTTTTAAACTCTGTTGATTTGAGTTACATAAGAATTAAGCGCCCCATGCCTCAATTGAGTGCCCTATGCCCTAAACCTATACCTACACCGAAATTATTTGAATTGGACATTTAGTTACAAAGCAAATATTTGTTTATCGATAGCACATATCCTGTCTGGCTCCATCAATAAGTAGGTACAAGTAAATTGAACCGGACACCAATTAGAAAAACTACACAAACACAAGCAATAAGTACAACAAACATTACAACGATATCATAATCAACATTTGGTAAGTGGGTGGATCTTCGAGCGTTTGAGACGCCGTCATTGTCTTCTACATCTTTATTTAAGAACAGTCAATAAGTAACAAAAATTTGAGTGATATTATCCCCCGGTACTGTTACAAATACTATTTCAATCGATACTTCATAATATTATTTGCAAACATTATAGATATAGATGTAGAGGATAATGACAGCGTCTCAAACGCTCGAAGATCCACCCAAGTACATTCGTTCTTACTTTACCTTGGGAGTGACAGAGATGACCGTGAGAGTGAGACAGTCGCCCCCGGATTTGATGAGATCCACCACTTGTTTGTGAGTGGCGCCCTCTACGTTCACGCCATTCCTAGAAACAAAAGAAATACAAACAATCAAATGATTTATTAGTAAATATATTTTAAATAAGTAATTTTGCGACATGGATCTACTAGTAAATAAACCTCTTACTAATCACGCTTGAGACTTGTTTCTATTGTGATCTATACTAATATAATAAAGAGGAAAGGTTTGTTTGTTTGTTTGTTTGGATTGAATAGGCTCCAAAACAACTGGTCCGATTTAAAAAAATCTTTCACTGTTGGAAAGCTACACTATTCCCGAGTATCATAGGCTAAAAAAAAAGATGATCCGTGCGAAGCCGGGGCGGACAGCTAGTAATTCTTATAAAACCATAGTCGATATGGGACACTGCGTCAAGGTGTTGTCAAGTTGAGAGTAGCGTGACAATAAACGCAGTAAGTACATATGAGTTTCATACGTACTTACTTCATTTATCGTTTGTATCTAATTGTATCTCGCGACTGTATAGATGCGGTATCGCTACTAACACACGATTATTACAGGCTGCGACTTTATCGCGACAAAATCGCTAGAAAAAACGCCTTACGCTTCTGTACTAGTCCATCCACCATAACCTAAAAGTTGCTGCTTTGTATTACAATGTACTGACGAAAATCTGAGACACAAAGACGAGGGATAAAACACAAACAACTTCCAATCTTCCCTGTTTGAGATTAGGTTGGAATTCGTACAGCAAGATAATTTATCTAAATATAGAAGATAAATCGCGATGTATTAGTGAACTATAGGCCCTGGACACGAGGCCGCTGGATCAAATAGATCAAGGCACCATCCACACTGTTTTCCTTGTAAAACGCCAGATTTTAAATTAATACTCTAATACTATGTACTTACAAGTAATACTAAAAAAAACAATTATAAAGAACTGTAAACCGATTAAGGAGATTGGGGTAACTTAGCCTTGCATTAAAAAACGGTCTAGTCTAGGAAAAAAAAATGGATATTACTTGATAATAGCAATAATTTTCGAAATAAAAAAAATAACGTTACAATTAAGAGCGAAACAAAATTTGTTATAGGTATAAATGATTTTACAAAAAAAAAAAAAAAATCCCTACTAATATTATAAATGCGAAAGAAACTCTGTCTGTCTGTTACGCTTTCACGCTAAAACTACTGGACCGATTTAATTAAATTTGGTACAAAGAAAGTCTGGAGCCTGAGAAACATACTTAGGCTACTTTTTAACCGACTGCAAAAAAGGAGGAGTTCCACGCGGACGAAGTGGCAGGCAGAAGCTAGTTCTTTATAAAATTCCTAACCAGCAAACAAGGACGCATTATCAGTTAGATCTACGGTGCATTATGCAATTCCATCGCGTATTGCACTGCGTGGATCGCGTACACGTGCACTGGAGATAAGTAGAGGACATTCACACACACATGGGGTAGTTTATAAAAACAGGATTATTTAAGATACTCTGTCTATGGATAATTTTTGTACGAGTGTGGTCGTTACCTGGTAGATGATAACAGTACCATTCAGGCTATGTACCTATCATATAGCGTATCCGAAATGTTTAAATCAATAAGTAAATTAGGTACATACATTTACACGCGTTTAACTTCTCCTCTTTAATATAGACGTGCAATCAATATTTCAATAACGAAAAATACCATTAGTCTAAGTAGGTACCTACTTAGACTAATAGAATTTGTACTTATACCATTGAACCCCGTTCCCAGAAATGTTTTCTTTTATTTCAGCCTTGAGAGTATAATTGACAATGAGACCAACCCAGAGCTCTCCAAATCAACCGCCTCTTTCGCCTCCTCTGGCAGATCGAGATCGTACACCTCGAAGCCAATCCTGGCGCAGTAGTAGAAGGTGTAAAAGAAGTCCCCACGCCCGCCTCTCTGCACTGACATGTTTGTAGGAGTCTCGCGTATACGTCACTGACCATTGACACGACGACTTTAAAAGCACTTTTCTTTGTTTCAAATATTTGGGAAATAACTATAGAATTTTCCCTTTTGAATTTAAACTCGAAATAATAAGGTTTTTATATTGATACAGAGTGTTACAATATTGCAAAGTTTTACGCAAGTGCATCTGGAGAGATACAGAAGTGTAATGACGATGTAAATGAATCGATGAACAAATTATTAGTACAGACGTCTAGTTAGTGCGTCGTAGTTCCCCGCTCGCGTTCACTACTTCACATTAGATCCTTAGTATCATCAGAAACCAAACATCTATCATAATCAGTGTGAGAAGAACAAACACAATTAATTCGATGCGTAACTTCTTCTACTCCGTTACATGTAGGTAACTGTCGGTACATATTTTGTGAACACCGTTAAAACAGAATATATGAATAAATAAGTATCTACAGGCTTTCTTTACATTCATGTAGGTTGGTCTTTTAGCTACGTCCACGTGAAATTCATGACATAATAATGCTTCATTTTATTGGGATGAAAGCATCATTTGTCATTCTTTGCTATTACCTCAACTAACGACGACAGTTAAAGGATTAAGGTTTCCTTATTCCAAGTTTGGAAAGATTTAATCTCAAAGATATACAATCGTGGTTCGAATTTTAAGTTTGTTTGAATACAAACAAGCATCGGTTTCACAATGTTTCTCCTTCGGTCGTCTTTAACAATGTCTTTGCTGATAGGTTTCATTGATTGATCTTTATTGTCAATTTATTTAATAGCCGCAGTTCTTTTACGTCTGAGATCAGTTATTTAATACAAAATTACATAACGCGGCACAGTTTGTAAGTAACTTGTTTTCTGAATATTCAATTAAGAGACTATACGAAAGTACTGGCTTTTATTATATCCTTCCGTTTCATTTGTAGATGTAACAAAACCGGCTCAGCTGCTAGGTTCTAACTTTTACTAATGGTTTTATTAAGCATAGAGATGTAGGTATAAATTCTAAACACACCTAAAACTTTGGACAAGCTGATTATCAAAAAAAAAAACACAAAGAATTACAATCCTGTACCTAATGCAAGTCAGTAGCTAAGCACCTAACCATATTCAGTCACGACATAACTTCGTGTGAGTTGCTATGACTACACAATGAGGGCCACCGCGTGTCAGAAATCCGCTAGATGCGCTAGTGTAGAATGAGGTCCAGCTGTCATGTACCACCAATCACAGGCCAGTAGCTTGTCTCTCATTGGTCGAACATGACAGCTAGACCTCATTCTACACTAGCTCATCTAGCGGATTTCTGACACGCGGTGGCCCTAATTGATATATTACAATAACTATAATCCTCGAGCACCAATTGATTAATCAAGATAGACTTGCTATTGGTATCGGTGGAGGGCTCGTTTTCAGTACTTGATCCGTATAGAGATAAGATAAACTTAATATAAAATGAAATGCATATTATTAGGAATGTTCTGACATTATCCTAAATAATTATAAGCATTTCGTTGAACGTCCGCAACTCAACGGCTAAACCAATACTCCTGGTCCACATGCATTGTGTGCAAAGTGCAATCTAAAGTCAACAACTGGAGTCTCGAATTTCTTGATAGCGAAATAGGCTACTAGGCTTCATATCGCGCCTGGCACTATAAATGTTAATTAGTACAAGATTAATGTCAGAAGGTTATAGTGTAACATTGGATGTACTTGTTACAAGCAGTTATGATGCGTAGTTTGAAAAGGGTTCCTTAAGTAGACCAAGGTTGGATATGAGCAGTTTTACTTTCGGGTTGTAGTAAAATAGTAAAATTAATGGACTAAAAAGAAATGCTGGTTAAGGAAATGATTTAGACTGACTAATAAGCGTTTACAATTAGAAAAAAAAAAAAATTTATGAGGTTTACTTAAATGTAATTATGAGAAATAAATAAATCAAAATCTAAATGCAATATGCTTAGCCAATTTTAGTCACTAATTAACCAAACCTTGTAAACATTTGAAACTATAAGTACTTAACTAGGTAATAAGTAAATAATTTATAGACATATACAGTGAAACCTGGTTAACTGGGTCTTCCAAGGGACCTGTAAATTAGTCTCACTTAAAGAGGTATTCCACTTACACAGTGTCCCAGATACCTAGGTATAAAAAAATACCTGTCTCATTTACAGAGGGTTTCATTAACAGAGGTAAGAAAAGAGGTAATCTCTGTTATAGAGGTGTATTCAATAAAGCAACGTATTTATTTTGTAAACAATTCACTATTTTCCATAAAAAATATCAAAAATGTGGTTTAAAGACAATTCTCCTGAAACTAATAATTCGTTGTTGACGTTTACAAAATTATTAAAAGTTGGAGGCAGATTATTTTACTGATTCGGGTACTGACGTTAATTTTAGTTTTTTTTCGTAATAATAAAGACGTTGTCCTCGTTTCGGTCTTTTTTAAATAAATACCCGATTAATAGAGAAACCGCATTAAAACTAAGTTATATAATGGCCGATTTAGAGAAGTTCGAGTAGGTAAAAGAGAGAGGAGACATCCGAGGTCCGAGGTAGCCTATGTGTACCTACTGACTTTATCCCAGTTACAGAGATAAATACACGCGACTTCTCAATTATAGAGGTAATTATGACAAGAAAATAGAAATAACTTATCCCAGATATAGAGGTTGCTTTTGTCTTACTAACAGAGGTAATTCATAGCCAAGGTGCCGGGACCTCAGCATGTGTTCCAGATATGGAGGTTTTTCACTTATCCAGGTCCCTCTTAAACAAGTTTCACTGTATATGTAAGTACCTACATGAATACACATTTTAAATATTCTGATATTTGTCCCTGACGCGATTCAAACTCACGAGCACCAGCTTCGCGGTCTAGTCAAGAGCTTTAAACACCAGGCTAACTTAGCATGTTCTATATATCAGGAGTTTTTTAGTCTTATTTTTAAATATAGGTATATGTAAGTAAATGCTAATAACACGAATAATTACAGTGCGTTTTGTTATCTCTTTTATTTAATTTACATAACATACATGCAGTCTTTATTTATTTATTAGTTTTGCAAACAGATAAAATAAGTTAAAATGCATACCTTTGCAAAAGTGCACGATGCGCAACACTGTCCGTATGTCTACACGGCACAAGTCGATGTTCGTACAAAGAATACATACTGTTAAACATTTTCACAGTAATTACCTATTATATTTACTACACAAATTCAAACAGACAGCTAAAAGTAACACATTTTAATTGCAATACAATCACGCGTAAGAGTATTTTGTAATGTTAATTATTCTTTTTATTATTTTATTAAATGACACTATAAGGTATACGATTAGCAGAACTGGTGGTATGTCACAGAATGTGCAGTAAGCATTGGTTTTCGTCCATTCACTTATATCCAGTTTTTAACAATATTGCCAAAGTATGTTTATCGGTAAAGAATTGTAGTTGGACACGTTTAGTGCATATGCAAGCAATCTTAAAAATGCACTAAAAGCTGTGGTTTTTATTAAAAGTTACATTTTTTCATATCTAATACAACATTAACAAAACGTTAACTCTTAATGGTACTTTTTGCCAACGCTCCCCTTTTTAACAAAATGATCTTAGAATCATTATTCAGTCAGATCATATCTTTCGGCTTATTATGTTGGCAAACATTTTCACTTCACTGAATTATAATGTACCAACGTTCAATCATTTTGAAAGTAAAAAATAAATACAATTTTATTAAGCGGTATCGAGACGTGATCAGGACAGAGCTGTGGTTATGTAATTCACTCACTGTAGGTGTGTATACTGAATGACATAGCACGTTACTAAAGTCGCAAAACCTGTTAAATTTAATGCATTTTTATTAGGGTCCCGTTTACGTTAAGAAATATTACACGATATTATAATGTATTAACATGATTTTTAATAATTATAGTTATTAGATTATTTGTAAAAAAAGTTAATTGGGATTGTAGTAAAGAAGAATTGTAGTATATGAAACAAACATAAAACATACATTGTAATTAGTGTAAACTTTATTATAATTATTTTTTCTTGTGGATAAATTGATTTTTTTGTTTGCATTTAGGTACTTAAATGTTGAGTTAAATTTTCTTCGTAATTAAAAAAAAAAATAAGTATTCGTATATTTGGGTGAATACACGGGCTTATAAATATAACAATAACTGCCGAAAGCCCCAAGTACGTATTCAAGTTTTAACTAAACGATTTAGTGTGCTCATATACTTTATAACTTATTCCTTCAATATTGAGGGCAAGGGTTGAAACTCTGACAGCTGCGGTTGAAACGCCAGTAGAATCAGTCATTTAAAAAAATATTACTAAAGGAACCTTTAAAACATAAACGGATCACGCATGGTGCATTTGCATAACAGGCACAGGTCAGGAGAAAGAAATAAATCGCTATTTAACGCGCCAGATAAAAATAATAGCCTTATACATTGCATGATTTATACGCTTGTTTATCTGTTTTATATCGCGTCAAAGGAAACCCAATAAATAATTGCATAAGGAAATATATTATGACCGCAAAATGAATTGACGGCGATATTTTATGCAAAAACGCGACACGTAAGAGTCGAAAGCGATACCTAAACGACAAGACTTAATTCAAAGACAATAGTTTCTAGACGTGCCGAATCAGCGGAAAAATTCATTAAAAAAAATATTTATTCAGTTGTTCAAAAATATTAAATTATAAGTTGTATATTCCCCTGTTTCCCCTGATATTATAAGAAAAACTTTTTGTGTTTAACAGATTTCAAAAAAGGAAGATTTTGAAATGTATTCTGCATTAAATAACTTTGTCATGTTTTCAGTGAATGTTTATGTAAATACATTGTAAATCACTATCACAAAGGGATGTGACACATCTGGCACATGAGACAATGCTAACAATGTGGATTAGTAAAAAGTTAGATAATACAATTACATGCATAGGAGGCATGCATTTCATTGTTGCATGTATGTTATTTGGTCTATATGCACCTAGATCGTTCAGCGGTACTTTATCAACTGAACTAAAACTACTCTAAACTAATATTTTACTTTATTTGGATTTAATTTGGCACCAACTAGAACTTTTGCAAGGGAATTAAAATTATTAAACATACTTAATGCCAGTATGCAGGTTAATTAAATACAAAAACATTTAGATGCAAGATAAGAGTAAAAAATCTAAGTCTTTATTTTGTTAAATCACAATCAATAACAAACTATATCTTAATATAATAAATTATTACATATTTGGTATCTGATTCTGGTGGGAAAACACAATTATATAACAGTAAATTTATTAATTGACACAAAACAACTATAACGGAGTTACTTAAATTACTGTTGAAATAATCCCTATATATCTACCATCCATACAAAAAAGATTTTGCTACTTAAATTGGAATCCATGCCGAGTCAACATCAATTATAATGACTGTCAGTCATTGCTAAAACTAATAAGTATCCATATAATAAGTATCCGTATATTACATAAATACTGAGTATAAGTAGAAACACTTTGCCAGGTTTCTGTGAAGCCTTGTAAATACTGATTGTTCTAAAGAAATGTATGCCAATTGCCATTACAATGGAAATGTAACGGTGCCATGTGGTGGTTATATTATAGGAAAGTAATAGCAATATGAGTTGGTTCAAATACTATAATTATATAGCATAACATCATAAACAAATAAACTATAATTAAGTGTGTATATTAATATGAGAAGGAATGTTATTTACTACATCTTAAATTAATTTATAATACTACACAATCTTAACTATAGTTTTAGTTGTAATACTATCTTTCAATATCACTTGTTATTAAATATTATAGATAATATTACATACAGACCTATATCTTATCAAACAGACAGATAAATAAAAAAATATTAAACAGTGTTGAAATGTTTACTCAATTAAATGCTCATGAAAGTGTTGAAATTGTTACCAATAATATGTTGCCAAATTTTACTTGTTTTGTACATGTAGCAGCCGTACCTAATTTCATAGCTGACTGGATTTTATTCATTAAACAAACTGGTTTTATGTATGACTCACACAAACAGCAGACATGAAATAAAAACTCTGCAATCCAAAAATATAGCTGGGCCGAGAGCTCGATTAGTTAGTATTACAGATTTAAATATAATGTCATTTTGAATAACTTTCAGAGGTCTAAAAAAACTTAAGAATAATTATTCTGGGCAGTGAATATAAAGGCTGTGTGTGACATATTGTGGCTATATCTCGAGTTCTAGAGGATTCTAATTAGATAAAAAAACGTGTAAAACTGTCTTAGCCGGCTTAGGAACGCGTTGCTAGGCTGAGAATGTCCAAACAATAGAGAACTTCTATGGGAGGTTCCCAACGCATACCGCCTGCATTATATTATGTTCAGGGGATATTTTAGATACTCACACTTCTAGAATCCTGTCCCCTTTTCTGATCCCAGCCTGTTCCGCTGCTCCTTGTTCCAAAACAGCGCTTACGTGCTGAAGAGGAGCATAAAGCTCCCCGTTTATCGACCTCAACTGTCCACCTTCCGATACTTGTCCACGCACGTTAAAACCGAAACCGGTATCTGTTTTATAAATAGTAACACGACGGGGCCCATTGTTAGGCACCGTTCCCTTATTGTTTCTTTCAGGTCTAATAATACTGTTATTATCAGTTTCTGTCTCAGCCATTTTGGACGACTTTGACGTTTTCTGCTGTTGTGTTGGCTGGATTGCATAATAAAATTAGGATGCGTTCAAAATAAATTTGCAATGACAAATTGAAGATAACAGACTTAATTTTTAACCCCCGACGCAAAAACGACGGGGTGTTATAAGTTTGACGTGTCTGTGTGTGTGTGTGTGTGTGTGTGTGTGTGTGTGTGTGTGTGTCTGTCTGTGGCATCATAGCTCCCTAACGCATGAACCGATTTTGATTCTGTTTTTTTTGTTTGAAAGGTGTATATGTCGGGAGTGTTCTTAGCTATGTTTTATAAAAATCGTCTCAGTAGTTTAATAATTAGGGGGGGTTAAAGAGGGGATGTAAAAATAAATGTTTACAAATATACTCGAGTGGGGTATCCAATGAAAGAGGGTGACGAGTACATTACAAAATTGAAATTATAATGAAAATCGGTTGAGTCGTTCAAAAAATATTGGGAGTGAAAGTGGGGGTGGAAAACCAAATGTCTACAAATATACCCGAGTGGGGTATCAAATGAAAGAGGATCGCGTGTACATTACAAAATTGAAATCATAATCAAAATCGGTTAAGTAGTTCAAAAATTATGGGGAGTAATAGTGTAAATGGTAAGCCCAATGTCGACAAATATACCCGAGTGGGGTATCAAATGGAAGAGGATAACATGTACATTACGAAATTCCATGTGAAATGGAAATTAGTTAAAAATAATAATATGTAGTAGGTACCTACGTACCTACTTACAAAAAGTATGAAATAAAAAAATAAATTAAAAATTTAACAAACCCCCGACATAAAAACTAAAAGGCCCTCTAAAAAGTGTACTTAACAATAATAAAATCTTAATATTAGTTAGTTACCTAAGTATTAATATTTCTACAAAGAAAACGTCATGTCGGGGGGACCGTAGGTTTAGGTAGATTGTAAATAATATTAGGTAAGTAAGTACACCTAAATGAAAAGCGGTCCCCCCGACATGACGTATTCTTTGTAGAAATATTAATACTTAGGTAACTAACTAATATTAAGATTTTATTATTGTTAAGTACACTTTTTAGAGGGCCTTTTAGTTTTTATGTCGGGGGTTTGTTAAATTTTTTGTATCCTTAAATACTTATACTATAGTAGATACTGACGATTTAGAAAAAAATATCTATTTAAATATTTTTTATTCCTTTTATTTGTTAAGGTCGTAATTAATACACGCTTTACTATAATTATTTACTTTGCCAAATCTGGTAACATTAACTAACGACATCTACACTGTACTTATTAAATCAACTGTAACTCATAAGGTAAAGCAGGTTTTTCGTTTTTTATAATTTAGTTTAGATGGCAGCACGTTCGAAACAACGTGGTATAAGAAAATTCCAAGTTCTTTCACATCAAAATCAGCTGTGAACATCAGTATGGCCGCTCATATAAGTAGGAAATAAAATTGTTTTTGTAAAATCATACAAAAAAAATAGGAAAGTGCAGTTTTCGTACTTACACCGCTTAGTTGTATCTTTACGAAAGGTGTCGGTGTTGACTAATAAAAAGTGTTGCGTCATGACAGAATCGTGGTTCTCTCACTGACAAACAAATACAATAAAAATTGCGACTAGCGAATTACGGCGAGTATCGTAGCATTTCTTTTGGTCGCGTATCAGTTTATCGCCGCCGTCGAGTGTCTCGGACGCTGATGTTTATTGTGGACCGCGATCGGGAGATAAACAAACAATGAGTAGTGTGAGATTGGGCCTGGTGTCCTTTGGCAGGATCACCGTCGGGAGAAATTGCAAATTGACATCGGGTGAGTGGTTTTCTCAATATTTTCATTTCGTTTTGTTTTCTTTGTGGTTTGGCAGCGTGCCAAAGTTTTGTGGCGCAGCGTTTGTATGCTTTCATCGAGAAACGCGCACACGCGCTAATCAATGTCCATATTTGATAACAGGACAGGATTTATCAATTGAATAAATTAATTTCTTGTTGTGAACGTAATATTATGATGAACATGCAGTCGGGCGATGTTACGACACCTCGCTCGTGACGTTTTCTATGAATAACAGTGTCCAGTAGGCGTTTAAGGGCAATCGAGGAAAATAGTAAGGTCATTATCAATGTAATTGTCACTGATTTGTGTGGTTAGTGTTGAAAATGTTAATTAAACTCGTAATTACAAATGTGTGATAAGTGTTGTATGACTTCTGACTGTAGTAGATGTAAACAACTGATAAGTTGTTGCAAATGTTAAGAACATGATAGGAATTAAGAAGTTCTTTAGCCCTAGTTGACATTTATGTATAAAGGTATTTTAACTAAAGATATTTGTACAAGAATGTCATAATCCATTGTCAATCTGACTAGTTTGTGGTAGGTATCTATCTGAATATAAACAAAGCAGTTAATATTTTTATTATTAGCTTAGACTGATGTTGTAATATTTAACTAAATCAGTACTGAGATGGTTATCTCAATTGATAAATATAAAGAAATTTATTTTTTATATTAATAACCTTTCCATACTGGACAAAGAGAACTGTTTGACCTGCCTTGTTATACAATTTATACTGCTGATAAAACAAATAAACTTTATCTAAAACTTCTCTTTATCAGTTCTATATCAATGGCTAGACGAACTTCATATTATTATTGTTCTTGGGATCGCTAGTGTTATAGTTTACTGTACCTATTTTGAATTACTCTTTTACCTATTAATAGTGTCTAAATGTAGGTTTAATTATTCTAAGTATTTTTAGTATAAAGGAAATAGGCTAGATGTCGCTGATTATTAATTACATCGCGCTAATGAAATGTTATCTTGATTTTATATGGTTCGTCCTTAATAAGTGTTGATTTGTGGGAAACAAGCAAGTATATGCGAGTTTAATACTTCTTGTAGTTTAATTTCATCTCACCCTCGAAGACCCTGAGATTTAAACATGGTCCTATCGAGTCGGATTTTTGAAAGTCAGTGTAGTGACGTAAGTGTGGTAGCTTGAGTAAGCTACACTCTGCATCGCTCCCGGAGTGGCAGTGGATCGCTGTCCGTGGGGAGTCGAAGGTTCCAGGAAGCAGTGGAACAGTCAGCGCCATCTAGTGGCGAGTGGCTGGAACACAGGCGGCGCGAGTCGCAAGGTGGACGATCAGCAGAGTTGTCAAGAGTGAAGAAACATCACGGTGGTATCAGAAGTTGTCATCTTTACATGTGTGAGTGCAGTGTTTACGTGTGTGGATAAAAACTGTGAGTACTTTTTGGTTTGATTTACTAGGCGAATTTGAACCTTAAGAACAAGAAGAGCGAAACTTAGAATTTCATCGGTCAGGTTAAAAAATATTTACAAGAATTTGGACATTATACAGATATTAATAAGATCTAAATTTCATTAAGCTAAATACTTAAATATTAACTTAGAAAATTTGTGGTTAGTGATTTTAGGACTTAGAATAGTTTTAGAAAAAACTAAGGTACGGGGAATCCATGCCGGATTTCGTTCAAATTGTAAGTCTAAAACACTTAGAAAATTTCACATAAAATTTTGATCATTCAAATTCTTCTAAGTTTAAATTTGACATTCACTGGGACTTAGAAAATTTTGAATCGACTGCGTCTTTGAAATTTTTCAAAGTGTTGTTCTATTGTAAATTTAAATTAACTTTTCAATTTTATTTTACTGTTTTGATTGTAGCTGATTGAGTTATTTTAAACATGGAGTCATTGATTCATTTCCAAATAGATACCTGGAATCGTATTGTAAAGGCTCTTACTAACTTTCGAAAGACTGGTAAGGAGAGAATGACCATAGAATATGTAGAAAGTAGGTTGGAAACTTTAGAACAGATGTGGTCCGAGTTCAGGTCTGGTCACAAAGAACTTATGCAGACTATTGATCCGAAATTTCTAAAGAAGGAAAAATATGTTACTGACGATGTTTATGAGCAAGCTCTGGAAATATTTACCGAATATAAATGTGAATTAAAGAAAAAGATATCCGTTCTTACTGTCATACCTTCAACTCAGTCGCTAACAGTAAATTCTGCAGGCCCAAGTACGAAGCCAAACCTGGTCAAGCTACCAAAAATGAATATACCAACCTTTTCGGGAAAATATACTGAATGGACCACCTTTCGAGATCTATTTCAGTCTATGATCCACAGAAATGATTCGTTGGATAATGTTCAAAAGTTACAGTATCTAAAGGGTTACTTGACCGGCGAAGCTGAACGATTATTGCGCTACACACCTGTCACTGATGCAAATTATGAAATAGGTTGGAAATTATTAGTAGAGAGGTACAATAATAAAAAATATCTATCTCACTGTATACTCAAACGTTTTTTAAGTCAAAGGAATGCATCTGTGGAATCTGCTCACTATATTAAGGAATTGTTAGATACTTCTACTGATTGTCTCAATGCATTGACAAATATCGGCATTGATGTAAAGTCATGGGATATAATTGTAATTCATGTGCTTGCTCTTAAATTAGATCCTGAGACTCATAAGCATTGGGAAATTGAGGTCGCTACGAATGTCAAGTCAGACGAACTGCCTACTTTTGCAAAATTCAAGGAGTTTCTGACAAGTAGATTTAGGGCTTTAGAATTTGTAGAACCAAAGCAAAATAAAATGTTTGTGCAAAATACTGTAAGATCTAGTAACTCTTATCCAAAGGTATTACACGCAACCGACACAGGTCGAGTCAGTTGTGAGTTCTGTAGTGAAGAACATAAATTGTGTTTTTGTAAGACGTTTGCTCACCATGACTATGAGAAAAAACATGAGTTTGTTGCTAATAATAATTTATGTTTTAATTGTTTAGGTAAACATCACTCTGTTCGATTCTGCAAAAATACCGCCAGATGTCAGATTTGTCAAAAACGTCATCACTCTTTGCTTCACCCACCGGGTAATCAAGCTGTTTCAGTTGATTCGCGTAATTCAGTCCAAACTTGTGCAGCGGTCTTTGAGAATGATAGTGATACAAATGATAATAATATGTCAACTAGTTCAAAGGAACCCACAGTGGTAAATCATATGGCCTGTATACCTACCATCAAGATTAAGTCAGGTAAGCAGGTATTGTTAGCCACAGCTTTAGTCAATGTGCAGACTAAGGCAGGACAGTATCAAACAGTCAGAGCTTTATTAGATCAAGGCTCTCAAGCCTCTTTCGTAACGGAGGCTACAGTCCAAGGTTTAGGACTTAAGAAGATCCCGGTACATAGTCGTATATCGGGATTGGGGGGTAATAATTCTGAAATGACTTCAAAGTGTATGGTTTTGTTAAAAATTCAATCTCGTCTAGAATCAACCTTCCAAATGGAAATAAAAGCTTATGTGTTAAAGAATATAACTACTTACTTACCTGGAAAGAAGGTTGTAGCAACTGAGTGGATTAATTCACAACAATTGTATCTTGCAGATCCGAAGTATAATTCACCAAATAAAATTGATATTTTATTGGGGGCGGATGTGTACTGCCAGATATTGATGGAAGGCGTACTGCGAGGTCCAGTCGGAACTCCAGTCGCACAATGCACCACTCTCGGGTGGATATTATCTGGAACAACAGATTCGGAATCATATGATAATGTAACAACTTTACATACCCATGTGGATGAAGATGATTCACTAAAACGTTTTTGGGAGCTAGAATCGGAACAAACAAACAACTCAAAGAGGATTTTCAGCGATGAAGAATTGAGGTGTGAGGAACTCTTCGCATCTACTACTGTGAGAAACAATGAAGGCAAATATGTAGTGAAGCTTCCGTTCCGCGAAGATAATCCATCTTGCAAAAATGGAGGTTCACGGGAAATTGCAATCCAGAGATTCAAAACACTGGAACGAAAGTTTGCTAGAAACAAAGAACTTAAAACTAGATATTCAGAAGTTATACATGAATATTTACAATTAGGTCATATGGAGCTGGTACAGGAACCTGATAAAATTAAAAATGAATCTGTGTACTTACCACATCATGCTGTCATCAAAGAAGAGAGGACAACTACCAAGGTGAGGGTCGTCTTTGATGCGTCCTGTAAAAATTCGAACGGTGTTTCATTAAATGATTCATTGATGATCGGGCCTACTCTGCAGTCGGAGTTGCGTCATCTTATAATGACGTGGCGTCAGTATCCCGTATGTTTAATTTCAGATATCGTTAAAATGTATCGGATGGTATTAGTAGCATATGAAGATACCGATTATCAGCGCATTGTGTGGAGAGATGATCCTGAAAAAGAAATACAAGATTATAGATTATTAACAGTAACTTTTGGTACAGCTTCAGCACCCTACTTAGCGGTAAAGGCTCTCAATCAAGTAGCTCAAGACCACAAAGAAGAGTTTCCGTTGGCTGCAACAAAGGTAGCAAAGGAATTTTACATGGACGATTTGATGACAGGATGTCAAACTGTAGATGAAGGAATACGATTATACAAAGAGATGAATGCACTAATGGAAAAAGGAGGATTTATTCTGCAAAAATGGTCCAGTAATAGTGATGTATTACTTAAGAAAATGTCGGAAGAAGAAAGATGTACTGAGGAAGAAAAGAAATTAAAAATAAAGAATGACAACATATTAAAGATTTTGGGACTTACCTGGAACAGAGCTGAAGACGAATTCCAATACTCGGTGAATCTGCTGCCGCTGGTCGCACCTGTAACAAAAAGAAAAATTATATCGGATGTCGCGCGTTTATTTGATCCGCTAGGATGGTTAGCGCCATGCGTGATAAAGGCTAAATTGTTCATACAGAGACTGTGGTTAGCTGGAATAGGATGGGATGAAGAGGTTCCATTAGATATTAAAGAGGATTGGCTTACTTACCGGGAGGAGTTGCCCCAGATAACAGCATTTCGAATTCCAAGATGGCTTCATACGAAGGTGGACGATCAAATGATTGAGTTACACGGCTTCTGTGATGCTTCTAACGTAGCTTACGCTGCAACAGTTTATTTGAGAGTTATTAATAAATCAGGGGAGGTTCATACAGCTTTGATTGGAGCGAAAACAAGAGTAGCACCAATCAAACAAGTGAGCATACCTCGCCTTGAACTTTGTGGCGCTGTTTTACTTACCAAGTTACTAAGAGAAATTGCAGAGATTCTGGATATACCAAACAGTCACATCAAGGCCTGGACGGATTCGACTGTAGTACTTGCCTGGTTAAATAAACATCCTTGCACCTGGAAAACTTTCGTCGGTAATAGAGTGTCTGAAATAATTACAAACCTGGATTCTTCACATTGGTATCATGTTCCTACATCACAAAACCCGGCGGACTGTGCTTCGCGTGGCATACATTGTAGTGAGCTAGTAAATCATAAGTTATGGAAGTACGGACCAGAGTTTTTACAAAATGTTACTATTGAATATACAAAACTGAAAAATAACGTCACACAAGAAGAGAAGTCTTTGAAGGTACATGTTGGAATTGTGGACGAGTCTCTCCTCGAAAGATTTTCGTCTCTTAAAAGAATGTTGCGAGTGGTTGCATATTGTAGACGGTTTATCACACGTCCCAAACTTTCTACAACAGAAAGCGGTAAATACCTAAACAAATGGGAGATTGATGAAGCTTTAATTATTTGTGTAAGGCTAGTTCAAGGCATGTCCTTTTCAAAGGAAATTACAGATTTAGAGAAATTTGGTCAAATTAAAACAAAATCTTCACATATTTTGGCGCTCACTCCATTTATAGATAATCAAGGTTTGTTGAGAGTAGGTGGCAGGTTATCGCAGAGTCAAGAAGCTGAAAATGTGAAACATCCATTACTTTTACCACATGACTCACATTTGTCCAGACTGATAGTAGCTGATGCTCATTTAAGAACTTATCATGGCGGAAATCAGTTAATGTTAAACTTCTTGCGTTCGGCCTATTGGATTGTAGGAGCAAAGAATTTAGTGAAACATCATGTTCGAAAGTGTGTGAAATGTATAAGATACAGAGCTGAACAAGTAAATCAACTGATGGGGTCATTACCATCTGTACGAGTTACGCCTGCTAGGGCGTTTAGTCGTAGTGGAGTAGACTATGCTGGCCCTATTAGTCTGAGAACTTCCAAGGGTAGAGGTCATCGCGCATACAAAGGTTATATTTGTTTATTTGTGTGTATGGTCACCAAGGCCTTGCATATTGAAGTTGTCAGTGATTTGACCTCAAGGGGATTTCTTGAGGCATTTAAAAGGTTTGTTTCGCGACGAGGTCATTGTTGTGAGCTATACAGTGACAACGGGACCAACTTTGTTGGTGCCTCTAAGGAACTCAAGGAATTGTTTAATCATGAGAAATCCAATCTTACTCAGGAAGTGGCTGAATTCCTAGCTACGCAAGGAACCACCTGGCATTTTATTCCACCTCGTGCGCCTAATTTCGGTGGGATTTGGGAGGCTGGAATAAAATCTACAAAGTATCATTTAAAAAGAGTCATCGGAGATTCAACTCTAACTTATGAGGAAATGGCCACGTTACTCAGTCAAATAGAAGCTTGTCTTAATTCACGGCCGATTTCGATGCTTCCCATCGAATCCGGAGAACCAGACGCTTTAACACCAGCACATTTTCTCATAGGTGAACCACTAATAATTGTACCCGAGGTAAATTATGAAACATCCACAATTACATCTTTGCAACGGTGGCAGTTGACCCAGAGAATGCTTCAAGCTTTCTGGCGTAAATGGTCCAATGAGTATTTGACGCAATATTTGCATCGTTATAAATGGAGTTATAAGAATCCAGAGCCGCAAGTAGGTGATGTCGTTTTGGTCAAAGAAGATGATTTGCCTCCGGCAAAATGGCTTTTTTGGAAGAATCGAACAGAAACATCCTGGCTTAGATAATATTACTCGTGTTGTAACATTAAAATGTAAAAATTCATTTATAAAACGCCCAACTTCCAAACTTTGTATTTTGCCAGTTACAGATAGTTATGATAAATAGGTAAATGATATTTTATTAAATATGATATATTTAAGTCTAGAAGGATATATTTGTTGTGTTGTAAGTTCATTTATGTTATAGTTAGCTGAAGGACATTCTGTCCTTGGTGGGCGGTATGTCTAAATGTAGGTTTAATTATTCTAAGTATTTTTAGTATAAAGGAAATAGGCTAGATGTCGCTGATTATTAATTACATCGCGCTAATGAAATGTTATCTTGATTTTATATGGTTCGTCCTTAATAAGTGTTGATTTGTGGGAAACAAGCAAGTATATGCGAGTTTAATACTTCTTGTAGTTTAATTTCATCTCACCCTCGAAGACCCTGAGATTTAAACAAATAGGTTGCCTCAGCATTGTTGCAAAGTCCTCAAAGTTCAAAACAATGCAATAACTATCACTAATAATTATTGTATTTTGATTGGTCCATTAAAATAGTATGCAGGTACATATGTAATAAGTAACATTTCTTGCCACTGACCGATTTCCCTCAATTTGATCTCATAAACTGACATTGCATAAGTATTTGAATATGTTATTCCAAAATTGTGACTTGGTGAGCTACGGGAAATTTGTCTATGATACAAAGCTTTGTCCGGAACATCATTGGTTTTTGGCTGGTTGTTGTTGTTTCTGAAAATTGTAAAAGTGTTCCTCAACTCTTATATGTGCTAATCTGTCGTGGTTTGGGTTTGATGCTGACATATGCTTACTTTTATCCAGGTTTTCTAATAACCACTAAAGAACTTATTACTGTTAATGCCTATTTGGAAAACACCTTTCTCGTAAGAAACCAATAAGAAAATTAATGAGGTAAGTAGAAAGTTTTCAAAATGGTTGCAATTTTTCACATCAGAAGTGAAAATTACATAGCAAGTTAGGTAGGTAAAAAAATCCTATGTTCACCCACAAGAAATGAATTTGATAAACCACCTTTATTAATTTACTATTAGCAATATGTCACAATAGCAATTCTATTTATATCTGAAAAGTGAAAGTCGGCACTACCAAATAGCAACTCGTCATCTAGGTAGGTACATTTATTTTGCGATTATCTAAGTATTAAGCTGAAAATGTTAACGTTATTTTTTTTATGATGACCTGGACAGCTGCAGCAGCAGACAATTTTTCAATTTAAAAAATGGCAACATTTCTCTGAAGTGCTACATTTTTGTAGTAGTGTTCTGATAGCTTGGTACCTACCTAGTTGGGCCCTGATTACGAAATTACGAAAGTTGCGGGTTCGAGTACGGAAATGAGCAAATGTTATGGTAGGTACCTATGGGCTACTTACATAAGACTTCGACGTAGGTACCAAATTTGAGCATTGCTATTGTTCATTGATTCAAACTAATTGGCAAGTGAGTACCTAATTTCAAAACTAGATCAATTAGTACTAATTGATCTTGTATAAATATGAATATTAGTAATAAAAACCTCCGTTGCCTATTTCTTATAACTAAGTACCTATGATAAACTTATCTAGTTACAATTTAATGCGAGGCAAAAGGAACAAAGAAAGGATTTTGCTAATTAAACCCTTGACGTAGAACTTATCGTCATTTATAATAAGGATTATGAGGATTGGCTGGCCTTTATCTGCCTTGACACAATTGCTGTCACCTTGACATGCGACAGTAACCAAACTGGTTGCAGTAGACGCGTAACCGGCACATTGACAGCTGATACAGCAAAACAGACCCTACAGTTGTTTTCCACCAAAGATGCGCCAATAGCATCGCTTCGCTTTCCTAGTCGCGCGCAGCGCAGCTGTGTATTGGTTGATTTTTTAACAGTAAAAAAGTTAAGTAGAGAACACAGCATAAACCACGGAATAAAGATTACTAGTTTATACCGTGGCTTACCTTATACTATATTTCATTGCCATGCATAAACAATTATAGATGAGTACACGCAAAACGAAGTCGTCTGCACAGATTTTTGCAGGAAAACAAAAAGTGACAACCCATTATCTGAACCGTTAGTCGTTCTGGAAAGCAGGTGAAAATTTACAAGAACAATGCTTGTTGCAACAACGTAGGCTATTGTTCGAAAACAAAGTACCTAATTAGAGTGAAAAGAGTTGGTAGATTTGCACCTACAACTTCAAGGCTTGCATGTGCATCTTAATAGTGGTCTAAAGTTACTGATTATCTTAGTCAAAGATGAAACAACTATACTATAGAATCGCCAAAGGCCTACAAAGATCAATACCTAGGTGATTCAAAGACGTGATCCAGCTCTGGTCGCTGGAATTCGCTGGATGGCGGTGCACGTTCGATTATTATAGATCAGGGGAAAACTGCGTCCAGTGGTGGAGGTCAGATGATTCAATGATTATTGTTAGTTTACTTAGTGTTTCTATTCCACAGCAGGAGTGCAGTCATGTCGGTCGCTGCGACGGGCGCACCCTCGCGCCGTGAGCACGTGCGCGGTGCTCTGCAAGAGTCCCACAGAGCAGCCCCCGACGCCTCCGCACACGCCCAAAGAAGCCGCCAGTCCTGGTGACGGTGAGCATACCATACAAAATCTAGCTATTTCCTTCAAACAACGTAGGCGGTAGTCTAAATAAAATTTTCTGAAATATTGAGAAAACTATATTGATTCTTTTATTGTCGTCATTTTTTTCATAGAAGCTTGTTCTCCATTTCGTGCTAGTTTTGATCAAGGAGAGCGGGAATAAGTACGGGAGACTTTGTTTCTTCCAACATTACTTTCGTTATTTGTCTGATCTTGTTTATCTTGTGTATCTTCTACCTATATTATGTAGGCGTCTATCTTATTGTGTGTAAATGAGTTTTCTTTCTTTTTAAGTAAAGGTTGTTCACCTTTAGCCGACTACGATAATAGGTTGATAGAGTTATAATATTAATACGAAGTATGTATGAAAGTATTTATTTATATATGTGCTCACTTCCTACTTATTCCGCTACAGCTGCTTTAATTCGGGTTTTAATATGTAATATATTAGAAAATTAGTACCTATACATCGTACTGTCCGGCAAAGCAGCGCTACATTTATCAATTGAGTTGACAGTTGTTGTCATCGAGTTAACGTTAATATTTTCGAAAGGCTTTCTTAAGTTCAAAAATTTTAAGCTTAACTTTTTTTTTTCTATACTTATATTTATACAGTGAAACCTGGTTAACTGGGTCTTCCAAGGGACCTGTAAATTAGTCTCTCTTAAAGAGGTATTCCACTTACGCAGTGTCCCAGATATCTAGGTATAAAAAAAATACCTGTCTCATTTACAGAGGGTTTCATTAACAGAGGTAAGAAAAGAGGTAATCTCTGTTATAGAGGTGTATTCAATAAAGCAACGTATTTATTTTGTATACAATTCACTATTTTCCATAAAAAATATCAAAAATGTGGTTTAAAGACAGTTCTCCTGAAACTAATAATTCGTTGTTGACGTTTACAAAATTATTAAAAGTTGGAGGCAGATTATTTTACTAGCTCGGGCACTGACGTTAATTTTAGTTTTTTTTCGTAATAATAAAGACTTTGTCGTCGTTTCGGTCTTTTTTAAATAAATACCCGATTAATAGAGAAACCGCATTAAAACTAAGTTATATAAGGGCCGATTTAGAGAAGTTCGAGTAGGTAAAAGAGAGAGGAGACATCCGAGGTCCAAGGTAGCCTATGTGTACCTACTGACTTTATCCCAGTTACAGAGATAAATACACGCGACTTCTCAATTATAGAGGTAATTATGACAAGAAAATAGAAATAACTTATCCCAGATAAAGAGGTTGCTTTTGTCTTACTAACAGAGGTAATTCATAGCCAAGGTGCCGGGACCTCAGCATGTGTTCCAGATATGGAGGTTTTTCACTTATCCAGGTCCCTCTTAAACAAGTTTCACTGTATATATAACCTTCTCCTGATCATAACAAACACAATAAATACTAGTAAAGGGTCCGTCAAGTAGCGCGATCCCGTGATAACGAGGGAAATAGGGATCCATTTTATATAGATAAAACATCTGAAAACTCTTCGTAAATTCCACTCCATTCCAGTTCCGCAGCTAGCACGGCGATCTTGAAATGCCCTACAATATTCTAAATGTGTTTGTTGGATGCCGAAGGTCGTAACCGATTTTGCAGACTGACGTCGTTCAATGACAGGCACGACCTTAATTTGACCGGTTTAAGTTAATTTTTATTTACCGTCGTTTTGACAGAAATATAATATTGTTCCAATTTTCAACGACTTGTTTCGTTTTACCGCGCTGTACTTGTTGCCAAGTTTTTTCTCGTATTATGTAATTTGAGAGTAAAACAACAGACATTGTAAAACTCTGTTTACAATTTACGACTTGCTATAAAATACAGTTTGATGCACATGAGGAATGGGTTTTAAGTAGCGTTATTAATTATTAAAGATCTGATATAACCATATGCACTGTAACTTAATCAGTGCACGAAATCTTTCCAAAGCTACGCAGATTGCATATCAACGATAGATTTTGAATATCTGCAATGTTCATCTAATCACTTCTTTAATAAAATGTATGACTTTCCTTACACAGATTTGTCTCTAATAATATTTATTTTGACGATTGATACAAGATTTTTTGGAAGTCAAAAGTACAACCGGTTTGGATGTAGGTACACCTTTAATGAAAAAAACCATCAGGACACGCATTTAAATTTTATTTTTTCAAACTGGACAGCTTCAACGTGAACCGTCACGTATTCTTTATTTTCCTTTCCTTTTAACGTGTGTTCAAAGCAGAAGTGTGTTATTTGATGTATCCGACAATCTTACGAATGTTGTAACAATTATGTATAATTTTTAGGCACATCGGGCGGCAAGAAAGGTTCCGGTAATGGCGTGCTCACTTGCCCCAAATGCGGCGACCCGTGCACCCACGTCGAGACGTTTGTCAGCTCCACACGATTTGTAAAATGCGACAAGTGTCACCACTTCTTCGTGGTCCTTAGTGAAGTCGATACAAAGAAGAGCATCAAAGACAATGCGGATAACAAGTCTGGGTTTTACAGGTGAGATTATCTTTTTTATGTGTTGGTAAATTTTCTTCACAAGCATACCCCATACCCTATTTTGTACTGGTAAATAATATCTGCAGTTATCTATTAGTTACTTGTGAATGAGTTTTGGTTTGGTGCTAGGACTAAATGAATCCTCCCAAGGCCTTTTTGGACCCTCTTTAAAGTAAAAGGAATCCGGTGTAGACTCCGCTGTCCTACAGGTGTTGTAGTCTTATTATGGTTATCTTAGTTTTACACAATTATATTATTAGTAAAGAAGTCTGGTGGACGATGGTTTCTTTAACAACTGCTACAAAGACCGATTTTCCGTCTAACAACAGTGAGGAGATCGTTGGAACATTTTGTATAGAACATTTCTCCAGGTGTTCAGGTAGTGGCCTTTCGATCTCTTCAACAACATTGTTTTTTTCTATGGGGAAATAGGAAAAAGCCACCAATGACCGCGTTTTAGGAAACGCCCAGAATTGTCAATGCAGCACAAATATGACAATGATTTTGTAATTTATATTACAAATAGGAGATAAACTATTTGTTGATTTATTGGTCTAAAGTTATGTAAACGTATTTATAACATTCATGGTAGAAGTTGCCTAAAATGCAACGTACTCGGCCCAAAGATTCAAACTTAATATAAGAATTGGTATTTAATCTCTGTCCAATTTGCTTTATAATACTTATTTAGGACTGATTTTACGATGTCCTAATACCTACTTAGTTGATAAATATAGTCGCGTTTCACAGTCGTTTAATTGGACTAACAGTTTTTCAACTGCCACTACCCGGCTAATTGATTTTTTTGTAATTACTTGGAGAATAAACTGTGACATTTTGACTAAGAATGGCAAGAGAGGTCTTATAAGAAAAAAGGATCTAAGTTATGTATAATTTGATACCGTCAGGGGGGTTTCACTCCGCCGTCGCGCCATTCCGGCGCCGAGCTAGGCGCCGCCCCAATGCTTGGGGCGAATCGTCAATGGTTGCCGCGCAGTGGCCCGTGACGCACGCGCGCGCTTCTTACGCAGCTACAGTACTGACAACCCTATTCAGAACGTCTGACAAGGTGCGGAACAATGTCGACCTTCGCGCGGCGCCAGAGAGCTCAATGTCGGCTGCTCGCTTGCGGTCCGTTTGCTAATAATAATTATGTAGGCACATAAAAGGCGGCATTTGTGAACATCAAAGCAGTGAACCTTCTGTACTTGTACTATTATCTATTCTGTGATACCGTGCAGATTTCCCCCTAAGTGCAGTAAAAGATGTCCATCTGCTAATGCATAGTTATTACGGCATTAGCGCGCCGCTAGCCGCGACTTGCATCCGAACCGTATCATCGCGGTAGCCCACTATAGAGTGGGCGGAATAGTCCGTACTCTCAAAACCCATTACACCTTTCGCTTTCTTGGTTACGCAACGTTAATGTTCATGTCTTTATTTATAACATTGCGAGTGTTATTTAATAATTCGGAGGCGGTTTTTACTCTGTTCTCGAAGTGAAGCCTCGTTGTAGACTTGTTTATGTAAATTGGGGCTAGGGTTGTCAGCGCTGGCGATTAAGGATTTTGTTGCGCGAGAAAGCACCTGGCAAGGTGGCACTCATTTTTAACCCCCGACGCAAGTCTGTCTGTGTGTGTGTGTGTGTGTGTGTGTGTGTGTGTGTGTGTGTGTGTGTGTCTGTGTGTGTGTGTGTGTGTGTGTGTGTGTGTGTGTCTGTGGCTGTGGCATCATAGCTCCCTAACGCATGAACCGATTTTGATTCTGTTTTTTTGTTTGAGTGGTGGTCGGGAGTGTTCTTAACTATGTTTAATGAAAATCGGTTTAGTAGTTTAATCATTTCGGGCATTGCAAAAATGTTACAGTGACAGATCCTTTCTTGCGCGACAAAACCTTACGTGCTATCCGTGAAGGACTATTTTTCTCACTTATCGGATAATTGTTACAACACATAAGTACCTACTTAGCATGATAAATATCATGAAACCAATTTGAATTTTCTGATCATTTTTGCTACAAAGTTAATGCGACGAAGCAACCATTAGTTGGTGCATAGGTTATGAAATTAATGACCATGTTATAAAATTAACTCAAATATCATGGCATTACAACGTTAATATTAACAACCTTCAAAATAATAAAATTTTAGGACATTTTCAGTTACCCCGGGCATCTGACAGCCCTAATCGAGATCCGGTTTGTAATTTTTGTATATACGTTAAACGATTATTATTTTTATTTAAAGCTTGCATTTTTTTATCGAATTACGTGCTGGTATATACCTTTTATGGTTTTTAAGTTATCAAATCGTTTATTGAACGTATATTGGTTTACCGTTATTTATGTAGTGTTGGCACTGTGCGGAAGTGTATGGTTTGAGTGAATCACTCCGCCTATATCCGAACTGTTTTGTATAACGAGATGATCAATTAGAAATCTACTAAGTTCATATTTTGCAATAAAACCTCCTGATCTTTGGGTTTTTTTTTTTTATATCATAAACTTTTATCATGACTCGACTACAATGTTTTGAGATTCGATTTGTATTAAGTAATAGATCCTTTCACTAAAAATATATTTTAGTGAGAATTCTAGCTCTTAAGATGTTTCTTCTTTGTATCAAAATATATGGGAAACTAGCTTCTGCCCGCGACTTCGTCCGCGTAGAACTCCTCCTTTTTTGCAGTTGGTTAAAAAGTAGCCTATGTTCTTTCTCAGGTTCCACAATTTCTTTGTACCTACCAAATTTCATTAAAATCGGCCCAGTAGTTTTAGCGTGAAAGCGTAACAGACAGACAGACAGAGTTTCTTTCGCATTTATAATATTAGTAGGGATTGGGAGCCAATTATTTATCTGTCTGTCTGTTACTCAATAGCGCTCTAATGTAAACATATTTTCGTGTCGCGGGGCTACCCCCGCCACTGTCGCTCTTTCATTCATTGCAGAAGAATGACAGTGACAACTGACAGATACTTTCTCGCCAAAACCATTACGTGCTAAGTCGCAATCGGGTTTTTCGATCTTGTAGGATTATTCTCTTTTCCTCATACCTTTTTGTAACTTTGAATCCAGTCATTTGTTTTATGTTATGCGATATTCCACGACACCCAAAACAAGGCTTTTGCAGTACGTGGTTAGAATGTAATCAATGTTCATGGATAAGCGAAAATGTTAAAATGAGCCTTATGACTCGAAAGTAAGGTCGCATTTACGTCGACTATCCAATTAGTATTAATTTATGCAAATTTCATACCAACACTGAACTACTGATTTACTTATGTAAGTAAACAGTTGTTGTAATTAGCATCAGCTATCGTTTTATTGGTGTGGCGAAGCGGTTTTTACTTTTGTTTGTCTCAAAAAAATATATATAGAAACTTTCCCTTACCCTGTAGGTATCATATAAGTATTATATTTTGCCCTGTAGGTTTTACCCTGTAGGTATCATATAAGTATTATATTTTGTATAGCGAAATGGTCAGGGGGAGATATATTAAAATCAAAATGACTTGTAAAGTTGTAACGTATTAATTAAGAACTCTTTTGAATTTAATTGTCATATTGTTAGTTTGTATATGAATGTAATGATATTTTTGTACAAAGACAAGAGTAGAAAAGCGCCATCTGCGTGAAATGCTTTGCAACATTTAGCAAAGCATTTCACACAGATGACGCTGAAGCGAAAATTCGCATGTAAACAATAAAGTACAAAGACCGCATTGAAAGGAGTAGATAAATTCGATGACCTGTCAGTGGTCCCTATGGTGTAATGGTTCAGCTCGCTGCCGCTAGTAAAGGCATAGGCGTGGGTTCGAATCCCACTGGGGGTCTAAAATTTTTCTACTCTTGTCTACAAAAATATCATTATAATTAAAAACTAATGGTATTGAACCAAAAATATCAATCGAATTATCGTATGATAGATCGTAGTTAATATTGTATATGAATGATCAATTTTCTCGCTATACAAAACTGCTTCTATAGCGTCTTAACTTGTAGTAGGACTAGTAGGATAATAATTTCTTATGCTTTCGCGGTTATATATGTTTCTGGTATGGTTTACATACATAATATGTGACGCTGAGTGGATGATATTGATTACGAGCCTGACTGCTAATCATAGCGTTCATGGACATTATAATGTCAAGAATTGTATATGTTTTGATTCCCCAAATAATATTCGAATTAAAAACTATTTGTTGGTCCACGATACAATACTAGCTCTCCGCCCCGGCTTGGCACGGATCCCTTTTTTTTTTTAAAATGTAATATAGCCTATGTCACTCGGGAATAGTGTAGCTTCCCAACAGTGAAAGAATTTTTCAAATCGGGCCAGCAGTTTTGGAACTCATTCAATCCGAACAAACAAACCTTTTCTCTTTATATTAGTGTAGAAAGAATCACCGCATCAACAAACATAATAGAATAGAAAAACTTTATTTGGTACCAGAAAGTTATTAACATATAATATATTTGCATTAACAATAATATATAATGTTTATTGCTACTTATTGAAACGAGGGCAAATTTCCGCATACCGACTAAATACTAATAAAGTATAAAAAAACTTGCTAATTAAAAACATATAATTATATTTTGCCAACGTAATACTAATATACGGAATATTATTCGAGGCCGACATTAAATTCATTAATTCTAGTTATTAGATAAGCCTTGAATCTAATTTTTTTAATATCGTGTACAATTATTATACTAAAGTATAATTGATAATTTATAGAACGTGTAGGTTTTTTTTGTCATGAAATATCAATGGAATCATGGATGTTTTTGAAACGTCAGCTAATAAAATAAAATACGCGAGTTAAATCCGTGTAAAGTTAATAATTTATAAAGTAGACTTTAGCGTTAGACTATTGTCAGCTCAGTCGTGCTACGATTATGGAAACTGTAAAGAATCCAAAACGTCAGCAAATAAAATAAAATAAAAATACGCGAGCTAAATCCGTTATTAGTTGTTTCATTCCAATCCGTGTAAAGTTGTTTCATTCCAATGTGTAATAACCGCGAAGGTATCAGAAGTTACTTATTGTGAAAAATCAGTTAAAAAAGGTGTGCGGAATTAAATTAATATTTTCAAACCTCAGTATATTAATCGTGAACATCAATCGCCTCGGTCAGTTACCTCTATAGTTTTATCTTAATTACAGATAACTGGCGATTGTAACTCATTGTTCAAACAAATATATTCAATGCTCTGACATAGTAACAAAATGACAAACGGCGTGTACACACACAAATGCGCACACGCATATAAATGTACGATTTTTCACATGTAGTAGTGAAGGTAGCGTATAAAAGGCCTATTACACGAGGATCCTTACTTAAAAAATATTACACTTTTTTTTAGAGTTCCTTGAAATCCGGTCGTGTAATAGGCCTATTAAAGATCTGTTGTTGGCCTAGTGGTTAGACCATGACTACTAGGCTGGAGGTCAAGGGTTCTTGATGAATATTAATAAAATACCTGACGTCTTGTATGTATGTATTTATGTATGTATACATAGATAGATATACTAGACCACGATTATACATACGTGTCGATTATATATTCGTGGTCTAGTATTTTTAAGTACCAACAATTTTTCCTTAGTTTAGGATTAGATCAATTATGTTGGATTTAACCAAATTTTTTATAATAAGTGCCGTTAAATTCGCGTTTTTGGTTTGATATTTATCTCTATAGTGTGCTTACTTATGATAATACAATATCGATTAATGCATGAAAATTGTTTAAACTCCAGTTTGTTGACCTTTTCTATTAAGTGGACGTAACAAAACAAAGCTAATTTGTAGGTCAGTGAACTTGACAACGTATTCGCTAGTTAGCTGTATAAGTATTAATTGAATTATAGTAAGTATTTTTGTTTTTTTTTTTCAACAAGATTCAAGAACATGTCACGATTGTCTTGTCATATAAGTGATGTGAAAACAAAGAACGCGTTTTTAATTATGTTTGAGACAGTTGAAGGACCGCATTTGACCGAGCTAAGCGAGGTTTCAGATTCCACGTGAGGTTGGCGCCATGTTCCTAATTTCTGGATGCTTACGAATTTACTGTGGCAAATATAATCTATAGATACTAATATAATAAGGAGGAAAGGTTTGTTGGTTTCTCCGAAACGACTGGAACGATTTTAAAAATTCTTTCACTGTTGAGAAGCTACACTATTCCCGAGTGACATAGGCTCTACAGCTGTCAAATCGATTAGCGCTTCTTTGTCGGGCTGGACGAAGTCTGTTGGGACCGTTTAAAGTTGTTTAATTTCAAATGTTTAAATTTTGGATGACAATAGTCTAACGCTGTCAGCTCAGTCGTGCTACGATTGAAATGAAACAACTTGTAAGGGCTCCGAAACGTCAGCCAATAAAATAAAATACGTGAGTAAAATGCGTTTAGTTGTTTCATTTCAAATGTTTAAATTTTATTTCAAATTGGTGTTTCCCGTTGACTCAGTTCTTACAATAGCATTAATAATAAAACCATACAAGTCTTAAATTGGCATTTATTTTAAAGTCGTGTTGTTTCGTTATTATTTAGCTACGCCTAGTTCGTCAAAGTTTATATTTCCTCGCTGGAGCTAAACAAATAGTTCCCTCGCGTTTATTAAAGAAGCAATTATGATGTCACAGATACACGTGCGACTCTAGCTATGTAATTTCACATGTTACTGCAGCCAATAGATAATGTACTTTGTTGCAGTCAGATAAGATTCATTTCACCTTGCCATTGACGAGAGATTTTACGTCATAGAATGACCTTTTGAAGATCACTGACTTAAGTACTATGCCGTTATCGATTTGAACTCAGTCAATATGGATATAAAGTTAATTTTGCTATGATAAGAAATTGTGAACGCTTATATTTTTTTGCTATCTTATCTTTATAGATTGTTATAAATATTCTAATCATTTGTATAATTTTGCAAATACATATGGGGCCATCCATTAATCACGTGAGGCTTGAAATGGGAGGGAGGGGTTTGACAAAAATCACGAAATGTCACGAGGGGGGAGGGGGTGTAGTAAGATATCACGTGTATTTAGATTTTTATTATTTTTTCAAATGCGCGATTTTTAAATCGAAAAGCAAATAAAATAAGAATATACTTTATACATATATTTAAGATAATATTCTAAAAAAAATAAGATTTTTGGTAGATACTAACAATACACGTGATGTTGGGTGGGGGATGGGGGGGTAGTCTTAAACCTCACCATGTATCATCAAGGGGGATGGGGGGGGGGTTTAAAAAATGCTTAAAAAACATCACGTGATTAATGGACGGCCCCTATGTTGTAAAATATTTGCTTACAAACAAATAAAAAAAAAATGAGACAATTCACACCAACTATTAAGTGTATATGTCCACTAGTGGCTTATCCACATGTTTATGAAATACATATTGTTGCACTTCTTCCCTAAAGGGTTCTTACGGAGGTGAACAAATGAAATATCCGGCTTTTATAAAGAAAACTGTATATTAAAAAAAATGTAAATGTAAATTTAAATAGGTCGTGTAAATAGGTAAAACTAAGGATGTATACACTAGTAAAAAAAATATTAGTCGGTAGAGCTTAGGCGGTGGGCTATTCTGAATTGCGTGTTATCGATTGCTTTGTCTCGTTCAAAAGTATTGTTTTTACGGGGAGACAGGCCAGAAGGGCGCCACTAGCACTATTGGGTGCTAGACCAAAATAAAAATGAAAAGAACAACATCACCGGGGTACAGCGGAGACGAAGAACGTTGCTAAGCAAGCAGGCTGGTGTACGGGAACCGGTGTGCAGTGCAGCTAGGCAGTATGGACAGGCAGTATGTATGGAAATGTGAAGGAAGCGTATGCAAAACCAAACCAAGTGTGAGCACGGCGAATACGTGTCTCACGAAGATAAGACGAATAAAAAAAATAAAAACCCCTGAAACAAATAAATTGTTTGAATTAGTATTAGGCGATAAAAGTTTATTCGCGTTTGAAATATTGTAAATAATATTGTATACTTCTTACCGAAAGGGGACACGAGTGAGGCACGTGGTGGTCAGCCGGGTGAGCACTCTTTTCAACCCTCCCAGGGTTTTTGGAAATGAAAGATTAGCTGGAAATAAATAATACCCAAGCGTTAAACAAAATAGTAATAAGGGATAATCGAATTATTATTCGATTATTTAAAAAAACCTTACCAACTACTGGATAGATATCACGTCTAGTGCAACGTGAGTCCAATAGGAATATTCGTCACCATCGGTGACGTAAAACTAGAACAAGGAAGGATAATTATTAATATGATTTATCAGGCGAAGACAATCACTATTTTTGTATGAAAATACTCACAAGGAAACCTAAAAAGGTTTATATTAAATGAACGGCTAGTGCGCCGGTTCAATGGCCGAGAGCCAAAAAGAAAAGAAAGACGTGTCAAGAACCCTTGACAGGTCATGGCACTATTGCCATATTAAGAAAAAAAAACACAACGTCGACGGGATATGAAAATTATGAAAACAACGAGGATTATACCTGAAATTTAGAAACAATGTACTTACCATTTTTAGAAATCAGGAACAATTACTCCTGCATTTTATTAACAACTAGAAGAAAAAATATCAAATAAGATTCCTATTGTAAAACTATTTTAAACAGCAACACTGTCATAGTTGTCATAGATACGACGACTAAGAAGCGTTTTTCAGATTCTAACTAATTGAGCCAATATGTTAAGATCCCAACACACTTTATACTGATAAATTGCAATTTACAATTTAGGGTGGGAGGTTGAAAATTTATATGCAACAATATATATATCGAATTATTTATTTTAAAAATTTACCCTTTAGTTTGACCAAAGTGAGGGTTTTACTGACCATTGATGATGTTGCATTCATAACCTGTCATTTAATATTTTGATTTTAATCATTCACGAAAATAGTGAAATTGTTAGTTCTATAGAACAAGCTTATTTTATAGGTAGACAATGAAAATTGGGTTGGGTCGAAGTTACTCTTTTGTGAAGTCCTTTATTTTTTTTTCTTTCAGAAAACCCCCTCCACCCCCCAAGAAGATATTCGAGTACCTCAACAAGCACGTGGTCGGGCAGGAGTACGCGAAGAAGGTGCTGTCCGTCGCCGTGTACAACCACTACAAGCGCATCTACAACAACGTCACCAGCGGCGCGCCCGGCGACGCCCACCATCCTCTTCACCACACACACAGAGGTGAGCAATGCAACGTAATGCAATATAGGTTAAAACGGAGGCTCTGCCCCGCGTCAGTACGGACTAACTTTTTTGGAAATGTTCTGTAGAAATTGTGAGAGTTTTTGAAATCGGGCACAGTAGTTTTTTTAATTGAAAAGTATATTAGCTAAGTATATAATTTTTTCCTCTTTATGACATTAAGTAGGTATAAATAAATTTCTAAATGCATTTAAAAAAAATAACATTATGAATCATTCTTTTTTAAATCTCTTTATTAAGTATACATAATATTATAAACATTAAATCGCAGCTTCCTTATTTTTTTATTAATTAAAGTGAACAAAAATTTATACTTTTGACAAGTAATAATTACTAGAACAAGTCATACGGACAAATTAATGATACCTATTAAACAATATTTTAATATTTACAACACAATTTTGTCTTTTGTCTGTCAGAATTGTAACTTAACATACTTACCTAATAATATTGTAAGGTACATGTTAAGTTACAATTCTGAAAGAGCATTGATCAAATCGCTCCAAAAAACCCCTTTAATAACATGTTATCATAATAATTGCACAAGAACTCAATAATATAGGTATATGCACAGTACACAAATATATCTCGCATAATATAGCACATAGTAGCAAATCTGAAACGTGATAACTTTCACTGTAAACATCTACGTAATTATATATAAAGAAAGAAAACTAACAACGGAAGCTCACGAGAGGCTGCGTGCATATAATTTTCCAGTAGTACTTACTCATCTGCCTTGATCTACACGTATTAATTTCTGATGTCATCGCGGTTATTATACACTAGCTTCTGCTCGCGACTTCGTCCGCGTGGAACTCCTCCTTTTTTGCAGTCGGTTAAAAAGTAGCCTATGTCCAGTCTCAGGCTCCAGACTTTCTTTGTACCAAATTTCATTTAAATCGGTCCAGTAGTTTTAGCGTGAAAGCGTAACAGACAGACAGAGTTACTTTCGCATTTATAATATTAGTTAAGATTGTAATGAAACAACTTTAAACGGATTTAACTCGCGTATTTTATTTTATTGGCTGACGTTTCGGAGCCTTTACAGATTCCATAATCGTAGCTCGACTGAGCTGACAATACTCTTATGCTAAAGTCTTTGTTTTAATGTGGACTTTAGCATAAGACTTGAGTTGTTTCATTCCAATACACACGTATTGGTGTGGGGTTTTCTATGAGTCACAGCAATTGCGCTCGCGGTCGATGTGTTTGGCAACCGTACACGAATTGCGAGCCTTTATCCTCTTGTGTGAACTGTGTTATCTAACCCGACTTTCTTGCGATTAAAGCTCAGTTAGATTCGTTTGAACATCTTCAGGTGACGTAATAAGTCTTGTGTTGTGAAAGCTAAAAGCTGTGTTGTGACTGAAAGTGGTCTGATGTTATAAATGTAATAATAAACGAAAGTTTGGTGTTTCGTAGTCGTTTAAAATTTTCATAAACCTGGCAGTTTTTTTTAAAAGGTAGTATAAAGTATGAAGCTTTTTTATTTATTTTTAATATTAATCTAACAATTATATAAATCGAAATATAACTAAGTAGGTATCGGTAAATCAGCTAAAACAATTCAAAAGGAAATATGAAAGTTTTACATTAATTTACTTAATGTTAAGAAAAAATATTTTTTTTTTGTTTTTTTTTTTTCAAAAATTCTACTAAAGGTGAGGCATCGTTCAATCTTAATCTCAGTTTAATAAACCGTCGACTAAATAAAGAGAATAAAAATATGTTGTCTAGAACTTAAACAGGACCAAGTGGCCAATAGCCTACATGGTACTTATAATATGGTCATAGTGAAAACATGCCCCCTATATATAGCAGCTAAGCTTGTTTGTCCAGGTCCGCTGATTATAGATAGGCATTAAACAAAATTGAAAGTTTCATAAACGCCTAGGGTCGAGACGGATCGATTCGTTACACTCTCGCTGCATTCAGTATTCGTTTTCACCAATTGTCGCCACAAACGAAAGTGGATCGGTTTTTCCGTAAGAGAAAAAAAAACATTTGGTATGCCAGGTTGGTACTATTGATCTAGTGTCCACGTCACTGCGTGCGCGACGTCACGGCTAGGATCTGTCAATTGTTTGACAGTTAAATAAATTACTGGGGATAAAATATGTACAACAATAATAAGCGTCGCAAAGCACCACACACAGATGGCGCTGAAGCGATATTTCGCTTGCAAACAAGAAAGTACAAAGGCAGAGTAAATTAGTAGAAAATTTCGTCGACTCAATCAGTGATGCCCATAGTGTAATTGGAAGCACGGTGCCACGCGTTAAGGTATAGGTGTGGGCTCAAGTCTTGTCTTGGTATTATAAAATATATTATTATTATTTTTTAAATAAATCGTATACCATAGATATGGTTCGAATTTCGATTCATACATCGTAGTAAATATTTAGAATTTACATTTTCCTTCTAGTCCTAAACGAGTATATAGGTATTATGAGACACCCACGACTCGGATAAAAATGCTCGTTCTCATCGCGGTAACATCTGCACCTAGCAGGATTCGAACACGCAGTTTCAAACTATGCAGTCAGAGCTCTGACTAGTCCAACAGACCCGTTGACAGACAAAATTAAATGATGTTTTAATGTTAAAAAAAAAACTTTATTGTAATTTTTATTTTTTGGTTCCTTATTTAATAGTTGTTAATGATTTTTTTAGAACTAGTTCCAAAATAGCACTAATAATAAATGACCTCACCCATGAATCGTGATCGAGCTAGGTCATAGCCTTCTATAATTGAAATAGCAAAACTTGACTTCCTAAATAAACATACAATCTATATTGTAAAGTGTTTAACCGAACATTATATAAATGTCAATATCGTATAAATTAAACATAAGTTAAATTCAAATAAAACAATCAAATAACTGTAAAGGTTAACCCGCGAATATTGATTTTATATTCACGATTAGATAAATTTCTATCATTAATCAAAGTATAAAAATGTAGATAAAAGTTAAAATATATATGTAAATTCAAGTTATTTAATTATATGTAACCTATCGACTTTGAAGAAATGACTTTCTGCGAGTTTTTTTGCGGGGTTTCTTCTTAGCAATGATGGTCTTTGCGGAGCGCTAGTAGGTTCATGTGTCGTGTAAAAGTACTTTTCTATTAATCTATGTATTTACTAATAAATTATTTAATTAGATGTGTTTATTATCCTGTCAACCACACAATAGATTTGACGGCCTGTTGGTCTAGTGGTCAGAGCCCCTGACTACGAAACCGGAGGTTGCGGGTTCGAATCCTGCTAGGGGCAGATGTCAGTGTGATGAACACTGGCATCTGTACCTGAGTCTTGGATGTCTTATATGTATTTATGTATGTTTATCCGTTGTCTAGTACCCATAGTACAAGCTTTGCTTAGTTTGGGACTAGATCAATTGGTGTGAATTGTCCAAAGATATTATATTATAAAGGTACAAAGGATCGATACGATGCCTATGCTATATATTTTGACCACAAGGCCAACTGTCAGATGTGTACCTTGTAATGTATATAATATATGTGTGTCTGTCTGTCTGTAGATCTCCTGCACGTGAGCCACAGCACCGGCGGCGGCGCCGACGTGCTGGAGCGACAACACCACGACCTCCGCCTGGACAAGAGCAACGTGCTCCTGCTGGGACCCACGGGATGCGGTCAGTATTTTAATAATGAGATTTATTTCTCAGTAATACAGTACAATTTAGATTAACCTATAAAATAGGGTTTCTGTCCTTGACCGACCCGAGGACCCCCTAGAATAGGGCTCGGGTTATCTGGTGTGTTAACAAGATTCTTAAAGACACGGTAAGTCCGGTTTGTGCCAGTTGAGGACGCACGTGTTCAGCCCCGCCGGCGGGGCCGCTTTACGATCTAGTTTATCGGGAGTCTGTGAAGTCGCATCGGCGAATTTGTCACTGTCATAGTTTTGTATTAGCTAAAAGAGCGACATGCTTTCTCGCGCGACAAAGCCTTATATGATAGCCTTTCAAAGTCGCGGGCATAAGCTAACAAAGTATATATTATATGTCCCATTAAAATAGTAATATGTTTTGCTTACTACGCATATTTCAAGAATACCAAAAACGATGCCAATTTTTACGCACGTGCCTAAAATCTGGCAGAGTTGTGTAAACATGCATTTGTATGAGATGCATGTGTTGTGCTAATTTGGTAATGTCTATTTTTAGAAGATATTACGTGAGGTGACTTTAGATAAATTATGAAAATGTGCAACTGTGTATTATGCTTTTGACTCTGAGAAACGTAGTTTAGTGTACGTGAGTGGGATTGCGATCGCTAGGTCGCGGGTTCATATCTTGTCGGTGACCATGAAAAATTGTTGTCTTCAATTTGTAATTAAGTAAATACATAAGTCTTCCACGACGTAATTTCTTGGATTTGTATGATTAATATGTGGATGCATGTATAAGGAAATTATGTCACTCTCCTGGATTTTTACGATATGTTAAGATACAAAATTGGGTCCTTTAATATACCCTCATTGTCTGAATACCGAGCTCTCAATTAAATGATATCTGGTAAATGTTGACCCAAATACCTAGTTTTATATTTGATGGTAAACTTTTGCACGCCTAATCACACGTGTACTTGTTTTGTTATCAGTGTAAATATATGCATTTAAATGGTTTTAAGTGCACTTGATAACTGAATGCATAACAAATAAGACTATTGTCAGCTCAGTCGTGCTACGATTATGAAATCTGTAAAGGCTCCGAAACGTAAGCCAATAAAATAAAATACGCGAGTTAAATCCGTCTCCAGTTTCATTCCAATGTGTAATAACCGCGAAGGCATCAGAAAATTATTAAATTATATATGCATAAGATTAGTTTCCGGTTAAATCACCAGCGGAACAACAAATAAAAAAAAAATAGGTATACTTACTTGCTTGACCTCAAATAAACTCCAAATGTAATATCAAATAATAGGTGCTTAGGCAATTACATAGAATTTCCCAATAAATCGTTAATTGAATACGGAACAGCGCATTGGGCAACTAGCCTTGATCGCAGTCGGTTGAGGTCGTCTTATTTATTAACCTTGAATTCGTCGTTTTTTTATCATTCGATCGAACAAATGTGTTTTGTATGCACATAATGACCGCATATTAAATGTATGAGAATGATTTGAGATATATTCTATTGATGATGAGGTCTCGTGGTCTAGTAGCGTACGAACTTAAATAACTTCAAAAGCAAATAAAGCTTTAAAATGGTAATATTACTTGCTACTAATAGTTTCGAATCTATAGCTATATATAAAAAAATTCTAAGACTTGCATACTAACGATAGTTTCTCGGGAAGAAATTACCTAATATCCGTTTCACGTGCGTCGTGAAGAATGAGATCCAGCTGTCATGTTCCTCCAAACACAAGCTAAAAGCCTGTCTCTTATCACAAGCCAATATCTTGTCTCTCATCACAGACCAGTAGCCTGCATGTCATTAGTGTAACGTTACTCTTGTCCTAACTACTGTCAATGATTTTACCCCTCCTCCCAACTTGGGCGCTATTCGGCGCTACGCTGTGCTCAGACTTGTCACATTGAAATTCGGCGTTTGAAGCAACTACCAGCTGATGTTTACCCCTGCGAAACACAAGTTTTACCCCTGCGGGGGTAATTACCCCAAGTAACATGACAGCTCGACCTCATATAACATAATAGACGATTGTAGTTAGAACTTTTTGTATAATAATAGATATATGCAATAATTTCTGATGCCTTCGCGGTTATCATACATTGGAATGAAAAAACTAAACGGATTTAACTCGCGTATTTTATTTTATTGGCTGACGTTTTGGAGTCCTTAGAGATTACATAATCGTAGCACGACTGAGCTGACAATAGTCTTATCATCTTATGCTATAGTGGGTAATAGTATATGTGTTGTCGTGTAGGCAAGACCCTCCTGGCGCAGACGATAGCGCAGTGCCTGGACGTGCCGTTCGCGATCTGCGACTGCACGACGCTCACGCAGGCCGGGTACGTCGGCGAGGACATCGAGAGCGTCATAGCGAAACTGCTGCAGGATGCCAACTTCAAGTGAGTATCGCTTTTATATGCTCTAGTAGCGGCCCGCCCCGGCTTCCGCCCGGATCAAGGGATCCGGATAAAAAAAAAAACGGGGTGTGGCTGTGTTATGGACACGGCCGATTGTTGTACGTGAATACGTCTCGTAACGGGTAATAGTTTTTAAATAAAATATTATTATTTATACAGTCCTTACTAAGCGTAATAAATTCTTTGATTCTTTAGCTGTCCAGTAGTGTAACTGAAATTTGGATGGAGATGATAGATATGTAGCTACAACACTAAACTGTATTCCCCGATTTTGTTATCATTCGTTTTTTTGGATTGCCACGTAATTTTAAAGACGTATCCACGTCAAAAGGTTTTTTATAGCCTATGTCACCCGGGAATAGTGTAGCTTTCCAACAGTGAAATAATTTTTCAAATCGGTTCAGTCGCTTAGGAGTCTATTCAATCCAAACAAACAAACTTTTCCTCTTTATTATAAATTATAGTATAGATTACGTTTGTAACAAAAGATCCCAATGGGTCGAAGTGCATCCGAAAGGACCCCACGGATAAGATATGTCTATTATAGCTACCGCTTTAGTTATATCTAGATATATTACGTAACCGCTGTAGATGTTTTAACACACGTGTGTGTTGTGTTCCAGCGTGGAGCGAGCGCAGACTGGCATCGTGTTCCTCGACGAGGTGGACAAGATCGGCGCCGTGCCCGGCATCCACCAGCTCAGGGACGTCGGTGGTCAGTACATACACACTATTAAAAAACAAAATAAAAAAAAACTATTGGAATGAAACAACTATTAACGGATTTAACTCGCGTATTTTTATTTTATTTTATTTGCTGACGTTTCGGATTCTTTACAGTTTCCATAATCGTAGCACGACTGAGCTGACAATAGTCTAACGCTAAAGTGATTTATACAGTTATGCAAACTACCTTATATTTAAATTACAAATTTTGAAAAACTACCCTATTCTGAATTATGAAATACTAATGTTACATTTTACGCAAAAAATTTTAACTATTATACATTACAATTAAAACCTAATAGGGGGCGTTACTAGCGCTTCGGAAAGACCATCAAAAAAACTGATTTTAACGGATTATATCTTGTCGTGATGTCATCGCGTCGTGGTGTGATGGTGTGGTGTGACGGTGTGGTGTGGTGGCAGGCGAGGGCGTGCAGCAGGGCATGCTGAAGATGCTGGAGGGCGCGGTGGTGTCGGTGCCGGAGCGCAACTCGCGCAAGCTGCGCGGCGACGCCGTGCAGGTCGACACCACCAACATACTGTTCGTCGCCAGCGGCGCCTACAACGGACTCGACAGGTACCCACTATACCCGCGACGCACGACGCACTCTCACACACACACACACACACTCTCTCTCACACACACACACACACACACACACACACACACACACACACACATACACAGCACATAGCACACACATATATATATACACACGCTCACACTCGCATACACAAAACATAACAAAGAATTTAACATAAGACACTATGATCTTTCGAACTGAATTTTGTCTCAAAGCCAAAGCATGTGGTTATCTCTAAAGTCCCCTCTGCAGACTAACTGACCGGACCTTACAAATATTGTCGTAATGAAGTTGCTACGAAACCCGAAACGAACTTCATTTTAAATCATAGAGCTATCAAACGGCGTCATTAGGAACATCGTCAATAGTTTAGCTTGCCGCCCGCAGGCGCTCCAAAATATTGACAAGCACGCCTAGAGGCGGCAGGCTGTACTCAGTGTCACTAACTAGGTTCAATATGTGTGTATATGTGTGTGTGTGTATGTGGCAGGCTGGTGCAGCGGCGCAACAACGAGAAGTACCTGGGGTTCGGCGCGTGGGACTCGCGCTCGGGGCGGCGCGCGGCGCTGCAGGCGGCGGCGGCGGACGCGTCCCCGCTGCACTCCGCCGCCGAGGAGAACGACGAGCGGGACGCCTGGCTGCGCAAGGTGCAGGCGCGGGACCTCATCGACTTCGGCATGATCCCGGTCAGTACGCACTACACACTACACACTGCACTCCGAATACAACCGCACGCCCCCCCTCCCCCTAAAAGGGTGTAATTTGTGCGTATCTACTCTCTGCCGCCTTCTCTCCCTCTCCCCTCGCCGTCGGCTTGTGCGACACTTCACTCTGCTGTTGAGAAAGAAAAATGAAACTTGAATATCGGCATAATACCGCTCATATTTAATCGACTATTTCAGCTCAGCAAGCACCTACTGACTCTGTTATGTTGCACCAGAATAGAAGATAAAAAACAATACTAAAATATACAATACAAAGTGCATGCGATTACGAAAGCAGTTCGTTCGAATCAGTTGTTGTAACTACGAACATGAAGTGTTAAAGTTAAAATAGGGTAGCACCCCTAGTATAACAAAACCGCCGGGGATTTTCACTGATATTTTTACTACTAACTATCGGTTTTCTCATTTTTAACTGACTTAATGGAGGATTTTTTCAATTGGACTTTTTTATTTCTTTGTTACCTCGGAACTTTCAACTGAGTGAACTGGTTTTGGTAATAGTCTTTAGATTTAAAAATTGGATTCATTATTGATGACGGCATCCGTGAGAAAACCATGACGTATAAGTCATAAAATATGCATTAATTTTGAAGTAAGTTCTTTTTGTTATATATTCCCTTTATCGATGTTAATGTATGTATTTGCGTTGCAGGAGTTTGTGGGCCGCTTCCCGGTGCTGGTGCCGTTCCACTCGCTGAACCAGGACCTGCTCGTGCGCATACTGACTGAACCCAACAACGCCATGGTACGCAACAAACACATCATATCATTGATAATGTCAAAAGTCATGGTAGAATAAACATACAGACAGAATGAAATTCTCCACCCCTTTTTGTCAACTCCCTAAATTATTTTAAATTTGTAAATAAATAAATAAATTTTAGGCTAAGTAAAACTTTTGTATCTCCTTCTGGGACTAGGAATTAACAAATAAGCGTATTTGTTAATCGCGCAAAAACGAAAAGAGGTAAAAATTGTGAGTTCAGAGATACGAATAAAGGATCCAGAGTGTCGAGCGACGACTTTGTATGGAGCTATATGTTTGTTGCGTTGTTATGTTGACGTGTATATGTAATATAATATGTCGCGCGGCAGGTGTCGCAGTACAAGCTGCTGTTCGCGATGGACAAGTGCGAGCTGTCGTTCAGCGAGGAGGCGCTGCGAGCCGTCGCCGCGCTCGCCATGGAGCGCAAGACCGGCGCCCGCGGACTGCGCGCCATCATGGTACTACTACACACTTATACACGCGGACACACGCACACACACACACGGACACAAACACACGCGGACACACACGGACACACACACACACGCACAAAGACACATATTATAATATGTCCCTAAAACTAAAATGCTTATTATGTTATTGTCATTATGCTGTATTAGAATTCAGTTTTTTGTGTTTGTTTTAGAAAGCTTTTTTTTGCAATATGTACGTTTATATAAGTACAGATTTTAAGATCATGATATCAATAGATTTTATTATTAAATTTACTTTATTGTTTTCTATTAACGCACTGAACCATCTGCACACAAGTCAAAACTCGTAACTCAACCGATTCCAACGCACTGAGAGAACGTCGCGGCGGTTATCCCTTTGAGGGTCGACTGTAACATTAGTCTGTTCGCAGGAGAACCTGCTGCTGGAGGTGATGTTCGAGATCCCCGGGTCCGACATCGGCGCCGTGCACATCGACGAGGGCTGCGTGGTCCGCGCCGAGCCGCCGCGCACCACGCGCCGGAGAGACGTCAGCAGCCCCGCCAGCGGGGCCGCCAGGGACCAGCGCCGCTGGCCCGAGGTGCGCGCCGCCAACTGTACGTACACCCACACGCACACACACCGCGCACCGACACACACACAAGGACACACCGACACATATACAGACACTGAACGCACACAGACAGAGACATACACACAGAGAGATGAAAAGAAAGAGAGACACAAACAGACCGTTACAGAGACACAGAGAGACAAATACGGACACATTATACAAGTAAAGAATGGTGGATACAAACACATGCACGGCACACACACTAAATGTAAATAGTTGTCTTAACAATATCGTCTTTGCCGTATAATTACAACATGAAACATTTTTAAAATATAACTTCATGTAACACTTTTACAACTAAACTGAAATTTATTTATTTCATCAGAAAATATCAGAAAAATGTTTTCCGCAGAGCGATTACGCTAAGCCGGCGTACTGGCCGCAATCGCAGAACGGATGTAGCTTTTGATGGTAAACGAATAACAACCGTACTGTAGAAATACATATATTTATATAATCATTTCAAGCAGAAAAAAGTCATCGTATATTACTATCTACATAATCATTCCAAAGTAATTCGGAAAAGCTCGTTTTCATTCTACATTCTTAACGTAGAAAACAATTTAGAAATAAGTAATTATTGTATTAATTATCAATAGGTATGTATTTAGTTAAGTTATTGTGATTATTTGTAATCAACTATATTTTGATATAGTTCGTATTACCGTATTAAAAATTGCAGCAACTAAATGACTTGTTTAAAAATTATGTCAAAGTAAAGTCATAATAACTGGTCATTTAAACATAATATTTAAATACTTACAGATTTGTGGTTATTGTCGTATGCAGTAAGGTTGAATTTAGGCTGGCTTTCCGGAGGGATATTAAAAACACGTCTGTACTGATTGAAAGGTTTAATGCCACTAAATCGAAATACGACAGTAGCTGTGACGTCAACAGTTGATAATTTTATTCATTAATTTTGGGGGTTGGTTGTAACATTTTGTACTTACTGAATATTTTGGAGTATAATACATATGTTTATCTTTTTTGATGTTCTCTTTTATTGATGCAGTAGTAAGTATTTAACTCTGAATATATGTCAAAGTGACATCTTGACATTTACTTTGACATGAGTTTTTTAATCACTCACTTCACAGTCTTGTGTTATTCTCGCAGATTATAAATATATTGTGTTTTGATATAATATTCTTATTTTTATTCGCAGAAAGAAGAAACAGTCACTCAGTCTTGTGCGCTGTGAATGTGTGGTGGTGACATACGGACAGATCTACAGGTAGACATTTTAATTGCCTATTACACGTTTTGTTTGGAAGAAACACAAAATTTTAGATTTAAAATATAGTCAATGGTATGCAGGAAGTTGATAATGGTAACTGGATGACGTCTCTTTAAGGGATTAAGTCTGCTTTTGTTTTGTTGTGTTTGTAAAGTACAATAAAGCATTATCATTGTAGTGCAAGTGTTTTATACAAATTCAAAGTTAAATTGGTATTACTGCTATTTATACTCTTGTATTGGCTCCGTGCACAATGCTTATCATAAGGTACTTATCTGAAATGTAAAACACGTTGGGATATCGATGTCAATTGACACTTTGTTCTTAAATCTATAATTTTGTAACCCTAAAATATGGAGAATTTCACTTTAACTTCAACATCTTTTCACATTTGTATAATCTGTCATCTATCTGTCAAACAATTGACAGATTCCGCCCTCAGTTGTCGCTAGATGGCGCTGCATTGTGCACTAGCCAATACTAAGTTTATATGCTTGAATGTTATTCCTAAATTATTTTTTACAAAAACTAGACTGTACCTAGGGGCCCATGATTATGTCAAACTGACTTGATGAAATGTCATCAACGACCCTCATAAGATCTCTTTACTTTGGATAAGCGAAATAATTTTATGATGTACTTGAGGGTAGGCGTGAGTTGATGTATGTTAAATTATAGTAGACTGACATTTTGTATGCCCAGTTAGCATTTTGTAGTTGCGCCTATATTGAATACTACCGTAACAAACACATTGAATCTTTACTCCACAAAAAAATTGTACTCTAAATATCTTGTGTAGATACATAGGTACATACTTCGTGCAATTTTTTTTTGTAAGTTTAAAAGTAAAATAAAAGGGTGTTTACCGATCAGCGCCTCATTTCTTTATATAATTTGTGCAATGTTATTTTTTAATATGAATCATATTATATGCGTTTTTAAAGGTTGGTCTGGATTTCTTAGGAATGTGTTAATTGCATTTAGATGTTTTAAAAATATATTTATGTTTAGACCATAATTATATATTTGTCCCAAATCTCTGTCTCAATTATAGGAATGAAACTGACGTGTTATTTTTCTAATTAAGTATTTTTAATTCAAATAAAAATTCAAAGTGATATTTTAAAGCGGCAGTATTCAAAACAAAATGGCCTCCGCATAGCATTAGATACATTCATTTTTATTTTAAATTCATACTTTTACTAGACAGTGATCTTACTCGTAGTTCCTTGTTTAAGTTATATTTTGTTAGTTGGCAATACTTGCGTTGTGACCACCATGCAACATACTTTGTGATGTAAATTACTGTAAATATATTAAAAATAGAAAAAAAAACTTTTTGTTAAGTTAAATTAGACTTGTTATCCATCTAAGATGTAAGTACGAAAAAATTACACATAAACGAAACTGCGAAACATTTAGGGGATTTTTTTAATTTTTGATCGGCAACACTGAAATCGTTTTGACATTTGTTATTATTATACATAGTTTTATTTATAAAGTTGTGGTGTGATTATATTTATGTAATTGTTGAGTGATTTGGTCTCTATGATTGTTAACGTTAGGCAAGTTACGAATAAATTTTGAAATGGAAATAATCACATTGCAGCTCAGAGTAAAATAGTTTTAAGCCTATTTTCAAATTAAAATATGATGAAAACCACTCTATTTGTTTTATTTAATTAATTAAGCTTTTGGTAACTTTATTATAGGTACAACATGTTATAAGTAATATTAAGTACATAAAGGAACTTCTTGGACGATCACGCCAATTGCTCTAGTCCCAAACTAAGCAAAGCTTGTGATATGAGTACTAGAGAACCGATAAACATATATAAATACTTACTTAATTATATAATATGCCATTCCAGACTCTGGTACAAATATTCGTGTTTATCACATTGTCATCCTTATCAGGAATCGAACCTCCGGTTTCTAGTCAGACTCCGACTACTATACCAGGCCGTCAAAATGAGATATAATTAGCTACTTAAAATAAATATATAAAAATAATTCTAAACGACAAAGTTTCTCTTTGTGCTGAATTCCTTATACGCCTCTTGCTTCATAATGTCTACCAGTATTTCGACCACCTCGTACACATCCAAGTAGCTCGTGTACAGAGCAATGGGAGCCAAGCGGATGACATTGGGGTCCCTGAAATCAGGGACCACCCCGCGAGCCTTCAGCGCCAAACTAATTCTGTACCCCTCGTCATGCTCCAGGCACACATGGCCTCCTCTTCTAGAATCTTCCCTAAGATTTCCAATAGCGAAACCGAAAGAAACAAGTTTTGTTTCAATGAGAAACATCAAATACGCCGTCAAGGTTAGGGATTTCTTTCTTATATCGGCCATACCGGCTTCGTGGAAAATTTTCAGGGCGCCCTCAATAGGCGCCATGGAAAACACCGTCGGCGAACCGATCTGCCAACCATTCGCGTCCTGTTGATGTTCGAACTCCTGACGCAGCAAGAATTGCGTCTCGGGCTTGTTGCCGTACCAGCCTGTCAGTCCCGGCAACTTCTTGAAATGCTTCCTGTTGATGTACAAGGCCCCGACCGACCCCGGACCCCCGTTGAGATATTTATAAGTGCACCACATGGCGAAATCTACATCCAGCTCTTTCAGATCGATCTCGATACTCCCGATGGCGTGGCAGAGGTCCCATCCTACGATTATGTTTCTTTCCTTCGCGGCTGCGCTGATTTTCTTCATGTCTAACACCTGGGCGCTCCTGTATAGGACCGTTGGGAGGAGAATGATTGTTACGTCTTCAGTCATAGCTTCGATGATTTTGTCTTCGTCTAGGAACTTTCCGTCATCACTTTTAACGACTTTCACTGCGTCTTCTGGTTCGTAACCTTTCAATCTCACTTGGCCGTCTACAGCGTATCTGTCCGTTGGAAAATTGATATTGTCTACCAATATTTTGTACCGGTCTTTGGTCGGTTTGTAGAAGGTGCTGATCGTTTGATGTATCGTCATCGTGGTGGACCCGGTGACGGCCACTTCGTCATCATCCACTCCGATCAGAGGCGCCATTAATTTCGCTAAATGTCTGGAGTATAAGAAATACTTGCTGTTTTCCACATTCCATATCTTGATGCCTTCTGTCTTCCAGCAATCCACGGCGGTGAGCAGCGCTTCTTCAGCGTCTTTGGAGAACAGCCCGAGCGAGTTCCCGCACATGTAAATTGTTCCCTCTTTTATGTAAAATCTTTGTCTGAATCGACCTAAAGGGTCGTTGTTATCCAGAAATTTTGGGAATTCAGATCCATCTTCAAATTGTTCTTTCACCATTTTTTCAAAAATATGAGTAAGGAATTGAAGATTTAATCTTATACTTTAAGTATGCTTATGTTTGAGAACGTTTTTCCGGGCGCTAAAAATGTTTCTGCGGGGAACGAATTTTACTAGCGTTTTTAAACTGTTTCATTTTTATTGGTATTTGCTGAGATTACACGGCTGTGATCTCGGCAAACAGAATGACCAATAACAGTATTGTCAGTAAACTGGAGCGAGTGTTTAATCAACTAGTAATTATCTTGATGGTAATAAAACCTTTACACACGAACGAGGTGTTTCGAATAGCAACAGTGAAGCGTCATTACTACCTACTTACTACGTGTACGCTCTTAAGTTTGACAAATTAAGTACTAAGGTTACCTACGTACTTGCCCCTGGTGACCATATTGAGTTAAAGATTTAGGACGAATTTAATGAAAATTTTCTTAATGTGAATAGTAAGTATACTTACCTACAAAATTATATTTACTACTAGCCGGGATTCAAACCAACCAGAATTTTAAGATATGTATAGATGTATATCAATACTAAGCTTCTGGTATCCCACCTAAACCTGTAAAATATAAATTAATACAATTTAATCGGCTAAGTGCGAGGCGCACAAAACGTTCCGTACCTACAATTCAATCATCTGTGATTTTTTTTATTAGCTAACTATTACGGATCATTATTATTACCTATACACCCTGGTGACAGATAGACGGAATATTAAAAAGGCTAAACCGAGACTGATCAGCCGAAAATGGACCTTGATCAAGAAGCTTGAAATAGGTACTTAGATTAAATTCGATTTTTAACCCCCGACGCAAAAACGACGGGGTGTTATAAGTTTGACGTGTCTGTCTGTCTGTCTGTCTGTCTGTCTGTCTGTCTGTGTGTGTGTGTGTGTGTGTGTGTGTCTGTCTGTGGCATCATAGCTCCCTAACGCATGAACCGATTTTGATTCTGTTTTTTTCGTTTGAAAGGTGTATATGTCGGGAGTGTTCTTAGCTATGTTTTATAAAAATCGGCTAAGTAGTTTAATAATTAGGGGGGGTTAAAGAGGGGATATAAAAATAAATGTCTACAAATATACTCGAGTGGGGTATCCAATGAAAGAGGGTGACGAGTACATTACAAAATTGAAATCATAATGAAAATCGGTTGAGTCGTTTAAAAAATATTGGGAGTGAAAGTGGGGATGGAAAACCAAATGTCTACAAATATACCCGAGTGGGGTATCAAATGAAAGAGGATCGCGTGTACATTACAAAATTCCATGTGAAATGCAAATTAGTTAAAAATAATAATATGTAGTAGGTACCTACGTACATACTTACAAAAAGTATGAAATAAAAAAATAAATTAAAAATTTAACAAACCCCCGACATAAAAACTAAAAGGCCCTCTAAAAAGTATAACAATAATAAAATCTTAATATTAGTTACCTAAGTATTAATATTTCTACAAAGAAAACGTCATGTCGGGGGGACCGTAAGTTTAGGTAGATTGTAAATATTAGGTAAGTAAGTACACCTAAGTAAATGAAAAGCGGTCCCTCCGACATGACGTTTTCTTTGTAGAAATATTAATACTTAGGTAACTAATATTAAGATTTTATTATTGTTATACTTTTTAGAGGGCCTTTTAGTTTTTATGTCGGGGGTTTGTTAAATTTTTAATTTATTTTTTTTAAACAGCCTTAAGAGGATAAAAGTTTGTGGGTAGGTAGGTAGGTACATATAGTTAGACGTGAGAAGCCCCAGGTTATCTCTAGTCTTAGGTCTAATACCGAATACCTACCTACTATTATTTTTTATTGTTATATATTTATTAATTAATGTTATATTTTTTTCTGTCGACACTAAAATAAAATATGGGTCATGGTAGAAGTACTGAAGTAATAACAGAAACTAATAGGTTTTTATCTTAAAAAACTGTCGTAAAAACTAAAGTGCGTTCTCTATCAATACTAGGTGGGCCTTACGGTTTTAACCGACAGACTTACCTATATATTATATTTAAATACTTACCTACCTATAATAGACCGTTCATTTTTTCTAGATGTCTACCTACTAGATCTATACCTAGATACAAAAATTCATCAAAATCAGCTCAGAGATCACGAAAGGTTAAACAACAAACATTTTCGCATTTACAATGCTTAGTTGGAATTACCTATATACAGGCTGTCCTCGAATTTAATACTTCAAACCTTAACTTTCAGCGAGCTATTCTGCGGTATTCTTATAAATAAATAAATAAAATTATCATTAGTGAATAACACAATCGTGTTACAATAACGTTAAACGAACTAGGCCACGGATGCAGCTAGGGCTACCACGTGCAGCCAGCTGCAGTAAGTGCATTATAAGTTAAGATATGGTGAAGGCGAAGTTCATTGCCAAGATTAATTGTAAAATGAATTAAGTTCTTTAAAACTATTTAGCAAATTATATGAAAAAATTATTTCAGAGCCTACCTATCTATACTATTACTATAATTACTATCTATACTAATATTATAAAGCTGAAGAGTTTGTTTGTTTGTTTGAACGCGCTAATCTCAGGAGCTACTGGTTCGAATTAAAAAATTCTTTTTTTGTTGGATAGACCATTTATCGAGGAAGGCTTTAGGCTATATAACATCACGCTGCGACCAATAGGAGCGAAGAAACAGTGGAAAATGTGTAAAAAACGGGGAAAATATGAAGCCTTATGAAGAATTACTATTCATTAAGTGACAGTTAGAAGACTTTGACAGATCTTTGACGAAACAATCAGACGGGCAGGACGACGTCTGCCGGGGCCGCTAGTTTACTGATATATGGACTTATATCAAAAAAAGTTTGTGTGTGTGGTTTGCAAGGTGCAAGGTGAATAAGTCGGTAGTGTTGTCAGCTATGATTTTGTTACAAGTCGTAGCCCTGAATGAGACAGATCGTGAGACAGTAATGTTATTGTATTGTAAAGAAGTGGCACCGCCTATGAAATTAATTCATAATAGGTAACTGGAAATTTATGACAATAATTATAACTAAGTTAATTGTAACGGTTAGCTACTATTAAATCTATTTTTATCATGACAAGCCGATTGATTCCGATTTGAACAAAGGTTTTAATTTACTTTCCACCTATCCAAACAACCTCCTTTTAGTTTCTTTTTACTTTAACACGAATACATCATTAAAATCGTCATTATTTAGCCCGCTGTCCTCCATAGAGGAGTTATGATGATGATCATCAGATCTAAGTTTAGATTTTGTTCAGACCCTCCTCAGGCAGGCGAAGATTTTTTTTTTCTTTCTTTTTTTTCGAACTGAATACTCAAGCGCAGTTGGCCAGCTAATGGGCCTTCACTGCAAAACCGGACGGGTGGCGAGCCTCCTGAGAGGAGGCTCATTATCCTTTGGGTTGGCAGACGAAGACAAACTAGTAATATATCTAAGGTAATTTTCGACACTCGCAAGGGAATCAAAACCTACAGGTTACTTCTAGGGGGAGCAGCTGCAACAAGATACAAGCTTATTAATAACACAACAAGTACCTACCTACAAGGTGATCCTACAAATTGGTGGAGGTCGCTGGAATCCGCTAGATGTAATTGAGGGAGACCGCGTGTCAGAAATCCGCTAGATGCGCTAGTGTAGAATGAGGTCTAGCTGTCATGTTCCACCAATCACAGGCCAGTAGCTTGCCTCTCATTGGTGGAACATGACAGCTAGACCTCATTCTACACTAGCGCATCTAGCGGATTTCTGACACGCGGTAGCCCTCATTGAGGGAGACCGCCGTTCAGTAGTGGATATCTGTAAACTGAATACCTATCATGATGATTACTTACCTACTAGGTTTAGCACTCAGGGGCTCCAACACAAGCTTCAATTGATAATAGCAATAGACCAAAACGAATGCATAATAGTATGGAAGTGACGTACCTCCGCGAACGAAGACAGACTGATGAATATAGTCAAAATAGAACGAAATATGTAAAAGTATTTACCTAACTCAATCCCACTGAAAAAATTAACGTTGACACTCTAGTGCATGACATCAGTAGGTACAAGTGATTCACAAATTGTTAATAAACAATAATAATTACTTATAAAGCCTAAATAATAAATGTGACATAATAATATGTTGTTTACCTTTCCCATTGGTTTTTTGCTGTTTGTTTACCCGAAGTAGCTTTTAAATAAACATGGTTGGTTTTATACTTGAGTCAGCGTGACGTCTGTCAGTGACAAGCACAGGAATCACCGTGACACTCAAGTGTGCACACACACAGCTATAAGTAGACCAGGTAGGTATTTAGTTAATGGCATACTTTTATGCGTCTGTAACATATCTACTTCATCATCTGACTGACGGCCTGTTGGTCTAGTGGTCAGAGGCCCTGACTACGAAACCGGAGGTTGCGGGTTCGAATCCCGCTAGGGGCAGATGTCAATGTGATGAGCACTGGCATCTGTACCTGAGTCTTGGATGTCTTATATGTATTTATGTATATTTATCCGTTGTCTAGTACCCATAACACAAGCTTTGCTTAAAATGGGACTAGATAATTGGTGTGAATTGTGTCCAAAGATATTTATATTTATATTTATTTATATCATAAATGGTCCCATATTATCTTATTTTCATAGTTGGTACCTAATTAATATTTTGAAGCCATTTTATTTATAAAAATCGGTATAGAAGTTAGGTCACTACGAGGTGCGCATAAACTAGCTAGGTAGGTACATACCTACTTAATACGATTCAATAAAAAAATATATTTTAAAGATGAAGTTCATAGAAATCAAATTATACAATTCCTATGTTAATGTTTTCTAGAAGTTGACAATAACGTTCATTACATTGTTTGAGTAAACAATTTGATTAAATAATTGATTGACGTGATTAGTTGTAGTTATTATCGCTTTGAGATGATTCTGTCATTATAAATTGCTTTCCTTTTTTCCTATTGATCTTAATTACAATCTTTGTTCTTGTTTCCTATAGACCTTAATTGCTTTTTTATACACAAATGCCTTTGGTACAGTAGGTACTCATTATCCGGCGCGAAGGATCATTTAAATGGCATCAGATCTGATAAAGCACAACATTTTGTACAAGTGTAGGAGGCTGTTAAATAGTTCTCTATATTAGAATTTTTATGACTAAAACCTGTGCCCGAATTATTGTGGCCCCTACCTTTCGGTAACGAGACGTAGCGTGACCACGTGACTTTTTGTTAGCTTTTAATAACTACACCGAAGATAAAAAGTCGTTTGTTAAAACATTTTCCGCACACCCTGTAACCTCATGTTACATAACATTGTATAAAAGAGAGATTCATCTTTATTACGAAAAGATGACAACAACCTGCTTTAACTATGAGATTAGTTAAATCTTAAGACAACAAGTTCAAGGATATTGTAACTATTATGATGGATAATAAGGAAAAGAATAAGCAGATCTTTCTAGCTGTTACCGTGGCTACATGGAGCATATTATTATTATCCTACTAACCATACCAAAGACAAATAATTATCATTTTTTCTATATTGGTGCCTATAATTATGTATGCCTACTGTATGACAAGTAAATTATGTAAATGGTAGCTTCTTCTGTGTAGCTAAGTATGTAGGAATATCCTTTATTTCTTTAACGTAAGTATAACCTTTGTGTTAAGCGCACAATGTTACCCAATGACAACAATAAATCTTGATAAAACATAGACAAATTAATCAGTTAAACCTGGCTTTCATATTCGTATGTCGATGGATAAACATAAAGATATTATTATCCGCGTATAAAATGTCACATTGACACCACCGAAGGTTAATCAGAATCTTTTTTACGACTTTATGCAATGAGCAAGCTACTGCCATTTTATAAGCAGACCAGGCGTCTGTCGAAGAGTGGATGTGACAAAGTCCTTTGCTGCTGGCCGAAGCCTGATTATGGACCGATGGAGGTTCAGCGGTCTGTGTTCATGAATGGGGTCAGCGTGGCTGGCGCAAAGCCCTTGGGAGGGCAGATGGGAGCATGCACTATTATGTTTCAGGTAAGATCATATTTTAGGTACCTTATAAGGTTCCGTATCCAAAAGGTAAAAATAGGACCCTATTTTACTGAGACTGCTGTCCGTCTGTCATCAGGTTTCTCAGTTCAGGAACTTCCGATAGCCAGTTGAATATTTCACAGATTCACCTATTTTTATTGCCTCTATAACAAAAAGTAGGTACGAAAAAAAATGAAAAAAATAAATATTTTATTATTCCATACAAACAACAAGGGTGAATTTTTGCCGTTTTTATCTATAATGTTTGTAATGAATAGGCTCAAAAACTACTGGTCCGATTTTAATAATTTTATCACTGTTGGGAAGCTACGTTTACCCTGAGTAACATAGAATATTTTGAAAAAAATTAGGGATCCGTGCGAAGCCGGGGCGAACCGCTAGTAGGTATATATACGGATACGAAATCCTTCGTGCTCCAGTCAGACTTGCACTTGTTGAACCTGTTGTTGCCTTATTAAACCACTATTACTTTTGGTACAAAAGTAACAGGAATCCGTTAGCAGCCCACCTGTACTTGAACGTGAAATGGCTTTCCCAGGCGGGTTCTCGCTACGAATGCGATGACCAGATAGGCGCCACCCACTTCCTGCGAGCCTGCTCCTCCAACTCGGGCCACACCTACACCAGCTACGCCCGCACCAGGGTCCTGCAGCAGCACGGCGCCTACATCACCTGCTCCAGCGACCGGCAGACCATATGCTACACTCTGCGCTGTCCGCCGACCACCTTCGGGGAACTCAAGTATTATTTGGTAGACGCTGCTGCTAGGTAATTTAGTACTTGCTTATTTACTATACTGCATCGAAAATTGAAAAATCGATGTTATTTGGATAGGATTGAAACCATAAAAAACTTGTACGCATTAGCGAGGTACTGTTGACATCAAAAATAAAGGACGGTCGCCGAGCACAGCGAAACGCTTGCACAGTAACCTTCAAGGTTACTGTGCGAGCGTGAGGGCACTATTACTACGCGCGTGCGACAGAGACAATTAGAAAAAGGGCAACGTCCGTTTTTCGCTGTGCTCAGCGACCGTTCTTTAAATAGATCAGTCAACAACATAATATTATTGTCTGACCCCTCCTAATATACTTGCTACTACGATAGGAATACTGAGCAGTGACCTTTAAATAGTGAACGAATGGAACTAAGCGAAAATAGCTGGTGTACCACTTTTGAGTCGACCCTCAAGATCCTTGCCAGCGTAGTGTATCAGTAACAAAACTATGTCGGGTGGAAGATAGTAGAAAATTCTGGCTGTATTTTTCCCAGCCTTAATTTTTCTCAGAACCAACTTCACCCAACACGAGGTGGACGATCGGAAGCCGATGATGAGGACCGACCTGCAGCGCATCCACCCGGAGCAGCTCGTGATGGACCTGATACAGAAGGCCTGCTGGGCCGGTCCTCTCTACAACTCGGTCTTCTGCGAGGAAGAGAGGATCGACTCGATGAGCGCGAGCAGTCTGAACTGCTTCGCGAGGGCTAACTTCAGGTCCGACGCGTGCAGCGTGGGCAGCGTCGGGGTCCCCTTCGAGGAGACCCTGAAGTTAGCTGAATCTATTGACTACAAGAGGGTAAATATAGATTTAACTGGTGCTTAATTTAAAATTGAATTGGAAAAACTGTAACTAACCTGAATAATACAAATCTCGAAGTCATAAATAAGTTTCTTAGAAATAAATTCCTAACATGAAGCTTGTCATAATTTCTGATGCCTTCGAGATATTTCCTCATTGGAACGAAACAAGTATAACGGATTTAACTCGCGTATTTTATTTTCTACGTTTAGAAAACTTTACAGTTGCCATATTCGTAGCCGACTAAGCTGAGGATATTTTAAACTCGTCAACGTCACTGTCAGCTCATTTAACGACGAATATGGGAATAGGAAAAGTTGCAGTTGTTTCATTTCAATGAACAATCTGGTTCAAACAGAAGTGACGAAGACGTCACAAATTTAAATATGTTGAAGTTTGAAAAAATACCAGACAGGTCATTTCTTGTATTTACTTGCCTAACTAGGTACTATAAGCAACATCCAACGCCCCTATGACCTTATACAATGTATGTTCTGTCGCAGGAGCGCCCGCCTGAACGCTGCGAGCCGACAGGCTACCCTCGCGGCGGGTTCGAGTACCACGACCTGGGTCCCGGCAGCGACACCTGGATCGCCGTCGCCGTGCCCGGCTGCGGGACCAATGATCTCCCGTAAGAATATAATTACAGACGAATCCCAATTCTCTTGGTCACGGCATCACGCTAGAATAGCTGAACCGATTGCACTATTTTCTTTTGTTGTGATTGTTACGATTAGGAAAAGGCTCTCATGTAAAAAAAGATGCACGGAAAAATAGACAATTTGAGAAACTTTGCGAAAATATTCTATTATCCAAAAATGGCGCCTATTACGAAAAATATTAACGTACTTACCTACATAGTTCCATCTCAATGACAACAACTGTAATTTGCCGGGCAGGACCACGTCTGCCGGGACTACTATATATAGTATTTAAGTAGGTATACATATAAAAATATAAAACAATTACTTACCTAATTGTTTAGATACCTATGTATGACTACAGCTAAAGTTTGAACTTAATATTTGCGAGCTGTATGTAGGTCATCGTTGCTAGAAAGGAGAGTCAAGAGTTCATTTGAATCCGAGTTCATTCAATTAGCGTTGTATTTTGATAAAAAATAAATGAAGTAACATTGAACAAGATGTACCATTTCTTCGCAAATAAACGATTTATTGACCCTCGCCCCCATGCTCCAGTTGTATGATGACGCATGCAATAATAGCGTCTGCGTGCGGCACCGGCGACATGCAGGCGGGGCAGCACGCGCTGGACCGGGCGCCCATGGCTCCCGTAGGCCTGATGGCGGGCACCGACGTGCAGACTAGCTTCAAGGCCTTCAACATCTCTTACAAGGACACTGGGCTTTTTGGTAAGGCGTTGGTATCTAATGGAAGGTAGAAGATTGTCGGGAAGCGGCAGTTGAATAAAGGAATGAATGATAACCAAAATATGCAGCCAAAGGGTTTATTGAAAATATTTACAAGGAATAAAAGTATTTACAAATAAATTACAAAAAAAGAATAATTTACAATGAGGGTGTAGGTGTATATGTGTAGTAAGTGAATGACTGAGAGGGATGAGCGTGATTATGAAATGAAGAGAATTGAAGAGGTGGCTCGGCGTAGACAGCAGGAGGCAGGCTCGGGTCGTCGGCGTTCCAGGCCCGCCGCCTCGGCAATTAGGGTAGCCGGGCGGACTGGAAGGGCCCGGGTCGAGCTCCGCTGCAGCCGCAGGTAGATGAAGCGCAGTGCAGCAGGTAAGTGCAGCTGCCCCTCAGGTAGTGAAGGTAGTGAAGGTTAGGTGAAGATGTGCACGGTGACGTTGAGAACTTTGGTTTTAGGTTATAGATTTAGTTTCTTCAGAGGCAGATCAAAACGCGAGGTCTAAAGGTGGTCAACTGACTTTGGGCCTGTAGAGTCCGGGGCGAGCTGGACTTGGCTCAGCTGCCGTCGAAATGAATGAGGTAAATGAATGAGGTGAACGGTGATGTGGAAGTACGGAAATGTAGACGAGCTCTCGAGGTTAGCCCGCTACAAGTTCCCTGTTTTGATTCGCTTGTGAGTGTCGAAAATTACCTTAGATAGGTAACTAACTATATTCTTTGTTTGTTTACGCCTCCCCCCCTAAACAAAATCCTAACCATGCCCTTGGGTAGGCCGGGTGCCAAAGGACGGTCGCGGAGCACAGCGAAAAACGGACGATGTCCTTTTTCTATTTGTCTCTGTCGCACGCGCGTAGTAATAGTGCCCTCACGCTCGCACAGTAACCTTGGCTTCGCGACCGTCCTTTACTTTTGGCCTTTATAGGAAGCGGAACTGCTGCATTGTATGTCCATGTTCTCTTTTATTATTTATAGTTTCCTTCCTTACGTTATCATGTAAATATGTAGGTAGGTGGTACCTACTAGCTATTTATAAGTTGCATTGACATATTCAAACTTTAAAGTAATGGAAATCACTTGCACCTACTTAGGTAATACTAAAAAATACCTACCTCAAAACTGTTAGGTACCTGAACTATTTGACATTTACCTATTGGCTTGGATATTAGGTAGGTACCTACTGCTCAGATTAGTGAAGTCAGTCGTTGGTATCCAGGTGTGTTGGCCAAGACTCGCTCGTGCTCAGCGCGCGACGTAGCTCACTGCGCCACGGAGTTCCTCGCCAGCCTCGGCCAGCTGGACTGCAAGCAGATCGGAATCGGCAAGCGCAGGCTGCGTTAGTTCAATCAAACTAAAACACTTTTTTAAAAAACATAATTAGGTACCTACTTCCTAATGAGTACCCATCTCGCACTGGTACCTACTCAAGCTAAATCCGTTACTGCCCGGCCAAACACTGGCGAGTACGTGAGGGAAGTATGCAGGGCATGCGTGTGGCCACCCCAGAAGTAAGCGGCGCGGAGCGGCATGACGAGCGGGGTTGCCACCCGCATGCCCTGCATACTTCCGTCGCCACTGTCCTCGCGTACCTATTCGCGAGTATTCTCTCATCGTTGAAATTAATCGAGATCTCTACTTTGGTGATCAGGTGGAAATATCTTTATTAACGTCGTAAAGCTCGTTGTGATCTGCTCGACACGACACTATCTAATCTAATTTTTATCTAATAGGTATAATTATAAAGTCCTGCGTTAAAAAAAGAAATAAATTTTAGAGTTGAGCCTCGCTATGCATGATGATGAATGTGTGCGAGTGTCGGAGGGGCTGGCGCTGCAGGCCGCCACTAACTGTCGGCTAGACGGAGCGAAGAACGCCATGGCTTTAGTCGACATGATCTCGCTGAACGAGGTCTCGTGTGTCGCCAAAGCGCTGGCTTGTAAGAGTGAGTAGTCGTTGTTCTACCTTGATTAGGGTGTTGACGGGATAATGTAGATAAATAGGTATAATATAGGTAATAAGATAATAATATTATTATTATGTACTTAGTGACAACTGGGTAAAGTAGGTAATACAAACGAAATTCTATTTAGTCCGTCAGTTAGATTATTGAAAATTACTGTACACGTAGTTTTTCTTTTCTTAAACAAACAAAAAATTACAAAGATACTTAGGTACCTACCTACTTATAGGTCTGTTTTGACGTCACGACGTAATCCATTAAGATCTTTTCAACGCGAGATCTTAACTGGTGAGAAACCTGTGATAATATTTTTTGTCGTTTTTAGGAATGCAAATGGCTGTAGCAGTTGTTGGTGACGTTGGGGCAGTTCCTCATGATCGTGAATTAGTTTGTCGCTGAAAATTGATACTCATGAAACCTTGCGATTGTTTTATTTTGCGTGATATTCTTTGCACTTTTATTTAATTAAACGTTTTTCGTCCTTTAAAAAAAATATAACCAATTTTTCAATAATAAATGAACCGAAATTCTCGTTCTGAGAGTTATGTCAATCCTTAGGTCCTTTTTCATTACAATCATTACACTACTGGTAACACTTCTTCATAAATGTCAGTAAAATTGACATAGGTATTTGGCAGTACAATTACAATCTGTACGATATTAATTTGTTATAAATAAGTATTAAGTTATTAGTATTAATCCAACAATGATTACATATTTAATTAGTTAATAGGGCTATAATCGACCATTAAAAATGATGAACTCCTTACAAAATTCCGCAAGATGTGAGTACAATTTAAGGTTATGTCATATTTAGTATTTTTGGAATTGTTAGTAATGAAAATCGTTAAAATTCCAGATTTGCGGTTGATTAACATCAAAACAGCCTTAAAGACCATCCAAGAATGCAAGCCAATGCAGAAGCCGAATTTTTATCACCCTAAAACCGATATTTTCTCAAAGTCTAAGATAATAACATTTAGTCCTCGAGAAGTAGGCGTGGAGATCTCCGAAGAAAAGCCTATAATGGGTAGAATTAAGCAGGACCCTGTCCCTTACATCCCTATAATAAATCCGCGGTCTATTCTGCCCCTCGTGGATGAGTGGAGGAAGGATGAGATCGGGCTGCCCGCCCTGAAGCAAGAAGAGATTCAAGCTGCTCGACTGATTGTGATCCGGAGGAAGAAGATGAAGAAACATCACAGGAGGAAGCTCTGGAAGCGCATGAGGCATCGTTGGGCTCGGGTAAGCATGATTTTCTCTTCTCAAATTATAATAATTTTAAATCCAGATTTATAATAATTTACATTAAATTCAACTTTGTAACTGCTATGAAACATATGACAGCAATCTGTTGATTGAGGCTTGCTGGTCATTGAATTTAAGTTAAAATTTTTAGTTATCTATAGGTACTTATATTGTACTTATTTATATATTTGAGCTTATATACAAATGTGAGGTTCAAAGCGGTTTGATTATTGCACACAAAATACTAAACTACAGTAGTAAGTTACTATATGGGTACAGTTTATAGCTTGTGAATGTCTTGAGCTATTATAGTCCGCCATATTATGTACTTATAAATTCGCTGCTTCTCTAGAATAGTGTCACAACTAGAAATAATTTGTTACTCCATTTAAGATTGTAAACCGTCACATATAAAATTCAATTCAAAATGGTGACGCATTTCGAGTTGTGACAGTATTCTAGAAAAGCAGCGAATTGTATTTTGTGTGTAAGAAACTTAAGAAAATAACAAAATTTAAACATACCCCTTAGCAGACATTCTCTATTCCCTCACTATTTAAGCACAATTAATTATTTCTATTACCTAATTTCTAACAAAACCATAACAAAATTACAGATTAAACAAAAGCGTCGTCAGCTTAAAGAGAAGGCATTTCAAAATGAGCTACTGGCTCTAATTAAGCAAGCCAATGAGTTCTCAGCGGAGCAATATGTAGCCGACAAGATCGGGCGAGCCAACCACACCCCGCTGCCGACTTACAAGCACCTGCCGGAGTTCATCGTCAGGCAGATGCTCGGCATCGATAAGAAGATTAATTATAAACACACTGATGTGTATAAAGCTTAGGTTTTGTCAAGTAAATGTAGTTGAGAAATTTTGATTGTTTTATTTTCAGTTAGGCTATAGTTAGAAAATTACCCAAGAAATAAAAAGTTATTCAAAATGAGATGGTGGTAGAGAGTGATGGTTTGGCAAATACAGAGAGTAAAGAAAACTTTTATAGTTGCCAAATCATTTATAAGACTAAATCCTTTAAAATATAGGTATCTACATAAATAACTATATTTTCAGTAAGTATATCAAATTGTTCACGATCAAATTGCTTACACATAAAATCAAAACAAAAACAAAAAACGTCATTAAAGTCGCCACAAGCCCCATTTTTGTTTTTTTTTTGTAATGAAAACGTTATTTAAAATGTTTCAAAATTTATTTCTAAGGGAGTAATTCATCTTTAATGGTGACCAATTTTTTATAAGCTTTTATTTAATTTGCAATGTAAATAGGTAGGTATATAAGCATGTACGGATAATATATATTGCACAGGTAAATTTTAACTCCTACATGGAGGAACATCCAATATGACATTTTTTTTTTGCCATATGAGTATCAAATGAAAGGGCTTGCTGAGAATACGAATGCGAGCTAAAAAAAAGATACTGGGAAACTTGTCCAGTGATAACCAATCAATAAAAAATAAATTGAAAGTAAGAAAAAAAAGAGACTTTTATTTTAATGAGCTAAAAAGAAAATAAACTATTGCACTAGGTACACATTTTACTACTTATAAAGCTAATTTACATTTTGACACAAAGTGTAATATTACCTATGATATAAAAAAATATCGCGAGATTTATGTAGGTACCTACTGAAGTTAATTAATAATAGATAGGTAATAAAACATTGGGAAATACTATGCTTGTACATTAAGAAGACTTTGCCCCTAGCAGGATTTGAACCCGCAACCTACATCAATTAATCGTAGTTAGGGGTTTTGACAAAACGAGTCCTTTAATTAAATTGGGCACTTAAGTTTTATGATACTTATCTACTTAATTATGTTCTTCGGTTTGTAACTAATTTCTTAATTATTAAATTGTGTTGTCTTTGATCGGCCACTTTGGTCGAATTATTAGTAATTATCGTATTTACCATTTAATTGCTTTATTATTCTTCGCAGAAAGTAAGAATTAGCGACGTAGGTATTTAAATATTTTTTTATTAAAAACGATTGTCGAGTTACCTACCTATTAATTTCTGATGCCTTCGCGGTTATTACACATTGGAATGAAACAACTAAAGAATCCGAAACGTCAGCTAATAAAATAAAATAAAATACGCGAGTTAAATCCGTTAACAGTTGTTTCATTCCAATGTACCTACCTATTGTTAATTAATTTTCGTTATCTGCTTATGTCCCACTGTAAGACAAAGGTAATACTTATTACCTAAGTGTATATAATTATGTCTTAGGTATATATTATTTTATAGGTACTTACGTACTTAAATAGGTACCTAAGTACTAAATATATATCGTGCATTATTTAAAATTACGAAAAAAAATAGAGCAAATTAGGTTATCTATGGGTAGGTAAATTAATTGATTTAATGATGAATTAATAAAGACTCGATTACTTACGAATATTATGCTAGATCTAGAATATTATGCCACGTTTACATTTGTCCCTTACAAGATTCGAACCCGTAGCCTCTATCTTCGTAGCTAACACATCCTTAAAATATTGCATTCTCCAAGTTTATAAAGGAAAAATGTAAAAACGTCTGTAAAATATAATTAGCAATGCGCTTGGTTCCAAACGTACTTGGTTGCTACGATTATGGAATCTGTAAAGGCTCCGAAACGTCAGCCAATAAAATAAAAAACGCGAGTTAAATCCGATTAAAGTTGTTTCATTCCAACACTAGATAACTAATTAAGAATGCCACAGGGTTTCGAACCTAAAAAAAACTAACATAAAAGTAAAACTAACTTAAAAAAAAGCCTGTGCTACCTCATTATTTATCCCATTTAACCTAATCAAAGATCAGAGCATTTGCGATAGTAGTTTATGGAAGCGGAAACGGGCAGCAAACGTCACAGATCATATCGGATCGAGTGCATTTCCCGTCAGGATGATCCGATGCGCTTTACGATGCAACGGAATCTGCTGGTTTACTGCCTTTTAAGTATTATACTGGGAATGGAATCGAATGGAGCATTTTCTAGGATAATAATACAATTTTACCCGATGTACTTATTGGCTGAAAAGTGTATAGGTATAAATATAATACCGAAATGCCAATACCTACTAAATTTAAAATACAACTACACACTGGTACTTCTTTATTATTATTTTTGTAATTTATCTATCTGTGTATCTTAAACTAATAGTTACAATAGTTTGTGGTGAGTAGTAATTTCTAAGATAAATGCAACGAAATAACTCGTTAAATGAATCTTATACTTAGATAGGTACACAGCGATAACAGTAAGTTACAAAAAACGGGGTGTGGCTGTGTTATGGACACGGCCGATTGTTGTACGTGAATACGTCTCGTAATGGGTAATAGTTTTTAAATAAAATATATTATTTATACAGTCCTTAATTAGCGTAATAAATTCTTTGATTCTTTAGCTATCCAGTGGTGTAACTGAAATTTGGATGGAGATGATAGATATGTAGCTACAACACTAAACTGTATCCCCCGATTTTGTTATCATTCGTTTTTTTTGATTGCCACTTAATTTTAAAGACGTATCCACGTCAAAAAACCCTTTAAAGTGCTTATCATGACAAATTACAGCTTTGTATACAGTTCCAATAATATCATAGTTCAACCGCGGACAAACCTCACCTTACTCTACTGTGTAGGCATTAGGAAATATATCCAATGGAACCCTTTAACTATAGAGCAATTTTCCTAATGAAAAGTGCGGCGAAACATATCTTTGAAGGAGGGAAGTAAGGAGTGCAGAGAGCGCGGCGCGGCGCCTCACAATCCCGATTTATCGACAGGACTCCGCGCTCCCAGCCGTAATGCCGCAATCGAATTAGCCGTTTTATTATGGGTCTCTTATCCCAGTAACGGCCCACGTTATCGTGGATTGGGAAACAGTTTTAAGAAGTTATATTATATACAAAACGTTGAAGTTCTTTTTTTAAACAGAATTGTTAAAAGGTTGCGAGTATTTCACTGGAAGTAGTTTACCTACACTTTTATACTAATTGATCTAAGAAGTTACGAGTCATAATCTTATCACAATGATTATCTTTACCTATAAAAGAAACTACTAAAGTGGTGTGTTGATCCTTTTTAATCACACTTTTTCCCATACAATTACAAATATTCAACCGTACGATTCTTGTGTATTTTTCTCAAGACTTTTTAAAAATCCATAGACAACGTAGACCACCGGGCATAGTCAACAACCTCTTTCTTCATAATGTTGCTGGTTTATTTATAACATTATTGCTAGTTAATTTGAAAATAAGGAATACCATACACTTCATTTCCATTTAAAATTTACTAATTATCATATAATCAATTTATTATTATTTAAAATCGCTAACACCTATATTAATACATAGTCTACTCACCAAGACTCAGGTACAAACAATTGTACTCCTACTGACACAGTGCTCGCTTGTGCTCGTAGCTTCTAACACTGGTTTTCCCGCTTTGAAGCGAAAATGTTTATTGTTTGGAATGAAACAACGGATTTAGCTCGCGTATTTTATTGTATTTGCTGACATTTAGAAAACTTTACAGTTGTCATATTATATTATTCGCAGCAAGATTGAGCTGACGATAGTCTAACGCTAAAGATATCGTCGTCAGCAAACAATTTAAAATACGCGAGTTAAGTTTGATATAGTTGTTTTATTCCAATGTGTAATAACTTAAAAGTCGCTCAGCGGGCTATGGAAAGGGCTATGTCGGCGTTTCTCTGCGGGATCGAATCAAAAATGAGGTGATTCGGCAGAGAACCAGAGTCATCGACATAGCCCACCGGATTAGCAAGCTAAAGTGGCAGTGGGCTGGCCATATTAGCCGAAGAACCGATAACCGTTGGAGTAAACGTGTTCTAGAGTGGAGACCGCGTCTCGGCAAGCGTAGTGTAGGACGTCCTCAGGCAAGGTAGAGTGACGATTTGCGTAAGATGGCTGGCAGGAGCTGGATGCAAGCAGCCCAAGATAGAGCAAAGTGGCGTGAAATTGGAGAGGCCTATGTCCAGCAGTGGACTGAGACGGGCTGATGATGATGATGATGTGTAATAACCACGAAGGCATCAGAAATTATCGTCAGAACTCAAGGACTCACGGAGAACGGAACACCCAAGCAAAAACGAACGACTAAACACCGCGTTAGCCATATAAAACAAGAGGCGAAACAAAATCGTGTAATTGTAAAAAGAAGGAAGTGTATTTACACAGAGAAATACTCGTGAGTTTTTTGTGTCGTCGAAATTAGTAGACAAACAACGACGTCTGCTGTAATCTAAAACACAGCGTACGGGACGAAAACAAACCAAAAAGAATATAAAGTGAATTTTAAGAGTTTTGCTATGCGAAAAGCAAATCATTTTTCATACCTAACTATACTTTCGTTTGAAAATTGGGCACGGTAATAGCTAAGGTGTAGTAGGTATTGTACATAGAAATAAATAAATATGTAAATACAAAATAAAATACCTAATATTTTTTGTAGGTTACAGATTATTATGATAAGGTCTTAGATAGCTATTCTTTTAACCAAATACCTATAATTATGGTTGAATTTAATGAATGAAAGCGTAGGTAGGTACCTAACGACTGTTAATTAAAAAAACTTTCAAAGATACAGTGAAAAAATACAATTATTTGCCTTATACCTATCAAGTAATTATAAAATAGGTAAGTAGGTAGATTTCCTATTAGTTTTCTCCAAAATTCCACTACAGAGCAATGAAAACCACCTACAATTGTTTTTTATTATAATCTTGTATGAAACTTTTTCACTGTTTCGTAATTGGTTATGAAATGAATATCTAAAAATTCTGTTCTATACTTACACAAAATACACATGAAAATTCTATTCCGCTCTGAAAATGAAAATGCAGTTTTCACGCTAGACTATTTCATGTACGTACAGTACATGGGTCCAATTAGGATAGCTTAGGATATAGTAGGTAAATAAAGAGTGCTTCTGGATATGGCATGTGCCCAGTAGTGGGACGATAACGAGTTTAATTATTAAAAATAATTAATAGAAATAATGATATCCTCTGATGATAGATATGCCAGTCGCAGATCCAGTTTTTATAGTCAGGAAGATTGCATAAATTAATAATAATAATAAATTAGAGAACAATTATTGCAATGTCTAGAAGAAGAATATTATTATAAAATTTACGGTTGTTCGACACCAAGCCCAGGGTCCAGCGGCGGGGTCATGACCCCAATGATCACCCGTCCTTGTTTCATGCTGACGTATCGAGAATTTTTACCACCCATAAATTGAATATTAATCATAGTAGTAATAATATCAGTATTTTGTTATAAGGCAGCTGGTACAGTGCGCGCTGTCGCGACAGCGTCGCGTCAACATTTGCCGTTCCGCTCGATTGGCCGGCATCGATTGCGCGATACGCGTGTTGTCGGGTAATGAGGCGGACTGTACGCATTGCTGTGAACACGCCCGCTGTACAGAGATCAAGTAACAACACATTCATGACTAACATTGTCTTTGTATCGGTTATGTTTTACTCCGTTTTAGTGATTGTCTCAAGTAAGGGAGTGGAATCTGCTTTAGGTGGGTACTTATATTAAACATGGTAGTATTTTATTTCTAATTCTTACTTTGAGTAGGTACTCGCATTTAGAAAAGAAATAACTAACTAGTATTTCATTCCGAACGTAGACCTCGCTCTACCTCTGCGCATACAAGTAAGTAGGTACGCAATTACTGATTACTCGTAACTCAAAAATCTATAAATGTTATCTACTTGCTCGACAAATTCCATAAATAACGGTTCAACGAAGTACCTACTCAAGTTAACGTCGAACAAACAATAGGTACATTGCCCAGTACCTACATGTATACCCATTTTATTGTGACAATAATATACCTACCTTTAACTGAGAAGTGTTAGAACATGCTCCATATTCCCTTTCCTAGCCCCATACGCTTACGTCCATTCACGTTAACATTAAAAATTCGCTACTGTCATTAGAAATATATCAACAGAGTGTTTTTATGTCCCATTCTCTAGGTATTATGTACCACTGTATTTGATGTCTAAAGGCATTAACCGGCATTCATGGTATATAAAGGAATAAATAAACAGGGAGACGTGACGGTTCCGCGGTGGAATTTACGACACCAAGTTTTTACGAGGAAATTGAAGCGATGAACTTTCTCCGGCAAACTTGGGAATGAATAGCTCCGGATTATGCTGATTTATGCCGCTAAATATTGATTTGTTACTAATTTTTCCGGAGATGTGCTAACATTCCGGAGCTGAGGTGGAAAACAAAGAGCGTGGATATCTGAGTTGGGGAAATGTGATGAAGTGCGGGTATACAGGTACAGGTACAGCTATCGTCAACCACGCAGAGGGTAATAAAATAAGTATACCTTCTATATTATTGATATTTTCGATGAGTTAGTTAGGCAATATTAAATCTACCTATGTAAGTACTATCATATAAAGTTAACTAAGTACATAGGTATAATATGTTATATACTTTATTAATAAATAAGTAAATAAGGCAAAAAATCTTCTTCACGATGTCTCAAAAAATCCAAAGAAACTCAGCGTTACTTATGCTTCCGGGATATTCGCAAAGTTCATTTCACACTTAAATGGAATCCGAGCGAGGTACGCGAACAAAATTCATATAAAAAAATTGTTCTAGTTAAAAACACGTATCAGAGGAAATGTGATTTTCTGGCCCAGGACGCGCGACGCCAAGCATTACCTGCGGAGTGTTTACTCGCGCCGCGCCGCGCCTGCTATACGAGTAGGTAGATGTAGCTACGACGTACACGCCGGCGAATTCAGTATATACAAATTGAATGTGCCTTCTTGTTAGGCCATGGAGCCTACTACTTGCTCTAAATACAACTTAAGTAAATGACTGTTCGAAAATGTTTGGCACGATTTCATGAAAATTGTTTACATTTTTAATGTACTTACCTATCTAATGGTTAATAGCTTTCTCTTTTAATGCTCATTTTGCTACGAATATGGGAACTATAAATTTCGAAAAGTCAGAAAACAAAGTAAAATACCTACGCGAGATAATTCCATTATAGCTGTTTTATACCAATTAACATTTCCAGTTAATTTTGACAGCAGCACTACTAGCAGGCACACGGGAATGAGAAATATTTCTTTTATATGCAATTAGCTTAGCAAAGAGACCGATGCACTTGCAGTTTGAATTATTGCTTTCCAGTCTTGCAGCCGCAGGCCATATCCATCTTCATCTACCGGAGGTCTGTCCGTGTACTCGTTTATACGTATTCTAAAAATAACTTACATTATCCGTATTAACTCCTAGTTCGAATTGCAATCGAAGTGAAAGTGTATCGAGTATCGTTGGTATAAACAAATTGAGATGTCACGTTCAGCGAAATACGTAAAGACATCTCGAAAGACACGGAAGTCCGTCGCCGCATCGCTCCCGCATCGCCGCCGTGCCGCTGTCGTGCTACGGCTACCTACAGACAACTGACGAACCTAGAAGTGTCTTTAGATAATATATGGAGTAAATCTAATGAAAATAAATCCTACAAAAATGAAGAAAAGCTTAAGATTTGGTCCCGATATACATCTGACTCTTGCGAGTTTTAAATCCACAATTTATCTTTAGACCAATCAGGCTGACACACAAGGGGGGCTAGACAAGTGCCCAACGTTCAACGTTAACGTTAAACGTTAGCACCAAAATGTATGGGATTTGACATTTGTGACGTACGTGACAGTCGTTCGCGGATGTCAAATCCCATACATTTCGGTCCTAACGTTTAACGTTAACGTTGAACGTTGGGCACTTGTCTAGGGCCCTAGATCATGTGAGGTATCTTTATATGCTTAAGCATTTATATTTTATAATTAATTTACCTACCTATGTAACTAGTGCGGTTATGGAGAATAAGTTCTTCGTTTCGAAATCTTCTCTCTTATATTCGAATTCGACTGAGCTGACGATAGGCTATCTTAGGTACAATTACAAAAGTTCTCACTGGGTCGAAGTGCATCCAAAAGGACCCCTTTAATAAGATAATAAAGTAACTGCAAACGCATCAGATATTAATAATTTCTGATGCCTTCGCGGTTATTACACATTGGAATGAAACAACTATTAACGGATTTAACTCGCGTATTTTTATTTTATTTTATTTGCTGACGTTTCTGATTCTTTACAGTTTCCATAATCGTAGCACGACTGAGCTGACAATAGTCTAACGCTAAAGTGATTTATACAGTTATGCAAACTACCTTATATTAAATTACAAATTTAAAAATTAAAATTATACATAATCAAAAGCAAAAATTAATTTTAAAAACTAAGTCTATGCAGTCTTCTGTCCGCTTAGGATTTGATGAGGTGGACTACTGGATCCCAAGCTGCTGGAACGGAGAAACCCTCTTCCCTATTGAAATTCGGGTGTTTTTTTATGGAAACTGTAAAGAATCCGAAACGTCAGCAAACAAAATAAAATAAAAATACGCGAGTTAAATCCGTTAATATTTGTTTCATTCCAATGCATCAGATAATTATTGTTAATTTAAGTTACCTAGGTACTCGCAATGTTGTACCTCAAAGGCATTCGTATTAATCAATTTGGCCGTGTTTTTCATAACGGATGCTTCGGCGGGCTCCGACAGATCGATATAGCTAACAGGTGCGAAATAAATTGTAGGGATTAAGGTCTCAGATTGCGGGGATGCGTTTGATCCAACGAGGAAAACTTCCTGAAAGCACATTCCTACTTATATTTGAATTGGATTAAGCATGACTAAAAATAATTATGGGAAAATCGCAGAAAGAAATCAGTGATGTTTTCGTGACGCAAAAGCATATTTTTCTCGTAGAGCATTAGTTACCAATAAACATTAGATTTGGCTAAATGGTTTATTAACTACTAGCTTTTTCCCGCGACTTCGTCTGCGTGCAACTCCTCCTTTTTTGCAGTCGGTTAAAAAGTAGCCTATGTACTTTCTCAGGCTCCAGACATTCTTTGTACCAAATTTCATTTAAATCGGTCCAGTAGTTTTAGCGTGAAAGCGTAACAGACAGACAGACAGACAGAGTTACTTTCGCATTTATAATATTATATAGTAGGGATAGACATAAATAATTCAAGGAGATGATTACAACTAGCATGTTTATAACACTGCTTATTCTTATAAAACTTGTACAGTCAGCTGTAAAGTATTAGAGACAAATATCAATATTATATTTTTTAAAACATCGCTAGTTTTAAGTACTTACTTACCTATTTCATTATAGGAAAGCATGTGAACGTTTGCATAATAAGCTTCTTTTCTTTCTTTCTTTCTTAATTAGGCCAGGTAATTACCTAATTCAACCTGTCTGTACAATTACGAACCGACGAAGTGAGTTTTTTAATTTGACTTCGGTAAGAGGAAAGTTTCGAATTAAGTTTAAATACAAACTACTATCATTTTCATTGTAAGTTTGGATGCTTATTTTATGTAGGTACCTACCTAATGATTTTCATTAGCCTCATTGCGGGAGAATCATGGCATTTAGGACTGTAGGTAGGTATATCTGGTGACGGCGCCAGTCGCGACCCCCTTTGACTTGCATGAGCTAAGGGCCAGAGAGGACGCGTTGACACTAAGGATAATTCTAAGACAGCTCCGCACTTGTTTAGTAATTACTAGCGGTCCCGGCAGACTTCGTCCCGCCCGGCAAATAATCGGTTTAGGTATCCTATGTCCTTTTCCTGGTTCTGAGCTACCTCCCCGCTTAAGTGCAGCCAAATCGGTTCAGCCGTTCTCGAGTTATAAACGGAGTAAATAACACGACTTTCTTTTATATAATAAGACTAGCGACCTGCCCCGGTTTCGCCCGTATGTAGGTATTATATAAATATACATCTTCCTCTTGAATTATGCTATCTATTAAAAGCGATCCGTAGCGAAATCCGTTGCGTAGTTTTATAGAGCATACACGGAAAGCGGAAAGCGACTTTGTTTTATTCTATGTAGCGAATGTAGTTTTATGTAAATGTAAAAATGTGATATAAAAGTTAAATTATTTGAAAAGGTAATCATATATTATTATTTATTTTGATTTACAATTTGAGACTGTCAGACAAACACTATATCAATTGATAATTAAATATTATTTGCAACCATTAAAGATATACCTAAACAGTTACAATGGCGGCATTTCAAACGCTGCAAGATCCGTCGAATTATGTACTTATATTTTATTCCAAAAAAACGAAATCATTTTAATCTCAGTGGCCCCACAATTTCTAGTCCAGCAGCCATTACAATGATTGCCAAAACTGGTCCGAGGCGGCGCCGCGGCGCATTATTGTCGACGTGTCCTGGACTATCGCATATCTATTAGATTAGTTTTTATTACTACAACCTCCTTCTATTTATATAAATGAAAACCTCTATTGACAGACACATTAGAAAGTTTTCAACCGACGAAAAAAACGGAGGAGGTTCTCAAGTCGACGCGTATATTTTTTTTTTTTTGTTTTTTTTTTTTTTTATTATTTTTTTTATGTATGACCACGCATAACTTTTTACAGAGTAGTTCGATTTTGATAATTCTTTTTTTATTGGAAAGAGTATGCTTCAAAGTTGGTCCCATTGTAATTTGGAAAAAAAAATCCAACCCTAAGGGTGGGAAAAGAGGGGATGAATTATTTTTCACGCACCGATTGTATCGTATGACCACGCGTAACTTTTTACAAAGTAGTCCGATTTTGATAATTATTTTTTTATTAGAAAGGGTATTCCTCAAAATTGATCCCATAAAAATTTGGAAAAAAGAAACCTACCCTAAGGGGGGGAAAATAGGGGTAATTTATTGTTTACTAAAAGTTAATAGCAAAAACAAGGTAGGTAGCTATTTCAAAAGTAAGTAATTAAAAATTAAGCATGTAATAATTTGTATAAATTATGGCCACAGAAAATTATAAAATAATAACTTTTTAATAAAAAAAATTAACCGCCGAAAAAAAACTAAAAGGCAACAGCGCACTGAAAAGAAAAAAATAATTATTTTGTCTTTTATAACGACTATTATTTTGGTTGTAATGTCTGATATTTTTGGAGTCGGTGCCAGCCCCAAACCAACTTAGTGAAGAGTTGAGAGTGAGGAGTTGCTGCACCAGCTGGCACCTACTCCAAAAATATCAGACATTACAACCAAAATAATAGTCGTTATAAAAGACAAAATAATTATTTTTTCTTTTCAGTGCGCTGTTGCCTTTTAGTTTTTTTTCGGCGGTTAATTTTTTTTATTAATTCTGCGACAATACACAGAGATTATGTGCTCTGGCCTTACAAAAGCGCTCGTTGAAATCTATTCATCTCAAAATGTTATTGTATTTAACTGTACCTACATATTTTACTTTTTTATATTAAAGTTAGACTATCGTAGTACAGTCGTGCTATGGATGGGAACTGTAAAGTTTTTGAAAAGTCTGCGAATAAAACCATATACCTTCGCGAGTTGATTCCGTTAAACCTAGTTGTTTCATTCCAATGTGTTTATAACCGCGAAGTAATCAGAAATTGAATTGTAAAGTCATTTTTATATTACCTATCTTAAGATATAAAGCGAAAATACAAATATTGAGAAGCGCAGCATCAAACTATATAGGAAGTATTTTTTTTATAAATGAAAGAACTATGGACAAAAATCTGGTTTTCTAAATAATCTTTAAGTTCATCTCATAAAAAACAAGCTGAAAGTTTACAGCGAGGCAACTTCAATAAATCGGCAAGTCGTGCTCTATCATTCATTATATCATCAATTTTCGTGAGCTTGTAAACATGGCTAACTTTCGATAATTTAAAGACTAGAGTTGAGAAGTTAATAAGTAGTTATGCCGTATTAACTACTTTCCCAAACTAATGATTCTTTAGTTTGACGGCCTGTTGGTCTAGTGGTCAGAGGCCCTGACTACGAAACCGGAGGTCGCGGGTTCGAATCCCGCTAGGGGCAGATGTCAATGTGATGAGCACTGGCATCTGTACCTGAGTCTTGGATGTCTCATATTTATTTATGTATATTTATCCGTTGTCTAGTACCATAACACAAGCTTTGCTTAAAATGAGACTAGATAATTGGTGTGAATTGTCCAAAGATATTTATTTACCTATTTATTGTTTAAAGTTGTAGTCCTTTCAAGTAAGCAAGCACAAAGACAAGATGGTGGAAGATTTTGTCGACTCGATCAGTGACAGGTGCATGCAGTGAAGTGTGTAAATGTATTGCGCTAGGGTAGGCACTCCATATATTTATTACATTGTGCTTATATGATATGCACGCCCTTGATCAGTGACGCCCATATAGTGTAATTGAAAAAAAAACACATTAAGGTATAGTTTACTACTCTTGGGGGCGTAGACAAGGTGCCAACGTTCAACGTTAACGTTAAATGAAACGATCAAAATGTATGGGATTTGACATCCGCGAACGTTTTTGACGTAGGTACGTGACAGTCGTTCGCAGATGTCAAATCACCTTGCACCTTGTCTAGGCCCTTTAGTCATTTTCATGTAAGTACTACAAGTTTAGTGATGAAGCAAAAAAGTGACGTGGCACTAAAACAGAAACCAGGAAAACAATCTTCCCTAAAACTTTATCCTGAATTATTGAATATTCAAAGTAATCTGTAAGTAAAGGTACCCTCAACCCTTCCAACGCTGTGTTTTTATTCTTCGCCAATTTAGAAACAACGGCCCATATTATTATCTAGAGCCACGAACAATTGCGAGACAAATGAACGAATTTATTTATTCTCCGCCATCTGTCGACCCTCGTCACACTGACAGAGGAATTCCATTTTAATAACTCCATTTGTACAAACAAATTGAAAATATTAAAAGGTGAAATGTAAAATAATTGGAGGTGGCGGACTACTTCGGGCCTATTTATAGAATTTGACCGGGTTATTTCAAGAATTCAATTGTGCCTTAATAAATTACTTTTGTAATTATTTTTTTTAAGAACAACCTTCTTGTGTTGGTTCGACTTAAAAGAGTTCGTTTCTTTTAATGGAAAACGTTGTTCTCAAATATTATTATAATATACTAGCGGCCCCGGCAAACGTCGTCCTGCCCGTCCGATTGTTTCGTCAAAGATCTGTCAAAGTTTTCTAACTGTCACTTCTTCGTAAGGCTTCATATTTTCCCCGTTTTCTACACATTTTCCACTGTTTCTTCGCTCCTATTGGTCGCAGCGTGATGTTATATAGCCTAAAGCCTTCCTCGATAAATGGTCTATCCAACAAAAAAATAATTTTTGAATTCGAATCAATAGTTCCTGAGATTAGCGTGTTCAAACAAACAAACTCTTCAGCTTTATAATATTAGTATAGATTATAGGGTTTATTGTGATTTATAGCCTCTTGCGTTTCCACATTTGACTGGTTGCAAGAATCCGCCTGTAACATATTTCCGGGAAGCTTGATGTGTAAGATATAGTAAAATTGAAATTTAGACTGCGTCAAAGAATGATTTATACAAATATTGTGTAACAGTTCATGAAACTAATCCTTAGAAGTCTACCTTCGGATAGTATCCTGCTTTCAAAACCACTTCTTACCCTTTCCCTACAAAACACAAATAAAACAAATTCAAACTCGACAAGGCAACACCTCGCGGAAATCAAATAGTCATAAAAAAATCAAGCTGCTTAAAAACGCATAAAATCCATCGAGCGTGTGAAAATTAAATTTACCTAATTCCCCCATGGCACGGCTCCCCCCCGGCCATAAATATCCCCACCGTATCGCGGCATGATTCATAGCCCCCCCCCCACTACCATAAATACAAAATATACGATATTTCGATAAACACGTTGTTCTCTCGCTTTGCTTTGTTTGACAGATTCTTTGCATAACATTTGGGTAATTTTCTTTTAGCACCCGTGTGTGTATTTTCCTTTTTAAATTTGCATGACTCGTAAGACGAGCTTTTAGCGCCCGTTTTCCGGTACATATAACTCAAAATTTCATTGAAGTACATTTATTTTTTGAATCGAATTCCAAAAATTATAGTAATATACTCGTATTCTTAGTACCCACTTACGCCACAATAATAATTTCAAAAGAGACTTATCGAAAAAGTAACAAAAATGGACCGAAGGTGTGTCAACAGTAAAGATGCTAGTAGGAAAGATATAACTAATTATATACTGTCATAAAATACATCGTGAAAATAACGCAATAAATCTAGAGCCTATATTGTAAACTAGCCGTTTGCCCCGGCTTCGCACGGATCCCTATTTTTCTTTCAAAATATTCTATAGCCTATGTTACTCAGGGTGAACGTAGCTTCCCAACAGTGAAAGAATTTTTCGAATCGGTCCAGCCGTTTTTGAGACTCTTCAATTCAAACAAACAAACCTTTCCTCTTTATAATATTAGTATAGATCGTTTATTTGAAATCTTTTGCAATCAGGCAAACTGGTGTTCTACCCTGTAAATTCCAACAAAATGCAATCAGAAATCTGGTACATTTATCACCTGAACTCTGTAGATGCGGCGGGATTGGTTTGATTACGGCAGATTTCGTTTGAAAGTAATGCGGCTCTGTGGAAAAATTGCCGCGACTGTGTCACCGATCGGCGGCGGCGAGACCGATTCGATGGGACGATATTGTAACGATACATTTAGAAAATTTAAAACGATCATGTTGATTATAATCTAGCCTACTGCTACTGGATGATAAACTTGTAATGTAAATTGTATGATTCTATACCTAATCTAATATTTTTTCTACCTTGCTCGCCTGATAATGTTTTCAGTTCTGGCGAAACAGACGTCTTCACGGAAATTCCGAAATATTCGCTAAGTATTTACGAAAAAAATCTATCTATTAAATGACATATTGGAATAAATCAATTTCAACGGTTTAATCTCGCGTATTTTATGTTATTTGCTGACGTTTCGAAAACTTTAACAGTTCCCATATAAATAGCTGTTTAAGGTGACGATATTCTAAAACTAAAGTATCAACTACTACTGTACTGTGTATATAGCAATGAGTAATATGAAATGTCCGCGAATACATCAAAAAATTACACCAAAAGACGTCACAAACGGCTCAAAGTCCTTTCTATTTCTTACTACCGTTGATTCATCGTGCCGGCACTCGCAGCCTCCACATCTCCGGCAAAGCCCCGGCCGGCTCGCATCCGTTACCGGCTCCGGCGCGACGCGTATGGATGTCTCCTGGGTGATCCCAGATATGCGCCGGGCACTTACGAATGGAGGGATTACCCATTGTTTATTTTCCAGTTTCGTTTGTCTTTCGCCTGCTATCTATCTTGGTGCAGTTCTTAGGAGGGCATCTGTTGAGCTTTAGTTGGAATGCGCTGCGGTGGAAAACTGATATGCGGTTTTATTTTTATACGGGACTTTATTAGGTACCGAGTACTGTCCATCCGTATGTCTGTCACCAGGCTGTCTATCTTTTAAACAGTGATAGTTAGTTAATTTATTTTTCTGTCCTCCGGCCGGAAAGCGCCAACTTTCTGGCCGCTGTGCTAAATGAAATTGCCGCTTTCTGGCTTCGTCGAACAGAAAAATAGTATACTGACCTCGACCAGTAAAATAAAAAAGCCTCAGATGTGTCAGAATGTACTATTTTATATCATTATATTATGATATATTTTTGTTTCCGCTATAATAACAAATAGTTACGAACAACAGAATAGAATAAATGTTTAAGGGGTTCATTCCCATACAATAAAAGTGATTTTTTTGTCGTTTTTATAGATAATGCTGCGAAACGCTTTGTATGCTATCCCGACTCGCACTTAGCCTTTGTAGTATACAATTGTAACCCATTGAAGTGCTTTCGATCGAATCAAACTAAACAGGTGAATCAAATATCACAGGAAGGTTGAAGATAGGTAATACCGTCTATTTACAGTGTGAATTACAAAATTTTTCAATAGAATAAAATGTCTGCATCTAAATTTCTATTGTGAGTCGGATTCAAATTTTATCGGTATCCATGAATCATTTTCGATGCAACCTGCACGACACGATTCGAGTATAATCTGTTAATCCGTATTGGACTAGTCGCGTGATGGATGCCCAGCAGTGGGAGGGTTACCAGGATAATAAAAGATTGTAATATTTATAGATATAAATTAGACCACTAAAAGAGAAACTATATCAGCCAGTGGAGTTTGAGTCCATATCTCTGGTAAACAGTCACTCATTAAAAATTATACGACGGATTGGAATAAAACAACTATAAAAGGGTTTACTTGCGTATTTTATTTTATTCGCTGACGTTTCGGAATCTTTACAGATTCCATAATCATAGCACAAATGAGCTAACAATAGTCTTATGCTAAAGTGTAATAACTGCGAAGGCATCAGAAATTATTTGTTATACGACGTCTAATAATTCCGGCAGACGGGAAAAATCTGTCAACGTATTATAAGTTACTTGTCATCTATACTAATCTATACTAATATTATAAAGCTGAAGAGTTTGTTTGTTTGTTTGTTTGTTTGAACGCGCTAATCTCAGGAACTATTGGTTCGAATTCAAAAATTCTTTTTTTGTTGGATAGACCATTTATCGAGGAAGGCTTTAGGCTATATAACATCACGCTGCGACCAATAGGAGCGAAGAAACAGTGGAAAATGTGTAAAAAACGGGGAAAATATGAAGCCTTATGAAGAAGTAACAGAAGACTTTGACAGATCTTTGACGAAACAATCGGACCGGCAGGACTACGTCTGCCGGGGCCGCTAGTTAAAAATAACATTGGTTTCATTGCTGCTATTTCCAGTCATATCTTTCAAAAATGTTGTTGGTATCCCGTGCTGATACAAACAGGGTCAGTTTTGTGCCTATCCGAGTGCGGACAGGCCATTAGTGCGTGCACAAAAGAACACTCCTGCGCAAGAGCTCATGCAAATGTCGACTCTAGTGCTTTCCAGTGCAAGAAGAACGAGTGAGGAGCGGGAGCGAGTCCATAAGGATTACTTTTGTAAAATTGATGATCTCATTGTCTCAAAGTGTGTGACGGATGTACATGTCAGTAAATTTACTTAAACAATGTGCTTTGCATGTAGTTTTGCTTTATGTACTTACAAGACTCAAGTACTAATATTTATGTTCTTACTGTATTATTAGAATATACCTAATGCAAATTTGCAATTGTTCTATTTTATTTATGACTAGCTGTGCCCACGACTTCGTCCCCGTGGAATAGTAATTCTTCATATTTTCCACTGTTTCTTCGCTCCTATTGGTCGCAGCGTGATGTTATATAGCCTAAAGCCTTCCTCGATAAATGGTCTATCCAACAAAAATAATTTTTGAATTCGAACCAGTAATTCCTGAGATTAACGCGTTCAAACAAACAAACAAACAAACTCTTCAGCTTTATAATATTAGTATAGATTTAATTTTAAGTCTATTTCGACACTTACCCTATTGAAATGTTATATTTCTTGTGCTGTAACATAGCAACTCTGTGGGATTGCAGTTCTGGTCCCACGGCCGCCATCTTGGAAAAAGTGTTTCAAATGGTTTTCAAAGTTTATCTGACAAACTATAAAAAAAAAACAATTTTTTTGTTGCAAAAAAACGCATATCTTTGCCTTACTAGTCACGATGCTAATGTTACGACTCATTCGACCAAACTCCCTAACACCATTCAAATAATCGCTACCTCCCATCACTTAGCCACATGGAGAGCACTCGAGTCGACTCTCGAAGACCAATCACAGCGACGCCATTGAAACCCGTGCACTATGTTAATAGCCCCTGTTGACGGAACCCGCCTCGGACGATAGGAATCACTTTCGCTAGCGCGTGAGGATAGCCCACCTGATGAGACTACGTATCAGTACGTTTAACGGGCATAGGGATGGGAAAAGTCGATGTTTTGCAACGTGGATGGCAGTAGGCAGTTAAAATTAAAAAACGCTATTGGCTGATTTAGTCAACAGGTGGACTAGACAAGGGGGGCTAGACAAGTGCCCAACGTTCAACGTTAACGTTAAACGTTAGCACCAAAATGTATGGGATTTGACATTTGTGACGTACGTGACAGTCGTTCGCGGATGTCAAATCCCATACATTTTGGTCCTAACGTTTTACGTTAACGTTGAACGTTGGGCACTTTTCTAGGGCCCAAGGTGCCAATGTTCAACGTTAACGCTGAACGTTGGCACCAAAATGTATGTGGTTTGACATCCGCGAACGACTGTCACATACGTCACGAACGCGAACGTTCGTGACGTATGTGACAGTCGTTCGCATGTCAAATGATGTCAAATCCTATACATTTTGGTCGTTTCGTTTAACGTTAACGTTGAACGTTGGCACCTTGTCTAGTGCCCCCAACAGTGCGTTTTAGCTCTAACTAGTGCTTAGAGTTTAAAATTATGAATGTAAAATTTGACAATTGTTAAAGTTGTATAGTGTGGTTCAGATTATTACTAATTACTTACTCTTCAATGGACTTGTGTGGTAATGTGTTTAACGAAATCCATAGGATTATCAAAAAATATTGGACAAGTACCTAAGTCATTAAACGACAAAAATAGAAGATTTATTTAAAGTTACGCAATACGTCACACAATTTACAACATAATGATGTCTCGCCGAACTGTCACGCTTTATTTGCGTCATTTTTGATTGTGCTGACAATAGGGTTGATATCGATGGACTTAGTGCAACCTTACCAGGTGCTTTCTAAATGCAGATGCTAGGAACTGCACCAGGTAAGTGGTCGAATCACGTGCAGTATGTAAATGACCGCCTGTTTGCTGTACAGTCGGCTGGAGCATCTCAGCGCTGTACACTCGGCGGAACCGATGGTTTCCAACTGTACCTTTTATTAACGCCTGTGTTAGGCGAGCTTTCCTTGGAACTAGCAGAATCAGAATCGCTGACTCTTGTCATTTTACACTAAGTGTCAAATAGATTATTGTATCTTTATGAAATTTATTTAAGACTAGCTGTCCGCCCCGGCTTCGCTCGGATCATCTTTTTTTATAGCCTATGTCACTACAATACCTAGTACCTGGGACTTCCCAAAAGTGAAAGAATTTTTGAAATCGGTGCAGCCGTTTTGGAGCCTATTCAATCCAAACAAACAAACCTTCCTCTTTATAATATTAGTTTTTTTAGCATACAATAATCAATATCTGATTCTGATTGAAACGATAAGCACAAAAATGTTAATTAAATTTTCATGCATTCGATTCCATTACAATTCAAGATGGCCGCAAGGCCACGAAATGGCGGATGCCAACCTATTCTTAATTTACAGACAAAGGCACGGATTATAAACAATCGGTCTTTATATGCCGAAATTTATTTATCTATACTCTATACTAATATTATAAAGAGGAAAGATTTGTTTGTTTGAATTGAATAGGCTCCAGAACGGCTGGAACGATTTCAAAAACTCTTTCCCTGTTGGGAAGCTACACTATTCAACAGACATACGCTATAAAAAAAGACGATCCGTGCGAAGCCGCGGACAGCTAGTTTTTGTAAACATATAAGATCAATCACTTTCTTCATGACTCGACAAAGTTAAGGCAGGTTATGTTTGTCGCAGATGCCTTAAACACTCATCTGTCAAAAGTAAGTTTGACATTGACATTGGAGCCCGCCGTCACTAAACTTGGATTAACATTTTTGCCCTACAAGAAACTGGCAAGTCTCCTACATAATTTGTTTGTACTTTAAAAATTTTGGTACCTAAAAGAGATTTTAGAATTATTATTGTGGGATTGGATATTTGAAGATGCATTTACGGACTTATTGTTGGATGATACGGATAAGAAAGCGCGTTGATTAAATTAAATATGTCGATTTTAATTCCGGCCTATACGGACAGACTGAATTACAATGTAAGGAGTATGGTTATTTATATGCTACCTAGGTATTTAATAGTACATTACGCACCAAGGCCAGTAAAATAAAAAATGTCTTAGATCACATGTAATTGTCGTCCGAGGCGAAGCCGAGGTTGACAAAAATGTCATCTGAGGCTTTTTTATTTTACTGGCCGAGGTCAGTATACAATTTTTCTGTTCGACGAAGCCAGAAAGCGGCAATTTCATTGAGCGCAACGGCCACAAAGTTGCCGTTTTCCGGCCGGAGGACTGAAAATATCGTTTCTTGCTGATGAAGAATATACGGCCCGTTTCACAGTAGGTATCTAGTAAGCTATTTGTCCTTTTATTAACAAGCTGTCCGCCCCGGCTTCACGCGGATTCCTATTTTTATATAGTGTAGCTTTCTAACAGTGAAATAATTTTTCAAATCGGTCTAGTCGTTTAGGAGCCTATTTAATCCAAACAAACAAACAAACAAACTTTTCCTCTTTATTATATTAGTATACCTGTAGATAGTATAGATGTCAAGCTTAGAGAATATATCAACTGGAGTACGCTTCGACACTATTCGTCATACAAAATTTTTAGCCACTTTTAGCGGGGGACGAGGTAGGAACACATACAAAAAACTGCACACTGATGTAAAAATAATTCTTATCGTTACACACGCATACTAATAGAAACTGTCAACACTAGGCGGAATTTATTCACACTAGCAAAAACAAGACTATAAACGTCGTATCCGTACACAAGTTTGAAATGTATTAGTAGCCAAACTGAACCGATTACATAGTGCTTGATTAAGTGGCTGTCGATACATTTATCTATATTTGACACAAAATGGCGGATCAACCAATTTATATTTTAATATAAATATTTTAACTTCATACATAATAATGTATTTACTTCTTTTAATTCATACTATTATAGAAATGAACATTAGTTACTACGTAGTTCAATAAACAAGTTATTTTCTTTTAATAATAATGCTTAAACAATTACAATTACCCACTATGCTTAACATGAAAAAACAGGCAAATGTCTATTACAGCTGAGCTGGAGAGATAACAATATCAACAACCATAAATAAAAAAAAATTACAAAATAGACAACCGAATCCCAAGCTGCTGGTACGCTTAAAGCATTTGAAATTCGAAGAAATAAAATAATACTTGATATACTGAAATATACGCATACTTCTTATCATCTGTACTGTAAATTCATCGACATTGATATTGTCCAGTAAGTACATCTCTAACCGTATTTCATGTATATATTATATATCATGGATTCTATTATCGCTTTTAACTCAAAGGAATTAACGCCTAGTATCGGATACACTACTCTGCAAAATTTTTATACATGTGTGCCATTACTCCTTGTTGACCATAGACTATCATAAAAAATTTTAAGCGATTTTAAACGAATAAAAACGTAATCGATGCGTAAATCGATGCTTCTCGCGTGGTGAATGAGAAAATAATTATTTGAAAAATAACAATTAACGAACAAAAAAAATTCCTGCAGATGAAAGGAAATACTGTTTTTTTGTATATCTGATACAGTGGATGGATTTTTGCAACTTATTTTAGCGCAGGAAGACATTTTTCGGGAGCTCTTTTCTCTTCGATATCGATTGTGACACTGTCAAAGTGACCTGTTTGAAAACAGTTTTTACAAACGCGTTAGATAATTTATCTTATACCTTGGCAGAGGGGAACGCCTGTCGACGCGTACTCCAGTTGATATATTCTCTAAGATGTCAAGAGGCTGTATCACGTGACAGTATATAACTAGACTGTGATACAAGTCACCGTCAATGTAAAAGTCTAGGTATATAATATGAACAACAACGATACAAAAACACGAGGTATCATTAATCTTGGTACACAGTTCTCGATACAAAAGAAAAGAGGGGAAACTTGAACATATTGTGAGTACGTTTAACATTTAGGACATTGTATAAGTAACTTCGATTATATATAGGTATATATATAAGCTCAAATAAGTGCTTAAAAACAATTTAAGACCTAACGACTCAATTTTAATATTAAATATTAATGTGTGTTTAAACTAGCTTCATATACAACTAGCTTCTGCCCGCTACTTCGTCCGCATGGAATTCCTCCATTTTTGCAGTCGGTTAAAAAGTAGCCTATGTTCTTTCTCAGGCTCCAGACTTTCTTGGTACCAAATTTCATTTAAATCGGTCCAGTAGTTTTAGCGTGAAAGCGTAACAGACAGACAAACAGACAGACAGAGTTACTTTCGCATTTATAATATTAGTAGGGATTAATTAGTTATATGAATTGTAAGTTAACAAAAACGTACTTAAGTAAAGAAATTAAAAAAAAACATGTGAAGTAATAAATATCTTTCAACAGGGCTCAAAAGCGCTGATTATTTTTTAGTGCTTGTTTTTAGTATTTGTCGTGAATATTTAAATAAACAGAAAATGTAAAGAGAACAAGTTAAAGTAAATATTATAAGCCCTAGGCCACACGAGCTGCTAACGCCGTACATCACGCTAAAAAGGTACGAACATAAATAACATGAAAACAAACAACAGTACAAAAAAATAAAAACAGTAAACATGTGGTATTTGCGGAACAACGCGTAGGATCGCGACTACAAACAGAATACGGCGCCCTAAAGTATTCTATTATAAAAAATGTATTTAATAATTGCCTTAAACAGTCTAAACGTATTTCGAAAAAATATTTCAAAAATTAAAATTGCGTATACCTGTCCCGCTAGTGGTTTTAAAATTATAACGCCCCATCATGTCGAAGTTGTTATGAAAACTTGTATAAAACTATAAGACTTAAATAGTTAAGATATTATAGTAGTAGTATAATCGTAGCACTGAGACTGAACTGACGTGCTACGACGCTACGAGTACAGTGCTACGATTATGGAATCTGGGGCGCTATTCGGGGGCACTTATGAGATATATCTCACTCATCTCGCTAAAGATCACGTGACCTTTTTAGTGATTAAGATTGCCAGGGCATAGCCCAGCATTACCCCTAGAAAAGAAAAAATAAATAAGAAGGTAAATTTTAAAGATTTTTGCACCAGTTTGCGAAACAAAAAATCTATTTTTTTTTCTTAAAATCTGTATGCATATAAACCAAATTTGTAATTATTATAAAAAGTAATATCATCAAATTGTATACTCAGTCTGACAGCAAGCACATTTTCAGTGTTGTCTCATATATAAAATAATCATAAGGTTCTTGACTATTTTTTAATAATCGTTTTAAATTATTCTTTATAACATAATAAGCTTATTGTCATTAATATTTCCGGGAAATCATATGTATTATGAGTAAAAATCAATATTGAAGTTTAAATTGCGAGAAACGGCAAAAACGCTGTTTCTGTAATGGCTTAAATGGCGCCGGTCTTGTGACATGCGTGACCAGTGTTGCCAATTTAGCGATTTTGTCGCTAGAACTAGCGACTTTTGCTTAAGGCTTAGCGACCAAAAAAAAGTTTTGACGACAAAAATAGTTTAGCGACTTATCTGGCGACTTTTGGAGTACAAATTAAAACAGTTCTAGAGCCAATAATAGATATTTTTTATACACATAATTATTCCATGCCAAGAGATACTTAATATGGAAAACGACAAACGCGATAGCGCACCAAATTCAAAATTTATTTAATTGAAGTTCCATTTGTATATCATTATGGGGGGGGGGTCCCCGAACTTTTTATGGTTATGTTTTAGTTTTAGCGACTTTCTGGCGACTTTTGACTTTGAGCTTAGCGACTCGAATTTCTAGGAGTTGGCAGCACTGTGCCTGACGACACCCACATGTAAATTGTAAACCGAGTTAATGACATTTGTGAATCAGTACATTTCATCGCTTTTCTTTAAATATATTGAATATAATGGTCTATTAAGCAAAAGCAAAAGGCGCGAAAAATAGAGAGATCCAAATGCCATTCCACCACACTCAAATGTCTTTATGTGCGAAGATCACTTTGATGTAAGTATCACTTAACTTTATACAGTATACCAGATAGCAGATAGTAAAATATTATCTTTAATGGATAAAACAAAATAACATATTTCATTCCAAACCTCTAAAATGTGGCCTTAGATTTCTTAGAAGATCCTTAATAAAATTTTAAACCCTACATTGTAGAACAACACTTCACTCTATTAAATTTCAGATGGAAAAAGACACAATTAACTACATGAAGTAGTCAGTCAGAAGATATTTCTCACGGATGAGGCTGTGCCAACTAAATTTCACTGTCAAGAGGATCGCAAGCGTCGGCTGTCTGATGAAGTGTTCCTTAAAAGGCAAAGAATTGACCTTGTCAAAGAATGTCTGCAAAGTCAAAGTGCTACTGAAACCCACACTGAAAGCTCAGTAAAAGATATGGTGCCAGAAATTATTAATAATTTCTGAAGGTATGATATCTATTTATTACAAAGATGTAATAAAAGCAATAAGACTATGTACATAGTGTTTTTGAGTAGAAGAATTTTAACAGCTTGTTTCTGACCATATTCAAAAATTAAAATGTTGTATGAAGTTGACTGGATTCGGCTTAGTTTTGGAGTTATTTCCATGTTTGTGAAAAAGTAAAATTTTTCTACTCCTTGGGACCTCAGAAATGAACTGTAAAGATCCTTATTTATTTATTTTTATATAAGTTACTGATTTTGGATGTTTATTTTTACAGAATTACCAAAAAGTCAAGACTAAGAAGCTAATACAGATCCTATCATATCTGCAGAAAAATCCGTTCGAGTAAGAACAAAAGTAAATTTTGTTCATTCATTGTAAACTTAGATAAAAAATTAATAAAAAGAACCTGCCTACTGCATTTAGGCATAACTATCATAATGTCAGCTGTATTATAGATTGTTTGGAAATTGACATACAAAAACCTTTAAAAGTTGTTCATCAGGCACTGACACGGTCGGAGTACAAGAAAGGGAATACTTCAAAGTATTTAATATCACACCCAATGGTTTGATTAATTTTGTCTTGTAAGGATTTAGGGGCAGGACAAGTGATGTGACCATAGTGGAAAACTAACTTTCTTGATGGATTACAGGAAGGAAGTTGTATATTAGCAGACAGAGGCTTCAAACACTTTGAACAGGCACTTCATGAAAGAGGCATGAAACTCATAAGGCCACCCAGTGTAAGTGCTGGTGAAAAATTATCTAAAAGTGAAGTTCGACAAACCAAGCTAATTGCTAGTTTGCTTATTTTTTTAAAAGAGAAATCAGAACCAATCAATATGATTGTAGTGACTATTCGGTAGTTTTTGTATGAAGGAGTAACAGGCATAAGGAGTTTGTTTACTTAAATGTAATACTATTTTTATTATACTTAAATTAAATTTTGTAATTATGTTATAATAATATTCTCTTTTATTTGATACCCTTAGTGACATTGGTGGTGTTAATGGAGAATGACTGGAATGAAACTATTTATAGTAGGTATAGGGCTAGTTAAGAGTAGGTATGTTAGGAAAGAAATATCGCAAACTGTAGCTACATAATTACTCTCAAAGACTGCTTTTCTTGGAAATTTTATTATATTGATCAAAGTTTCAAAAACATTACCTACTTTTCTTTGTTTTTTTTACATGAAAATAGTAAGTTAAAAACAACATTATATTAATTATAACTTTGTGTCTCTTTATAAAAACAAGATATTTACAAATAGAGTACAATGTAAAAAAATATTTACAGTTGATTTATAAATATGTAGGGTAGTATTGAAACGCCAATGTAGTCAGTTGCATTTATTGTAGATAGCACAAGACAGTTGACAAATTATATTATTATTAAGTGCTTTCGCTGAACATAGCTGGGCTAAAGTATCAGAGAAGACTGCTTGTCACTGCCGCTAGGGCTGGTTCCGAGCTGAATGATAATCGGTGATGTGCGGGTTTCGTTTTATACTAAATCATCGTGCATCTTTGGGTGAACTCGGCACTACTCGGTGGCTGGCTGACATACTCATAGGGTGCGAGAGATAGTTCTCGAGTTCTGTTGGAAAGTTCTTTCTTTTATAAATCTTCCTGAAGCTGAAAAAAAAGAAACATACTACATTACATAACACTAAAAATTTATAATTACAAATAGAGGCTACATTATGAACTATTTAATAATTACCTGCCTACTGATGTTAGACTTTCATTAAAAAACTGACATTGGCTGACAGGCCCTAAACACCATTAATCAAAAATTAATTAGAACTAATTTCATAAAGATGAGATAAGTACTTTGTTATGATCCTCTATCATCCTCCCAGCAAACATACAATGCACCACCCTCTCTCTACCAACTCAAACCTAAATCCAAGCATATCTCTCACTGATAAATAAAGTAAGTATGTACCTTATTGAATAATCAAGTTGCAATAACAAATTTAAGAAGAAATTATAAGAAAATTCAGAAAATGTATGTGGGCGGTTGATTGTGCCTATGAGTATATATTAATAGAGATAGGAGTACCTAAACTATTTGTAGAAGGTTTCTATTTTATATTCAGATTTACACATACCTTACGTTCTATGGTCAGGTCCCATTGCATGTAAACGGCCTTATATCATTTATAAATAAGCCTTTGGCATTTTGTCAACAATAACGAAAGAATCAAAATACCGTCTTAACTTTAAAATTTTACAAGTATATTGAAAAATATACTTGCAGGTCAGTCACTAAACACTACACTACACTTGTAACAGTAAATTAAAGCAAATAAAAGAGTAAATTAGTATAATATGGTCTCTGAATTAAAAGACGGCCATTTTGACAATAGGTGACAGATAGAAACCAAAAGTCAAAACAATTCGCGTGATTGCCGAACAAAGTGACATATTGAAATGTTTCACCGCGCGAAATGAAATTTAAATCTGGAGACTTAGAGTCTTAAATGGAGTAACAAAATATTTCGATATGTCACGTTTTGCCGGCAAAAGTGTGATTTTAGGTATTATAGCGATACAGAGCGAGAATGCTTTCATTGGCTGTCACTCCCTCAAAGATACAATACTAAATTGATATACCCGTGTTTTAGGGAGATTTTGATTCAAATTAATGCTAATAATCGTGGTCTAAAAAATAATAATTATATATGAAATTACAAATAAAGTGTTAAAAATTAGATTCCAACCGAGAAACTATTTTATTCAATGGTTTAAAATTTATTTGACCACTAGAAACGCAATTTTAAAAATTCCCGCCTTGGAAATTGAATCTTTTGAAGGTCAAATAGAATATTTTGAAGGGCATCTCGCTACATATCGCAAGCTGAATTGCGCCCCTGTAAATGCTCCGAAACGTCAGCCAATAAAATTAAAATACGCGAGTTAGATCCGTCTAAAGTTTTCCATTCCAATGTATAATAACCGCGAAGGCATTAGAAATTATTAGGTATATATTTGATTTAATTATCGTATTTTATTTGCTGACGTTTCGAAAACTTTACAGTTCCCATATTCGTCGCAGATCGAGCTGACGCTAGCTGACGATGGTGCAATCATGTATTTAGTACGTATTATATTAAATTGTTAAATATTAATATGACGTTAATATAAATTAATATGAATTATCCATGTAGGACTAAAAAATATACGTCATGTCCAGCCCTTATAATTAAAAATCTTAAGGAACACGTTTCAGCATTTTATTAACAAAAGAGATAATCTTTTGTCCTACGTCTAGTGTCTACTTCTACAGACGTATCTCGTCGTCTATCTATCGAGACACGCACAATTCTTAGCCAACGCCGACATGACGCGGAACTCGCAAAAAACCTATGACGATTCGTTTGTGTGAATTTCTCCGAATTTTTTCCTTACATTTGACGAGTTTGTATTAAGCGGGGATCTCGGAGAAAAATGTCGGCGGCGGTAATCTTTGCGCAATTTGTCACGGCGAGGCCGGAAAGTTCTTTACAGCTCACGGGACCGGCCGCGCTGCCATCGGGTTAGTACTCGACCCAGTGCTGGCATACGACTTGTCTTCTATTTTGTGAATATTATATTGTCCGTAAATTATTTGATGCGATTCTAATGATCATTACCATAAATTAGGTACATAATATGGTTGTATACCTGAATATTTATCGTAAAAATATAATAAAATTTAGTATGCTTTATCATAAAACTGTCACAAGATGTAATGTTTTAAAATCAAAGTAACTACTACTAGCATAGATATTACCTCTTTAATATAATATCTACTTAATTAAGTTTAATGTCGGACAAACATATTATAATTATCCTTCTTATTACGGGTCGTAATAAAATATAACTAGTAAATTACCTACACAAAATAATTCGTAAATGTATATATCATAATATGAAGGTAATTTGCTTTCTGGAGTATAAATCTGAATTACTAAATGGAAACAAAGTACAGTTACTGGATAGTTATTGACATTCAATCTTGGGTTTTTAATTTTGGGCTGCAATGACAAGTGCTCGCGCCAGCAGTCGTCCTGCGTAAATGCAGCACGAACAGTAGACTTTTTATCGTTTACACTTGCGTTGAATTATGAATACTAAAGTTTTTCTTTAGGTATTTATTGTTTAGCTTCCTCTGCGTTGCAAAATTAAATAGGATTAAAGAGGCTGTACAACTTTTCCTTGCGGCCTCTGTCGGATCTCCGTTTCTTTCGAATACTCTGTAATTGAATTTATCGAACCAATCTAATTTATTTTCCTTTTGCCATGTCGGGTCGGTTCTGTGGATTATATTTTCGGTTTTGGCGTTTTTTTAAATGTTATTGGGAAGGTGGAAAGGTAATTGCTGTCTCGGCTTTGAGTTCGGCTGTAATGGATGGAAATTTCTAAGAATAGTTGTGGTATTTATTTTTGGATGCTACGCTTATCGAAATTTGATGAATTCTGATGCCTTTTCGTTTATTACACATTGGAAATTATTGGAAATGTCTTAACATATTTTTCATAGGTACCTATTTGTAACTTATTTGTGTTTCAACTGTAAGCTACAACTTAAAATATACAGAAACAGGTCCTATATCACTTTAGAGATGTACCTATTATAGGTAACTAACTATCCCATCGAATCTCGAACCGCTGTATAATGAGGGCCACCGCGTGTCAGAAATCCGCTAGATGCGCTAGTGTAGAATGAGGTCTAGCTGTCATGTTCCACCAATGAGAGGCAAGCTACTGGCCTGTGATTGGTGGTACATGACAGCTGGACCTCATTCTACACTAGCGCATCTAGCGAATTTCTGACACGCGGTGGCCCTCATTGTGACTAGATGCAATGACGTAACCAATACAGCTCTGTTCCTTAATACTATATGTTTATAAATATTAGTATAGGTTTTACGAAACTTCAGGAATTAAAATAAAATAATACGGGAGTTAAATCCGTTAATAGTTGTTTCATTTCAATGTATAGATTTCACTTATGGTCTTTGAAAAAAAGAGTAAACAAGTCAATATTTTTATAAATACGTATAAAAGAGTAAAGATACCCTTTTTATGGGTAATTTGCCAAAAAAGAAAGTAGGTTAAATTTAATAGCGTTTTATTGGCAATTACTTCCTGAGACACCTCCCTCCAGCCGCCAGCTCCCTCCAGCGCATGTCTCGAGCACTTCCTTAATGGTGTCATTATTGGTATACGACTAGTATGCGACCTCTATACAGCATCTATAAAGTGTCTTAGGATCTATGCCACGTTGTACGGGAAATTTTTGAATATTATTATCTAAGTAGGTAATTGTTCTAAAATAATCTATATTATATCTATACTAATATTATAAAGCTGAAGAGTTTGTTTGTTTGTTTGAACGCGCTAATCTCAGGAACTACTGGTTCGAATTGAAAAAATATTTTTTTGTTTTTTCATCCTAAAGCCTTCCTCGATAAATGATAACAAAAAAAGATTTTTTGTTATCATTTATCGAGGAAGGCTTTAGGCTATATAACATCACGCTAGGACCAATAGGAGCGAAGAAACAGTGGAAAATGTGTAAATAACGGGGAAAATATGAAGCCTTATGAAGAAGTGACAGAAGACTTTGACAGATCTTTGACGAAACAATCGGACGGGCAGGACGACGTCTGCCGGGGCCGCTAGTTATTGATATAAACCAAGATAGGAACTTGAAGATTAATAACTATACTCAACTCAGAAATTATTGTTCACTAGCTTTTCGCCGCGACTCCGTCCTCGTGGAATTAGTAATCGTTAAGTAAAATGCTCGTGTCCATGTGTACCAAATTTCATTTAAATCGGTTCAGTAGTTTTAGCATGAAAGCGAGACAGGCAGACTTACTTTCGCATTTAAAATATTAGTCAGTGGCAATCGATTATAGCAATTGATTGTTAAATTCATAATTTATTAAGTGATCTTTGATAACAACCCTGGATAAGTGTCCAATGATAGCGAGTAAATGAAATAAACGCAAAATTGTACGGAATTAACATACAAGAAAAGCCTCATCATAGTCGGTATGGTAGGCTTTTTTACGTTAGAGTCTAGCCTCCCAGAGTTCTTACAACGAACCTTAAAATAATTATATGAATTACTTAGAAAGCATTTGGTATTTATAAAAATATTATGCAGAAATTATAATAAACAGTTAATTGACATTTCGACACTAAATTTCATTAGGTACCATTTTTTTTTTAATATTAAATTGACTGTCAATTCAATACTTAATAATTGCTTGGGAAGCCGAATAATATCTTAAGGTATATTATTTTTGTCATTGTTAATCTAAAATGTCGAAAGGAGATGGATAGATTGGTAGTTATTATAATTCGAGTCTGTCAAATTAATTTACATTTAACACAAATTGGTCGGAGAAGCTTGTTCAATGTAAAAATGTAATGCTCTTATATTACTAGCGGACTCGACAGACGTTTTCCTGTCCCGTACTGTGAATGTAAAGCATTCTCAAACCCCTGGAATACACACAAAAAATTTCATCAAAATCGGTCCAGCCGTTTAGGAGGAGTTCAATGACTAACACACGTACAGAAGATTTATATATATAAAGATAATGAAACAGCTGTGTGGATTCAACACGCGTCTAGGTACTTTCAACGAAATAATTTCTGATGCCTTCGCGGTTATTACACATTGGAATGAAACAACTATTAACGGTTGTATCTAACTTGCGTATTTTTATTTTATTTTATTTGCTGACGTTTCGGATTCTTTACAATTTCCATAATTGTAGCACGACTGAGCTGACAATAGTCTAACGCAAAAGTCGCTTTAGCGTTAAATATTTTTTTAACGATTTTATCTTGAAGTTTTAAGTAATATAAGACAGTCAATTCTGCACAGAGATTCCATAACTTAAAGGACACTTAGGAAAGGATTTTTGAAAATTCAACCCCCAAGGGGGTCAAACGGGGGCTTATCGTGCGCAGACCAAGCGGGCAGAAGCTAGTTTATTATTTTAATACGTAAATAATAATATAGCGGCCAGCATCCACGGTGGATTGCAACGTAAGCCCTACTATCGCCTGATATAATACAGTATATCTCATGATAAACGATATTAGCGTGATGTTATGTCATAAAATCCGAAACCTAGGCACCAAATGTAATATCTAGTGACCTAGTTTACGTTAATCTACCAACATTCTTTATAAAGAGTATTAAAACATAGTTTTTATCTGTTGTGGTGTTTGTAGCAAATAAAGTCTGTGGAAAATTCATTCAAAATAATGATATAAGTTTGACAAGATCCTACCTTAATAATTTAGATACTTGTTAGAAAGTTTACGAACTCAAACTAGCAAAATGTTATAATTTAATATTTACCGTGAAGTGGTCCTTTTGACGCAATTATTATAATGAATTCAAAGAATAATGTTTTTAATAATGTCATTTTTTTAAAGAACATTATTGGATACAATAATTGCAATTAATTTTATGCTGACGTTTCAATAGCTTTACAGCTCCTATTTGATATTCGTAGTAGACTGTGCCGATGATAGTGTAACACTAAAAAGATTTTACAATATAATATAAAAGACTAGATTTATACCTATTTACCAGTGCGACAATAGGTAGGTAAGTGGAATAAAGCGATCTGCCTGTCCTTTTGAAAAAGATTCAAAAACTACATAATATAATAAAAAAAGAAAATCGGTACAGTCTTTTAGTTCTGTGACATACTCGTAAGTACGTAGGTACAAAAGAATTATATACTTACGTAGGTACTTGTTTTGTACGTTTCTCTTGTTTTTGTGTGATAATATTACTTGATTTTCCTGTTGATATAAGAATAAAGATTTTCAAAAACCTCCATCAAGTTTTTGTAAATGCGATTCCTTGCGGAGGTCGTTTTTCCTTTGCTCCGCGCTGTCCCCGGAGACGGCGCCGCTCGAATATTCTCAAAATATATAATATACAATATATATTTGAATAACCTGTACAATGCCTCAGCAATATATGGAAAATCCATTAGACCTCTATTTGAAGTAAATTGTTCCTTATATCTAAAAATAATTAAAATGTTCAGTAGATACAATTATCAAAAGCAATTTTGTTATAAATCCTATAAATTTTTTGGATTTTTCTTTCGCCAACGTTCAATTTTATTCTAATTTTGGATAAATTACATTATAATTAGATAGTTACTGGAATAGAAATTATATTTTATATATAAGATGTACAGAGCTTCTTTGTAAGTTTATAATATTACTTGCTAAAGATTTTCAGAAATTGAGTAACATCGTAGAGAACATTATCAGAGTACCTAGCAACTGTAAGGTCGCAGATTCAAATCCTGTGGGCGATTATGAAAATATAATTTATCACATTTCCCGACATGCTGAAAGCGTGATGAAAACAGCAATATTTTTTCTAACACGGTAAAGTTTTAAGCCTGGTAATTATTGGTGGGCGCGTTGCGGGTTGACCCAACTTGAAAAGAAGTAGAATTTTCCACTTTTTACTTTTCCTTAATTATGGGAGCAGTAAATCAAAACCATAATCCTAACGTTATAAGCACATAGCTCTGGGTTCTTAGATATTTTTTCTCGTACGTTATAAAACATGATCCGAGTAAGTTAATTGTGGTCTTCGCTGATAAAGACTTATTTTGTTTCATAATCATTTAATAAGATTTTATTGTGCTGCCTATCATACTAACAATGTATTTATATGATACAAAAGCAAATAACTTACTTGATAGGTTTGGGATGCTTTCACGGTTATTACATATTGGAATGAAACAACTTTAAGACTCTGCTGACGCTTTGGAAACTTTACAGTTCCCACATCGTAGCACGACTGAGTTGACGATAGTCTAACAATACGAGTAAAGTGATTTTACATTTTGCAAACTACCTTATTTTAGATAATTACATAATTTAAGTCCTACTCTATTATTAAGAAATATTTATGTTTCACTAGCTGACCCAGCGAACTTCGTACCGCGTACACAGTTTTTCCAAGTTTTTTCCAAGTTTTCTCACCTTTTAAACCTTCCCTGGAGTTCTACAAACATTTTAAAACTAAAATCAGCCAAATCGGTTCAGCCGTTCTCAAGTTTTAGCGAGACTAACGAACAGCAATTGATTTTTATATATATAGATTAATTCATAAATTAACTATTTTACAATACTAATACATCAAGTGAGCTCTGCTCTGCATCATTGCCGAAAAGAAGTGCAAAATCTCAACAGAAAGTTATTTTTCTCAGTATTTTTATGTAAAAATCCTATTCTTATTTCGCTAGGTAATAACGTAGTAACGTACACAAACAATATCCTTAAATTAAGTAAACTGAATTGACTGTAAACCTTCGTCTGTGTCGAGGGTATCCCGATTTGAATAATTACTCTTTGCTCTGTTTTAAATTCCTCTCGATGACGGATGAAAATGATTGGTCCAGCTCTTGCTTCGTTTTCCTTTAAAAAACCTTCCTTAAACGTAATATACTTTGACGTTTAAATTAAGGGAGGGAATCTTTCGGCGATTGAGGTCGAATCCTCTGTTATTGTTTGTTTTTCTTGTTGAATGTTTTTTGTTTATATTGCTTGATTTAGGTGAAGTTATTACCTATTTGGTTTGTGGGGGTTTACACGGAATTATAGATTTACGGAAGATTATTTTTGACTGGTATTGGGAGGAGTTTTCCTATTGAAATTCCTAAGAAAATATTATCAAATTGTTAGGTATAGCTACACGTGTTACTACTACGCCGCAAAGTGGATTAAGCCTGTTATTTAAAAGAGGACAGGCCTCTTTTAATCCATAATTTATTAATAACATTCCACATCAGCGTTTTAATACCTTGTAATACCTAGCAATATTTTGAATCACATTTCGGTACAAAAAAATCCAAAAGTCTGTCAATACGTCTCTTCGTTTCTCGGGCAAATAAAAATACTTTAATATAATAATGGTATTTGCAGGGCGGCGTGGGAATTGTTTTTCCTATTATTCTTGTAAGTATATAAACGAGTTGCCGAAGCCGAAACAAAGTTAAACATCGCCGTGACGAGGGTTGGGTTCGATCCCCGACAGGGCAAACTCAACACCTCACTTGTACACGGTCTGGAATTATTAACTCCTAAACCCGTTTATCTACTATTTAACAAAATATATTTGTGCCTACGCGTGTATAGATTTTGAACTTCGTAATCTTACTTTCGGAAGCGAGGCATTGATCTATCCAGGTAAATTTAAATTTGTGTGTCATTGAAATGACTGTATCATACATACGTTGGAATGAAACAACTATTAACGGATTTAACTCGCGTATTTTAACAATAGTCTAACGCTAAAGTCAGCTCAGTCGTGCTACGATTATGGAAACTGTAAAGAATCCGAAACGTCGGCTAATAAAATAATATAAAAATACGCTAAGTAGTTAGATACAACCGTTAATAGTTGTTTCATTCCAATGTGTAGGTAATAACCGCGAAGGCATCAGAAATTATTATGTATCATACATACGTTTAGAAAACTTCAGTTCTCTTTATCGTATGGTATAGTCGAAAAATGTATAAATATAAGAAATATATGCAGGCTAAATATAAATCTATATATATTATACTACTTTCTGCCCGCGACTTCGTCCGCGTGGAACTCCTCCTTTTTTGCAGTTGGTTAAAAAGTAGCCTATGTCCTTTCTCAGGTTCCAGACTTTCTTTGTAGGTACCAAATTTCATTTGAATCGGTCCAGTAGTTTTAGCGTGAAAGTGTAACAGACAGACAGACAGAGTTACTTTCGCATTTATAATATAGCTTCTGCCCGCGACTTCGTCCGCGTGGAACTCCTCCTTCTTTGCAGTCGGTTAAAAAGTAGCCTATGTTCTTTCTCAGGTTTCAGACTTTCTTTGTACCAAATTTCATTAAAATCGGCCCAGTAGTTTTAGCGTGAAAGCGTAACAGACAGACAGACAGAGTTACTTTCGCATTTATAATATTAGTAGGGATTTAACAAAATATATTTATGCCTACGCGTGTATAGATTTTGAACTTCGTAATCTTACTTTCGGAAGCGAGGCATCGATCTATCGAGGTAAATTTAAATTTGTGTGTCATTGAAATGTATCATACATACGTTTAGAAAACTTCAGTTCTCTTTATCGTAGCCCACGTAGTCTCTACGTATGGTACAGTCGAAAAATGTATAAATATAAGAAATATATGCAGGCTAAATATAAATCTATATATCCTAACTAATATTATAAATGCGATAGTAACTCTGTCTGTCTGTCTGTTACGCTTTCACGCTAAAACTACTGGACCGATTTAAATGAAATTTGGTACAAAGAATGTCTGGAGCCTGAGAAAGAACATAGGCTACTTTTTAACCGACTGCAAAAAAGGAGAAGTTCCACGCGGACGAAGTCGCGGGCAGAAGCTAGTATTATATAAAAAGGAGAAGCTGACTTAATGACTGACATATCAATGAGGGTCTAAACTGTAATGGTAATGTACGGGAGTACTAAGAAAGGAATTTTCAAAATTCACCCCCCTAAGGGGGTAAAAAAGGGGCGCTTATCATGCACATTTGAAATCGCGGGCAGAAGCTATCCGTTATGTTCAATTTAATTTAATGTGTACCTGGGGGGCTAGACAAGTGCCCAACGTTCAACATTAACGTTAAACGTTAGGGGATTTGACATTTGTGACGTACGTGACAGTCGTTCGCGGATGTCAAATCCCATACATTTTGGTGCTAACGTTTAACGTTAACGTTGAACGTTGGGCACTTGTCTAGGCCTCCTGATATAAAACCTGATGAAATTTGATACTTTAATTAACAATTTGAAGATAAGACTTGATGTCAGACGCAACTAAAAATAATTTATTTGAGCACTGAAACAGGCCCTCAGGAAAAAGGGAAAATAAGAAGGAAATTACGTAAAGGTACGATTCCCAACGAGATTATAATCGCGTCCTTTACGAACCAAAACATATTCATAATAAATAACGATTCCGCTTATAAACGTCAAAACTGAACGCAACCCTTTTCCACTAGAAAATATAAAACGAAAAAATATGTCCGACATCTTAAAAACATAATAAAATAAACCTCTCGCAAACGGAATATGGTCATAAATCATTAGGAATAAATAAGTGAGCATCCTTGGGAGGACCCCCCCCTCTTTCCAGTTTCCGGTTATTTTGTGGAATACCACCCCCTTGAATATTTAACGGGATCGTAAAAACGAAATCTTGTTTAGACCGCTGTCATAGCCACGAGAGGAGCGAGAAGGAACATTTAAATACTTTCTATCATTATAATAATATTATATAATATTATTATAATGATAGATATGTCTGGTGATACGTATTCTTTTTAAGTGGGCCACGAGGCCACGGGTTCAATTCCCATCTTAACCTGGTGACAACACACACAATACTCGAACCTCGCTTCACTCAGCAATAGGTATGACGGCTATTTTTCTTTGTTCTTTAAGAAGATTACCATAATATATTGGACACAATACATATTCTTTATTTTCTTAATCGAACAATAAATGACAGAGATAAGCGATTCTGTAGTTCGGGAGTGGGGGTTTATGAAGTCACGGAGTAGTAAAAATGTACTATAACGTGACGTCACGTAGCCCCACTGGCTAAGTTGAGAAGCGCTTTTCTTTGTCATTTTTAATTTGTTTGAGAAAAGAGAAAATACGTGTCCAATCATTTTTAAAAATCTAGCTAACGGACTAAATATAATTTCTGTGCTTTTTGCCAGCCGTCCCTATTATTAGGAAATGTGTTGCAGGTAATACGCTGTTTTCAACCTATGGGTAGTGAGCGTGGCGAGCAGCGATGCGAGTCATTATAATATTATCAACCCACGCCGGATTAATATTATGGTAATATATCAGTATAAATAATATACAAAATTTAACACCTATTTAAAAAAGCCCTGGAGCCTTATAAATCAGATTGATATCTTCGATTTAATGCCATTAACAACACATAGATGGCGTTGAAACGACGCCCGTAATATAAAGGACAAAGACTGGATATAGTAGATTTTGTCAACAACTTCAGTGGCGCTCTTAGTAAAATTGGAAGCACTGGGTTTTCGATTTTTTCTACTCTTGTCTTTACAAATGTCATTATAATTACAGTTTTCTTCTATTCTTATTAATATTATTATAAAGAGAAAAGTTTTGTCTGTTTGTTTGTTTGGATTGAATAGGCTCCTAAACGACTTGTCCGATTTGAAAAATTCTTTCACTGTTGGAAAGCTACACTATTCCCGAGTGACATAAGCTATAAAAAAAGGTATCCGGACGAAGCCGGGACGGGTCGCTAGTATTTTATTTTTTCCCCAAGGTCGGTTCCGCTTGTCTCGCAGCTCCGCCGGCGAGTCCCGCGGGACGCTCACGCGTCGAATCTCTTTACATTCCGCCGATACACATCAACGTTCTCAAGGTATGGTGATAAAGTGCCGAGGCACGCGGTTTTCATAAATTATATTCATTGCCGAGCTAGATTTACAATGATATATGTCATTTGACGCTGAATTTGAGATGTGGACAGTTTTTGTAGTTGATATCAAGTTCTGGTTTCTTTATGTTTATCGTTGTATTATAATATTTAGTATGGCCTGGTCTAACGTCCTGACTGAGAGCTGGAGGTTGCAGCGTTGAATCCAACTAGAAGCAAAATTAATAATATGATATACACGAGTGTTTGTAGTCGAGTATCCCATGTACATCTTTTGACCCTAGATTAATTAGTGTGGTATTATTATATCCCAAATAATTCATTTCATTTTGTTATATCATATTTAGTTAAGTAAAAATATAATTTTCATTAAAAAAATAAGCGGAAAAGATTTAAGCACCTGCAGATTAATGAGATCTTTAATAAATTAAAGCCCACGGTCAATAAATCCTTAAAAACCAAATTAAGCACACAGGGAAAACCAGCTAAATAAGTTTTATTTATTTATCACTCCAACAGGTAAAGGTGAGGGAGATTTTTCTCCTGTTGTTTGTGTACATTAAATACCACTTGCCATATTTCCCGTCAGAGTAAATACATTGTTATTATATTCTGCAAGATGAATGTAAATGAGCGCTCGACGGAAGAAGACTGGTTATTAATTGCACCTATCACTTACAATAGTTCTGATACAGCCTCCTGGCGGGGCCACGTCATACGCGAGAACACCAAATTTTCCGTGAACAAAAGGATTTTGGAGTTCGAAATGGCTCAGGGACTTTTTATTTTGAAGATATGCTCCAAATGATGTAAAATTATGTGATTGTAATTTCTGATGCCTTCGCGGTTATTACACATTGGAATGAAACAACTATTAACGGATTTAACTCGCGTATTTTTATTTTATTTTATTTGCTGACGTTTCGGATTCTTTACAGTTTCCATAATCGTAGCACGACTGAGCTGACAATAGTGTAACGCTTTAGCGTTGGAAACTGTAAAGAATCCGAAACGTCAGCAAATAAAATAAAAAAAAATACGCAAGTTAAATCCGTTAATAGTTGTTTCATTCCAATTATGTGATTGTGTTTTTTTTTGTTTTGACATTTTGCAAGCACTTCACCAGCAATATCACGAATCGTGTTTCTGGAAATTTATTGAAACTAGTTTAATCCAAACATAAGCCAGTATTCTGATCGGCTTTTAAAAAAATATTTTTTGATAACTCGCCGGTCTGATAATTTCGGTATATCATCTAGAATGGAACTACTATACCTAGGCTACTATTTGTTGTTACTATTATATTGGTTACCTAAGTCGGGAGAAAGTTTTAAAAGATTGTTAGCATCAAAGATTGTTAGGATGCAATGGCAGAAGAATCAACTGCCAAAGCTGAAGATCTTTGCATGAAAAAAGCAAGTAACCAAATTCCGCGTATTCTATAGCCTTCCCTTAATAAATAGTTCACGTAAACATTTTCTCTCTTAATTCCCTCTAGATTGAATGGCGCAAATTTCACACGTGCCCCAAATACAAACTGCGAGGTATTCGTGCCGCGTACTCCTGGACTATTTCGACCACTCTAATGGAATTGAGATTGTACAAACATTGATTTTTTCCCATTAGTACTGGTTATCTTTTTGTAAGGTCTTTCTAAATCGAGGAGTTTGGGGTGTTCAATGAAGTCTACCGAAAGGCACGTACTTTACTTACCTACTGGACTATTTTTCCGAACTATAACCAAGTGACCGCTTTTTTAATGTGTTACTTATGTCTAATAGACATAGTAAACTTCCCCTGATAAGGGACCTAAATAAAAAAGAAAAAAAGAAAAATATTTACTTGGTGCAAAACAACCATGGAATAAAAACAATGCACATAAAAAAGAATAACAAAGCACAAACTATTGTAATATGCGCGATTTGGTAGATAGTTTTTGAAACTGAAAAATAGACAAATGTACAAGTTCATGGTGACTAGGTTAATAAAATGGCTGTTGCACCTGCGGTAGGTTTACATAAAGTATGTACCATAAGTTATCTGTTCTAAAATGAATATATATTTAATCCAATATTCTGTTCAGCTATAAATAAAATATGAAACCTCCCAAACATTATTATATTAAATTTCAAGGACTTCAATTTAGGCAAGACTAATATCGTTATATTACATCGTAACCAAAATAAGTACCTAGGCACCGTTATTTAATAAAATCCAGTGATTTGAGTTGAGAGTTTGTTGAGCTTTTAACTATGTATTAACACTTAATTTATTTGCACTCGAAATATGAAAAAGGGTTTGTTAAATTTATCTTTTATTATCGGCATCGTTGTTTTGTGAAGCCTTAATATTGGTAATTGTTTAAGTCAGTTTTATTCAACTTTTTTCTGTTTAACATTATATTTTGTTTTCAGTATAATAATAATATGACAAAGGTAAACAATCTGGTGACATTTCAGACATATTTATTTTATTTTTGTAAGTCAAAATATAAATGGTTGACAAAACGATTCCTAGGACTTCATAGAAATTGTAGAACATAATATATTTTTATATCCAATTTGCAAATTGATTATTGGTCCATTTTGTATTCATGACTAGCTTCTACCCGCTACTTTGTCAGCGCGGAATTATTACTTTACAGAATATACGTGTAGCTTAGACGGTTTTTGCAGTGCATGCTAAAAAAGTTCGCAAATTGCAGTTCTTTTTCCTACTTACTTGACACTTGTCTTTACATTTTAGACAATTCACAGAATATCTTTATAAATTATAGCATATTATTATATGTGTTATTCTAATGTGTAAGCTATAGGTATTATTGTGAAGTTTATTTATAATCCACTAGCGGCCCGCTCCGGCTTCGCCCGGATACCTTTTTTTTATAGCCTATGTTCTTTTTCAGGGTCTAAGGATTTTTTCAGCCAAATTTCAGCAAAATCGGTTAAGAGGTTTAAGCGAGAAACCGTAACAGACAAACCGAGTTATTTTCGCATTTATAATATTAGTAGTGATTTAGTAGTTTCTGCGAGAAAGAGTAACAAACATTAATACAAACTTTCGCATTTACAATATTAGTAGGTAGGTAAGGTTTACCAAGTGTCGTGTCTATGATTACTGATAGAAAAGAAATAATTCTGTCTGTCATTCAATTGTCAAGGATCAAAATGTAATGATTTCATTGAATGGTTTTATTACGTAAATATAAAACCAAGGATACCTGCAGCATCGCAGCAGTCTGAGTAAAAGAGCAAAACTGTAATCGAACTGAAACTGTGAAATATCGGTGAAAACTAACCGAAGCCGGAAATTTTATTTTCATAACAAAACCGATCCGAATTTGACTGTCGAGTCCCGGAAAATATTCAAACCGATTATAAGTTGGAGTGCTACTGGTCCTCGCCGATATTTGAAAAGTTTCTCCTGCAGGATCGTTTACCTGTACGGTTTATTAGTTTGTTCAGTTTTAAACCCATGTCGAACATGTTCATGACATTTTTTTACTATTTTGTAACCTAATCCACACATAGGGTTCGTCAAGAAGGTCGATCGAGACAAATTAGCATCACGCTTTATAAAACATACACCACGCTTCATCTTGAACATACATAAGCATGGTTAACTCGATTCCGACATCAGTTATGGATAATTTTCAATAAAGTCAAATTCAGAATTTCATTGACGTAAATAAAAAAAATCGTATATATTCACACAGAAATAGATAACAAATTCTTTTATTGCTTCATACACGTTGTCATTTTGTGGGAATGATCAAAATTATATTGATACATTTAAGTTGTAGTATACTTAGAGTAGTTGGCAACAGCGACAGCGACTTACCTACTACTTACCTATAATATATTATATAGCACGTCTTAGGAAACGTACTGTAGGCAAGTATAAGGTCAAGGCGGTTCGATCGCTAGAATCAGCTGGAAGTGGGAGGCTAAGTCCAGCACGGTTTTGTAAAGTAAAATTACTAAATAAGCAGAAACAACCCAACTAAGGTACATCTATTAACCATAGGGGTTACCCCCCCGTTCCTCCATTACTCTATTTAGTTATAGGTAAAGATAACCGTAATGATTTATCCATTCGGACCGGTGGCGTTAAATAAATGATTTTCGGATTGAGGTCCGGCCGCGAGTTGGGGCTGTTCGAGACAAATGGTGGAAAGATTGGGCCGCGCCCGCGCTGTGTAAACACCGACCGACAACTTTCTAGCAAATATAACGACATTTTGCATGTTGCCCGGGAGCTGGAGTCAATATTGGCCCGTCTTTGGTACATTTACGGCCTGCTGGTCTAGTGGTCTGAGCCCCTGACTACGAAACCGGAGGTTGCGGGTTCGAATCCTGCTAGGGCAGATGTCAGTGTGATGAACACTGGCATCTGTACCTGAGTCTTGGATGTCTTATATGTATTTATGTATGTTTATCCGTTGTCTAGTACCCATAGTACAAGCTTTGCTTAGTTTGGGACTAGATCAATTGGTGTGAATTGTCCAAAGATATTATTATTATATTATTATTATTATTTAAATCTTGTCTCCCTGCTCCCAATTAGCTGGTAATTTAATTGCTCCCGTTTGATATTTTCTATGAGTAATAAATTAGGTTTCTTGTCAGGACATGTAGTTTTACAATGACAGAGTAAAGCTTCAAATAGTAAACAAATTGTTTACTGTAGCTACTATGCATCTGCCAATCCAATTTTCGAATATGTTTTATGTTTTTATTTGGTAAATAAGTCACAAAAAAATAACTTGAGACTAGTTGGGTCCTACCGGGAAAAAGTTAAACAGACTCAACGGCAAATTGGCTGTATTGTTTTAAATCTTTTTCAAAATATTTTGAAAACCATTTTTTATGATTTCACGAGTGAAAAGGTAAATACCTACCTACTGCCACATTCAATCACTCAGGAAATCCTTTATAATGTGTAAATTTTCTCAAGTGTAAGTAATGACGTTGTGAGTAATTAAGTTAGTGAACTACTTGACATCCCGAAAAAGGGCAAGGGATAGAAACAACTTACAGCCCATTAACTATTTCATTACAACGGGAAGTTAAAGGCAAAGATCCTGCGTAAGGGTCAGTACGTTGACCTTGAGGGTTGATTGGTTTATAAATTTAATTATATGCTAGGTAGTGTAGGTAGGTATGTTTTGCTACAATGGTTACCACTATTTATATACTGCGGAATAATTGAAAGTAGGTACCTATCAATACTTCTAATTATCGACAGGATCCTGATTTGCCCTGACAAAATATAATAACCTTATTTACTTTTCCAAGATTCCGTTTGTTCATACACCAATTTTTTGAAAAATCGTTTTAGCAGTGGGATGAGGGTCTGATCCAATAAAACTTTTATACTATATTATACTTAATTATATAATAAAAATCCTGGTCGCTCCTTATTTATTAGGTATATATTCCTCTAAGAAAAAAACGTTAATTGATTCCAAGAATCAGCTCCCGGTCCACTCTCCGTAGGAAGAACTTTAAGTACCCGCAAAAGTTTCGCGGAATTTACATTTTCAATGCGGAATTATGTCGTCCGATGTCCCCGGAATAAACGGCGGCACTTATGCAAAAACTGGCGCCGAGTACCGCTGGTACCGAGTACTGGTACTGAGTACTTAGTATTTGCTTTGGTCTTAATTAAGTTGCGAGAGATTGCTTGTGAAGTTTAATGCTATATTTTTGTTGTCTGGGACGATTGTTTGTGTATTTATTGGGTTTTTGTTGGTATTTCTTGTAATATATACCTACTTATTACAAGAAACACTATCTAAAACTACTACTCAGGTAAGTAAGACTAAGTTGAAATGTGTACAATCAAACGATAAATCATAACATTTCTGATGCTTTCGCGATGATTAGGTACACTTTGACTTCGAATTTTACTTTATTTCACGTTTCGTAAACTGCAGTTTCCACATCAGTTTCATAGTATTCCATATCAGCTACACATATGGGAACTATATTAGTAATATTATGTTTTAAAAACATCAACATGCTTAATATAAAATAAAATACGTGAGTAAAATCAGCAATAGTTATTTCATTCTCATATAGCATCATTCTCATATTAAATATCATAAACAATGGTTAATTTACTTTCGACAAAAGATACACAGTTTAATAATAAATAACTGTATCTATTATTAAACTGTGTATCTTTACTTTCATAAAAATATATATGTCAAAACTCCAGGAAAACCCTACGACGTAAAATAAACAAGATCTCAAGTCAAACAAAGAAACAAGTGGAGCACGATGACGCAAATTCCCAAACGTTATTAACCTGAGACAGAGGAAAGAGTTCTCAAGAATCTTGGGTCTTTTCTTAATGAAAACTGTTGGCATAATTGATCTGGCTCAAGGAGTTAGCGGCGGCGAGGGAACTATGCCCCTAGCGCAACTATGCCTTTGAGATATGGGATTGCACGAATGTGGAACGCACTCTGATTTTGATGACTGTGGATCTTGTATTTATCCTTGGAGCCGAATAGAAAGTAATGGAAGGCTTGGAATTTATTATTCATTGGAATGACACAACTATAAACGGATATAACTCACGTATTTTATTTTATTGGCTGACGTTGCGAAAACATTACAGTTCCCATATTCGTAGCACGACTGAGCTGACGATAGTCCAACGCTAAATTATTCTACCTGTCACTTAAAATTGATATAGGAGTCAAGAAATGCCAATATTGTCCAAGTTTTTCATGAATATTTTCCTATTTATTAGGTAATCTATACTAATATTATAAAGCTGAAGAGTTTGTTTGTTAGTTTGTTTGTTTGAACGCGCTAATCTCCGAAACTACTGGTCCGAATTGAATAATTCTTTTTGTGTTGGATAGTCCATTTATCGAGGAAGGCTATATAACATCACGCTGCGACCAATAGGAGCGAAGAAACGATCGTAAATGTGTAAAAAACGGGGGAAATTATTTATCTTTGAGGGTTTCCGTTGCGTGCACTGCGAAAACGGTTCAAGATACACAAAAAATATGTATGAAAGATTTTTTTCTCTTTTAATGATTTAAAAAAAAGTCCGCGAGAGTATATGTCTATCTTTTGAGATTAACTCACAAGAATAGTTTTTGTGATAAAATTGACGCAGACGAAGATCAAGACGAAGCCCAAAATCACTATTCCACGCAGACGAAGTCGCGGGCACAGCTAGTTTCTTCATATTGTAGTGAACAAAGTAAATTGATAAATCCAATAACACTTACTTTTCTGGCTGTGGTCTTGTTTGGAAATAAATAACAAGTTTGATTGGGGAAAAATAATGGATCACAAAAAAACTATTGTGTTGTATTATATTGGAAACGATGTGGCGGAGAATTTATATTTCATTTTATAGAATAAGTACGCCCAGCTGTTATTTTCGATTTGTATAATTTATCCTACATATACACTCGTATTTCGTGTGCGCAACAAAGACCATTCCCTATTTAATTAAAGAGGTATTTCCAAGTGTATCCCGCAGGACTATACATCAATATCAATTCTCTAGCGACGCAGTCCGAAGGAAAAACCTTTCTATGAATATTCCAGCAATAATTTCGCCCGCAAACTTTGCAGAATCATAAATCATATTATATGCCTACCGTGAGGAATACGGGAAGTTCTTAAAATCGCCAAACTGCTGGCGACTTGACCGCTTCTTATCGCATTGTGGTCAATGATGGATGAGCGTGATTGATGTCTTTGGACGCTGCCGTCCGTCCACTGGACATCCAATGGACGTTTTTATGTACCTGTCCACTTCTATTGTGTCGGGTTTTCGTCCAACCTTTGATGTGTCACTCGGTTACGTACACAGGCTTTGTCAGCTCGCAAGCGCTTGTGTGCGTTGTTTTGTGTCATGATTTATATGTAAAAGTTAATGGTTATTCTATTATTTGAAGGTTGTATTCTATTATTGGATTGTTTGGCTAGACTTTCTTATTTCGATTATTAAAGTATCTCTTATGAATTTTGCTGAGCATAATAATTTATTTGAGTTACGACTTCTATTGTTGTTTTGGGAATATGGAGCTAACTTACAATTTGTTTTAATGAATTCTAAATTTGTTAATATTAAGACCTGGCTTGATTTTAGTAGAGATATAAACTACAAAACAGATTATATGGGGAGCTACTCAACCATCAATCTCTGACTATAGCAAATTTGTTAAAACACTAAAACAAGCATCCACAGCACCAAAGACAACCCTCAAGTGATTTGCTCTCAAGATCCGAACAGCAATCTTTAAGCCGTACATTATTAGCGTTACACGCTATCATAAGAACACTAAGACCCAAAATCCTTACAGAATTTACATATTTACTACTCTACCTATCACTAATAGAATCACGAGGACCGCCACCCTAAATACGTATTACCTTGCTTCCCCGGGTCTGGAGAGGTGCTTCGTGAACGAATAAAAACGGCAATGTACGTGTGTTTCATAGTTGTAATGGTTTTATCGATCGTAAAGGGACCGGGGGTCGTATATGTTTTAGTCCTCATTGAATTTCATAAGATGGGATTACACGGCGACGGTTGTTCGAGCTACTACTGCACATAAACATGTTTATATCGTACTAGGTTACCGTTAGGTATCGAAATACATAAGTTGTACTAAGTCACGCCACTTTTATGTGCTTTAATATTGGATGCTAATATTGTTTAGCTACTTAAGATCTTTTTACCGTAGTTTTAACCCAGACAATATTAACATAATGTTAAAAAATTCAAAAATTTAACTAAGAGCTGAAAAAATGGGTTTAATCGACAATAAAAATTAACTTGGATCTTTTCATACAAAACTTGATTGAAATGCTGTAACTATTTTAAATTATTTCTGTGACGCTGCTGGATCAAAAATGACAAAGGAAGAATAAATAATTTATATGGAAAACAGATAATTCAGGTTGTACTGCATGATAACGCATTAGAGTAGAGTTTTTTACTCCAGACATGTAGCCGTTTTCACTGCTGGGCATAGGCTACTACAAGAATATAGGTTAAGTACCACCAGTAGAGGATTATACTGTCTCTGCTGGTCCGTGTGTGTCAGCTGATAAGCATATTGGAAAAATGTGCACAATACATCCTCTTGTGTCAAAGATAGATGACTTCGCGATCGCTAGTCACTTATCCAGTTATTGTAGGTATATTATATCTATTAAACTTAAGAAAGAAGACTTTCTATATATATTTTTTATGATGCGATGTCTACGATGTACGTTGTATTTATAGGTATCTGGGTAGATATATGACCTTTTGAAATGCCGTCATTGTCATCTCAGACTACGTTTAAAAACAGAATTAATGAGAAAAAGAAAAAAGAAAGAAGATAAGTAAAAGAAAGTTAATTGAAATTATCTCCTGGTACTGGTGAATACTCTTTCGATTGATACTTAATAAAATTATTGCAAACATAAAGGTTGCAAATAATTTTATAACCTCTTGGTATAACTACTGTTTCAATTAATAGCTACCTACTTAATATTATTATTTGGTGCAAACACCATCACTACATAGTATAAAACAAAGTCGCTTTTTCTGTCCCTCTATCCCTATGTATTGAATCTTTAAAGCTACGCAACGGATTTTGATGCGGTTTTTCTTAATAGATAGATTGATTCAAGGGGAAGGTTTATAGCACCCGTGTGAAGCCAGGGCGGGTCGCTAGTTATAGATATAGTCAGATACCACAATGACAGTTTCGTCCCGTTTCTTTTCAGTAACTAGGTCCGATGGTATCCGCGACCTCAAGAATTACCACACATGCATTGCCGATTTAATTTACTTTAGAAGACATGTCCACTGAAAAGTGTCAATGTTAATTCGCTATTTCAATTCTTTTATAACAAACAGACGGAATTGTATTCTCGTTGTGAGTAGCAGGAACGTGGAGAATTATCCCCTTTGTCGCGGCTCATGCAAGTCAATGAGGGCGATTGAATAGCACACATGCGCACTACACGCCAACACAGCCACACCGATTTATCGGAACACGTTGATATAAAAATTCTCACTACAATAATATATTATGTTATCTTTCACGCCCCGCCGCACATATTATTTGGGACGTTACGGCCACTGTGTAGGGAACAGGTGCGACCCGATTCTACTGGTTTTTTTTGATTGACGCACATTGTACGGTTTTGATTGTATTTCTATATAAACTTAGTCAGACTAGAAAGTTGATTCTATACTGTTCTCTATTCTGTAAACAAAGCAGTAGAATCAAAACAAATGAGATTTTTTTCGTGTGGAATTACTAACTTAAGAATGAGGATACATTTACGTATTTTATTAACAGTGTCTCTAATTGAAAAGAAATTTAAGTATTTGATTGGATTTCTGTCACTAGTTTATTCTATATTATTACTTAGAATTTTTCTTTTAACTCCAGTCGATAAGTTTATCATCATAGATTTAAATTAAATACTGTAATAATCTTATTTGATTTATAATACCTACACGACACAAAGTTATCAAAAATTTAGGAAAATGCACAATAACTTTTAAAAATATTTGTCATTCAATTCCAAAAGTGTTAACCTCTGGCTTTTATGAAACATCATCAACGTGATCCTAGTTTAACAATGATTAGACAGCACACTCGTAGTTATCATGATAATTCAATCGCATCGCCATTGTGGGCTGTATCAACCAAACTACTAATAATTTGTTATTGAATTGTGTCCTGGCAGGCGCCCAGTTGGCGCCGGTTGCGATACCGTCATTAACATTACAGTGTGCCGTAAATATAATTAAAATTATGGAAATTGTTATCTGAAGCCAACCAGCTGTAATAGTACGGGAAGTTAAGTCCTTAGACAAGTGATATTTAACATTCGTGATGTGAAATACGGGCATTAATCGAATAGTCTCAAACAATATACCTACCTATATTTGACGGCCTGTTGGTCTAAGTGGTCAGAGGCCCTGACTACGAAACCGGAGGTTGCGGGTTCGAATCCCGCTAGAGGCAGATGTCAATGTGATGAGCACTGGCATCTGTACCTGAGTCTTGGATGTCTTATATGTATTTATGTATATTTATCCGTTGTCTAGTACCCATAACACAAGCTTTGCTTAAAATGGGACTAGATAATTGGTGTGAATTGTCCAAAGATATTTATTTATTTTTAGATATTTACCTATACTTAGTAAACCTGTTTTTGTTATACACTTTATTGTGTTGTGCTAAGTGTCAAATACATTTCTTAATAATTTCTTACCGTGATTACACATTGCAATGAAAATTAAACTAGAACGGATTTAACTCGCGTATTTTCTTTGCTGACGGTAAATTTTCCCAAATTCGTAGCATAACTGAACTGACTATGAACATGACTTTAGCATGAGACTATCGTCAGCTGGGAACTGTAAAGTTTACTATACGTCAGCAAATAAAACAAAAACATACTCTAGCTAAATCCGTTCTAGTTGTTTCATTCCTAATACTTTTCTTTCTTTCTTTCTTTCTTTCTTATGTTGTGTAGTTCTCGGTCCTCGAAACAATATAAACTAACAAAAACTGACTGCCTATGTATTTTCGTTAGCATGTAATGTTTACTAACGCACACCATGTTTAGTGTTCTATAATATTACAGTCGAGAAACGAAATCTGCCGTAATAATCTTTCTGGGATACACAGAAGCGAGCGAACCTTCATAATTTCTTAAAATATATCACTGATCAAACGCGTCTCATAAACATTTTTCTTGTAATTAATAACGTAATTAACCAAAAATATATATTTATCGTAATAACTAATTATGTTCTGATTTCGACATCGTCCTTTTAAAACGTGACATGGAAGTTGTTTTTTATACGTGATACCAACTTCGAAACAATATTTGATAAGATAACATACTATATATATTTAATGTACTTACTTCCGATCGCCGTCACACAAAACCCATAATATATCATAACCTGTATTTTATGCATACTGTGTATTTGTATCAAGAATAACATTAAAATTATTATATTTCTGCGGTCTGAGTAAAAAAATATATAAGTATTATTCGGGTAAGTGAAGAAGGTTACAAGTCCTGTACATTTTACACAATTATAAGCTTTTTCTCTAAGACCCCAGATATAAATTATGTATTAAATTGATTAGTTGTGCGTACCTAGTAAGTAATATATCTATATAAAAGGAGAACCTAACTTAATGACTAATATATCTACGCAGGGCCTAAACTATTAGGATTAGAAACTCAGCAACTTCTATAACATATATATATTATGCACTTAGAAACGATTTTTGAAAATTCACCCCCTAAGATGATAACACGGCGCACGTGTACAGATGAGGTCGTAGGCAGAAGATAGAAGGTAATATATCGAACCAAATACATTTTGCCCTAAGTTAATACAATAGATCACCTAACAGTTCCAATAGGGCTTAGCCTAGCAATTTCCTAGGTCGTTATTGTCTTGAATAATTGCCTGTTCCGTCTGAACCCGCTCGGTAATTGGATAACAACGATAATGTTATTGGATGCAATCAATGACTTTGGAGACTGTGCTATAATCAAGAGTTTATGCAACAGTGCAATTATCAGCAGGTACATTTAACAATGGGAATTAAAAAGGCATTATGTATGTTTGGGATTGTGGTAAAAACCATTTAAACTTAGCTTCCTTGTAACTCATTTAATGAGCAGAACTAACAACGACAAAAGAACAATATAAGAAAAAACGTACAAAAATATCCTTAAAAAGTATACTTAATAAAAATAGGTCATATTTTGTCGCCAATAATGTGTGTGACTGCCTGGTGGTATACCTAATGGTCTACGAAACCGAAGATTGCGGGTTCAATCCTGCTAGGGGCAAAGCTCTCTAAGCTTAGAGCATTTGTATCTGAGTTTTTATATATTTACGTATGCTTATCCATAATGTAAGTATTGCTTAGTTTTAAATAGGATCAATTTAAAAATAATCTGATAATCATAATAATCTGAATCTGCCGGAATGTACTTATTATATATTATTTTGATTACTAAATGTTGTATTAGTAGGATATTGGTTGAATACGCCATGTGCCACACTGAACTCTTTTACTTAGTAATCCTAACTAATAACTTTTATGTAGGTATACCTATTATACAGAGATTATTATGTAGGTACCTAGTATGTTTTTCCTTTAAAAATGTCCAATTGTCTGGTAGGTAGAAGAAAACTAACGGTGGGGTATTCCTTGTGAAATCTCGTGAGAAAGGTACTTATATAAAATGTCAGTGGAAGACTTTTAACGGTAGATAAAACTCAATGTCACTGACCTCGTGACACGTAATCCACACTTAAGGACTAGGAAACTATATAACTAATGGTTTTATAAGGGTTCTTTTATTTAGAGGTGTCTCTTTGGAAATGAACAAACTATATTTTTTTTATAATAGAAGATTTACGAAATAACCTTCGAATGGGGTATAGTGAGATAATAATCCGCTAGATGCGCTAGTATCGACAGCGGTCTGGCTGTCACGTTCCATCAATGGTGAAAATGTTGGCAATTTTCTACTCTTGTCTTTGTACAAATATCATTGGTAAACTATCTAAGTATATTACATATCTATCTATGTAACTTAAGTAGGTAGTTGTAATTTAATTAGTGTCCTATTCATATTGTGATTTGGTTTTTATTTGCGCCTACACTTGCTCTCTGATTATTTCAATGGTCGTAGAGAATACCGTATGGCATTAATTCCACCTTTTGTACCTACATTCAAGTTTTGTTATGCGATACCTAAAGAGTAAATTAATATGTCCGGGTAATCATTAGTATTTCTTTTGTTTTACGTACTTACCCGTCTTTTCTACAAACTTTATGTGTTGTATTTTTTTGTTCTTTTTCTACAAACTTTACGTGTATTTTTGTCATCGACTGGGTCGTCATCGAAATCGTAAACCGTTGTAGATAGGTACCCTCGAATTGCCGTCGGAGCGAGTGCAGCCCCGGGCCGCTCATATATCATTTACGACTATCGGCGGGTGGTTAAAATGAAATATGCGTCTTACCGCCCCCGTTTGAATACATCGCCGCGAAAAATTCACGATTTATGCGGAATATAGCGCTACCTAGCTTTTAGTGACTTGGCGTTCTTACGTGGACTTTAATAAGATTTTTGGGTTTCACTGATTTTTGGTCGTTTTTAAGTGTGATAGTTTTTAGACGTTTGAATAAAACGATAGTAATATAGTACTCAATACTCATTGAATTATCGTCAGCTGAGTCTACTACGAATGTGGGACATTTTTTCTAAATATCAGCATAGTGTGATGGATCGAAAAGTATTAAGTACTTAATTGAGAGAAAAAGTATATACATATATATACATACGTATATATAAATAATATATATATAAGGTCAAGGCTTCTAATTCCGTCTACGGGGCTATTCCGTCACGTACACGTTTTTGGCGAATCTAAGCACAGTTCAGTTATATATATATATTATTAAAGCGAGTAGGCCCCCGAAGTAATCCCTGTAACGCCGTAAACCGGTACACGCGGCACCAATTTCCGCCGCGCGCAATCGACGTCCCGAATCTCACTTCCGCCGAGAGATTAGGTGTGTCTTAAAACGAAATTCTTATAAAGGGTCGTTTCTCTTAAGTAATACACATATAATATATATATACACTCAGGTTGTTAGGTAATTCTCAGTTCCATACGGGTCATCAAAATATTCATACTAAACCAGCTGACCCGAAGAACTTCGTACTGCCGTATTTTTTCGTGAAGTAAAAATAATATAAAAATGGGACACAATTTTTATTTTAATGCGGTTTTTTTAATACATTTAAGAGGAAGATAATAATAAGAAATATGTCCGGGGCAAATCACTTTAATCCTAATATTATAAATGCCAAAGTAACTTTGTCTCGCTTTCAAGCTAAAACTATTGAACTGACTTAAAAGAAATTTGGTGCACAGATAGTCTAGATCCTGAGAAAGGACACAGGCTACTTTTACTTGCCATCGTTACTAATTCCACGCAGACAGAATCCCGGGCCAAAACTGTTATTTTATAAAGTGTTTTAGTATATTCTTTTTTGCCTACGTCTGTATCTTAGTTTATAAAAGTTGTACTTTAGGTACATCTATACTAATATTACAAAGCTGAAGAGTTTGTTTGTTTGTTTGTTTGAACGCGCTAATCTCAGGAACTACTGGTTCGAATTGAAAAAATCTTTTTTTGTTGGATAGACCGTTTATCCAGGAAGGCTTTAGGCTATATAACATCACGCTGCGACCAATAGGAGCGACGAAACAGTGGAAAATGTGTAGAAAACGGGGAAAATATGAAGCCTATATGAATAATAACTATTCCACGCGGACGAAGTCACAGCTAGTTATAAATAAGCGTTTCGTATTCTTATAAGCTTTTTTTTTTGAAGAATACCTGTTCGTTAATAAAGGCTTTATTATTTTATATTCTGCAGATCCCGTCCCGCCGTAATAAGCGCATGGATTCAATACAAGCAGTATGAACGCTGCGACGGCTTGGATCGCATCCAATATACTTGATGGAGACTTAATAGCATGTAGACTTGCTAAAATATATTTAATGTTTTGACGGCCTGATGGTCTAGTGGTCAGAGGCCCTGACTACGAAACCGGAGGTTGCGGGTTCGAATCTCACTAGGGGCAGATGTCAATGTGATGAGCACTGGCATCTGTACCTGAGTCTTGGATGTCTTATATGTATTTATGTATATTTATCCGTTGTCTAGTACCCATAACACAAGCTTTGCTTAAAATGGGACTAGATAATTGGTGTGAATTGTCCAAAGATATTTATTTATTTATATTTTTTGTAAGAAGTCCAAACCTTACTTTGAGCGCATCTTTTTTTCATTATTTTGATATAAGTCTGTCTCGTTTTACCAGTGACTTCGAGTGAATAAAATAAATGCTAAAAATTTTGGAATAAAATAATATTTAAAAGCGGATTTAACCTAGGTATATTAATGTTATACTAACGTTTCATAAACTTAACGATAGTCAGACTAAACTGACGAACGATAGTGAGCTAAAGATCAAAGATTTGTGCCATTTTTTTAAAAAACAAAATTATATTCGTATTCTTTAGTTTAGGTAAACATTTTTTACTGTCAAGGATTTTGGTATTAAATCTATACTCTATACTAATATTATAAAGAGGAAAGATTTGTACCTATTTTGTATGTTTGTAATAAATAGGCTCAAAAACTACTGGACCGATTTTAATAATTCTTTCACTGTTGGGAAGCCGCGTTCACCATGACTAACATAGGCTATAGAATATTTTGAAAAAAATAGGGATCCGTGCGAAGCCGGGGCGAACCGCTAGTTAAACATAAAAGTCTGTGCTGATAAAAAATATATTTATTTTATACTTAACAGAGAAGTTTACCAAGTCCCCAGTCGCAGCGATAATACAAAGCACTAGGAACATTCTGGAATTTTATCTGAATTTCAGCTACAAAAGGGGTTTTGGATCAATTTTACGTTTTATTCGACGTATTTCGCGTCAGCTGACGAACAGCTGACGAACAGCTGACGATCAGCTGACAGAGCGGTTACGCGGCTCTTGCGCGCATGACGATGATTTGTGTCTTTTTAATATCGACAAGCAGTCTTGGTATATGAGTATGAAATATATTTCCTTTTCCACATTTCCGATTATGCTGCGAAAAGCTATAAAATCATAAGATGTTCTAATAATCAAGTACGATAACTTAGTGCAGAAAAAAACACTGACATAGGTAATTCTTTAGGTTTATAAGCGTCTTCTACACAGGTATATATTTATTAAATACATTTAACAATCTGATACAATTTTTTAAAAGGAGTAGGTACTCATTATATTTTAACTAATTGCAAAAAATACACATTTTTCTTATGAATTATTATTCTTAATTTCGCGTATTCGACTGGTGTTACCTATTATTAGGTATAGCGTGAGATTTGGTGTAAGAAATATAATTGCCCTTATTTGTTATTAATTAATGTTTACTTAGGTTTAAGTCTCGCTGGGGTCATAATTTTCTACTCTTACCTTAGTACAAAAATCATTATCATTTAGATTAGATTAGATTTATTTATTTCCCAAAATTCATACAATATAATTACATTTATTATTATGTCAAATTACATGTACTCATATTGAGATCGTCAAAAACAAAAACAAAGAACAATAAGATTAAATAATAATTAACATCAAAATTACAATAAGATTTTGTCATACATATAATGTCAAATAGGTATATTAACTATCATAGATTTTTATCATTAGTCGTCAATACAATTTGTCATACGGAATAATTTATATTTAATACAATTTAATACTTTTAAATAGACAATCAATAATTTATTTATATTTTTGGACGACATTTCGGTATATATCAACCGAATTCCAACTGGTACATATCTGTACATTCCCGTTGGATTCGAGCACGTTTAAAAGGAGTCTTCACAACCTTTTAGCAAAGGGGTATTCTTTCCAGTGATAACATCAGATTGTTTTCTGCCTCGTCCCGCCGGGGACCCCGGGGTCGTTCGCTAATCCAACGCCGAAAGGCAACAGTGACTCAACGAATTTGAAAATGAACGCTTAATTTGGGTCGATTCTTGTTTTTTGCCAAATGGGATAGCTTGCGTTAGTTAAGGCATGATGATGAGTTTTTTGGGACGACCTTCGATGTTTATAGGACGTTAGTTACGAGACATGGATTAATAGAATACTATATTCTCCTAACAAAGTACCAAAAAATATGTTAACTATATTATAATGGATTTATTAATTATACTTTTGCTACAAAGTTAAAACACGCGATCTACGTATACCTACCTATCTATAGAGCCTTTTTTGAAACGACCCAGTAAGCTAGTATTATCTTTAAGCGATACTCGATACTACTAATAGCCAAGGGCGTGCATTCCATATAGGCTCAATGGAGTGCCTACCCTGACATAGTACATGCGCGACCCGCACTGCCTACCTGTTAATAGCATACCTAAATGAAGAATAAATGATTTTGTATTCTAGAAAATTTGCAAGTAACTAACTCGTGAATTACTTATGTCTTCAATATTTAAGTCCTCTTTGTACTAAATAAAAATAGTGTTTACCGAAATGAAACGGTCACTGTCAACTGAGGAAAATATAATTTGATTTGCTTCAACCGAGAAGGTAAATTTCTAGAAGCCTTTGAGCCCTGGGTTAGGTTTTAAGTGAATTAACAAGAGCTTCTGGAAAGCTAGGTCGTAACTGAATTGACCTAGATATTTATAAAAGGAATTTAGTAACTTGCATCATAATCGACGTCGACAGTTGCTCTCCTAGTCTTAATATAATTCATTACATTAATACTTGCAATGAGAGCCACCGCGTGTCAGAAATCCGCTAGATGCGCTAGTGTAGAATGAGGTCCAGCTGTCATGTACCACCAATCACAGGCCAGTAGCTTGCCTCTCATTGGTGGTACATGACAGCTAGACCTCATTCTACACTAGCGCATCTAGCGGATTTCTGACACGCGGTGGCCCTCATTGACAAAGTTCCAAATTAAAAGAAAAATGTTATATGGATATAACATAGGTACCAACCTACTTACATTGTCTACTCTAATTTGATTACATTTGGTAAAAACATTGTTTACAACTATTTACAATGTAAATCAGGTTTTACTTATTATTTAAAATTAACAACTATAAACGGATTTAACTTCCATATCTTATTTTATTTGTTGTTTCAGAACCTTTACAGTTTCCATAATCGTAGCACGACTGAGCTGTCGATAGTCTAACACTCAAGTCAAGTCTTCAGCTATCTCGCAAGTATTTAGGTGGGTACTTATATAAGACTAGCTTCTGCCCGCGACTTCGTCCGCGTGGAACTCCTCCTTTTTTGCAGTCGGTTAAAAAGTAGCCTATGTCCTTTCTCAGACTCCAGACTTTCTTTGTACCAAATTTCATTTAAATCGGTTCAGTAGTTTTAGTGTGAAAGCGTAACATACAGACAGACAGAGTTACTATCGCATTTATAATATTAGTAGGGAAGTAGGGATAGGGATTAGTAGGGATAATCATTTCTGATGCCTTTCCATAATCGTAGCACTTCAGTGTTAGACTATTGTCAGCTCAGTCGTGCTACGATTATGCAAACTGTAAAGTATCCGAAAAGTCAGCAAATAAAATAAAATAAAAATACGCGAGTTAAATCCGTTAACAGTTGTTTCATTCTAAAGGTACTTAAGATTTCTATCAAGGCATGTTCTTCAATGCATCCACGGGGAGGGGAAGGGGGGAGGAAGGCTTTATCCATATCGGCGATCAGTCGAAATAGAAAACACATCTAACGTCTTCAAATCATTAAGGAATAGATTTACTCGTGTAGGAGTTGTGGCAGACTGAGGAGGACAGCTGTATCACTTTGATTGTAGATATAGAGCAATTAATTCTGTATGAAGATAAGTAGTGAATGGATATAGGTACCAGGCTGTAGCGTACTAATAAATGTAAATAGAAGCACGCTGCCACGTATATATTTTTTTTATTTTATTCAAGCTAGATTAACGAAATTAAATAAAATTATAGTTATTTTTCAATCGGAATTCGTTTGATATCTATGATTTAATTAATATTATTTATAGGATATTCAGCTAGTTATTTAGCACCTAGTTGTAAGTTGTTGACGGCCTGTTGGTCTAGTGGTAAGAGGCCCTGACTACGAAACCGGAGGTTGCGGGTTCGAATCCCGCTAGGGGTAGATGTCAATGTGATGAGCACTGGCATCTGTACCTGAGTCTTGGATGTCTTATATGTATTTATGTATATTTATCCATTGTCTAGTACCCATAACACAAGCTTTGCTTAAAATGGGACTAGATAATTGGTGTGAATTGTCCAAAGATATTTATTATTTATTTATTTATTATTACAGATATAAGCCGCTCTTTTCCTAGAACGAATATTTTTCCTACCATAGAAAATCCGTGTGTAGTGGGGCTTATAAATAATTTATTATTCTCTGAAATATTTTGTGGTGAAATTATAAAATGGAGAATTCTGCCCTCTAGTTTACACAATTAGCCAGGAATTAAATATCGGTCTTGCTAAATGAAAATAAACTGTATTATTAAATCATCTGTAATGCCCGTGTTGTGACATCTTGTGTTAATTCTAAAGCGATTCTAATCTAAATCATTCGACAGTGTTTCATCTCTTTCTATCCAGCGATGCTAGAGCGAGACGGCTGTTTTTTGGCCGGCGATTTCATTTTTTGTACGTTGGTAGTAAAACCGGAATGGACAAGGGGGGAAATGGGGGGTCGTATCCGCCGGAACCGGAAATGGCTGATATGTGACTTTGTTTTGTGCCGTTTGTCTAGTTTCCTCTTTAGAGCTTAGGTTAGGATTGGTCAGAAATTATTTTATTGTTTTATTTTTACGGGGACTTTATGGTTTCGGCGTTTTCGGGGCAATGTATTAAGTAATTAAATTTATGGGTATTTTTTGTTTTTTTTCACATACCTACTAACATTTTGAATTAAATAGCATTTATCCTAGAACGCATGCACCGTTGAACTGATTTTGATGAATTTTGTTACCTACAGTTAGTGAAAGATGAGATGATGATATCTCACGATTGGAGATATGGGTTGACAGTCCTACGCCGCCCGCATCCAGCGGATCCCATCGACTTCCCATGTCCGATGCCCACATCGAACCACCTTATCTTCTCCGTATTTTTAATTCATGGTCACTGATACAGCACTTTCTAGACGTACTCGAGAACTTACTAAACCACTCAAGTACTTTCTGAACCACTCGAGCACTTTTTGGACCGCTCGAGAACTTTCTGGAGTCACTTGAGCACTTTCTGGACCGCTCGAGAACTTTCTGGACTCACTTGAGCACTTTCTGGACAGCTCGAACAATTTCTGAAGATGGCCACCTATCACTTCATTGCACGATACCTACCTAATGATGAAACTAAGCAGTCCCAACTTACTTTCAACTGTTAAAATTCTATAGATGAGTCCCATTTTATAGAACGTTGTAAGTACAAGGAACCTCACTTTGCCTGGCTACCCCGCGAGGAAACAGTCGTGAGCATATGGCGTGTAATGCAGTTCTTGGAATTGTATTTTATTTTGATCGAGCCGGCGACACGCGCCTGCAAAGGAACTCGATTTAGAAAACTCTCCGTCCTCCTCGAGTGCTTTAGCTCTTGTAAATGGCTTGTGTGGAGGACTTTCTTCAACTTTATCATAAATTCTTTCTGGGTTTGTAAAAAAAGTTACATCTCTTTGCCCTGTAGGGATTTTAGCCAATAACATTTCACCCATTTTGTTTAGGTTACTACACAATTTTTTACCTTAGGGATCAGCTTCTGCTAGCAACATTTGCGCAGGATTTATAGTTAATATAATACTCTGTGTTATTTTGAACAGAGCTATAGATATTATTGAAGTTTCAGACATGGCTGTTGATACTGTCACTTGACGTGAGAACATAACTTCGGATACCTACTTATAATAGGTACCTATGTAACAGCTTGTATTCGAACAGATTCCTACATTCGTGATGGTAGTTAAATTATAATTTGATATACCTACATTATACGTTTATTACCTGCTTTGGTCTCGACGAATACGTATTATTATTATATGACTGTTGCTTTACTAGTTTAATGTTCCTAATTGAAGCTAATACCATAAAATATTACTATTAAGTCATCCTAAATATAAGCTCATATAAAAAATTTGCATCCACTTTTGATGTAAAGCTGCAGTCTTTGAGATGCACTCCGTGCTGCGGCGAGCTGCTAATGCATTCTCGACACCGACCGAATAAAAATATCACTCAAAAGCTTAGACCGAATTTTTGTACTTACTTAATTTTGTCTTCATCTGACTTGAGGGAACATAGTATTTTTACTTTGCCAATTTTTAAATTATGCACGTAATATATTTAAATAGGTGACATTTTACTTGAAAATGCTATATTTTGTTTTTATTTATTTAATTATTCGTAATATTGAAGTCAGGTAAGATAACATAAGTCAGTCTTCAAAACACAAATCAAAATCACCAGCATAATCATATTTATTTATAATAATATATAATAGTAGTCATACAATTCGAATCAACTAGCTAAGGCACTTATTTTGTTTCTTAGTCTCCTATTAAACGCAAGATTTCAAAGACAATTTAACAAGATAATTAATCTCTTCTGATTAATTATCGAATTTGATTATCGCATTTGGTTGTAACCAAAAGTGGCTTCTGCAGTACCCTCGTAATACTAACTATTCCTGCAAGTCGCAGGGTAAAATTTGTCACTCACCTTGACAAATAATGTGGGTAGCGGTGTTTCTGCCGAGATCGGGTCCATTTGTACCGACTCGTCCCTCCACCGCAACGTCGGCGTTGCCGTCAAAATGTGTGCTTTGAAGTTAACTAAAGCACTTGTATCAAGATTCAAGAGTACAGTCGAATATAACGGAAGGACACCGAAATGATAGGACATAATACCCATTTACAAGCAAGGGCGTGTTCCATACAGGCACAGTGTCACTAATGTATGGAGTGCCTACCCTGGCGCCATACTTTCGCTCCCCCCACTGCACGCGCCTGTTAACAAGTATCACGTATTAGCATGTGACGAATCGAGTTTGGTTGATGTGATACACAGTTCTTATTATTACTATCAAGGTACCTACTATTGAACTTAAATAAGGAATGAAAAAACTATGGATTTAACTCTTCTATATACCTATCTTTTAATTACTTACCTATTAGGTACCCCAGATGATACATCAGATGAACCTACTTGGGTTTCGGAAGGACCATAATTGCTGAAGAAATGCCGTCAGGGAAAACTATGTTACTTTTAGCGGAAAATAGGTTTTTTAATATCTATTTTCTTGTGCAGGTTTGCAGTTTATCGTAATCTATACTAATATTATAAAGAGGAAAGATTTGTATTTTTGTATTTTTGTATTTTTGTATTTTTGTATGTTTGTAATGAATAGGCTCCGAAACTACTGGACCGATTTCAAAAATTCTTTCACCTTTGGAAAGCTACATTATCCCCGAGTAACATAGGCTATATAATATCACGCTAGGTCTTATAGTTGCGGAGCAGTAACCGAAAATGTTTCAAAAACGGGGGAAAAGTATCGTTTCTGAGGCCTTAAAAAAATCTTAAGTCCCCCCGTGCGAAGCCGGGACGGGCCGCTAGTGTTTAAATATACTGACGAACACACAAAAAAACAGATTTTACACAAAAAAATACCTACGCCAGTTTTTATTCCTGCAACTTTTTACTTTTCAATAGAAATAACGAAAATAAAACGAAGAACACAACATTTGTTTTTTTACCTAATCGTTATTTTTAAAAATCCGTACCTACTTAAGATTTTAAAATGATTTTTATTTACGCCTGAAACATGTCATTGTATTCACCAGCAAAATTTGATATTCTTAATAAATCTTCACTTAGCGGTTAACGCTTTATTCTAGCCGAGCATTTATTACCACTTTATTACTATAACCCAAATCCACCCTTTTATTGGCATAACCTTTGAAATTCCAATTAAAAATTTAACCAACAAAAATTTATTGCCCGAAAACTGACGCAAACAAACAGCCGACCCGTAACCCGAATATTCCAAATCACCTAATAGCGGCCAAGAGTGTGTCGGACTGCGACCAATGATGGGTTCCGTAGTTAAATACTAAGAATATACATTTCAATCTATACATTCAACAATTTTTTAATGATTTGGTGATCTTTATACCTACATAAAAAAATATGAACTATTATTGCAATGATATCAGAGTATTTTCAAATTCATCATCATTAATTTTATTCATACCTGGACATATTGAAGAAAAGACACAATTGCAAAATAACGAACCGGGGATAACTATGCAGTTCCCATATTCGTAACAGAGTGAGCAGACAATCTAAGTGTTTATCTATCATTAGCTCGGTCTGAAATCTGAAACGAAACATAATTACATACATAACACTTTTATTTTGTCAGAATATACGTTATATCCTTTTCAATTATGAGTAGTAGAAAACCGGATTAATTGTAACTACGGAACCCTGCAAGCCCAAACCAGAATGGCGCTTAAATAAGAGACCTTTTTCTAAACCTCCTTCCCTTTTGTCGGTCACGTACTGTACCCTTTGAGGAATCTATTTAGACTTATTTTTTATTGAGGATCTGGACCTGTTTTTTCTCAAAGGATTTTCATTTCTTAGATAAAGGTTACTTTTTTATTGGTCTATTACCTATAATGCTCTGCTAATTTTCTACTGCCTGTTAACCACTAGTTCGGTTAGAGTCACTGACTACGAAACCGGAGGTTGCTGGTTTGGATCCCGTTGACATGATTTGTATCTGAGAGTTGGATGTCCAATATTATGTTTATCTAGTGTTCAAAGTACAAGCTTTCCTTAGTTTGGGACTAGATCAATTGGTGTGAAATGTCCAAAAATATTTATGTTATTATATATTTAATAAAGTTTTAAATTTACTCCCGGTGGTTGAGATCCTAGGATAGTTGGAATGAAACAACTATTAACGGATTTAACTCGCGTATTTTTATTTTATTTTATTAGCTGACGTTTCAGATTGTTTACAGTTTCTTATGTGTAATAACCGCGAAGGCATCAGAAATTATTATCCTAGGATAGTAATAACTATTAGATTTTTCCACGACTTCGTATTTTATCAAGAAACTTTTACAACAAATTTTCGTTTCCGACACATGTAACATAATTCAAAATAGTCGTGTATATAAGGATGAAAAAGCCGAGCAGAGTAAGTTTGAAAACATAACATTTAGGTACTTACTTACCTAATTGCTTGAATAACATAAAAAACATCATTTACGATATTCCATTATACGACGTCTTTACGTATAACATTGAAGGTTTAATTAATTCTTACCACTAATTCCCACTTCCCAATCGATTTTATCAGACCGGTTTCCAGTAGATTTACGAGCAAGACACCGCTTTTAAATCCAGGTTAAACCTAAAACCTGGCATTAAATCCTTTCTTCCCGGAATGACGTCACGTAATGCTGCGATTCGCGAACGCTTGGAACTCTCCAATCCAATCCTTTTGGCGCTAAATACCGGTCCAAACGAGAGAGAACCGCTTCAGAGAATTTAGAGAGATATTTCCATTGAGGTCTTTTCTTGTAACGGCTGTTCAATCTTTTGTGAAGTGTTGTAATAAATATGGTAGGCGAGGAGAAGCCGCGATTATTGTATATCATTTTATTAATGAAGCACGGAAAAATTATTGATTTGGATTAACATTTATTTCTTGCTATGTGGGTATATGGACTATCTAACACTAAAAGTATTATTTAAATTGGAACAGTATGGCCTAAGATGATTGCGTTCAAGCAGACAAACAAACTCTTCAACTTTATATTAAAAAAAAGTATAGATTACTTTACCTATAATTATGAAATAAATTTTGACTCCAACAAATTTATTTAAGTACACACACAAAACCATTACGAGTATGTGTGCGTTCGTTATTATTTTGTCTCTAATTGATTCCCAATCAGGCGCGTGCAGTGAGGGGAGTGTAAGTATAGCGTCAGGGTAGGCACTCCATATAGTAGTGACACTGTGCCTACTGCCTGTATGGAATGCACGCCCTTGATTCCCATTACTAAAATAATCTAGTGACACCCTCAGATGTCCTGAAAGCATCAAAACGTTCAGTCTAGACGTTCCCAATCGCAATCAAGTCACGCGCCGTGTTTTAGCGATTCATTCTGCAGCGCTAAATGCTATTTTTCCCTGGCAAATGTTTGATCAAATCGCTCTACTGTTTGTACTCCCCGTTAGGTGAGAGGCTGCATAAACTTAGGTTTGTTTGCTGTTTTAGTTGCGACGCATTCACGCTGGAAACGCAGAGGTTTTCATCGACTGTTATTGTTTGACGAAGTGCATTTCTTTGTTGGTTTGTTTATCTTTCATTCGTAGGTTTTGGTGGACAATATTTTTGGTGTGGATGGATATTTTGTACGAATCTGCGGTTGTAGGTAACTCTTCCATATTACAATCTCCATATTGAGTGGATTTCACGTATTTTACTAATACTACGAATGTAAGCTTGCATAATGTTATTTAATAAACTACTCGTATTTATTAATTTAGATGAGAACCTGTAATTTTCTTTCTGCATTCATTAAAATGCTTTTAAAGCCTTATAAGTAAACTTTTATTCGATTACTTATTGTAATGTATTCAACTGTTGGTTCTTTAATAAATAAATAGGAAACCTAATAAATAGTGTTACCGAATATTATATGCAAATTATTTTGAGTATTGTAATATACACCTACAAAACTAACGGCGTCACAATACAAGCACTTTATAGGATCTGAAAATGCTAGTACTATTATCTGTTTGAGGCTTACTTTTATCATCGATATAATTATATACAATTTATAATTGGACCTTCTGTAACGTAAGACTGAATGGGAAAAGAATCTCATGCACCGTTTATAATCAACATTACCAAATTAAAATATTATTATGTAACCAAAGAATACAATGACCGTGAATGCAAAATTATATGAAATCGACATAAGCGAATAAAAACTGAACATGTGACATTACGTTTAACTAAGAAATCGTTTCGTCCATCTACTATCATCGATTGGCACATATCTAGGGGCCGACGTCACTGTAGTATTTGGCTATCTGGTACTTTGTCTAAACTTTGGGTCAAAGTTAAAAAAAAAACGCCGCGTTTTCGCAGCGTGTTTCCAGTGGAGGCGTGTGACGCACGCACGCCGCGTTTGATTATGGTAATGCGTGTTGACGCACGCGACGGCCGCCGCTGTCACCAAACACGCGTCGGGAGCGACAGGGAATTCATAATACGTGATTATAAATTCATTGTTATGCCAGATTTACACATCAATACTTGAATAACCGATTAGGGTAAAATATTAAGATTATGTTGATATAGGTAGGTTGGGTTGGACACTTGAAAACGATACCAGGGGCGTGCAGTGAGGGTGAACATGTAGGGTACCGTAAAACCATGCTATTTTGCCCATTGAACCTATCTTTACCCAAGTCAGAACTTTTGATAAAAACCAAAATAAAACAAATACGGCCAAATGCACACTGTTTTTTTAATGTTTAGTAGAAAGTTGACTATATCTGCTGTCAATGTCGATAAATGACCTTGTCGTACCGTACTGTATTTGCTAGTTAGCCGCAGTTAAAGATGAGGGTGTTTTTTGGCGGGCCAAAATACTTCCAAAAACTTCTGTCCTAAATCTTTGTACGATGTCTCTACTGGTATAGATTTTTGACAGTTACAACTTTATAGGTAATGATGGTGAAAGACAAAGACATTATCTTATCTTACCCTATCTTTGTATCGTCGTTTTTAATATTGTCATCACCTTAACCGATGGGAGAATCTAGAGTATTCCAGCGATTCTCACCAGGTCCGTTAGACCTTATAGAGGGCCTTCCCAGGTAATGTTAACAAGGTTTAGAAAAGGTGACATCGTTATGCGTTGACGAAAAATGAAATGAATCATAATGTATGCAATTGACGCGAGCTTAAATTCACGTGGTCAGTTTGTATTCGTTTTATCATCGCTATTATTAAATAGCACTTGTATAGGTAGACAGATTACTGAAAATAATATCATAACTCATTAGTCAATCTTCAGAATGGAATACTCCATCAATTAATCATTAGTCAATTGTCCAATCTGTCAAATACGAATACGAAACGTCAGGAAATAAATAAAATACGCGTATTAGATCTGTTATAGTTGTTCCGTTACATTTTGTAATAACCGCGAATAAATTATAAATAATGAAGTCATGAAAGTTATTTTTCAGGCTCCAGGCTCCAGGCTCCTTCTTTGTACCAAATTTCATTTAAATCGGTCCAGTAGTTTTAGCGTGAAAACGTAACAGACAGACAGACAGAGTTACTTTCGCATTTATAATATTAGTATAGATATAGAAGTATAGATATTTTCCTAAAATAAAAATCAAGCCCAGCTTCTGAGAAATGATTCGGCAAGTATAGGTATTTCTATCTCGTACTTTCAAATCAATCGGTTCCGCTGCGATTGGATACACAAGCACCATTCATGTTTCCTTTGCCATCACTTCCAATAGGAAAAATATCACAAATACCATGTATTATTATTGTTTCGGAAACCGAACATAATTACTGAAACAATCGGCTTACCGAGTCTTTGAACAAGCCTCGACATGTTCCCGTAATAAGAAAATTACTTTCCAATTCTGCAAAGAATATTGAAAGGTAATGTAATTTGAAGTCAAAGGGCTTATTATAAGTATTATTCTTCTAATATCCTGTATAATAGAACGGTTTGGTAAATAAAAAGGTGAAGAGGAATTCTGCAGCGTTATTCGGGAGCAAAGAGTCTATAGATTTGTGTTTGTTACCTAAGAGTCACTATTACTAAAGTGTTGGAATGAAACAACTTTAACGGATTTAACTCGCGTATTTTATTGGCGGAGGTTTCGACAATAAGATTTATTATCAGCTCGGTCGTGCTACTATTATGGAATCTGTAAAAGCTCCGAAACGTCAGCCAATAAAATAAAATACTGTTTCATTCCAATGTATAATAACCGCGAAGGCATCAGAAATTATTACCAAAGTGTTGTTATTATGCATAAGATCCAAATGATTTTTTATTTCTAATTAGAGGCTCTGTACGTGTATTTATAACTTGCATCTTTAATAATCGCACCTTCGGTAAAACAAGGGCACAAATGTCAAAAAATCCAAAAATGAGTTAAATAGGTATACAGAAATGTTCCAAATGTTTTTTTTTGGTGGTCGTGTTATTATGATTTCAAAAGTAGTTTTGTAAGTAGGTACTCGGTATTGAATTACGCGTTATACTCGTTTGTTTCAATATAAAGAGTAATAAGCAAAATTTTATTTAGATAAACTAGATCATCATTGGGCACAAAATATTAATATTTTTGCTGTGGATGAAAGTTTATAAAGTTTGTATAGATAACAGGGTTATCGAAGTGATCGCCGCACTCGCTTGCAAAACGAAGGCGACGCGCGTAATTTAAAATCAATACGAGAGTGTGGCGCAAAACACCTTTCAAAGCGAGAACCGAATCAATCAAATCAAGTCATCTTGGAATGAAACAACCTAACGGATTTAACTCGGATTATCGTTCTCGTTTCGGATTCTTTACAGTTTCCATAATCGTAGCACGACTGAGCTGACAATAGTCTAACGATAAAATAAATAAAAATACACGAGTTAAAGCCGTTAATAGTTGTTTCATTCCAATGGCATCAGAAATTATCAAGTCATCACCTTAAAAAAGTACTTATACTTACCTACAAGTCACATGAAATTAAGGTACTTCCGAAATACCACCATTGGCGAGAAGAAACGCCGCCATTGCTGATAAAAAAAATTATGCTTTACTTAAATGAGAGAATTAATAAAAAACAATAAACAAAATTATGAGTCAGCCTTCATGGATATCGCCGGCAATCAGGTACCTATTAAATTAACTGTAAATCAAAATATTCTCTGTGTGAAATAAGTTGCAGGAAAGGTGAGTTTTATATTTTGTTTTTTATTTTATAGTTTACCAATACCGGGCTCTCAGAATTGTATGAAATAAGTGGCAGTGGGCAAGGAGACCATATAGTCTAGAAGGTGCTAGAATGGTATCAACGGACCGATAGATGCAGCGTAGATCATCAGTTATCAGACCGACCTTTAAAGCCCCTACATGTTAGACGGACTTGGTAAAAGTCGCTGGAATCTGCTGGCAGCGTGAGACTGGTCATTTAAGAAATCTTTGGGGGAAATCTATGTCCAGCTGAAGACGTACTGCGGTTGATATCGTGATGATCTTATCGAGAATAAGAATTTTAATTGTCTTTTGTCTTTCAGCTCTAAATTCTCGAAGAGTTTATCACTTGGGGTGTCCGCAAGTAGATTACCACAGCATGTCCTACACTGACCAATCTAATTGTCCACTCACGGGCGGATTAGGCGGTTTTTACCGACTATCGACTGCTGAGCGACGCTCGCAACCCACTTGTATAGGTAAGAGTAGATTTTGAGGAGTGTACCTGACTAGACAAAGGGACGTGATTTTAATAGTGTGTGCGTGAGTAGGTACGTATATTATATTAGTGTATAAATATATTATATTGATGGCCTGTTGCTCTAGTGCCCAGACTACGAAACCAGAGGTTGCGGGTTCGAATTCTGCTAGAGGTAAATGTCAATGTGATGAGCACTGGCATCTGTACCTGAGTCTTGGATGTCTTATATGTATTTATGTATGTTTTTCCGTTGTCTACCCATAGTACAAGCTTTGCTTGAAATGGGACTAGATCAATTGATGTGAACTGTCCAAAGATATTTATTTAAATTGTTATGAATAGCCTATTTACGCTACTAGTATATATAATATGGGGCTTGCATAACGAAACGTAACTAACAGCCTCAAATAATTTAACTACCTATTCTCTTAAAAATGAAAAAGCCTGAAGTTTCAGAATTTCTAACTAACGAGTTGTCGAGATGAAGTTTTTGCGTTATTTTATTTTTGTACTTACTTTCTCTTTGGTGGGATTGTTGAAAACAAGTTTGATTTTATTTGTAAAATATACGGTCTCGTTATCCATTACTTTGTGAATACTGATCCTTTAAATCTTGGCTCAAAAATATATTTATCCGGAAATCATTTCCCGAAATACATCCAATATTAAATCCACACAAAATTTTGGCGAAACTTTATTTAAAATAAAATCATTTAATACTTCACGAAGCTAAAAACACATTTCCGTTCGAAATCTAACAGCAAAATAAGATCCCAGATTTATAAATTTGGCCAACCGTTTAAATAAAAAAGAAAATATACTATTTCGTGGATTCAGCGGTATATAAAATGAGTTTCCCTTTTTTCCACAAAGGAGTAAATATGAAGAATATGGTCGATTATATTTGTGCTATAGACTGGAAACTGCTGCCTCACTCGGGCAGGGCTAGACATGTGTCAGATTATGTTATGCCTGGATGCGCTCCGTTGTTCCGTTGATGTATTAATAAATCTAGGTCAACAATATCCGACTGAGATAATACCATAGGACCTAAGCTTTGCTTTATTAAAAACAGATTTCATAGAGATGAGACCTATCTAGATTGGTTTCTTTATTTTGATTACTTCAATCTTGTAGGAATTTTCGAGAACTTATTCACAAACTTATGTATGGGAAAAATTACAATTCTTTATTCCTTTAATAATAATATTACTGGTACCAAAACAAGAGTAAAATAAATGGAGGCTTAGCCAACAGGACTTGAATCCACACCTATACCTTAACGTGAAGTATCTTAGGTATGGGTTCAAGTCCTGCTGGAGTCTCGCTTTTTTCAACTTCTATCTATAGGTATCTATCAAATTTCTTTTAATACATCGTAGTAAATAGGTACTTATTAATAACACCTAAGGCACAGTTTGGTAACGCATAATCTCTAGCTTAGAATGACTAGTATTGTATTTCTACATATTTATCATTCATGAGCTGGGATCGGGCTGCCTTGGTTCGAACTGCACTGAAAGCGGTTCTCCTGGCATGAGGAAGAGGCCTTTGTTCTCGTACTTCAGCTCCGAGGGTCTCGGGAAACCAGGGAGTGGTCGCATCTTGAATCGCAGGACTATCTCCGACAGCGCATAGCGCATTGTCACCAGGGCAAATCGTAGACCTGGAAGGAGTTTGAAGGAATGTAATAAATACAACATTTGCTGGAATTAAATACATACCGGATTCGATTTTTATGCTGACGTTTCGAAAACATTACAGTTCCCAGATTTATTTTGTAGCATGAGCTGACGATAATCTTACGCTAAACTTCCGTTATTCCAAAGCATCAGAATTTAATAAAATAAAAATTTATAAATATTTAAAGCTCTTCTGTAAATTCCAGAAGAAACAGGTGCTTTGAAGTCTACGTCTGCATTTATTATCTACATAATGAAAGGCAAAAAATCAGTACTTGCCAGCAAAATTAAATTTCTTAAGTTCTTGTTGTTGAGGGATAAAAAATATCGTTATTTACGATACATCCATGTAACTTTATAAAACTTTATGCATGCATATTGTACTTTTATTATTATTAAAATAAAATATGATTTAAATTTTATTTTGAAACTGATGAACATATTTACAGATTTTAGAGTCACCTTTGTTAGTGTTGATGCTTTATTTTATGAGTTTAATAATCCGATATGTTCTGTTATTTTTCTTAATATATTAATTAGGTGTTATCTTTTCAGTAACTGAATAATAAAATCAATATACATATTATTAAGTATTATCGCTTTTAAAACTGTATATTAATGAATGAAATATCACCATTTTATTGTTTCTGTTTAAAGATATAGATAAGTATGAGTCATGCTTTGACTTTTTTTTTCAATTATTAAAATACGTAAACATCATCATCGTAATACATTTACAAATCTTCTGAAAAGTGATAATTTTAGAAGAACATGAACTCTCATTGTAATTCATAATCAAAATTTCTCCTAATACATAAGACAGGATAAAGTAATTTAGTTCTAGTTTTTATAGTAACTTAAAATCTTACCAATACACATTCTAGGTCCTCCTCCAAAAGGCAAATAAGAAAAGGGGTCAATCTTGTCCTCGTTTTCTGGCAAGAATCTGTCAGGGTTAAACACCTCAGGGTCCGGGAAGTACTGAGGGTCGTAGTGCATGCCGCTGGCGTTGATGTAGACCGTGGTGCCGCGGGCGATGGTGAGCTTGTCATCGATCTTGTAGTCGGCACCGGCAATGCGGTCCAGCCAGCCCATTGGGGGGTACTTCCTTAGACTCTCTACAAAACAGATGACGAGAAGTGCGAGTTGGACTCGCGCACGAATGGTACCGTATCTATACTAATATAATAAAGAGGAAAAGCTTGTTTGTTTGGATTGAATAAGCACCAAAACGGCTGGACCGAATCGAAAAATTCTGTTGGGAAGCTACACTATTTCCGAGTAACAGGCTATAAAAAAAAGGATCCGGGGCGGGCCGCTAGTTATCTATAAAGACGACAAATAATAATGTCTTATGGAGACTTAGCACTTGAATCTTTATTTGATTATGTTTTAATATTTGTTGTAGGTAACAGTAATTATAGATCATCTGTGAAAGCTGAACTGGTTAACTATCACAGTTCATGAGATACAGCATAGTGATAGACGGGCGGACTAGTACTACGATTAAGTGGTATTTCAGTACCTAATTTTATGACCTATAGAACATATTAAATTATTTAATGATAGTTACTTCTAACCTTTTATAACACAATTGAGGTAAGTGAAGTCCGCGAGAGAATTGTAGTCCAAAGTCCCATTAGCGCTATTCGCTTTGATATCAATGAGTTCGTTGTAAATTTTCTCCTGTAAAAATAATTCCAACAAAATTTGATCCGGTAAGAATTACATGCAAATGGATGGGTGAGTTGTACCTGAATTTCAGAGTGGTGTGCCAATTCCAAAACTACGTATGTCAATGCACTTCCAGTTGTATCGAAGCCTCCCAGAAGGAGAACGCTAGCCTGTGCCACCATCAAATCATCACTGAAATCTTAAATCAGATGATAAGTAAAGTAATTCTGATGTGTAAGCTATAATATTATTGTAAAGTTTGCTAAAAATCCATTCAGTAGTTTTGAGTGAAAGGGTAACATTCAAATATTCTTACAAAAATTTACATTTTTAAAATTAGTAAGGATTGTTACATTGTCATTAATAGTTCAAGTTGTTATTAAAATTATTTTATGAATAACGAATCACTTCCAATTAAGGCCCGTCTTTTCGTTAGCTTGCGTCAATTCGTTAACGAAAAATGATGTCAACTTCTCTCATCTCGTAGCGGATATTTACGTAAGTACCTAATATTTGTTTACTCACGAGAAAAATATTTACCTTCTCCTTTCCTAATTGAGTCGTTTCTCATTTTAATTAATATATCCAGAAAATCATCTCCGCTTACGTTATCAAGCTCTCTCTGTTTTATAGCTATATCCAATATTTTTTGGCAGTCATTTGTAGCCCTCTTTGGGAATAGCGAAAACCTAGTAAATAAGTAATAATATAAGATTTGAGACGTAAGATTTGCATCTTCATAAGACAGATATTTAAAGAATAATTAGATTTTGCGTCATTTTAATGTTTGAGTATGTAACAGCTATTTTGCAAAAAAAAATTAAGGTGGATCCTCGAGTGTTTGATAGGCCATCATTGTCATCGCAGACTATATTTAAGAACAGAATCAACATAAAAAAAAACTGAAGTAAAAATATCTCCTGATATTGGTACAAAGCCTGTTTCAATTGATACTTAATAAGTAATATTATCTGCAATTATTATAGATGTAGAATGTACGACAATAACAATGTTTTAATCGCTGGAAGATCCGCCTAATAATGTTTTTGCTTTATTTATAATGCTGACAGTCACACAGTTCATGAATTTTAATACCATAAACTCGTACGAATAAATTCACCTAAAAATATCAACCAAATCAGGCCAGAAGAAGATGCTGGTCCAGCACATGCCGCGGTAGAGGTTGAATTCCATGAACTGACGCGTAATGTTCCGAATAGGACTGTCACCGGTTAGAGTGGCATCTTGCGTAATACCAAACGTCGAAGTACCAATAATATCCGTGGCATAGTCCACGAATAGCAGCTGAAAGACAATGATATCTTTCCAATTATGAGTTACTGTCAAGTATGCGTTAAATACAATCTTTAACTTGTCTTACCCTCAAATCTATGACCTTATTTTCCTTTAAATCTCTTGTGATACGAGTACACAATTCATTGGTCTTTGTTGACACTAAAATATTATGCAGTGCTTTTAACTTTGCCCCGGAAAAGGCGCTGCTAAATGGTCGTCGGATCGAAGTCCACATTGGATCCTAAAACAAATCAATTATCTCAAAGTGAAAAGAAGATAAAGCATAAAGTAAGAAATAACTCCTCTTAAAGTTTTATACAAAGTTTTTCGTTGACTGAGCAAATAATTGGAGAGATTATGTTGGCTATATCTACTTACGTTGGCAGTGAACATATTCAATCTTCCGATAGGGTCAGTCTTCCCCGAGCTCAAGAACCTGTTCCTGAAGTAATCGAAGTCTTTCACCAGAATTCTTTTAGCTATCTCTGGAGAGTTGATGACGAGCGCTGGCTGCCAGAACATCCACACTCCGATGTACGGGGTGTTGAAGCGCTGGTAAATTTCGCGCATCCAAATACCCTGGATGTATAAAAGGTGTAAGCAAGTTGGTAAATTTAGTGGACTCCAAGGTTTATGAAAGGTGAGTACACGTTAAATCGGAACATTTGAGGTTTAATCGGAATTGTAATGCAAATTACAGCCTTTGAAGTTTCACTTTTTGCCATCCGTTTTGTAAAGGCTAACTGCGCTTCACCATTCAATTCGGAAACAAAATGTACCTACACAATAAAATGTTCATGTCACCTTACGATGTCTCTCATTTCTTTAGAGCTGATTAGGTACTCACGCAGTTCTCTTTGAAGAGGAAGGACATGCTGCCTGTGATCGGATTCGGCGGGACATGCGGCACTCCTCTCCTAGACCAGTACTGTCGCAGCCAGACCCAGCGCACGACCAGGTACGCCAACAACGTCGAAAGTATCATTGATAGCAGCAAAAACATTGCCCTGGAATTTAGAGATGTTATTCGTATGGGGGATGTTGTATTCAGATAATTAAAAAAAAAAATGGGGCAATTTAGAATGAGATCTAGGAATCATGTTCCAAAATTGAGAGATAAGCCTGTGATTGTTTGAACATGACAGTAGGTCCTCGTTCTATTACCGAATTTAGCGAAATTTTGACACGCACTTTTTTACACTTGTTGTAAGGAATAGACTATGTAGACTAAAAATTAGAAAGAAAGAGGGTACCTTTTGTTATTATAAGATCCTATTTATGAAAATATTTGTTTTATAAAAGCAGATTTAAGAAAATACTGTATTAATCCTGATCAGTATTGGAACTGAAATGATTTTATGACTGAATTTATAGTTATTTCACATAGTTTTAGGGTTCCGTAGCGAAGGGTGCTGATCTACAAAGACCGGAAAACGGGTTGGTACATTAAAAACAGAAATTGGTGTATCATTTTTTTTAGAGATCAGAAGTTTTTGCTTGTCAAACATGTAGGTTCATCGTCAGCTATAACAAAATGTAGATTCCCATACAATGAAACTATTTGTTTCTGCTACATTTGTACAGTGTTACAGAAGGAGATGCAGTCTCACGCTTGACCGGATCACAATCTTAGCTGTTTATAATAAACTGTACATTATCAAACAATTGTCCATTTTGTAATTAATATGGCGGTCAAGAGGTGACGAGTCAGTTGATAATCCCGGGTTGTTACTCCATTAATTTGTTATTTATACTATGTTATTGTTTATATAAACGAACATTATTTGTTTATTTGTCTTATATTTTCACTAGCTTCTGCCATCGACTTCGTCCGCGTGGAATGGTTATTTTCCCCGTTTTTTACACATTTTCCACTGTTTCTTCGCTCCTATTGGTCGCAGCGTTATGTTATATAGCCTCGATAAATGGTCTATCCAACAAAAAAATATTTTTTCAATTCGAACCAGTAGTTCCTGAGATTAGCGCGTTCAAACAAACAAACAAACAAACTCTTCCGCTTTAAAATATTAGTAGGTATAGATTAGTATAGACAATTATGTGGCTGTTTTCTACACTTATTAGTTACTATTACAGATATCGCCTGTGTCTTTATATGAATTGTATTTAGAGTTAGATTTTGGTTTGTACAGCCTTTTAGAGATATTTTTAGAAAATTTGGCACACCTTATGAAAGAATAAATAATAGTTTAATATTAAACTAAGACTGACTTGCACTCACAAAAGTTTTAATTAAGTCCGTTTTCCTATTAAATGTTAAAACTGTGTAAGTTTAAATAATTTTATTTTCAACTAAATTTACAAACAGGTTCTTGGGTTTTTGTTGAATTTTAATGGAAAAGTCTTTTAATTTTCTTAAGCCCGAACATGCAGTCGCCTGTTCTAGCAGTGCACCTGTAATTTCGCTGCAACCACCTGCCGTTCTTCAACTTAGTTACAAGTAGATTACCTAAAACATAGACAAGGTATTTTGATGATAATTTTTATCAAACGTAGCTAAGGACACTCCCGACATACTCGTATTTACCTTTCAAACAAAAAAAAAATCAATATCGGTTCATGCGTTAGGGAGCTATGATGCCACAGACAGACACACACACACACACACACACACACAGACAGACAGACAGACAGACAGACAGACACGTCAAACTTATAACACCCTGTATTTTTTTTGTCGGGGGTTAAAAATACTCACAATGAAGTAGGAAGATATTTTTTAATAAATTTATTACCTTTTTACTAACAAACTAATAATAAAATATAATTTTGAAAAAACTGCTATATCTATGGCACTGTATGCATAAATAAATAGTTTATTTTGTTTTCTGATACTATTTATATAACCACTCAGTGCATTGATCTTTGTGATAAAATGTGAAACAAAATTGTTTTCCAGGTAAATACGAATTAATATGTTTTTTAAATACTTCAGCCTTTATTACATAATTATAACTCATTTTTTTTGTTCATGAGTGATAGAGTTTGACTGTAATTAAATCATCATCATCATCATCAGCCCGTCGCAGTCCACTGCTGGACATAGGCCTCTCATAGATAGGTAAATGTCATACATAGGTAATTAAATAAAATAATAAAATAGCTATTGATCAAAGTGTTACATCTTGCTTATTTATTTAACTATACTTCATATAATATGATAGCAATATTAGGTTATAATGGCATGTAAAAATGATTATTAAGAAATGTAATTAGATTAGAATGAATAATGATCTCTAATAAAAATGTCTGATAGATAATATAAGTGTCCAGTCATGTGATAATAAATAATTATAATCGTATTAATAGCACTATTAACTTATAATGGTAGTTTAAATAATAATTATGAATACATATAATATTTTTTTCTCTCCTCCGCTGCGCTAAATGAAATTGCCGCTTTCTGGCTTCGTCGAACAGAAAAATAGTATACTGACCTCGGCCAGTAAAATAAAAAGCCTCAGATCACATTTTTGTCAACCTCGGCTTCGCCTCGGACGACAATTACATGTGATTTGAGACATTTTTTATTTTACTGGCCTCGGTGCGTAATGTACTATTATAAGTCAATGAATTAAACAATTAGGTACTTACGCATTTCTTTTAATTCTTTGGAACCAGAGCCAAGCTCCAAAAAAAGCTGTTACAAAAGGTTGTGAGTACCTATCGGTAGGATTTTAACCCGTTTCTTCATTTTCGAAATTGTTAATAACTAAGAGCCGTCAAATAGTGACAGATTTTTGTTAGCTACTTATTTCCATAATAATTTCTCTGATGCCTTCGCAGTTATTATACGTTGGAATTAAACAACTTAAGACGGATTAAAATCGTGTATTTTATTTTATTGGCTAACGTTTCGGAGCCTTTACAGATTCCATAATAGCACGACTGCGATGACAATAGTCTTATGCTCCGAAACGTCAGCCAATAAAATAAAATACGCGAGTTAAATCCGTCTAAAGTTGTTTCATTCCAATACTTATTTCGTGCCAAATAAAATATTTTTTCTCAAGAATCAAAGTGACTCCGCGTCTACAGTTTGTAATCGATCTAGCTGAGCGTAATTGGACAAGCCGCAAGCTCTTGGTGCAGGAAGCGTTTGCTTCTAAGACTGACCGCCGCTTTCGTGATAGCAATTCTGGCTTATTCACTAACTTGCTAATTGTAGTTGGCTTCACTATTTCCGGAACAGATTTAGTAAAGAACTAGCTGTGCACGCGGCTTCAGGCTTTTCAGTTTTTTTAATCGCTTCATATTGTTTGTGCACGTTTGGTTTTGGGTTGTGCACATTTAGCGTATTGTGGGCCATTCTACTTTTAAGAGGTTTTTGTGTCCCCGACAAAAAATATAAGAAAAATTCACAGCACGTGAAACTGCTGCATTATTTCTTTAAATTCCGTTAACATTTCAATTTAAATATTGTATATTATTGAAAATATGAACGGTAACAAAGTGGAGTTTTAGGGTAACATAGTTGTATTTCACTTAGACAAAAACCTGCACTAAAAAGTAGAATGACCTTTGTACATTTTATCGGTTGTGGCATTTTTTTCTGAAGCGAAAATGTCATATTTCATAAAGTATTTAGGTTTCAAAATTTATTTTATCTTAAGCCAACTCTCGCGTTTCGTATCATTATCTATAAAAACGGCAAAAAAACATGTTTGTTAACTTAAATATTTATTTTATTCTATCTTTAATTTGCTGTTAGGTATATTGGCAACAAAAGTACCTCATCACAAAAGTACATCATCTCTGAAAAATACAATTGGCTAACTATCACGGTTCATGTGATACAGAGAGGATAGACAGACGGACAGTGGAGTCTCAATAATTAGGGCCCGTTGAACCCTAAAAATTAAATCTTTAACCCATTCATGAAATTCAACGACAAAATCACTATACAGAAGTAATATAACTTTCTGTTTGTTCAGGGATGGATCGAAGGAAGCAATTGGCAGTCGGTTCGGTTCCCGGGGCTGAGCAAACTCCCGCCTCGCGTTGTTCCGAGCTCATTAAAATCTCCATTGTTCAATCACAAATCCAGCTTTTCGTTAACGATTTGATCGAACTGAAAGGCACGACAATGGCCTTTTGTGAGTGTAATTAACTCCCTACAGTCAAACAGCGCCGCGGGCGCGACAAACACTGCCGCGCATAGAAATATGGATATAGCTAAAATTTTTCGAATGAGGAGACATTGAGAATGCTTATTTGTAAAGAGGAAAAAAAAGTGCCTAGGTAATGTTTTTGATACGTTTCAAAATTTATTTTCTCTCTTAAAAGCTTTTATGTCTGAATATCTTCTTTTTTAAATAGAACATTTTGTATGGTGTCATTTTTGACAGAGGTCATCATTTTTGCTGTAGAGATTTGACGTTTTAAGGAAAAAAGACGCTTCTGTCATATTTTTTAAATTAACTTAATTTATGTGGAAACAATAAAAAGATGCATCTACTAGTAAATTATATAAAGCAAGCGTTTGCCCGCGACTTCATCCGCAAGAAAATGTTATTGCTCCGCTTCTCCTCATTAACGCTTTCAAGCAAGCAAACAAACAAACAAACTCTTCACCTTTATTAATATTATTACATAGATATATCTACACTAATAAAGAAATATATACCTATTAATAAAGAAATATTTACGGTTTTTTTTTTTTTTAGGCATTTTAGTAGGTACCTTCATCTTTCTTTATTATAATTTAGTACCTACTGGAAATATCTTAGTGGTTCCATGAGTCTATACAAATACAGTACAAGAGTCGTTGGAACCGAATTAGCGTTTATTAATTGAAATTCTAAACTTGACGAGGGTAGCGCCAAGGTCGAGTCGGGCCACGTGCTAGTTAATTCTTAAACGGCTATTTCCATGTAATACTAACTAGGCTATTGTGTATTTAACAATACAGAAATCTCAAATATAAGTATCTACGCCTAAAGGCCTAGAAAGGATATCAAAATGAAGTGTTTAATTGTAATGTTACGGGACCTGAAGAATACAATTTTACACAATATCAAATCACATTGAGAGAATGGCACAAAAACTTGTCAGCTGTAAGCCTTTTTTCATATAAGATATACCTACCTATTAACTATTCTTAATTACATGTCATTTTCAACCGAGGAAAAAAACGGAAGAGGTTCTCAAGTCGACGCGTATATTTTTTTTTTTTATAAGATCGTGTACCTATCGAAATTCGAATTTCTAGTTATAGTTTACCATATTATTATTAAGCATCATGCCTATATAAAATACTAGTGGTCCCGGCAGACTTCGTCCCGCCCGGCAAAGAATCGATTTGGAACGTGATAAAAAGTATCCTATGTCCTTTTCCTGGTTCTGAGCTACATCCCCAGCAATTTTCAGCCAAATCGGTTCAGCCGTTCTCGATTTATAAACGGGGTAACTAACACAACTTTCTTTTATATATATAGATAATTCTTGTATGTATTTTATTTATCAATGTAATTTCAATCAAAAATAATTAACTTTAGCGTTAGACTATTCTCAGCTCAGTCGTGCTACGATTATGGAAACTGTAAAGAATCCGTAACGTCAGCTAATAAAATAAAATAAAAATACGCGAGTTAAATCCGTTAATAGTTGTTTCATTCCAATGTGCAATAACCGCGAAGGCATCAGAAATTATTAAAATAATTAATATCAAACATGGATACTATAAAAAATACTTTGAGCCGACTCTCCTACATAATAATATGGTTATGGTTGATATAATATGATTTAAGTACAGGTACGGTCCATATTATGTAGGAAGCAAGTTTCAAATCTACTTTATATGCAAAGGAAAATTACCAATTGTAAAAAGTCCGGAGTCAGACATTGTGTTAGGAATGAATAGTGAAATTATACTTTAGGGAATTTCTCATTTACTTTCTTCGACTTCTCTTTGTTCTAGCTCGTATTCGGACGCATGTTGAAATGACATTAAAAGATAAAGACTATTGAATAAGTATAAAAGAGATTTATAATTTCTAATGTCTTCAATTATTATACAATTATAATTGTAAGGAATTAACCTTGCGTATATTGTTTTATGCTGATGTTTTGAAAGCTTTATAATTCTCACTAGCTTCTGCCCGCGACTTCGTCCGCGTGGAACTCCTCCTTTTTTGCAGTCGGTTAAAAAGCAGCCTATGTCCTTTCTCAGGCTCCAGACTTTCTTTGTACCAAATTTCATTTAAATCGGTCCAGTAGTTTTAGCGTGAAAGCGTAACAGACAGACAGACAGACAGAGTTACTTTCGCATTTATAATATTAGTAGGGATATTTTTAGACTGAGCTGATGATAGTCTAACACTGAATATATTTTCTATACGTCCACGTAAAAATAATAAACGTGATAAATAAATCCGTTAAAATTGTTTTATTCCAATGAACAAAACAGCGTGTTAATGATCGGTAAGTAATGTGCCTACTAAACTAAGAAGTCTGCAATTTATTATGAAAAAAATTATTTCAAGAAGGGACAGAGGTCTAAACCTCCTATTTCTTTGTGTGAAGGGTTAACTAAAGGGATAAATGGTCGAAGGGCACTCATGAAACTTCCTCTCGAGTTCGTCAAGCGACTTAAACCCTCGCAATATGTTAATATAACAGAAACTAAGCGAAAAAGTTCCGCTTTTCTTTTATTCAGGGTAACATAATTCGCTATTTGTTCAGTCCATTCGGACCGTTGGCCGCCATGAATAGATTACCCGGCCGGTGGGAAATACGCTTCATTTCCATACCGCAAGTCCGGGCCGAGGACTCCCTCATTTGGCCGTATTTGCACTTAGATCGACTGAGCTCGCAGTGTTAGACGTTACGAATTTGAATTTTAAACTAAGCGTTCCGCTTTACGGAAGGTAAATTCTGGGAGTTTTTGTGAAGGTAATTTGGTTAGTGAATAATGTCGTTAACTAAGGCTGTTTTAAAGGGTGAATTGGAAGCTGTTTATTTTGTTAATGCAGTGGTTTTTAAGCGCCTGCTCGGAGTTTGTTGGCTATTGCAAATGCACAAGTTAGATTGCGAAAATATATGACAATCTACTTTTAGGCACTTTGGAAACACTCCGTTTAACAAGAAAATATTATTATATTATATTTTGCAATGAAACAATTAGAATGGACTTTAAATAGAAAAGTTATAATTTTGTCATTTCTAAAATAACGTACCTAGTTAAGAACTTACTTTATCTTAATCTAACATCACCTCAGTGTTTACTAGACTATCATCAGCTCAATCGACTACGAATCTGGGAGCTGTGACGTTTTCGAAAAGTCATCATATTTTTCAAAATAAAATAAAATACTCGAGTTAAGTCCGTTATAAGCGATTTTTTTGTTCCATTCTATAACCGCGAAGGCATCAGGAATGAACAGAAAATTGTGATTTGTAGTAAAAATAGATTGTTTTTGTTTTGACTTATATTATTCGTCAGAAGAAAACATTCGTAATACAAATCAAATTTTATTTCCATTCCCGTAGACGAGTCCAATTGTGTGACTGAAAAATTGATCTGTCAAGTGCAGAAGCGAAACAAAAACGTAATAAGAGAGGGACAGGGCTATACTAAAAAATGAAGCTTAATATTTAGAATTTATTACTATCTCTATTGGTGTTTTCGAAATGAAAAGAGATAAGTTATATTAATAGATAGACGATCGTGTAGATAAGTATTTTGTGACTGTATGTAGGAAACAGAGTCACGTCGAAAAATGTAACTAGCCTTAATTTTTACGATTACATACCCAAGGGCTAACCCTAAACGGAATCTTATTGTTAAGCCTCCGCTGTCCGTCTGTCATCAGATAAAATAAGCTTCTCCACAACAGACATGTTTTTTTTATTTTATAGATAACTAGCGACCCGCCCCAGATTCATACGGGTACTATTAACCTTTCCCTTGAATCAATCTATCTATTAAAAAAAACCGCATCAAAATCCGTTGCGTGGTTTTAAAGATTTAAGCGTACATAGGGATATAGGGACAGAAAAAGCGACTTTGTTTTATACTATGTACTATGAAACTAATAGTGCAAAACCGACTCTGAGGATTACTATGATTATTTTAAAAAGTGCACCCAACCGTGAAACCATCAGAAATTTAATAATTTATGAATATACAATAAAGAACGGTATAATTTAAATTCTGCACCTTGATTTGTGAGTACAGAATGTCACCATTATTTATTTCTCGGCCAAACGTAAAATCTGCCCCGAGGGGCATCATTAACGGGCTGTGTTTTAAAATGGAAGGAAAAACAGTATTCACAGATTTATTTGTGAAATATGAAATTCTGTGTTCTTTGAACAAAGGAGTTTTAGTATCATTGTTATTGTGAATTTAATATTATTTAAATACCTACCTGAACCTATTTGATATTAGGAAAATATAGTGATATCTGCTTTTGGGTTAAATATTAGATTAAACCGTTTTATGTAAGTTGACTAATAAACAAAATGTAGCTAATAATTTAATTTGATTATTTAGCTACTATACTACTAAAATTATAAAATTCCTTTTTTTTGGATTTAGGTAGGTATGTATAGCTAGCCGAGAATTCACAAATACAAATTGTTACCCATGTAAAAAAGTATCATTGAGATATTCAATTCTTATGTTCTGTTAAAGTAAACAGAAACAAACATTTCGTTACATTCTGTCGTGTCCCATTATACCTATAATTAAATTAACCTAAAAGCAAAAGTAACCAAAATAGCACCATCACCATTTAAAAGGATCTCTTAATAAGCAAATCTCGACGAACGCCTAAAGCTCGACTATAACTTAAGCCAAAATCCCCGGATTAAAGCTCCGGTTAATTACTTGAAAGTTTACAAAGAAAAAAGCTCTAACGGGAAGTTTCTTTAATCATGTCGTTTAAAACGTTATATAACGTTATAAACGTTAAACGTAACGTTTAATCTCTCGTGAGATAGCACCGGGAACGAGTTACCTAAATATTACGTATTTTTTGGGTTTCTTATTTAAAATATATTATAAGGGAGGGTTACCGCAATCCCTTTTTAACCAACTTTAAGGAAGGTAGTCTTGAATTCATCAAGATCTTTTGTTTATTCGTGTATGTTCACCGATTACTGACAAGACAGTTCTATTTTAGCATAAGACTATTGACAGCTCAGTCGTGCTATGATTATGAAATCTGTAAAGGCTCCGAAGCGTCAGCTAAATAAAATACGAGAGTTAAATCCGTCTATAGTTGTTTCATTCCAAGACAGTTATTATTTTTGTTTAGATCCAATACCTAATAATAATGCAGATAATTTGACAATTGTAAAACTTGCTTAACCAGCACTTCGCAGTCCTAGGAGAACATTTTACAAAATGTACATAAAGAAGAAAGCATATTCGCTTTAAATGTAGGAACAATTGTTCACAAAGTACGAACGGAATGGAACATTTAAATAGAAATTCAAGAAATCATAGCCTCGAAGTGCACTAACCATACAGCATTCCTCGTAAGACTGTACCGGCTATTACAAATGCATTAAACTTTATACGCCTCCTCTGCCTGGAACCAATCTAGCCTAAACCGCCTTCACTAAGTCTAGTCCTACCAAGAACGGGCCCATGTATTCTGGTTATTAAAGGGTTAGCGAAACGATCGCCAGTATAACAAGACCTGGAATTTTGTAATCAGGTACTTTATTAGGTCGTTCAATTTATGCTGGTTCCAGAAGGTTGTTACGGTTAATTTTCAAGAACCCAAACCTTTCGTAACGATGTCGGGTCATTACGGGAGCTTAACAGCTTTCTAAAAAGCTTTGAACTTTGATAATACTTTACAAGTTTATGAAATGTGGGTTGAATCATGGATGGATATTTTAATGAAATTAAGATGTAGCTCAAACAATTTTATTATTCTCTTTAATTAAGTGTCTAATATTTAGCTTGGATTCGCGAGCGGATTGTGCAAGAAATTTAGTGGCTGGATCGTATAATCCGTCGTATTACATCACGGGTAGTTGTTTTAGAAAACAGGGCCGTTTTGAAATATAGCGGCTCAACGAATGGCCGGATTGTCATTGCATATTTTTCAATAATTAATGAGAAACATAACAAAATAAACTAAGGTTTTAGGTTAAGACTGCGACGCGAATAAAATCCGTTATAGTTGTTTCATTCCAATGTGTAATAACCGCGAAAGCATCAGATTTTTTATTAATTATAAAGTACCAATTTGATATCTGGTTTCAAAGTGAATTATGAAACATTTACATGCCAATTTCTATTTAATATTGAACCACAAGAACAGCACAAACAATAAAGGTTATTAATATCGCACTGTACTATCGCGATGTTCATTATTTTCCAAAGACTGTCGTAACGTAAGTATGGGAAGCGATTACAGGAAATGTTGGACTAAGGTAATTATATTAAGCTTATGCTGTCGTTTAATATGAATATGGAATCTGTAATGATTTTCAACAATAAGCTGTTTTGAAAGATTTAAGCGAATAAATGTAGATAATTTGACAACCTACATAATTTACGGCCTATTGGTCTAGTGGTCAGAGGCCCTGACTACGAAACCGGAGGTTGCGGGTTCGAATCCCGCTAGGGGCAGATGTCAATGTGATGAGCACTGGCATCTGTACCTGAGTCTTGGATGTATTTATGTATATTTATCCGTTGTCTAGTACCCATAACACAAGCTTTGTTTAAAATGGGACTAGATAATTGGTGTGAATTGTCCAAAGATATTTATTATTATTTTTTTATGATAAAATCTTTGTGTTTACTAAACCCATATTAAAATAAGATGCGCGAGTTAAATCCATTATAGCTGTTTAATTATTAACTTTCAGAATCGATAAACATTATTGTAGGTACCTATTAGTTGCGACAGTAGACGTCAAAATGTTATAAGTACCTAACCTTTTTTAATTTATTGTCAAGCGTGTCCCATTATTTCAGCTATAAAAGCTAAAATATATATTTTTTTGGGAAGTCCTCACCTTGCCGGGTGCGCTGCATCGTAAATCACGAGCCAGCCGCCGATATTATTGTATGCTATTCGCTATTATGAACTGGTTTTAGTTCATTTTCATAAATTTCACGTGAAAAGATGTTCAGGTATTGTTCGCGGAATATGTTTATTAAACTTGGCGTGGTTGTTTCCTTGAATTTTGTTTATGTGTTTTGTTGTATGTAGTTTTATGTTGTTACAATGATTTAGTGTTATCACTTGTAATTATGTTATTTGATATATGTTAAGCATCAAAAAATGTTCTGTCTGATCTACCTAAATTATATATTACTTGCTACTGCACGATTCCATAGAACAACTGAGACTGGGAAGATTTCGAATCGTCAATATTTATATATATTTTACCGTTAACTATGTATTATGTAGCTATAGCTTGGACATAATTTGTATGGAAATATTGTATATTTATATATCCATATTACTTCAATTATTACACCTGTACATTATCAAAACGGCTTCCTATTTCTATCGGGCGTGTTTACGTCATAATCGGCCAGATAACGACGACCCTTCATTTTTATCGCCCAACCACTTTTTACGATACGGGAACCATTTTGGACTAATACACGAGGGTCAACATATTCTGGTCGTATTTAGCACTAATATCCCGTTAGTTAAGAGGGAATGATAGCAGAATATGATATTAGATAATTAATGGTAGGTATATTATGATGTTTAATGTAGCGAAAGTAAGCCAAGTAAGCGTAAAGCAGCCAGTGTGTGTGTGTGTGTGTGTGTGTGTGTGTGTGTGTGTGTGTGTGTGTGTGTGTGGGTGGGTGCGTGTGTGTGTGTGTGTAGCTCCGTAATGCAAGAACCGAATTTGATTATGTTTTTCATCAACTGAAATATTTTGGTATCAGAAAAGTAATAATTTCTGATGCCTTCGCAGTTATTACACATTAGAATGATACAACTATTAACAGATTTAACTCGCGTATTTTATTTTATTTTATTTGTTGACGTTTCGGATTCTTTACAGTTTCGTATCGTAGCACAACTGAGCTGACAATAGTCTAACGCTAAAGAATATCAGAAAAGTAGCCAATTTTGAAGCGATAAAAAGTTCTTCCTGAATAAACATTTTTATAAGAAGCCGTATATAAAGAATCCAAAAATGTATTGAGAAAGTGTGAATGTCAAGATGCTTCGGAACAAAAAATGCGGACAGGCTCCCCCGGGCCCGGCACAACGTAGGATTTGCCTTTCTTCTAGTAAATTCGCTTTATTTTCTTTTACAAAATATTTTTTCCTTCACGGTGCGTTAGCGTTAGGTCGGGGAGGATGGCGGCTTGTTTTTTCATGACTAGGTATTTCAGGTATTAACTAAAAAGTTAGTTCGTAAAAGCAATTTGTTTGCGTTGAAATTGGACACGCCTTACTGATGTTTCAATATACTTTTTAAAATATTCGGGGCCTATAATGGGTTGAGTAATGAGAGATAATGTCTCGGGTAGAAATGCACATACTACTTTTTTTAAATGATGATACTCTGTTTTTTTTAATTATATTTTTGAGAGATTATTAATCATTTAACTTATTATGTAACTCATAGTTTGTTATTTTTATCGAATTTCAAAATCAACTCAACGTCTATATCTATATCTACACTAAATTGTAAACAGGAAAGATTTGTACCTATTTTTGTATGTTTGTAATGAATAGGCTCAAAAACTACTGGACCGATTTTAATAATTCTTTCACTGTTGGGAAGCTACGTTCACCCTGAGTAACATAGGCTATAGAATATTTTGAAAAAAAAATAGGGATCCGTGCGAAGCCGGGGCGAACCGCTATAATATATATTATTATTATAAATCATATATTTAACAGCTTCTATCCGAGACTTCATCTGAGCATGATTATAGTGAATTTTCAAAAATCCTTTCTTAGTGCATTATAAATTTCATGTTTCTATCGCTTATAATTGCCTCTTATAAAATACAATTAAATTACTTACCTACCATAATTGAAATATAAGAATATTTTACTAAGCAATAATTATAATTTTTCGTTAATTGTTTTCTCAGAAACATAACATCCAAAGCAATATCGTTAAGATATTTCAAAGTTAATTACAGGAACACGTGCGATAATTACCGTGTACCAACAGAATGTGTAATAAATTAATTATTAAAAGCAATAATCTCGCACGAAGATCATTATCTTAATATAAAGTTATTTATGCCTAAATCCATTTTCCACACGATTACAGAATAAAGCCTTTAACGCACTAGCGAGCGTTATGAACAAACATTGTTATCAAGATTTTCATATCTGCATTATAATAACTTAGCATTTATTGGAATGAAACAACTATTAACGGATTTAACTCGCGTATTTTTATTTTATTTTATTTGCTGACGTTTCGGATTCTTTACAGTCTCCATAATCGTAGCACGACTGAGCTGACAATAGTCTAACAAAAAGTCATAAGTCTAAAATTTTTTGCGTGAAATGTAACTTTAGTATTTCATAATTCAGAATAGGGTAGTTTTTCAAAATTTTTAATTTAAATATATGGTTTGTTTGCATAACTGTATAAATCACTTTACCGTTAGACTGTTGTCAGCTCAGTCGTGCTACGATTATGGAAACTGCAAAGAATCCTAAACGTCAGCTAATAAAATAAAATAAAAATACGCGAGTTAAATCCGTTAATTTAATAGTTGTTTCATTCCAATGTGTAATAACCGTGAAGGCATCAGAAATTATTTTGCTATCAATATTTTCATTTCTGCATTATAATGATAACTTAGCATTTAAGTATCCCACTGCTAGTTAGGCACAGCCTCCTGATTCTATTACGTAGGTACTAGAAACTTCGTTATAAAAAACCAATTTCGATCACTTACAAACCAAGTGAGTTAGACTCTTTTTAATTATTTCTGATGCCTTCGCGGTTATTAAACATTGGAATGAAACAACTTTAACGTATTTAGCTCGCGTATTTTTTAATTGGCTGACGTTTCGGAGCCTTTACAGATTTCATAATCGTAGCACGACTGAGCTGACAATAGTCTAATGCTAAAGTGACTTAGACTTTAGACTTTTTTTCTTAATAAAAACATACTTAGCCCGATAGGATGATGATGAAAATCATTCAATTTCACTTGAAAATTAATAGAGAAAAGTAGACTTTACCTATTAGATTAGATTAGATTAGATTTATTTATTTCTCATTATTACATACATTATAATTACACATTATGTCATATTATATGCACTCATAGTGAGATCGTCAAAATTTTACAATATAAGATAAACAAAAACAGAACAAATAAAATTAAAACTATTTTACAAATGTCATTATTTTCATTATTTCATTATTCACATTATGAATAACAAATTATATTAAATATAAAATAAAAGTGATCAACGAGTGAAGCATATTCGCTACAGTTGGAACAGGAATGAATGCCTAGAAGAAAAAATATAATTCTGGGTAACTACGTTCCTTGAAAATTGTGAAATTATAATATTAGTAGTCAAAGGAAATACTTTTTGAGGTAAACACGAATAAAATTCCGCCCTCGTGAAAATTCTTCGTAATAGCTTATCAATCAGAGGAGTACAGCATTACGTAGGAAGGTCGAGAATATTCCGACAGTGAACTAATTAAATAATTAAAATTTTTCAACGAAGCTTTCCCGAGTACCATCCGACAACAAATTAATAGCTTCCCTGAAACGGAATTTCTAAATACTGGAAGAAAATTAGAAACGAGCTCGGGATTCAATATTGTTTTTGTAACTTAGTGCCTAATGAGAGATCGGTTTTTTTGTGCGTGTTAAATACCATGTAACATCTACACGCGTTACGCTTATATCTGTATGTATTACGTTTTATATAAGTACTAGCGACCCGCCCCGGCTTCACACGGGTGCTAAAAACCTTTCTCTTGAATCACTCTATCTATTAAAAAAAACCGCAACAAAGTCCGTTTGCGTAGATTTAAAGATTTAAGCGTACCTATCAAATAGGATACAGGGACAGAAAAAGCGACTTTGTTTTATACTATGAAGTGATCTAAGTAGCAAGGTATATTAAATTGCTATAGTATAAATAGTGTAGGTGTGTAAAGTTTTTCTTTATCTTCTTCGTAGTCGTACACTCTTGCAAGACTGGTCCTGATCTTGTGATCTGTCGCCATGTAGTTCTGCTCTACGTGGAGTGAGAGTCATTGTTGGTTGTAGTTCCGGAGAGCGGAACTTAATGATGATGATCATGTTGTTGAGCGGTAGCGAGATGTTTTACCCTCGACTTTCCCTTGCTCAATTAATGTTCCATGGAGTTATTTCGAGTGATGTTTCCAAAGAATTTGAGAAATAAATAAATTATTTGCATGTGTTTGTAAATGTAATATTATTATGTCACTAACTCACTAACCTCATCAGGTTTCCTATTTCGAAATGTACAACCCAGTTTGTATGAATAAATAATATTAAACAGCAATTCGTTCCAAGTATAAATAGTTTTACTCCTATTTTTTGGAAGTCATTAGTGTATAAATTTAGGACACTATTTACCAGTGATATGGCCATAAATAAAACAACATTGTTAGTCGGTATTTTGAATATTAATTCTCTATTTGCTTACACCATAATAATATTTTAATTATACACTTTTGGTTAAATTGAAACATAGATCCAAAAATCTTATTGAATTTTTTTTTCGAACTGAATATTGAAGCGCTGTTGGCCAGCTAATGGGCCTTTACTGCAAAACCGGACGGGTGGCGAGCCTCCTGAGAGGAGGCTTCTCGTTGCAGTTGAAGTATGAAATAGAATCACCACAAATTAATTACGAAAAAATGCACAGGATTCATTCCAGGAGATACTGTAAGTATTCGTTACTGAACTTTGCAAAAACGTTGCCTTCCACTCTCAGCGTTAGCGTAGATGCTAACGCTGAGAGTGGAAGTCTCTATAACTTTGATAATAAGACTGAAGTACTTGGCAAAATTGAGTGGTTTAATAAAAATGCTTTATGGAAAGAGTTGAAAGGTAACGCTAATGCTATTAAAGGATATTGACGGCTAAAACAATTCCTCGGAGGCTCCGTTGAATATTCATCAGCTTCTATTACTCTGAGAACATCTGGTTCGTAAAAACTTAATTGGATTTTTACCGGAATTTTGCTTGTTTAGCATTTAACCGCCGTTAAATGGACCGGTGAGGTTGACTTTTCGTTTTTTTTTTATATTTTTAATAAGTGCTTTTAAAATACTTTGTTTTGGTTGAAATTCTTAGAATCTGTTATAAGTAAGATTAGTCAAAATAAGTCTGGAGAAGGCTAATTAAGGGATTGCTAAGAAAAATAAACATCACTGAAAGTCTATAAATACAGTCAGTTCACAGTAGATAATGAATAAAACCAAATAAACATTCAAAATGACTAATCAAATTAAGTCCCACGTTGGGCGCCAAATTTCAAAGTAGCTCGGCTTCAAATATATTACTTTGTCCCGTTACACGCTTTTTGAAATACAATCGTTGATGTTTTATTGCTTTTACAACATTTTAATGTACGAAGAGGAAAAACAAAACACAAAGATCACTTAGTTCACTTTATTTTGTTTTGGACATATTTGAGAGGTCGTATAATGTAATTTCCGTCCAATGAAAACAGGAAGTATTAAGTTCGCCAGACATTGGATGTTTTCTCAAGTCTATCGAATCAAATTAACAAAAGAGCGATGTTAGCATCCATAATGACAATATCTACGTTTTAACGAGGTATTTACTAAGTAATTACTAGCTCTGCATACACTACCTACTACCTACTTCATAGATTTTATTTTTTACCCCCTTAAGAGATGAAATTTAATCATAATATTTCAAAGAGAGAGTTCTGGAAAATGTTGAATAAATTTTTTGAATATAAAAATATTTTTACAAAGAAAATCAATTAAAGAATTAGAACGTTTAAGGGAAGAATTTCCAACAATCCTTTCGTATTGCCTTTCTGTTCTACCGTAGTGTTTTTCAATATTTCATTATCATTCTCTCCACATTGATCACCATCAGACGTTAAGATAAACAAATAATTTATATATAGACTATAATGACAACGACTAAATTCTGGTCAAGCATGAACTCCAACCTAATACATCAGCAGAATAATAATTCACTTTCCATACAAAGCCAAGCCAAATCCAATTGGCCCAGGTTAATTGCAACCCGAGTGTGTCAAATTCGATATTTTATTGTTTTTAGAACATCGAAATGTTTTCATCAGAATTTCACTTCAAAGTACGCGAAATTGACTGGAGTCGGCATTCCTTTGTTCTTCTTGATTTTTTTACGGTTAATCAGCGTTTTGGGCTTTGTTTACATTTGTAACCTACTTCGAAAATTCGGGAATTTTCCGCCTCCGCTTTAAATACCGCTTCATTTTTAAATGTATTTCCCCTTTATTAAATAAGCCTACATCTAATAAAGGTTCAAAAAATGATGATGTAATATGAAGTATAATTAAGACAAGTGGAATAATCTCCTCTATGAAATTATTACTTAATATTATTTTTAATACATTTTTTTAGGCCACATCGTGAGACTTACCTTTTCTAAAATTAGGGAATAATCCCATCACACCCAAACGATAACCAAACTACTCAATAATTGAGCAGCTTATATAACCACATTGGGTATGATGCCACCCGTATACCGGAAACGGAAGCGGCGGCCATTGTGATGCTAATACACAAATACTGCGCGCTGATTGGTCAACCGCATCACATCCGGATAGGTTGTTTTTACAAACAAATTAATCATGTTTAATTTGAAGTTTTCAATAAAACAAACTTTGCGAACCGCGACAACGGTCAGCAAAAAAGTTTTAACCCGAATTTACTCAACCGTAAACACCCACCAATGAGGGAAATCCTAATAAATAACGTCACAGTACATGCTTCAGAACAAAAATTAACACTCCACTCCTTTGGGAGGAAAGTACGGTCGGACAAAAAAGTCCGTATGCAAATTAAACAATAACTCATTCTGCGCTGTTTCGATGGCTCGCAACGTCGCCGGCATATAATATATTATGCCCTTACAACTGGGAGTATGAAAATCTCAGAATTCCTACAAAACCATGCGGGCGGTTCGACTGCTCGAACCATAACTAATGGGTTTTTTCTTCTCGATTTTGTTGTTTTGACTTAATTTTTTCATTGATTTATGTATTTGATTTTCATACCTAGGTCAGATTCAATAATTGAATCAAGTAAAGAATAGTATTGATCGAAAGTCAAAGTCAGACAATACTTTCAAAAGTAAAAATAATATTATACGTACTATTATTAAGATAAAGCAGGTAAATATCGATTTCCCAAATGGCCTACATCGAAGTTTTCTCTATACCTAAATGTGATAGTGTTTAATTATTTCTTACTAATTACTTATTACCTACATGGCTAACAAATCTATGTCGCAATAGCTGACGAAAATTTGTTCATGACTTTTGTTGATTGTTCACTTCCCAAATTTTGGAAGCATGCAGACTGCATGGGAAGGTGTACCCACACCTATCTAATGAACCCACCTGACCTGACTAATGACCTATCTTTATGTTGCACTTTGCAGGTTCTGACAAATATAGCGGTTCTAGAATCTGTGAGCGTGCAAAACGCCCGTGGATCGGATCGTGTACCGGGTCGTTTTAATTGGCACGAAGTAATTTATCGCGGATCTCAACCATCGGCGCCGACTGCGTGTTAATGCCGATTCTATTCCTGCTTTTTTGGTGACTGTACATTTTTTGATTGTATTAAATCATCGTCAAATATTAGCTATGCCTGGTTTTGATCATGTAAAATTTAATAACCTAATACTTTTAATTATGTTTATGGATCCTTGTATTTTCCTGGGTTCAACTTACTCTTCTCTAAGTTCCATCACCTTCATTGGTTCAGTGATTTAATATAGACACTCAAATATTTGGAGATATTGGAACTGAACCTCATATTTTACCCTACATTACAATTGTTAACCTGTATTGTAAATCTCAGTGACTTATAATAGAAAGTGCTAATTCATTCCCAATTCAGAAAATTTCCATATTTACAGACAATCGGAAAAGTTCCTCTTGTTTCATTTCGAAGCGACCGAAAACGAAGCGTCAAACGCAAACGCTCTAGTTGCAAGGACTACGTAATCAGAGCTTTTTCCAGCAAGCGAGGGAACTGGTTTCCTCTTTGTACCTCTAATTATGTCCCTTTCTGAGACTGGAACAAAGTGAGATGTCCCCGGTCCGAATGCTAAAGTGCTAAGTGAATTGGAACTGAAAAGGCAAGGTTTACTTGAATTTAGTTCTTTGAGTTCTTATGTAAGGCTACCTGAGACTGTAAGCGAATTATTTCTACATATATTCTTTATATTTTTTGCTGAGGAACAAAAGTAAAAACTCACAATACCTACTCTTAGTTTAGTGATCCAAAGATTTTAGTGGAGGTCTCAGTGAATCTTTGGAAAACCTAATAACATATTATGCTCAGCAGTGGATATACTTCTCCAGACATGATTAATAACTTTAATTACAAATACACGACTGTAATTACTTTCTTCGTGTTAAAATGCAATTCTTCTATTTGCCTCCCAAGTTGATAATGAAATTCGAAATAGCAACTTTCCTAAAATATATCCACGTTGGTATAAATTTGTGAATAAAGGCGGTTACACACCAAACATGCATCACGGAATTTATTTCACAAGTCCTAACTGGACTTACATAATAGATTTTTCCGTCCTCCGGCCAGAAAGCGCCAACTTTGTGGCCGCTTCGCTAAATGAAATATCCGCTTTCTGGCTTCGTCGAACAGAAAAATAGTATACTGACCTCGGCCAGTAAAATAAAAAAGCCTCAGATCACATTTTTGTCAACCTCGGCTTCGCCTCGGACGACAATTACATGTGATCTGAGACATTCTTTATTTTACTGGCCTTGGTGCGTAATGTACTATTTCACGAGCAGAACTCTGCAAACCATAAGTGGTTATCAAGGTCAGACCCGTAATATTGCCTATTACTGTACCTATAGAATATTATGCAGCAGAGACAGTCTAATCTTGTTTTCAAGTCTACCAATAAAATTCCTGAATGGCAGCCTAATTGTGTTTAGAATTGCTAATAGTTTAGTTTACAGGTCGTGCATCACCACAATACAATGACGGTCATCGTGTTGATTCCACCGTGAAAATCAGTGAATGCGTGGTAATTGGAATAGTTGCATTGATTACTGATAGATGGTAATGATTACAGTGGTTTCAGTATTGATAGTTGAAGTATTTATAGGTACTAATAACATTACTTTTGTATACGATATGATAATCATTCCACTTCTGAGAATATATAGGTACCTATATAAGACCTCTTAAGAAATGTCATCTTCTTTTTTATCCTCATGTATCTTAATGATAAGATAAAATCAATTGTGCTGGTCTGATGTGGGTTTCACGACGTCATAAAGTAGAAAAGCACTAAGAAGGATTTTTTGAAAACTATTCCCATAATGGGGTAAAACGGGGGTGCAAAGGTGGTATAAAACTTTGCCGTTTTTAAAATGACCAATAGAAGCGGGGTAATAATTATTCCAAGCAGACGAAGTCGCAGGCAGAAGTTAGTTTAATATAATTAATATCACACCAGGAGTTGTGTTGTAGCTCTCTGAGTCCTTATAAAAGTATGGCAGATGATTTCTAGAGCGACAAAAACCTTACGTGCTGCCTACTGGTCGCCAGTTAAGTATGTCCCATTCCTTACCCAGGGTAAGCATCAAGGCAAAAGCGGCACCAACAACTCTACTTACAAAGTTAAATGCCACCTAATTGGACCGTAAATTTTAAGCCAATAAAGTTCCGAGTGTTTTATCCAGAGACGTGCCGGCGTAATTAATCTTTGCCCGAAACTTGCCATTTTTGCTTCAAATGTTTCTGTGATGAGCTTTTTGTTGGATACTTGGAGATTCTCGTCCAGTTTGTAAATACACAGTAATTACTGGACTAGGGCATAAAGTAAATACTATATGCCTAATTGGGTTTAGAACCATATTAATACATTGGTATCGATTAAACTCATCATAGTATTAACTGGAATCTTCTGTAAGATTTCAAACAGAATTTCAACAAGTACTGTAAGTAAGTTGATAGCATTGAGACCATGACAACTTTTTATCCTTGGAGACCAAACAGTTTAAATAATTTCAGTAGGTACAAAGTATGAGGTGTTGATGGATTCGTTATAGGTTAAACGGATTCTGCTAAAAGGTCATCGGATTGGTTTTGGGTAAGGAAATTTAAGTAGGTAACCTTTGAAGGTTACCGTAAATATTCAACTATAGGCGGATTTATTGTTCTTTCGCTATTGTAAAATGAGAATTGTAGTCCGAATACTAATAAAATTAAATACTTTTGAGAAAAGTCTTAATTTTAAAAAGTAAAGCGTAGGTACCTCAATTTTTCGGTATTTTTACTCATATAGCAGGTAATGTCTTTAACACAGTATGTGCGACTAAGTTTAAATTTACTTACAAAGTGTAGTTAAGTACTGACGCTAACAATTAATTAAGAGTAATTAGAAATAAACTGTCCCGGACAAAGTACAGTGACAACTCCACTCGGCAGGTACGGAACAACTGCGAGACAATTTTACGCCACTTTCACTGTAGATAAAATTCCAACATTGTAAAAGAAAGACAAAAAAGATGAATTTAATTTGTATAAGGTTTTTGTATCGTGTTTTTTATTTAGTTGAGATAATTATATACAAATTCTATATGGGCCGTTGTCAATGAACCTCTTTGTGTTACTGTTTTTTATATACTTAGATTTTGTTTGTGTCCAAGTTAACAAAAAACTTTTACGAGATAGACTGTTTTTTAATCCTATTGATTATCCTTAGTCGACCAATAAATGAAGATAAATATAAAAAATACATACCTACCACATCCTTATAGGTACTAGTGCTTCTTAAAAATAATGGCACAGCGAGAAAAAACGTCGCAAGAAACCCGTCACCTGTTACAGTTACAGCTTTTTTTGAAATAAGATAACAATTTGAAATATTAAAAGCATTCACTAAAACATAAATAAAACAAGAAATCAAGATGCGAAAGAATAACGAGTAGGCGTGCTTATGTCATGATGTTAATTAGATAAAAATATAATGACAATCGATAATAGTGGAGCAGAACAAACAAGTTTAAATACGAACTTGGCTATAGATCAAAACAATAACATGCCCAACAAATTGTCGGTTATCGATTCTCGCCTGAAACCCATTAATATTAATGCTCGGGTAATGAAATTCTTATTCAGCCCGGCAAAGTTACGATTTATGAATATTTCCGAGGGAATGTAAGTAGGTATTACAACCAGTAGCTTTAAGTGGTGATTACGTAACTTTTGGTAGATTGAATGGAAACAATAAAACTAATAAATGTATATTATCATATTATAGTACTTAGGTACCTAGGTATCAGTATAAATGAATGCACAAAATTGTCTGTGATCCTCACACTAGGCCGAGCCTGTTTCGTGGTTGATGTGATGCAAACGAGTTTCTCAATACATTGCGCCATACTTTATTCCATATTTATTCTTACTGAAATAATTAATTATATTCATCATCACTACAGTCATATTAGTCGTTAAAAAAGTCGCTGTCGCTGTCTGCCCGTCCCTATGTATCCATAAATATTTAATAGTACATTACGCACCGAGGCCAGTAAAATAAAAAATGTCTCACATCACATGTAATTGTCGTCCGAGGCGAAGCCGAGGTTGACAAAAATGTGATCTGAGGCTTTTTATTTTACTGGGCGAGATCAGTATACTATTTTTCTGTTCGACGAAGCCAGAAAGCGGCAATTTCATTTAGCGCAGCGGCCAGAAAGTTGGCGCTTTCCAGCCGGCGGACAGAAAAATTAATTACCTACGCAATAGATTTTGTAGCGGTTTTGACACAAGATGTTCCGTAATAGATAATGGCAATGTGTGTTAAAATACTAAAGGTATGTCTTAATATTATTATCTACATTTCGCACCTTCGGTGGCACAAGGGCACAATTGTCAAAAAATCCAAAATTGAGTTAAGTATACAGAAATGTTCCAAATTTTTTTTGGAACATTTCTGTATACTTGGCTCATTTTTGGATTTTTTGACAATTGTGCCCTCGTGCCACCGAAGGTGCGATTTGTTTTGCAACATTTTTGCCCAATAAATAACACGACCTTTTATAAAGTTCAAGAATTGATAAGCAATTTTTCTTAAAATATTTTAACTGGAATTCTTTTACATTTTTACCAAAATTGTCTCCAGCTTAATTAAGGCTCGGTGGGCCGGAAAATTCTTTGAGTGTTTCCTATCATTTATATCTAACAAGTATTGGGTTCCATAATTTTATAAGTAAATAAATTAAGCTTCAAGCAATTATAATGGAAAGGCGAATTTTTTTATGTGGGTATAAATAAAATTGAAGTCTGAAGAACTTGTTGAAATCATTAAAATCTATTGTTTTTTAAATAGGCCTTCAATTCTCTCAATGCCGTTACAAAACGATTATTAGTAAACAAGTTCTAATCATTTTTCTTTTCTTGGCCAGAAATCTATATCTATACTAATTTAATAAAGAGGAAAGGTTTGTTTGTTTGGATAGAATAAACTCCAAAACGACTGGACCTATTTGAAAAATTCTTTCACTGGAGAAGCTACACTATTCCCGAGTGACATAGGCTATAAAAAAGGGATCCGTACGAAGCCGGGGCGGGCTGCTATATATTATATTTTAGCTTGTCTTTGTCCACGCACCGAACCGAGAAGTAGCTTTGCTATTAATAGCTTTGCTATGAAAAATCAGTAAAAAATTAAAATAACCTTCTACCAATCTAAAGAGCCTAATTAAACGACATGCCCTCGCTCGAATCAATTTATGTGTTGATTTTCCTTATTTTGTTAATTAAGAAACAGAAGCCGGCGCCGTAAGCGAAAGGCCAGTATTTCAAGAGCCATCGATGCAAAGTATATTTGTGCCGAATTCTCGAGAAATCTTCGTGTGTATTTTTGAAAGTTGGAAAATCGGGAACATATACAAAAGGAAAAGTTTCCGATAATAGGCGTTTCCGGACTCAGAAACGGCTTAACGCTGCTTTATAATATTTACTTGTGGGACATTTTAGTAAGCGTTTCATACGGTTGATTTACCTCTGTTTATTTGTTAAACTAAATTAAAATATGGCCCAGCGGGGACAAGTTACTTGGACACTAGCTCTGAATCTTCTAATACGTGTTCATCAAGTCACCGGAATCCACTGAAAGTAGGCGGAACATTTCGCGGAAAAACGTTGGTTCCTTGGGTTTTTTCTTACTTATAATATTGTCATAATCCTTACTATCCTTCCTTACTAATATTATAAATGCGAAAGTAACTCTGTCTATCTGTCTGTCTGTTACGCTTTCACGCTAAAACTACTGGACCGATTTAAATGAAATTTGGTACAAAGAAAGTCTGGAGCCTGAGAAAGGACATAGGCTGCTTCTTAAACGACTGCAAAAAACGAGGAGTTACACGCGGACGAAGTCGCGGGCTAAAGCTAGTTACACATATATTAGGTACTTTACTTCCGTGAAACATTTCAAGTTCGTGATTTCAGTTATGCGTTAATTGATGTCAGCCATACTAAAGTCGAGGATATAACTTTTATAGCGGTAACAGATTGGAATAATACAACTATAACGAATTTAACACGCTTAGGTACCTATTATTATATTATTATATTTGCTGACATTTCGATGGAACGATCCGTCCGTTATGCCACGAGGAACAGTAAGCCCTAAATCATTATTCCGTCCATTAGCCTTACGAACAAAAATGGAGGATTTTGGCATATTAAAATTATGGTAATTACCAAAAGCAGCCATTTACCAATTAAAAATGAAAGGTTTCGCCAATTACGTCGGTTATTCCTTAATGCAGGTTAATAAAATTCGCACCGTAATATTTCTTTAATTTAATCACCGCACCGACCTGAAAAACTGTTACTCGGCTTACCAATTTTCGTAGAGTGGAGATTTCCTGTATTTAGTGTAATACACTATAAGGAAATTGAAATGAAACAACTATTAAAGAAGCACGACTGAGCTGGCAATAGTCTAACGCTAAAGTCAGTCGTGCTACGATTATGGAAACTGTAAAGAATCCGAAACGTCAGCAAATAAAATAAAAATACGCGAGTTAAATCCGTTAATAGTTGTTTCATTCCAATGTGTAATAACCGCGAAGGCATCAGAAATTATTACACTTTAAGCATATTTTTCGATGATTTCGCAGTTATTCCACAAAGAAATAAAACAACTATAACGATAGCTTTCGTATTTTGTTTTCTCTAAAACTTTACAGTTCTGTTGCTATTAGCGGCTTGTGGGCCCTTAGCAACATTACACCATATTATATATCTTTGGACAATTATATCTTTGGACAATTCACACCAATTATCTAGTCCCATTTTAAGCAAAGCTTTGCTTGTGTTATGGGTACTAGACAACGGATAAATATACATAAATACATATAAGACATCCAAGACTCAGGTACAGATGCCAGTGCTCATCACATTGACATCTGCCCCTAGCGGGATTCGAACCCGCAACCTCCGGTTTCGTAGTCAGGGCCTCTAACCACTAGACCAACAGGCCGTCAAATATTAAGTAATTAGATTAAATATGTTCTCCGAAAAGCAGCGGGTAGGGGGTGGGGGGGGGGGTCGAAGGGGGAAATCCAGAGTCATTCATCCGAAAACGGAAAGCTTTCGGATTGGGCTGACCAGGCGTTTTACCTTTCCTTTACGATGTATCTTTACAAAAGCTTACATGAGAGATTTTTGATTAGTTAACTATGTATATTAAGCACGGGTATATATCTGTATGAGAAAACTATGTACCTACCTAAGTATATTTAGCATGGCTATATATCTGTATGAGAAAACTATGTAGGTACCTAAGTATATTTAGCATGGGTATATCGTTGCGTGTCTGTATGAGAATGATGAACATTAAAATTTGTACTTGAGTCTTGGATGATTATGTGTATTTATTTATGTTTATCCGTGTGTTGGTGTTCCCGATCATTGTCAAGCAAGCACTGATTTCTGTATTCTATTGACGGCCTGTTGGTCTAGTGGGTCTAGAAACTGGAGGTTGCGGGTTCGAATCCTGTTAGGGGTAGATGTCAATGTGATGAGCACTGGCTTCTGTACCTGAGTCTTGGATGGTCTTATATTTATTTATGTATATTTATCCATTGCTTAGTAGGTACCCATAGTACAAACTTTGCTTAGTTTGGGACTAGATCAATTACCTAGTGTGATTTGTCCAAGGATATTTATGTATTATATTTATATATTATCACTTTTTATATATTTTTTTATTTCATTTCTAAAATATTTATTTTTATTGATTAATAATTCTTAAAAAGACTACACGTGTCTGTTAAACCATTGTTACCTCAAATTGGCAAACCGTTGAGATATTTTAATCGCTTAATTAAGGGCCCCTTCTGAATGAAATTCAATCAAATTTCTAATTTCTTTGCGGCAAAATGAACTGTGATAGGATTATGGCCTACTGCTTGAATGGCCTCCGCTAATTACAACAAGTTGAAATACAAGCCTGCGGTTAATTACTTTTTCACAAGAAAATGGAACCAAAAAGCACAAAAATGTGTTTTTTTAAAGGGACACTAATGATTATATTAAAGTTTATAAGACTCTCATCTTATCTCCTCCCTTTATGATTATTATATTCATTTAATTAGAAAAAATAAAAAAGGTTTTATAGCTTTAAAATAAATTTTGTACATTATTTTTGTATTTTAAGCTTTATTAAAGTACAAAAACGGAAACAAGCCAAATAAATGTTTGTTTTATTTTTACGTCCATACTAATATTATATAAAGAGGAAAGATTTGTATGTGTGTATGTAATGCTACATTATTCCAGATAAGTAAAGATTCTACAATCTTTACTAATCTGGAATAATGTAGCATTTTTTGAGAAAAGGTAGAAAAATCCGTTCGAAGCTAGGGCAGGCCGCTAGTATAATATTATTATAAATGGGACAGAATGTCTGCTACCCTCACGCTAAAATCGCTGAACCGGTTAAATTTGGTATGAAGATACTTATTTTGAGTCCCGGAGATACATCAGATATTTTTTTCGCGAAAATTACCCAAACCCAGTAAGCAGAAACTTGTATAATAATGAATAATACTAGCGATAAGCTTTAAACTTAAAATACACCAAAAATTTATCCAGCGAAACAAAGCTTATACACTGAATAATACCAAAGAACGAAATCCGCTTATAAACGAACAGAACTATAAAATAACTGATAACCGCAGATATTAATAATATATTAGCACTGCACCCAAAATGTATTTATCGCGTTAAGTAACGAATGGGCCGGAAGGTGCATAATGCCTGGAATGTGCATTACTATGCAGTTCTGGAGAATTTATGCGACAATACTGCACGCCCAACGAGCGCGCAGACTGCATACCAGTGGTGATGTCAATAAAAATAATGCATTTAACAACTCCGCTAATCGACCGGCCTAAAGGGAGCTTATAAATAATAGATTTGACTTAGCAAGGGCGTGCACTCCATATAGGCATAATGGTATAAATATGGAGTGCCTACCCTGACGCAGTACATACGCGACTCTCACTGAACGCGACTAGACTTAGGTACTTACAGTGGCGTTGTTTATCAGAGCCACCTACCCTTTGATTTAGTTCAGGAAGGCGATGGCTGAGATATACGATATACTCGTGAACGGGTGCTGTTTGTGGGATCCGGTCTGTTCAGGTCGACAAGAAGGACTATAGAGATGACCACATGCTTTTGGTTTGGGACAAAATTCGACTGAAGACTAGTGTCTTATGTTTTTTGTTTTGATTGTAATGTTCGTGCAAAAGTATTTTTTTTTAACTACATAAGTATTTTTTTTAACAATGTACCTACCCTAATTATTCTATCTGCGTTCTGATTTGATTACATTAAAAAAAAATTGTATTTGTTTTTTTTAACATTGTAATAAATAAAAGAAATATGAAATGACAGTAAAATGACTAAATTTTTGTTCGTTTTAATTTGTTATACCTCCTTACTTAGCTAAAACTATTTATACACACAAAACAAGATATCCTTCAATTTATTTTTAAATAGGAGGTCATTACACTTTATTGTCAATATTCTACTACTATTATAAAGGCGAAAGTTTGTAAGTATGGATGTATGGATGTATGGATGTTTGTTACTCTTTCACGTAAAAACTACTGAATGGATTTGAATAAAACTTTACCACAATATAGCTTATACATCAGAATAACACATAGGCTACAATTTTTGACACTAGACTAGACGGGACGAACCTGAAGTCCACGCGAACGAAGTCGCGGGCAAAAGCTAGTACTAAATATATCTTGCAACATTTTAGACGACTACAAATTCCTTCATTAGGTTTCGGATATCTATGAGATTAAAAAAGATTTTATAACCTCTATCGTGTTAAATTTAGTTTTTACGTATATCATAATGAGGCTTTATTTAAATAGGCTGTGCATATATTAACTATTTATGCGCAATATTATGTACCTATCGTCATTAATTTCAGATATACATAATTATCAGTTAATGCTGGTTTTATATGATTATGCTAAACTTGCTCATTTGCAAAATCCAAACTAATAAACGAAAATACGAAACATTATTTAAACAGATCGCGGTAATGTGTTGTCATGGATATAGAATTAAACAGCTATAGGTACATAAATCTATACTAATATTATTATTATAAAGAGAGAAACGAGATGGGTCCGTCGATAGGATATTAAATAACTTCAAACTTGATTTTTGAAGTGTTCATTTAATTAAGTAATTTTACAAAGTGCAGCTGTGCAGAACTACATAACTTATTACTAACTTAATTTATTGATCAGGATCGATCAAGCGACTTAACACGACCGCGATGGAAGATGTACAAGCACCGGGACACTCACTGATTTTCACAAGTTAACGATATTGTCTGTCAGCACTTTCGCAAGACCGCGATCGTTTCACTAGAAGTGCAGGTGACTCGCGGAAGTCGCAGATGACACATACCGTGTCGTGGGAACCACGGGACGTAACAAGATGAAAGGTTTGTTTGTTTGTTTGAATTGAATAGGCTCCAGAACGCCAGATTTGAAAAATTCTTTCACTGTTGGGAAGCTACACTATTCCTTAGTGACATAGGCTATAAGAAAGATGATCTGTGTGAAGCCGGGGCGGACAGCTAGTAAAATATATGCGACTTAAATCCGGTATAGTTGTTTCATTTCAACGTTTAGTACATAACCACGAAAAGATCAGAAGTTATTAATAATTTCTGGTAAATATAAGAATTAATATACGCAGGTTAAATTCGTTATAGTTGTTTAATTCCAATATGTATTAACCACAAAAGCATCAGAAATTATAAAAATACTTGCAATAAATAAATTATTATTAAAACAGCTTATTTTGAGCTTTATTTACACCAACTAGTCTCAGCTTTCTCCAAAAAAATCCGGGATAAAAGTTATAAAAACCTTGAAAAAGCGAGTACCCGCGGCGAACTAGTAACAACGTTAGTCTCCGTGAAAGATAAAGGCGGTAAATTGAAAAGAATATCCACTGAGCGTAGCTCAGCAATAACGAATCAAACAGAATCAAGCAAGCATACTGAGAGGCACATGAACATCTTAAATTATTCATCTAAGTTAGAAGCCTTTCCCTTAATAATTTCCTATATTACGCGACAGGAAAATCAATTTTCCGAAGCCTCCAGAGATTACGGCCTCCAGTCCTTTTTAAATTAAAATAAAGAATATTTCTTTATAGCGTGGAGACAGTTGCGAGCTCCGGCTTCTGCCGAACGTCTCTTTGATTGGCTTTCGTATTAAAATAGGGTCTTAAATGATATAAATTTGCAGTGCGGTTCGTTGTTACGTTAACTTTGGTTATGAATATTGAATTGTTTAAATATTTGTTATGACTATAGTTTATTGTAGGTATTAGGTATCGTAAGTTATGATTTTGTAAAATACTTGAATGTAGGTACTTCTTCAATAAAACTTAACATAATTATCAATACATAGTATAAAACAAAGTCGCTTTCGCTGTATGTCCGTATGTATGCTTAGATCTTTAAAACTACGCAACGGATTTTGATGCGGTTTTTTTTAATAGATAGAGTGATTCTTAAGGAAGGTTTATAGCCCCCGTGCGAAGCCGGGGCGGGCCACTAGTATATTATAAAACATATCTTAAGTTACTTGTATGTAAGGGTACTTATGCCTTATTACAATTAAAAGTGAATTTGTGTAAAAGAAAAAAATTCATCTGACATATTTGGTATTTGTCCGTGATTTGAGTCACGATTTTTTTCGTGTAAGCATGTCGAAATAAATAATGTAACACTGTGTTCTGTAATTATTGCCCTGCGCATAACTAATCGTTATTTACTAACCCTTAAAATAGACAAACACCCATTCGACTTGATTTCTCTATTACAAGCTAAATTAGGGTTACCACATATAAATATAAATAAATACCTATATACAAAATTGTCATATCATTATATATCTATGTAAATTCAAAAGCCTATCAAAATAAAATCAACCTGTATTTTACTATTTGGTGCAGTTATCAAAGTACCTAATAATATTATTATTATAAAGGTGAAAGTTTGTAACTGTGTATGCTTGTTACTCTTTCACGCATAAACTTTGATGAAACTGTTGTAAAGTTTCATATAGGTAGCTTCATTATAGCATCGGAATAACATAATATTTAAACTATTTTTTACGAAGGTATTGTGTAAAGTACTTACCTACTTATCGTGGGCAGACGAAGTCGCGGTAGAACCCAGTAATACATATATACCTACAGCCTGATGACAGACTGACCGACGGACAGCGGACTCTCAGCAATAGGGCCATGTTAAACGTCTTGTGTACGGAATCCTAAAAATAATAAAGATGCGAAAGGAAAGTCGCACGGCTAGCACATTTATTCCGGGAACGAATGCCAACCCTGCCCCGGACAAACTGCGGTGTTCGCGCGATGTATCGCCCAATCCTGGCTCAGGATTAATAGGCTATTAACTTTTAGCTGCGTCTTCTAGCTACCCAGCTACCCAACTATCCACTACCCAACTACCTAACCTAATGGAATCAATTGCTTCCGTTCCAAAGGTTGTATTTCGCTACGCTATTTAGTTTTAGACCTGTCTTCGTTTAAACGGGTCTGATAGAATTGTAGTTTTCTCAGTAACAATGTAACAGTTTGGAATAAAACGTATTTTTATTTTATTAGCTGACGTTTCGGATTCTTTACAGTTTCCATAATCGTTGCACGACTGAGCTGACAATAGTCTAACGCTAAACGCGCGAGTTAAATCCGTTAATAGTTGTTTCATTCCAATGTGTAATAACCGCGAAGGCATCAGAAATTATAATGTACCTAACAGTTTGTACGGATTTATCTCGATTATATTGATTTTATGCAGATGTTTTAAAAATGAGGGTTACAATAATAATAATTTTATTTTATTGAAATGAAACAACTGTTAACGGATTTAACTCGCGTATTTTTATTTTATTTTATTTGCTGACGTTTCGGATTCTTTACAGTTTCCATAATCGTGGCACGACTGAGCTGACAATAGTCTAACGCTAAACGCGAGAGTTAAATCCGTTAATAGTTGTTTCATTCCAATGTGTAATAACTGCGAAGGCTTCAGAAATTATAATGTACCTAACAGTTTTTACGGATTTATCTCGATTATATTGATTTTCTGCAGATGTTTTAAAAATGAAGGTTACAATAATAATATTTTTATTTTAGTTCGTAACAATGACAGTATTGGTAGTAAATAGGTACCTAAAGGTATATCTTATATATAAAACTCACAACCTGATGAGACCTCGAACTTGGAAGGAATATTTTCCGGGAAAGGATTTTCCGATTCTACCGAAGTGGATAAAGGGGGGCATATTTTGTATGGAAAAAATAGATTTTTTCGTAGATTCTATTTAGAATTTAGCATAAACATTCTTTTACAGAATTAATAGAAGACGTAAGTACTTACCTATTTTTTTTAAAAAAAAAACACCACCTGACATGCTTAAAAAATGACACAGCCTCCAATTCAAAATAATACGATAATAAATTATCACGAGTTGGTAACCACAATCTAAATAAACTGCATAGTTGTTTCTGACCACAGCGTTGTATTTGTGGCTCATTATAATGCAAAATAACTGGAAATCAATGACAGAGATTCTGTTACGTTTCCCTAAAATTTGTTATTTAAAATATTGTATGTAACTAGGCACGTGCATTGCATTGTTTGAAGTAAAGACCTATTATTGCCTACCCTGGCTACATGCATTGCCCTCACTGCTTCCACAGCACGCGACGGTACAACTTTAACTATATATTATTTAAATTATAAAATATTCACTAATTTATTTAATTAAATATTTAAGCTAGGTACAAAAAGTAATCCACATGTAGGCGTCAAAAAGGTCGAGACTAAATTAGCAACGAGCTTCGTCAAAATTAAATTAATAATTTATATTAAATTAATTAACCTTTAAACACCCCAGCCATAAGTATTAGTTAGCGGGCCGCGCCGCACAATAAAGTGCGCACACGGCATCGATCGAGTCCTAATGAAGTAATTTGTATTCCTAAACTTGTTCAGGTCCTGACACAAATCCATCTGTCTGGTGTTACGAGTTTTAATGAGCCCTCTACGTGGCCATGCTAGGGCTGCACTGTGCTCCGGCAACCTTTCGACACAGACACAGAGCTCTATTGTGTTTACCATTATTAATTTATATCTAAACTAAACTTCGTCCACGTACCTACTTACTTTCAAATGACACACTTCTTCCATAATTGGAATGAAACAACTGATTTAACTCGCGTATTTTTATTTTATTTGCTGGCGTTAATAGTTGTTTCATTCCAATGTGTAATAACCGCGAAGGCATCAGAAATTATTACTTCTTCCATAATTTCTGTTAAGGTTTATGCTATATTTTAAATCCAAGGAATTAGTTGTTCTATGTTATATTTGCCCCCCATTTTTAGCCCCTCAGAGGTAGAATTTCGAAAAATCCTTTCTTGTCCAATTCAATTTCTTGTTCATGTTTTTAATTTATACGATCAGAATCAGTCAGTTATTTAAGACAAAGCATTTATATGTAAATAGATTATGAAGTAAATATAAAATATCATAATTTTCAGCTAAAATTATGTTAAACTATGACCATAATTAAGGTAAGTAAGTAATTATTATCAACATACTATTTACTTATACCTAAATCGTTGAACTCAAAAATTCAAACTCAAATAATAATTTATTCAGTCTAGGCTCTTATAGGCACTTATGAATGTCAAAGTTAATATTCTTTTTCGATTTAGCAAAAAAACCTCTTGAGAAGAATCGAGAAGAAACTCAATGAGGTATAATTTTTTCAAAATATTACAATTTCACTTAAGTATAAATTATGTACAAATTACAATATGTATGCAATCTAAATACATTTAAAAAAAATATATAGGAGAAAAAAAACAAAAAACAACAATAGGTACTGGAGATGTATAAGGTCTCCAGATGTCAAAAGACTAAATTAAATTTACTGCAAATGTAAAGGTTTCCAGGAGTCAAGTTGTTCAGATCAACTTTTCTTTGCCCTGACATGATTAAAATCGTGAAATATATTTTTGTCTACGGGGAGTCGATTCTTAATCCACAGTGAATCGCGGGAAATTGGGGTCAAATTATCTGAGTGTTTCTGTAAACAGATGATAATGAGGCTTGGGAGACCCCCTTCCCGGGATTCTTTCTGGTTTGCAGTTGATTAAGATGCTTAATTTCTTTATTAAATTTCGAAGCTGGTTTTATCTTAGAAATGTTTTTAGCTTCAGAAATCCTAGCAAGTGCAATTCAGTAGCATAATTATAGTCATACATACTAAGTTGGTACCTAGTAATAATATTTTTGCGACTAAATGATAAACGTATTGTTATGATGTCCGTAGTATCATTTAAAAGAATTATTTTTTGTTAATTTAAGTTTCCCCATTGGAATTTATGCCCGTTATATAGGTTAAGTCATACCAAGAAAAAAAATCTTTATTATTGAATTCTTCAAAAATGCTTGATAGGTATTTTTTTTTTTTTCCTCTATTTTCTAAAAATAAAATGAACTCTCGAAATAAGAATTAATCAAAGTAATTTCGATTACAAAGAGTCGGTGAAAAATAACACTTAGCCGTGTTCTTCCAAGTATTTCCTAAATGCTGGCACATTTGACGCGTGATCAAGGGGCCGAATCTGAGGCATTGTACTCGAGTATCCGTATTTTTGGAGCCGCAGCACTCTTAGTAATAATGCTTCAAGATACTCGAGTATAAAACTCGGGGCGTCGTTATGTCCTATAGAACTAGGGAAGATTGCAAGGTGACAATCCAGTATTTTTGATATATTCAAATTAGTAATCGTAAATGAAATAAAATAACTACTTAAATATAACAGATTTAACAGCTATAAGATATAACCAAGTGCTTTTGCTATGAAAAGAAATCCGACTGGAGACATTATATTGTCTTAAACTACATCCTTATTTTTATTAGTATTGTAAACTTGTAGTATTTTATAATATTCTTTTTCGCTGACATTTTCGCCTAGTGATATAGAGGACAAGTGCCGTTTCATCGTACACTATCTAATATATTAGTATGGAGATATGTCTACATTTGGAGTAGAATAGAATAGAAAATAGTTTATTTGATACCATGTTAATTTAAATTAATAACTACTTAATAAAACTGATAGCTTACCTAATATTTTAAACTGCAGTGTTTTATATTTTAATAATATGTAGAGATTTGGTCGCGATAAGCACCTGAAACATTGCTTTTTAACTAATTTGTTTTCTATTTCTAATGGCTTCGCGGCTATTACACATTGAAATGAAACAATTATGGACGGATTAAACTCGCTTACCTATTTTCTTTGCTGACGTTTCGGAATCTTTACAGTTTCCATTATCGTAGCACGACTGAGCTGACAATAGTCATAAAATACGCGAGTTAAATTCGTCGATAGTTGTTTAATTGTAAATACATATATTTTTTAATGATAATATCTTTTAAGAAAGACTTGGGTCGTTGGTTCTTGATACCTACAAAACAATCACGCATCACAACAACAGAATCCATTGCGATCGATGTGCAATCATAATAAAATCTCAGATAAACTATTCAACAAAGGTACGCCGTAAGGTACACGGGCCGAAATATTTCTATACATAAAAAATAAGGGCGGTTTCGCCAAATAGGCGACCGATAAAACTTGTTCTTGGACAAAGAAACTAAATTGACGGAAGGGTTCCAAAGAAGGCTTTTGAAATAATACGACCAGTTTTGTTGCACGGTTTAAGGTTACGGGAAAGTCTTTTATAAATCGTATTTTCAACCGACTTCAAAGAATGATGCCCTCAATTTGATTGTTTTCTTTTATTTTGTTTTGATTCAGTTCTAAAATGAGGTATCTATGAGAAAACCTTATAAGCGTTATATCTGCAACAAATTTAGTCGATTTTTTTATACATCCGCCAAAATAAATATTTAATATGTAAAATTTCCATGTCACAATGTTAGTTACCGTACTCCTCTGAGACGGCTTTCCGATTTTTACCAAATTTTATATGCGCATTCAGTAGGTCTGAGAATCGGTTACTATCTAATTTTCATATTCCCAAATGATAAACTAGATATTTTTTAATATAAGGGTTGTAACTAGAAATAATTTATAAGGCAAAGCAACGTTTGCGGGGTCAGCTAGTTAAATTATAAAAAAAGTGATGATTTGTACTTACCTACTTATGTATGGCTTCAAATAAGTGTAGGTAGAACCTACTGGTTATTTAGTCATGATTAAATTGAAAAAAGTGTGTATTTCAAAAAAGCAAGTACCTACCTATTTATTATATCAATACCTTCTTAAGTACTAACATTTCGCCTCAGTATTAGATATTATTCTAATATTATAAAGCTGAAGAGTTTGTTTGTTTGTTTGAACGCGCTAATCTCAGGAACTACTGGTTCGAATTAAAAAAATCTTTTTTTTTGGATAGAACATTTATCGAGAAAGGATTTAGGCTATATAACATCACGCTGCGACCAATAGGAGCGAAGAAAGAGTGGAAAATGTGTAAAAAACGGGGAAAACAACTATTCCACGCGGACGAAGTCGCTGGCAGATATATAGATACATATATTATAGTTAAACTACTATTTTTTTCTTCTCAAAGTATATTCTTCTTATAGTAGACTTTTCATTCAAGGATTCTCAATGCTAGCATAAGGTGAAATTGTTAAAAAGATTTTTATGAAAATATAAAAGAAATCAATTCAAAGTATATTCAGAAAAACAAAAGCTATATTTCTTTCAAATGTAATCCTTTGAACGAGAAGCTTCACAAAGGGTGCTTTAATGATTTCCTGCCGTTTTAAATTCGATATTTCATTTTTAACAAGCGGTTTCTCTTTGAAACCTGCGCTAGTTCACAATGATTTATCGTTTATTTATAACTAGCTTCTGCCCGCGACTTCGTCCGCATGAAACTCCTCCTTTTTTGCAGTCGGTTAAAAAGTAACCTATGTCCTTTCTTAGGCTCCAAACTTTCTTTGTACCAAATTTTCCAGTAGTTTCAGCGCGAAAGCGTAACTGACAGGCAGACAGACAGACAGAGTTACTTTCGCATTTATAATATTAGTAGGGATATACCCGTTACTTACTATTTAACAATATCTTATGAATACAATTGTAATGAAAGAATTATAATGTTCATTCGCGTATTTTATTTTATTCGGTGACATTTCGAAAATATTCCAGTCCCTATATTTGTAGTGTCAGTTCCTATAATTATGTGAGATGAGATGAGATGATAGTCTAACACTTAGGTACTTACTTAAAATAAGCAGATTATATTATGTGTAGGTAATAACCACGAAGAGATCAAAAATTACAACAGATGTGAGTTTTCAGTCCATTTTTATAGATAGGTAGGTAATACATAGTACGGAATCCTTCGTGCGCGAGTTCGACTCTAACTTGGTCTACTTACTGGTAAGCAACCCTAAAAACGAACATCACATGGAGGGCAACTATCTTAAATAATGATAAAGCACATTGTATATGTAGAAGACTTACATACCCTTATTTACATTTTTGTTTTAAACTGCTTGTTTTAGTCTGGACTCGAACAAACGTTAACGCTACAATCAAAGCAAAACTCACTATTAAGCAGTACCTATCTTATGAATATAATTGGAATGAAACAATTATAAAGATCACTCGCGTATCTTATTTTATTCGCTGACATTTCAAAAATATTTCAGTTTCTATGTTAGTTACTTGAAATACTCTCGAAGAAGACTCGAACAAACGTACGCTACAATATGTATGCTTTGTCAAAGCAAAATGATTCTTACGGCATAGCAAACAGTGATTATGATTGCTTAACTTTAAGCAAGATTCTGCTTATCACTAGCCGTCACATTAAAATGTCTTCCGGCGTTACGTCACGACTGTCCAATGATACAGATGTCAGAATTACGGCGTGTGCCGTCTTTGACAGGTCTGTTCACTGCCATGTTTCAACAACTAAATACTAGCTATTTTTTTTTAGTAAGTAGTAAATATAATATCAGGTAGGTACTGTACATTAGATAGGTACTAATGTTTTCGAATACTTTACAGTCATGTCCCACGTCAGAAAATAATATTCGCTAGTACAATTTATTTTAAAATCGATTTCGATCAATAGTGTCATTTGAGGAGATATATATATGTCGGAGACAGGAAGTTCATGAGTACGGACACCCAACGATATCGCAGCGCGCCTTTTATTATGATTGGTCGATCCCTCTGTGACGTCACACTGGTCCGATTACCTGTCGTATCGCGCTAGGACGGAGCCGGGTGGGCCAAGGAGGGGTCACTCTTTTGCTGGCGTTGTAGCAGAGTGGACGTATTGGTCTATCCTCGGAACTGTCTACGCTACCTTAGTTTAAATTGAATTAAGTTACATTGCATAAAAGTGTTAAAGTAGATTAAAGTGCTGATTTGATAATGTGCTCGGTTCTCTTATTACTCGATCTCCCAATCTCGCCCACCACGATGTCTGATGAGAATGTCAATTCGTTACCATTTCCGATATTCCGATATATATATATATATATATATATATATATATATATATATATATATATATATCATTGATATATATATTCATATAAGTATATTTATTACACACGAAATCCTACCGATGTTCACAGATAGATTACTCATATTTATAAATAATATTACCTAATTATGTTACTACTTTTAAAAGTGTAATGTTTTAGAAACGTAAGCAAATGAAATAAAATACCTGAATTAGGTCCGTTATAATTAATTAATTCCAATTAAGAAAATCCTTGAAAGATTATTTCCAGTACAAAAGCTACGTCCTGTCTCGTAAATCAAACTATCTCTATCACATAAAATCTTTCCTCTAAATCACATACGAATGACATACAGAGTAGGTAGTTTTAGTTCAGGCATTATTTACTAAGGCAGTGTTATAATATTATAGCCTTATGTAGGGATGAAAAGTCAATATCTACGTGGAAACCGCCGGGCATACTATAATTATAAAAGAATTCACAGAAAACTGTTGAACTAGAATAAAATTTATCTAAATCTGCAAACCGCCGGCGGTGAAACAAGGCCGCGTCAACTGGCAGCCACTTTCTAGTTTAATCTAACTTTTAAGCGAGTCCGGCCGCAGTCGGAACTACCCTCGATAATGTGGAACTATTTACTGATACCGGAAAACTTTGTCTCTATTAACATGCGACATACTTCTAGGTCTGTCCGGCTAGCGCACTTGACGTGACCTGTGACGTATGAAGGCACCAAGTTTTGTTTGACAAGGTGATTTTTTTACTTCCTGAAATACACAAGTACTTATTAAAACAATATTATAATTAATACCGGTATCTGGTGGATACCAGAGGTACTAATAATTTATAATGACTGAATCGCCTAATCCATAATATTGGAATGAAACTTCTTTACAGTTTCCATAAGTAGCACAGAACAGTAGCACGACTGAGCTGACAATAGAGTAACGCTTAACGTTAGTGAAAAGAATCCGAAAAGCTAGTAAATAAAATACGCGAGTTCAATCCGTTCATAGTTGCTTAATTCCAATGTGTAATAACCTCGAAGGCATCAGAAATTATTAAGTTTATAATATTTACCTATTTGTCCGAAGAGCGCGCGAGTTGCGGCGGCCATTTTGAGCATGTCTGCCATTACGTGCACATAAACATTTGCGTCGCGTGACCGGCCTCCAGATAGCTCACACATATCATATTAGTTTTTATTACCGCTGACCTAAACTTTATGGGACGGACGGAACTGTATTGCCTTTTTTAGTTATAATACAGAAATTACCAGACAATTTTAACAGTATAATTCTGCTTTTGCATTAATTTTTGTTATAACTTTATAATAATATCAATCGATTACAACAAATATAACAACTGCAGGTAACTGATTTAACTTACAATATGCGTAGGAGATTCAACCTGGTTTGCTACGAATGTGGGAACTGTAAAAATCAAACGAGTTAAATTTATTAGTTTAACAAAACTTATTAGGATCTAGGTTTAAGAAAATACGATATATATTTTAAGTAGTTTTATTGACTTTTATACATAATTATTAACTATTTAGGTACTATTAGTATTATTTAGGTTCAATTCCTGGGTTCGAACTGTACAGACATTGGTTCTCCAGGCATCAGGAACATGCTGTTTCTCTCGTACTTCTGTTCCGAGGGTGGCGCGAAACCAGCCAGCGGACGCACCCTGAACCGCAGTAACACCGCCGCCAGGCCGTACTTGAACGTCAGTTGGGCAAAACGTAGACCTGGAATGTTCATTTGTAATATGTATCAATTTTTTTTTGAGTAAGCTCTTTTCTCTTTTTCGTTTAAGAAACCGCTGAGTAATATAGTCTAGGAAGTCTGAGTGCAGACATTTATTTATAATACCTTAGCTGTTTCTATAAAAGTTGGCATGTCAATAAATATTAAAGAATTAGGTTACTATTACCTATACAAATTCTTGGCCCCTCTCCGAAAGGCAGGTAAGTAAATGGCAGAATGTTGTGCTTATTCTCTGGCAGAAACCTGTCAGGGTTGAAGGCTTCAGGATCCGGGAAGTACTGAGGATCGTAGTGCATGCCGTTGGCGTTCACGTAAATCGGAGTTCCTTTCTTGATAGTAAGTTTGTCGTCAATCACATAATCGGTGGCGGCAATGCGGTCCAACCAGCCCATAGGCGGATATTTACGAACGGCCTCTGTAAAAATTAAATAAAATCAAATTATGATAACTAAGTGTTCTGGAGTGGAGACCGCGTCTCGGCAAGCGTAGTGTAAGACGTCCCCAGGCAAGGTGGAGTGACGATTTGCGTAAGATGGTTGGCAGGAGCTGGATGCGAGCAGCCCAAGATAGAGCAAAGTGGCGGGTGGAGTGACGATTTAATTTTGCGTAAGATGGCTGGCAGGAGCTGGATGCAAGCAGCCCAAGATCGAGCAAAGTGGAGTGCAATTGGAGGGGCCTATGTCCAGCAGTGGACTGCGACAGGCTGTTGATGATGAAGTGTATCGTTCATATATCCGCCAAAATGATAAATAATTATACTGTTCTATACTGTTATTTTATATCGCCCTATGTGGCTACAGTGACATCGATTAGTGCAGCAGGTACAAATCTTTAGGTTGTGAAAAAGGTTTAGTTTTCAGTGATCTTCCTCAGTCCATATTAACTTGCTAGGGCAACAGGAGAGCGGTACGAACCCCACAACAAACTAGCAATTTGCCACTTAAGCAACTGCCGTTAATTTTGTTTCCTATTTCAAATTTTTTTTTTATTAATTATTAAGTATACCTTTTAAAACACAATCCAGGTATGTTATATCAGCAAGCGAATTCATATCAAATTCACCATTATATGTTTTTTCTTTAGCTTCCATCAAAGCATTATAAAGTCGCTCCTGTAACAATATTACTTTTAATAATTACGTTTGAAGACTGAACTAAGTACGTGATCGTATTATATCTGATTAGTAAATTTAGTGTAGGTATATATTAAATTGACATTTTTGAGTACCTATGTATTCGTATACTGGTTCCAAATTTAAAAGGTCTTAAACTTTTTACCTGTATTTCGGGATTGTGTGCTAACTCGTTAATAGTAAATGTGAGCGCAGATGCGGTCGTGTCGAAACCACCTTGAAGAAGAATGTTTGCTTGGGCTACTAACAGATCTTCACTGATGATATCTGTAAAGGTAATTATGATTGAAATATTATCAGGATTGGTATGGTTGGCTAACCTCAATATCAAACGATAAAGACTTAAAGTTCTGACCTCCTCCCTGGCTGTTGTCTTGACTCATCAGGAGCATGTTCTCAAGAATGGTGTTGTACTTGGTGTTCTTGTCTCGCTTCGCAATGGCTGTCTTAAATAGCTTCCGGGTAAAATCCACTGTTATCTTTGGGAACATCGTGAATCTGATGAAAAAGATAAAATTCACGAGTAATTCTTAATTATTTGATTTCTGAACTACTTTTGAACTTTCTTCTTTACAAGCGTAATCTATGTTTTTTTTCTACTTTTGTATTTGTAGAGATATAATATAATATTATCAAATAAAAACCAATTTATTTTACATACCCAAATAAGTCCACCAATTGAGGCCAGAAGAAAATGCTGGTCCAGCTGATACCGCGGAAGATGCTGTACTTCATGTATTCCCTCGTGATGGCGCGGATGGCGCTGTCACCAGTCAGCGTGGCGTCGCTGATGATGCCGAAAGTACTCGTGCCAATCAGGTCCGAGGCATAGTCCGAGAGCAAAGACTGAAAAACAAAACTACATTTGATCTTCGAGCTTTTCCGATTCGAACCTATACATAGATATAGCTTGAGAATGACGCGGTTGCGAGTAATATTAAGTATCAATTGAAACAGAATTTGTATCGGTACAAGAAAATAATTTACCTTTTTTTACTCCTTGGAGCCTAGACAAGGTGCCAACGTTCAACGTTAACGCTGAACGTTGGCACCTTGGCTTGTCTAGGCCCCCTTGAATCTGTTCTTAAGTCTGGGACGGCAATGACGCCGTTACAAACACCCGAAGATCCAAATTTATTACACATTGGAATAAAACAACTATTTATGGATTTCCCTCGAACGAAAGATAGTCTAGTGCGAGGTGCTAGTTAAATCCGTTAGGTACAGTAGTTTTACTCCAAAATTATCTTCTGTTATTACATGATGCACCGTAAATTGTTAAAAATAATTGATTGCACATGTACCTACATTGCATTATATCAGTGTCATTGACGTGACTCGATCGAGGTTTGTTATTGTTTTAGTATGTTTGTTATGTAAGAAGATAAAAACATGAACGCATGAGGTAAGTATTTAACTATAATACGACACGATGTTTATGAATTTGCAGCACGATTACATTAATTAACAGAAAATCTAAGAGTAGATAGCAACAAAATGAAACGTGACAGATGATTTCATACTCACTCTTAATTCTATGAACTTTTTATTATTCAAATCATTTTCTATGCGAGCGCAAAGTTCTTTGGACTTAGTAGAAAAAAGATCATGTAGACTCCTAAGTTTTGCCGCCGAAAATGATGGATTCAATATGCGACGAACTTTTGTCCAAATAGGGTCCTGTGAAACCAACAAACGAATCATTTACTTAACAGAACTTCTGACAACCCAGCGGAGGACCCTAGAATTGATTCTATGCAGGATTCAAACCCGCCACCTCCGCTTTCGTGGTCAGCACCTCTGACCAACAACGAACATGGCGTCAATTTTGATGATATAAAATTTATTCAGTTAATAATATAATATAATATATATTTGAACTTAAAATACTTTTTAAATTAGGTCAATAAGTTTAGGATAAAAGTCCCAACAAGCAAAGTCTTATCTTATAAAGTTATCGTAGTAAACTCCTTCTGTAAGTACCTACGTTATAAGGCTTATGGACATGTAATAAGTTAGATATAGGCATAACACAATAACTGCGCCCAAATCTTTGTTTAACAATAGAAAGAAAAGTAGTCTTCAGAACGCTCAAAGAACTGACTTTGCTTATTGGGATGTTGTGACTTCCAGCTTACATTTACGGTGAAGATATTCAATCCACCGATAGGATCGCTCTTTCCTGAACCGAGGAACCTGTTCCGGAAGACGTCGGAGTCTTTCACCAGCACCCGCTTAGCTATCTCTGGTGAGTTGATGACGAGCGCTGGCTGCCACAACATCCACACTCCGATGTACGGGGTGTTGAAGCGCTGGTAGATTTCGCGCATCCAAATTCCCTGAGAATAAAGATACAGTCAAAATAGTAGTCAATATCGATGATTCAATTCAGTTGCTATTGGCGATTGTACCTTGACTGAGATCGTCACTGTCTACAATAAGGCGATATGAATGCTTATCTATGATAATAGCAGTTATGGGTAAGGAATGAAATAGTGTAAGACAGACATTGTATACTTCGTTTATATATAAACTTGTGTTTGATCTACATAATTTAGGTTCTCATATTTAAGTACATTTTGAAAAGATTTAGTTTGTGTCTAAGAGATTTTTTCCCTAGGTAATATTTAGATAATATAATCCTATAACTTTACTTTAACAAGTTTATTACAAATGTAAATTAATCGTGAGACCGCTGTAATAACTGATTTTGCTTGTTGGATGTTTTAACACTTTCGTCCCTTTTGGCATTCACGCTTTTCTTGGGCTAATATCCCGTCTTGTTCATATCACACACCTAGATATGAATAGGATTTACCCGAAAAAGTGCTTCTTCTAGGAAAGGAACTATTAACATGCCCCTGTGCACTGAATCAGTTTTCTGTTTTGATTTATGCTTTTTATATCAAGCCAGAAGAGTTAGTCTAAATTTGTTTTATTTATAGGTTTTGCTGTACGGAATTCGAAGGTGCGTAACTCAAAAACCTTTAGGTTTTCGAATTAGCTCCCTTTAGATCCATGTGTGGGACATAATTATATTAGTGTTATTTCTCAAGAGGCTATTACAAATATAAACGTAATACAATTTTAAATTAGTTTACTCACGCAGTTCTCTTTAAAGAGGAAGGTCATGCTCCCGGTGAGCGGGTTGGGCTGGACGTAAGGCACTCCTCGCCGCGCCCAGTACCGGCGCAGGCGCAGCCAGCGCGCGAGCAAGTACGCCAGCAAGCTCGACAGCACCGACAGGAGTATCAACAGCAGCATCGTTATATTGTAATAGGTATATCTAATGGAATTAAAAATCGATAACCAATAGGTCTTATAATTACAATTATAACCATAATGATATTTGTATACAAGAGTAGATTTTTTTTGAAAACTAATTATACTAAATTAACTTGCATATTTATGCTAAATTAAGAGGATGTTACTGTTTCCATATTCGTAGTACGGTTAAGCTGAAAATAGTCCGCTACGCTGTCGCTAATTTTAGCTATCGTAAAGTTTTCAAAATATTTATTAAAATTCTTTATAATTGTATCATTCGAATGTGTAATAATCACGAAGGCATCAGAAATTATTGATAACTAGCTTCTGCCCGCGACTTCGTCCGCGTGGAACTCCTCCTTTTTTGCAGTCGGTTAAAAAGTAGCCTATGTCCTTTCTCAGGCTCCAGACTTTCTTTGTACCAAATTTCATTTAAATCGGTCCAGTAGTTTTAGCGTGAAAGTGTTACGCTTTACAGACAGACAGACAGAGTTACTTTCGCATTTATAATCCATACTAATGTATGGATAGTATGGATAATATGCATAAAATCAATATGACAGATAATTAGTTACGTAGGTACCTATTATTATGTGATAATAAGCAATTAAAATTTAGTAAAAATTGGCTTTTCCGACACTTACCAAAATTTTTCAAATAAGATTAAACAATATAATTTTAGTATGAAAGTATTTTTTCACTTGGTATAGACTCGAAAATATAATTTTGGTATAAACGTATTTTTTCACTTTTTTATAATATATTTTTTATTTTGATTGTGAACCGTGTGGAGTTTTGAAACTGAATAAAATTACTGTGTGATTGTCGCATCGTTTTTACATTTCCGTATTAAAGCCTAAGGTCGACGACCTTTAGATAAACCATTAATTAGTTCTTATAATATATTGTTTCGATATTTTTTTAACATATATAGATATGCATTATCTGCGTTCTAGATTTTTCTTTGTGCAATTTTATCTAAGTAGGTACCTACATAATACTTGCATACTTTTTATTGTAATACTTATGACATTATACCTAATTTACACGTAATTTTTAGGGTTCCGACATTCCGTGTAACTTCAGAAAAATCTGAATTATAAGTAGAGGTCTCGATTTGTCTCGTGTCTGTCTGTCACATCTAATTTATTACAAAACGGCGGACAGATTAAGTTAAAGTTTGTTACACATACGATAGTAGGTAGATTACATTATACAACAAATATCCTTACTATCCTTACTAATATTATAAATGCGAAAGTAACTCTGTCTGTCTGTCTGTCTGTTACGCTTTCACGCTAAAACTACTGGTTCGAATTCAAAAAATATTTTTTTGTTGGATAGACCATTTATCGAGGAAGGCTTTAGGCTATATAACATCACGCTGCGACCAATAGGAGCGAAGAAACAGTGGAAAATGTGTAAAAAACGGGGAAAATATAAAGCCTTATGAAGAAGTGACAGAAGACTTTGACAGATCTTTGACGAAACAATCGGACGGGCAGGACGACGTCTGCCGGGGCCGCTAGTGTATAATATAGTGAACTAACTAGGTACCTACCTTTTTTTTTCCTCTTATAGTTAGATAGGTACTCTAATGGTGTGTTTAATAGCGATAAGAAATGCAAATCGACGTCGACTATTAAAAGATCATAGGCCTTGCCCCCTTAGATAAAATATTTTTTTTTTATAATTAAGTACTTATCTCAATTCTAGACGCTTCTTTAATTATTGTGTGATTAAAATATTTCAGTAGTTATACAATATTGCGAGTTTATATTTTGTCCATTGAGTCATTAACGCTTATAGATTGGAGCCTTATCAGCCTATAGGTAAATAATAATTTCTGATGCCTTCGTGGTTATTACTCGGTTGAAATAAATATATCGGATTGAACTCGCATATATATTTTATTTTATTTACCTACTGACGAAAATTTACACTTTTGCGTTGCACTATTGTCAGCTCAGTCGTGCTACGGATATGGGAACTGTAAAGTTTTCGAAACGTCAGCAAAAAAAAGTCGTAGGTAGCTAGTTCATCCATGACATTTTTTATAGTTTCATTGCATGATTACTTCGAATATATATTATTATATCGATTATTATTCGATTACTGATAAGCAGTCACAATCAGTAAATGTTATCTTGTATGCAAAAATGTACTTGATAAGTGTTACTAGGGTCTAACTATTTGATATATCAAACGAATAGGTACGTTTATTCGTTTTGTTTATATTAAATAGATTTTGTAAACTTAAAACACAGCTAATTATTTTATTATAAATCATTTATTTATTACCTATTATAATACAACATATTATATTTAAAATCAACAAAGCGTAGTTTCCTTTTTAATTTCTTGGTAAGGCTTGAAAGCCTCTTCTCGGGAGGCTCGCCACCCGTCCCGTCCGATTTTGCAGTAAAGGCGCATTATCTGGCCAACTGCGCTTCAGTATTCAGTTCGAAAAAAAAACTAATTTCTAAGTTCAAAATGGACGGAGAGCGGTTCCCCCGGCATGAGGAGGAGGCCTTTCTCTTCAAACTTCACTTCCGAAGGTCGAGGGAACCCTGGCAAGGGACTAATCTTGAACTTGAGCACCATCGCCGATACCGCATACCTTATCGTTGCTTGAGCAAAACGCTGGCCTAAAATAAACAAAAAAAAAAAGGTAAATACATTTATAAAAAAGGACAAAAGGACTTAAAAAATACACGTCAGATAGGTCATTTCATGGGGCACTTCCGAGAACATGCTTACTGAAAAGAAACGGCACAAGAACACTCAGCAGAAAGTCTTTTTTCAAAGTCAATTACATATTTGAAAAAAATACCATAATATAAAATACAAAGTAGGTAATAAAAGTAGTAACCAATAATGAACAAATAATGTAACTTAAGACACCATGTTGTCAGATTCTGTCCCAAAGAAAAAGTATAATGTGTTCAAAAGTACACAAGGGCAACTAGATATCACATAATAATTCTTTCATTGCTTTCATACAATAATGTAGACCTTAAAATTATCGCTATACCTACTCATCATCACTATCTACACACTCAACATTATATCTACATTACATTATCGCTATACCTACTCATCATCACTGTCTACATACTCATCATCATATTATATATCTACATTACAATTCACTTTCACTATATATAACTCAATCATACCTATACAAATTCTAGGTCCCTCTCCAAAAGGCATGTAAGTAAACGGGACAATCTTCTCCTCATTTTCTGGTAAGAACCTGTCAGGGTTGAAGACTTCTGGCTCCGGGAAGTACTGAGGGTCGTGATGCAAGCCGATCGCGTTTACATAGATCGGGGTTCCTTTCTTGATAGTCAACTTTTCGTCGATCTCATAGTCGGCGGCGGCGATGCGGTCCAACCAGCCCATTGGTGGATATTTACGAAGACTTTCTGAAATATAGACAAATGTTAACGTTTGTAACTTGCCACTAGTCAACCGATAATATGTAGTAACCGACTGAAAATAATTCAACATTGTATGGAATCAACAGAATGTCACGTGGTGATGATATACAATTTTATTTTGCACTCTATTCGTTCGGTAGCTAGACTATCCTACTCTAACATCGATCGTCACTCGTCTAGAAACCCTTAGGTTTTAATCGTTCTACGAAGCACAGAGATTGATTTAATTCTAATTGGATTTACGAGTATAATTATTCCAGAAAAATCGGCATTAAAATTAAACAATGTCAGAATCTTTATCAATGTTTAATAACAATGATAATAATATGGATGTTGTGGTTAAACAAATAAAAAAAGAGATTACAACATTCTAAGAACGGAAATTATATAACAGTTATTAAACATAAAAGTCGATTAGATATTTGGATGAAGATAACACTTTACCTTTTATGACGCACTCAAGATATGTGATATTAGAGAGAGAACTTAAATTATATTCAGCATTCCCGTTCTTTTCTTTTCCTTCAACTAATGCTGCATATAGTCGCTCCTGTAACGTTAAAAAATACAATTTATTATTATGTAAGAATGTCCTAATTCCTTGATCACAGCGTCACGCTACAACGGCTGGACCGATTTATCAATTAATTCTTTGTTGGTTGTGATTTTTAATATGATCAGGAGTTTTTTTTTATGTAAGAAAAAAAAGTTGAACCGAAATTTAAGAAAACTTTACTAAACGTAGTACCATCTTAATGTCATCAACTCTCAAATAGATCGATTAATGTAGCGTTGCTTTGCCGCGCTGGGGCCACGTCTGCCGGGACCACTAGTGATTGTATATAATTTTAAATTGGGGAAAAGTAAATAACACATAAAATATTTTTAAAATTATGATTGATAAATATGTACCTGAATCTCAGGATTATGCGCCAATTCGTAAATAATAAATGACAGTGCACTTCCTGAAGTGTCGAAGGCTCCTTGAAGGAGGATGCATGCTTGAGCCACCAACAGATCTTCACTTATATCTAGAAAGACAATTTAATCATTAACACTAGTCCTTTGATCAATTCCAAACTGAAGATTTGTCATCTTATATTAACACTTCTGAACGGAACGGCATTAAAGATATTACAAATTATAGCTTATAGCCTTCCTTGATTAATAGACTGCCTAACACTGAAATAGTTATAATGATATTTTTGTACAAAAACAAAATATTTTAGACTCCCAGTAGGTAAATGCTGCAAAGCATTTCACACAGATGGCACTGAAGCGAAAAATTCGCATGTAGACAATAAAGTACAAGACCGAATTGAAAGGAGTAGAAAATTTCGATGACTCGTCAGTGGTCTCTATGGTGTAAACGTTTAGCACGCTGCCGCTAGTAAATTCATAGGCGTGGGTTCGAATCCCAGGGGGGGTCTAAAAATTTTCTACTCTTGTCTTTGTACAAAAATATCATTTTAATTTAAAAACTAATGGTATTGAACCAAGAATATCAATCGAATTTCGATTGATAGATCGTAGTTAATACTGAAATAGTTCTTCATTCTAGTAGTTCCTGAAATTAGCGCGTTTATACAAACTTTTATACAGTAAGAGTAATAGTATAGATAGAATAATTACCTTCTCCCTTCTCAATAGCATCACGCCTCATCTTGAGTATTGTATCAAGAAGATCTCCCTTCTCGATCTGTTTGTCAGCTCGGTGCTCGATGGCTGTATTAAATAGTTTTCTAAAGTAATCTGTTGTATCTTTTGGGAAAAATTTGAACCTAAAAAACATAAGATTAATTTTGAATTAGACAATAGTTCACACTTACTTTTTTCGAAAACATTACATCTTACGAAAAGCATAATAGTTTATAAGTGTTGAAAAATGTATTCACCTGGTATCTAATTTCTGCATATTATATTCAAACAATTTAATTACATAGACAAGATTAGATAAAAAAATAGTCTTAACGCAAGACGTTGTGCTTCCAATTACACTATGGGCGTCACTGATTGAGTCGACGAAATTTACTACTACTACTTCTATTCTGTCTTTGAGTTAATTTTTGTTTACAAGTACAACTTTGCTTCAGCTCCACTACAGTGCTTTGTAGCACTCTTACCTTACTATGTCATTAAATTTACATTATTATGTCAAATTACAAGCACTTATCCTGAGATCTTCAAAAAGGTTGGAAATTATAATAGTGATAATCAGAAGTTGAAAATAGTCAATAACTTACCCAAAAATGTCCACTAATTCAGGCCAGAAGAAAATACTGGTCCAGCACATGCCGCGGAAGAGGCTGAACTTCATGAACACTCTCGTGATGGCGCGGATGGGACTGTCTCCAGTTAGTGTGGCATCGTTGGCAATACCAAAAGTCGTTGTACCAATAATATCAGTCGAGTAATCAGAAAACACAGTCTGTGAGAAGAAAACGATTGAATTATACCTAGACATTTAGAATATGTCGTGATCATGTAAGGTGAGGAGGTTGGGATACAAATGATTTTAAATAGTTAATGGAGTTAGATAATTAGGTCGCATATAATTAAGGTTTGGAACCTGTCGGCGGCCATGACATATTTATTTGTCAGAGATAATTAAGGAGTTATAATCACGGAGTTATGATGATGAATTTATATATAAACTTGGATTACGATAATGTGATACAAATACTAACCCTCAATTCCATGTTCTTTTTGTTATCCATTTCATTGATGATACGGGTGCAAAGCTCTTTGGATTTTAAGGACAGAAGATTATGTAGAGCCTTTAGTTTTGCTCCTGAGAACGAAGGGCTCAGTTGGCGTCGAACTTTGGTCCATAATGGATCCTGAAATAGACAAACCATATTACAGTTACTCTCCAAAAAGTGACCGTTATATGCATTGAAAACAGTTTTTTTTCCGTGTATTAAAATACACAGAAAAAAAACCACTGCAATTGATATGAACTCCCCTATTTTGTCATCTGATTCTGTCTTATTTTAGATGAATTGAACAAGGATTTTAGTTTTATTTAGAGATAAATACCTAATCCTCGCATTTTTTTTCACTGTTAGTTCCCAAAAATTATCGCACGAGCATTTGCCTTTAACAGAATTTGAACCCGTAACCTCCGCAGCTCCGGTTCCGCAAACTCTAGGCCAACAGGCCATCTTTAATACATAATTTAAGGCCACAATGCATTTATGAAAATATTTAATAAATGGAGCCCGCATTAAGCATAGTTAACCACGTGTCACAAGAAATAACGATCTACCTATGAATCACTGTTGTGAATAAAATTATGATGCCATATTATTATTCAATTGAATAAACAATGTTTTAAAACGATAAAATGCAGATAGCATATTGATAATTAACATCATACAAGGCAGAACAAGGCCAACAATATCAACGGCAAGATATACGCGCAAATAATCTTTATCTTAGTATCTAATAGGCCATCTGTTTTTTGTTGTTTACGTGCACTTAAATCGCATTAAAATGTGGACGCAACCTCAAATTTTAACTTTTTGTGTTTGCTAAAAAATATATAATTTTACGTTTGTCAATAACAAGGTCAACAAGTTTTTTGTTATTCTAGTCTATTTTTAGCATTATAATATTTTTTAAAGGCACCTCCGACTTAGTGTCAGAGACCTTGCACACTATAAAAGCAACATTAGTATAAGTATTATATATAGATATAAGCAGAAACCTGATAATTTCTGATGCCTTCGCGGTTATTACACATTGGAATGAAACAACTGTTAACGGATTTAACTCGCGTATTTTTATTTTATTTTATTAGCTGACGTTTCGGATTCTTTACAGTTTCCATTATCGTAGCACGACTGAGCTGACAATAGTCTAACGCTAAAGAATCCGAAACGTCAGCTAATAAAATAAAATAAAAATACGCGAGTTAAATCCGTTTACAGTTGTTTCATTCCAAAGCAGAAACCTGGTTTAAACATTAACCTTGACCCAAGTAAGTAAGTATTATGTGATATAATTATAGTTAGCTGGAATTCCGAGCTATGTTAAAAATATGTTTATAGGTCCTAAAATGGCTGGCTAGCAGGTTACAATTAAATTTTCCCTATATGGTCCTAAAAGAAATGGTACGTCATTTTATTATATCGTTTGAATCCAATATATTGTATTTCAGTATTTCCATAACACCAATATTTCGGTATAAACGGGTTTTGGGAATATTTCATTAAGAATCTGCATTACATTTTTAATGAAAAATTCACCATAATCACCATATTATTAACTTTACTATTCAGTTGATATGGTGACGATGGCGAATTATAAAGAATCCGTTGTCGATATAAGAAAATCAAAATATCCGTCCTGGAAAGTACGGTTTATTTAACACTTCATAAATGACGCCAATGAAAGGAAAAAAGAAAGTATACGAAATATGCATTATGCCATGCCAGACATGGGCGTTAACGGAACTGCAAGAAAGTAAACTAAAAGTATGCCAAAATGCAATAGAAAGGAGTATTCTAGGTATAAAAAGAAGAGATAGAGTGAAACTACAAGAAATTAAAATGAAGACAAAATTTTAAAATGCACACACAGCCTACAGACAGCTTAAATGGCGATGGACGGGATATATGTTAAGAGAAAGTAAAGAGAAATGGACTAGGTTAGTCACAGAATGGTATTCGAGAGATAACAAAAGAAATAGAGGCAGACAAACCAAAAGATGGGAAGATGATATCAAGAAAACTTCTGGTCCAATATGTTTAGCAAGAGACAGAAATAAGTGACAGAAATACGTGTCCGTTTAGCAAGAGACAGAAATAAGTGGAAATCTTTAGAGGAGGCCTTTGTCGAAAGACAAGCTGTTACGATTAAACATCCAGTTGCCGATCATTCAAATGGAATTTAGAAGAAATTAATAAATTTATTTTAGTAAATAGGCATGTATTAATTGTAAGGAAAGAAACAGCAATAAAGGCTATTTTATTTTTATAAATGACGCCGGTTGTCAGGAGGTTATCAGCAAATGATGATGATGAATCTATAACTTACATTAGCAGTGAGAATGTTCAATGCTCCAATTGGGTCGCTCTTCCCCGAGCTGAGGAACCTGTTCCGGAACAACTCGAAGTCTTTCACCAGCACCCGTTTAGCGATTTCTGGAGAGTTGATGACGAGAGCTGGTCTCCAGAACATCCACACGCCGACGTAGGGAGCTTTGAAGTTTTTGTAGATATCACGAATCCAAACACCCTGAAACATAGACAAAATATCATAGTGGAATTTCGTAAATTTATAAATCAAGATAGTAATTTGTGATGCCTTCGCGGTTATTACACGTTGGAATGAAACAACTATTAACGATTCTAAATTAAGATTTTTTTGAATTTCGTTTGTTTTTCTGTTTTTATATTCTTGACGATCTCACTATTAGTAGGTACATATATAACTAGCTTCTGCCCGCGACTTCGTCCGCGTGAAACTCCTCCTTTTTTGCAGTCGGTTAAAAAATAGCCTATGTCCTTTCCTAGTCTCCAGACTTTCTTTGTACCAAATTTCATTTAAATCGGTCCAGTAGTTTTAGCGTGAAAGCGTAACAGACAGACAGACAGACAGAGTTACTATCGCATTTATAATATTAGTAAGGATGTGACTATGTAATTATGATGTATAAAATACTCGTATTGAAAAATAAATGAATCTGAATCACATTTTGAGGCTAGTGAAATACCGTGAATTAAAATGACTGGGCTGACTATTTTGGGAATAATTAATGACCCACAACAACTCCTAGAAACCATGAGTGTCTTGGGTACAACGAATAAATAAAAAAAATAGTCAAAAATTATGCTTAAGAGATAGAGAATTTTTACATCTTTCATGAGCAACAATAACCACGTAATCTCTTAAATTTATTGATTTCATCCCGTCTTTATTTGCTTAAGAAGCAGTTACTTGATTATATAAAGTATTGGGTTTAAGAGCGATCCTAATTGGTTTGTTTGAAAATGTTTAATCGCTTTCTTTCGCATCTAGATAATCAAATCAAATCAATCGAATGGGTTAAAGACAATCAAAGCCGTTTGAAATGCGATAATTATTGTTTTTAATTTGGATCACTTTTAAATTAAGGGTCTTAAAGTTAGAGGGTTGGTAGTAAGAAGGACCAAAGATAAAATGGAGGAGACCTTTGCCCAGAAGTGGGATAAGGTAGAAAAAACGGGACTTAAAGAATTATAAACAATTACGATTACTTACGCAGTTCTCCTTAAAGAGGAAGGTCATGCTCCCGGTGAGGGGGTTGGGCTGCACGTAGGGCACTCCTCGCCGCGCCCAGTACCGGCGCAGGCGCAGCCAGCGCGCGAGCAAGTACGCCAGCAAGCTCGTCAGTACGGACAGCAGTATCAGCAGCAGCATTGTTAATTTTGTTATTTTTTTAATTTGTATTAAGATCGTCCACTATTTCTTAAATACACTACAAAGGTTTCTATTCCTAACATCGAACCAGTGTGATATTAGGTTTTACTATAAATTATTTGTTTTTACTTCAGAAATATTTGAAGACTGGATAGAATGACCGTGTTGCTCAGCCGCTGTTTCTGATATAAATGAACTTGATTCTTACATATATCTAAACAGCCATGAACTCGATGTTGCATAGATTATTTTTACTATGTATTATCTGTAAAACTTGCTTGTCATTTGTTTAAAGTTGGAAGTTAATCGACGGTTTATCATAATGTTTTTGTTCGTTTATCATAAACGAGATAAATGTCTTGGTAAGGTTATTTCTAGTTATTCATATTAATTTTAGTTTCTGTGTTTAGTTATTATTGAGTTTTTTCCTTTATATTCTAGAAGATAAAAATATCATAGTAACTTTAAATAAGTAGATAAGTAAATAGATATTTAGTTTATTGATTTAGAAAAATCAAATATGAGTAAAATTTACTAACAGTAGGTATAATATGTTGGAATGAAACAACTATTAACAGATTTAACTCGCGTATATTTATTTTATTTGCTGAAGTTTCGGATTATTTACAGTTTCCATAATTGTTACGACTGAGCTGACAATAGTCCTACGCTAAAATAATAACCAATGTCTAATAACCGCGAAGGCATGATAAATTAGTAGGTACATAATATGCCTTAACGCCATAATTGCAATACAAGCTAGGAATACTTACCTAGTTGCTTAATATTATTTAAAAAAGATGTAGCTTTGGTACCTTATTCACAGGCTATTACAAAAAAAAACGGTTGTGAAACGTCCAAAATCCAAAATAAACAAACCATTATTTCCAAACAGGTGGAATATAGTGACAAGAAGGTACCTACTCGTTTTCATTCCGTCATAAAAAAAGAGCAACTCGACGTAAAATAAGGACTCACTCGTTCCATCCCAAAAAAAATATGACACAATAAAATTCACATTCGACCAATAATAAAGAAAATTGTACCGAGAACACCATAGATAACTCGCAGTAGATTAAATAACACAGATTTATTACGTGAGCCGAATCTCCCCGGGATAAATAGTGGGTGCCTGTGCGGAATATAAAGTGGCTGGCCGGGGAAAAATTAAATTAGCACAAGTTTCCCGACTTGCCCCGGGCTGCAAACAGTGTGAACTCTCGAGTAGGTGCGTCTTTAACCGGGTATAGTTGAGTAATTAATTTACTGTTTTGTTTTCACTGTGACTTTGAAGTGCTTTTAAACAAATAGTGGCAGAACGAATATTACTAGCTCTGTCCGCGACTTCGTCTGCGCACGGTAAGCGCCTCCGTTTCAACCCTTTAGGGGGTGAAATTCCAAAAATCCTTTCTTTGTGGTCCTCTACGTTAACCCCTGAGCAAAATTTCAAATTTTTAACCCTTATAGTTTATAACGTGTCAGTCATTAAGACAGTTTTTCCTTTCATATCAGAAGATGGCATTATAGTGCATTTAATTTTATTTACTGACGTTTGAAAAATTACAGCTCCCATATTCTTAGCTGAGTGAGCAGACGATAGCGTCTGAGTGTTCATTTCTGTCTTTTACAATTTTCAAAAATATTTCTTTGCATAATTGTAATATGATAAATACCCGAGAACAATCTAACTAATATTATAAATGCGAGAGCAATCTGTCCGTCTGTCTCGCTTTCACGCTAAAACTACTCAACCGATTTAAATGGGTACATAGATAATCTAGAGCCTGAGAAAGGAAATAGGCTAGTTTTCATTGCGAAAAAAAGGTTGTAAAGGGTTAAAAGGGGGGATGACATATTGTATTAATTCCACGCGGACGGAGTCGCGGGAAAAAGCTAGTTATAAAAAAGTGCATTTTAAATGGAGCCACGTGCCATAATTTAGTTTAAAATATTGAAGTAAGTACCCACTCCCACTTATCTTTATGACTAACTTGTTAAACGAAATAACAATAACAAAACAAATTATTTCCTAATTGTGAAATGACTCATTAAAACAACTGTAACAAACAATGTTACAGTTAACTATGATTAAATTCAAATGAAGGACTAACACTGACTTTCCTTTGTACATACTACACCAAACCAAAAGGGCCTGCTCTTTACTTAACTTTAAAGAACTTGTGACCTTTTCGGTTCAGCTACGGTTTATACGTGAATTTTATCCTCGGGTCAGTGACCCGTTTGAGGGCTCATTATAAAGTAAAATGTACTTACATACGCTTTACCTGGAAACGTATTTTTATTCGGAAACACGTTGAAAAGGTTTTCATATGTAAGTAGGCATGAAATGTGTTGAATTCGTGTAGCAGTTAATATTATAAAAGTACATTTAGTGGAGTCTTAAAAGTTGTTTGCGCTATTTATAAATTACTAGCGGCCTGCCCCGGCTTCGCCTGGATCCTTTTTTTTATAGCCTATAATATAACAATGAAACAATTTTTCAAATCGGTCCAGTCGTTTAGGAGCCTATTCAATCAAAACAAATAAACAAACAAACAAACTTTTCCTCTTTATTATATTAGTATAGACTAACGCAGCGGTCATTTCATTTACGTAACATGAGGATGTGTTGTTTTAGTGGTTACCTACCCTGTTAACGTTACCTATCGGAAGTTGCTGGTTCAAATCCTGCAAGGGGTAGATGTCAGTGCTATGAGCACGAGTATTTCAATTTGATCTGAGTATTGGAAGTCTTACATGTAGGTATTTATATTTAGCCGTACTCACAGGAAATAAAATCAAAATCAAAATATATTTACACCTGATAATATTTTGTACCAAGATAAGAGTAGAAAATTTTAAACCACGGGATTCGAACCCACGCCCTTTACTAGCGGCAGCGTGCTGACCCTTACACCATAGGGACCACTGATGAGGCGTCGAATTTCCCTACTCCTTTCAATTCGGTCTTGTACTTTATTTTTTACATGCGAATTTTCGCTTTAGCGCCATCTGTGTGAAAAGCTTTGCCTTTCTTTGCTGCATTTAACACACACGATTGGTTAGTATTGAACCAAAATCGATCGAATTTCGATTGATGGGTCGTAGTTAATATTGAAAAATATATTTATTCAATGTATACTTTTACAAGCTCTTACAAAGTTCTCAGTAGCTTTATATTAAGCCGTTGTCTGGTACCCATAGCACATAATATAATCCCATATCACAACTAACTTGATATCTGCAAAGGGACCATAAACGATTACCGGTTTAAAATCATACAGTTAACGGCATGCACACTGTAAATCGTACATGGCACTCTGGGCCGTGCTGAGGCCGATGGGCCGTAAACGGAGTACTAACAGGAGGGGCCGTAAATCAGGTTTACGGCCCAGGTAAAGGCTTGAACAACCAATGAACGATTGTTTGGAAAAACGGGGCCTTACGCAGGTTACGTTTAGTTTAGAGTATCGTATCCAAAGGGTAAAATGGGACCCTATTACTGAGAGTCCACTGTCACTCTGTTCATCCGTCTGTCATCAAGCTGTATCTCAAGAACCGTGGCAGTTAGCAGTAACAGATGATGTGTTTCTATTACCGCTATAGCATGAAATACTAAAAAATAAATATAAGGTACCATACAAAACTCGTGATGTTTTGCCGATTTTAAAGAATGGTACGGTACCATTAGTGAGTGAGTCCGACTCGCACTTGACTGGTTTTAATTCTGTAACAACTTTTTAACTATTGTATAATACAATGTAACTCGTGCAGTGATAATAAAAAAAATTAACCGCCAAAAAAAAACTAAAGCTGCCAGCTGGAGCAGCAACTCTTCACTCTCAACTCTTCACTAAGGTGCTAAAATTTGTTTGAGGCTGGCACCGACTCCAAAAATATCAGACATTACAACCAAAATAATAGTCGTTATAAAAGACAAAATTATTATTTTTCGCTTTTCAGTGCGCTATTGTTTTTTGTTGCCTTTTAGTTTTTTTTCGGCGGTTAAATTTTTTTATTAAAAAGTTATTATTTTATAATTTTCTGTGGCCATAATTTATACAAATTATTACATGCTTAATTTTTAATTATCTTTAAAATAGCTACCTACCTTGTTTTTGCTATTAACCCCCTTTTTCTGGGATTAACTTTGAGGTATGCCCTATCCAATAAAAAAAGAATTATCAAAATCGGACTACTCTGTAAAAAGTTACCCATGGTCAAACGATACAATCGGTGTGTAAAAATTTAATCATCCCCTATTTTTCTACCCTTAGGGTCGGAATTTTTTTTCCAAATTAAAATGGGACCAATTTCGAAGTATACCCTTTCAAATAAAAAAACAATTATCAAAATCGAACCACCCTGTAAAAAGTTATGCGTGGTCATACATAAAAAAAAAAAAAAAAAAAAAAAACATATACGCGTCGAATTGAGAACCTCCTCCGTTTTTTTCGTCGGTTGAAAAATAAACTCACTTGAATTCCAAAGAAAGAAGGCTTTCTGTTAAGTTTTTTTTTATTAAAAGATTTCATGAACCCAGGTTTTGTCTCTCTCGCACATAATGTCCACCCAACCATCCGGTAAACAAGATGGCCGCTGTATCCGTGGCAGCCGGAACTTCAATGCGCACGACAGACCTCCAGGGACCTCTTCCTTTTCGAGTTACAGGCACGAGTAAACGTATTTTGACTTTGGTTTCCCGTCAGAAGTTCTAAACCTAGAATATGCATAATATAAGGCTTCTACAATCTGTAGTTATATATATATATTATCTGTAGATTACTTGAGTACATGTAAGCACTACCCTTGTACCCTGTAGTCCCTGTACCATTTACCCTGGTATCGAAAGGGTAAAAACACTATTACTGAAACTCCGCTGAGCGTCCGTCTGTCCATTTGTCTATTAACAGGTAGTTGAATTTTTCACAGATGATGGTATTTCTGTCGCTGCTAACAACATATACTAAAAAAACAATAAAACAAATAGGTCTACTTAAGAGGGTTACCAAACAATAAACTTGATTTTTAACTTGTGTTACTGAACCCTTCGTGCGCGAGTCCAACTCGTACTTGGGTGATTTTTAAGCAACTTTTCTTTACATTAATCATAAAAAAATCATAATAATATTGCTCCCAATAACCAAATGAAACGGTGTGAAGCAATCAAACAGGAAACAAAAAGAAAGTGTTACTTTTCCTGATTGTCAATAAAAAATCATAGCCTTGCATTAGTGATGAGGCGATTTGGATCTAAGGAATTATGCATTTTGCTTTAGAACAGCGAATATAGTGAGTGAGTCAATTTATTGTGAACTAACTACATTTATAATTCCAGTTAGATTTTAATTGGATGCTTGGAAATATTGTCAACCTTTCAGATTTTCACTTTGAGGAAATTGTGTTAAACTAAAATGTATTGCCCAAGGAAGCGAACGGTATAAAAAGGATTTTAGTAATTTTAACACTTTAACTTAAAAATTCAATGCTATAATAGCGTTAAATTTTGTTCTTAAATAATATATATATATAACTAAGTAAATCAAACAATATATTATAGGTAAGTACATTAAATTTGAAGACATTAAAATTATAATAATTTATTCTCTTTCTATACATTGGAATGAAACAATTGTAACGGATTTAACTAGCGTATTTTATTTTACGACTACGAATATAGGATCTGTAAAGTTTTCGAAACTACATCAAATAAAATAAGTATAATATTTGTTTCAATCCTAAATGCAATCACAATATTTTAGATTATGATAAAAAATTTAAACTCCTGAATATCACAAAAAAAGATCTCTCATACATATATTTTGTTGTGAATAAATCATTTTTCCAAAAAAAAATTAAAACGAACGGGCCCCGCTGGCAGTACCCGCTTCCCTCTGTCAAAGTAACCAGAGTCTGGGGCAATAACTTTTTATGAGTATCATACAAAATGGGCTCAAAATATACATGGCTGGGGATTTCAAGAGGCGCCTCGGATTGTTTTGTAATAGAAAAAGTATTCGGTTACGCACGCATGCGGAAACACGATGGAGGAAAGAGCGTCGTTGTATTATCATACTACTTATAATAATGGTTAGTCTTGGAGTAACAATTTTTCAAAACCACACAACTATTATACTAGTAATTTAAACTCTTAATGTCAATGATATAAGAATTATCATCTATTGTGGTATATTGTCTATAACACGAAAGTATTTTCAACTCTTAATGTCAACAATAATTCTCCTCTATTGCTGTGATATATTGTAGGTAAGTATATGGTTTTGTCTTTGGCATTTAAAAAGCGTTTTTTGACGATGAACTATTTATTCAGTTTTGACGTTTAATAGGCATAATGTCGATCGAAAAACTTTGTCGCGTGACAAAAAAGTGTTCGTAGACTTGCTGACGTAAACCACTCGACTGATATCTGCTATGCTAACAATAAACGCAATAAGTGTATATGAAACTCATATGTACTTACTGCGTTTAATGTAGAAAGGAAGATATGCCGTCAAGTCCACTTCAAACAGAAATTGTTCCCAAGAAAGTTATTCTGAGAGAACACCCATTCATTATTTAGAGACTGCCCTTAAAACAAATCAAACTCCTAAAAATTCCGGAGCACAAGGAATCGAGCCCCAATCACGGGGAATGCGGGTCACGAATTAGCCCTCAAAGGGTTCCGCCCGCCCTATAACTTTTCAATAAAAAGTTCTCAATTGGTTTAATTTATTTGGGCCAAGGATTTCGCGCTGAGAGCTGATTAGAAAATATCTGGGATTCGTTTGAAAAATACTGAAAGGGTCTGAAACGTGTTTGAATTTGTTTGCGATCAATGAACGAGTACTTAGACGTATAGTATACTAGCGGTTCGCTCTGGCTTCACGCAGATTCCTATTTTTTTTTAATATTCTTTAGCCTATGTTACTCAGGGTGCCCGTAGCTTCCCAGCAGTGAAAGAATTTTTCAAATCGTCCAGCCGTTTTGGAGCCTATTCAATCCAACAAACCTTTCCTTTTCATTATATTAGTAAAGATAATAAAACTTCAGATACAGATGACACTCTGTCACCTGTTTTTAGCAGGATTCGAACCCGCGGACTCCGGTTTTCTTGGTCTAGTGGTCGTCTTCGTACAAAAATATGGTAGGTATTGACGAAGTATTGGAATAAAGCAACTATATATAACATCCTACTACTATTATAAAGGCGAAAGTTTGTAAGTATGGATGTATGGATGTTTGTTACTCTTTCACGTAAAAACTACTGAATGGATTTGAATGAAACTTTACCACAAATCACAATATAGCTTATACATCAGAATAACATATAGGCTATATTTTATAACGATATTGTGTGAAGTACTCATCGTGCGCAGACGAAGTCGCGGGCAGAAGCTAGTAATATATATAACTCTGATAATAATACCTATATTAATTTACCTATGTGCCCATAACTACAGTGCCCATATTCGTACCCAACTAATCTGACGATGGTCTAACACTAAAAGTAAGTCTTTTATAATCAGACAATCATAAGCTCAAAAAAGTATAGGAGCGAGTTAAATCCTTTATAGTTATTTTATTCCAATGTGTATTCATATTTACTTGAAACAAAAGGCAACAAACAGTGGTTATTTTTGCCTCCCCATTTGTCGAACAAAAACTCATTATCATTTAAACAACCTTCGGACGACGCCGGTAATAAAACTAGCATAAACAGGAAGTGAGGCAATGATGTCACGCCGGAAGTACAGTACTACCTCGTTATCCGGCTTCCTTCTGAACCTGAATAAACACAGATATAAGATACGTACAAATAATTACAGAAGTATAGCGTTCTGATTAAAAATAGTGATAATTATGTACCTACTTAATATTTTTTGTTGCTTTTGCGGTCGTTACATATTGGAATGAAAAACTATCGTCAGCTCAGTCGTCTACAAATATGGGAAATGAAAACTTTTCGGAAACATCAGTGAATAAAATCAAAATACGCGAGTTGAATCCGATATATTTGTTATGCTCCAAAGTGATAGAATTAATAATATCTGATGATATAGTGGTTATAACAAATTGGAATGAAACAACTATAATAGTTTTAACTCGCTTAAATGATGTAGATGTTTTGAAAACTTTACAGATCCTGTATTTGCTTGATCTTTGTAATATTATGGTCTAAGATCCGAAATAACCTTCCCTGTATCAACCAGATGAAAGTAATATTTTATCGAATAAAATAAGTTTCTCGACATAATTTGATGTGGCAACCCTCTAAGAAATGTTCTTGGTTAATTTATACTTGATAATACCTAGGTAATTATAAACAACTTTTTTTCTTAAGATTTCGCCTGCGTGCGTACAAAACATTTGCCACAGTACCTAGAGTATGAGATGCTAGATTTACAAAGTACCGACCTCAGTTAAGACCTTTTCAAGGACAGAAAAACCCTAGAGGGGAACCTATGGGTACGCCGTAAAAACGTTGTTAAAAAGGTCGTAAACAGCCTCTTAAACGAATGAAGACTGTCTGCAAAATTAGAGTACATCGCTGAAGTGAGTTTTTTTAACATAATAATATAGAATTTTAAGGTTATTTTTTAAATACAATTTTGGACACCACGATATTTTAGTTAGTTATCCCTACTAATATTATAAATGCGAAAGTAATTCTGTCTGTCTGTCTGTTACGCTTTCACGCTAAAACTACTGGATTTAAATGAAATTTGGTACAAAGAAAGTCTGGAGCCTGAGAAAGGACACAGGCTACTTTTTAACCGACTGCAGAAAAGGAGGAGTTCCACGCGGACGAAGTCGCGGGCAGAAGCTAGTATAATATAATTTCTGATTCTTTGTCAATAGGTAATGGATTTAAATTGACTGCATTAATTTGAACTGACGTTTCAAAACTATTTACAATGCGGTCTATCAAAATTTATAATAAAATAATTGTAATTACTGTATAGCATTGTATGTGCTCTTCTATTACAAATAAGATAAAAAAATATATAACTTTATATATGAACTAGAGGCCCGGCGGCTTTGCCCGGTTTTTTATAGCCTATGTCACTCGGGAACAGTGTAGCTTTTCAACAGTTAAAGATATCATTTTTATTATATTAGTATAGCTTCTGCCCGCGACTTCGTCCGCGTGGAACTCGTCCTTTTTTGCAGCCGGTTAAAAAGTAGCCTATGTCCTTTATGAAGCTCCAGACTTTCTTTGTACCAAATTTCATTTAAATCGGTGCAGTAGTTTTAGCGTGAAAGCGTAACAGACAGACAGACAGAGTTACTTTCGCATTTATAATATATATATAGGAGCAAATATAGAGCAATAGAGCAAAAGTCCCAACCAAAACGACTAAAAATCACTATCTCAATTTAGTTATCTGCCTACTGCCTACCCCCTAAGAACGATGGCGTGATTATTTATAGCCTATGTCCATTTCTAGGTTATCATCTATTATCATACCAAATTTCATCAAAATCTGTTCAGCCGTTTAGGCGTGAAAGAGTAACAGACAGACAGACAGAGTTACTAACGCATTTATAATATTAGTAGGGATAGATGTGACTTTACCACACAAATAAGTTCAACACGGTTCAAAAAGCTATCTTTTTTCACCGAACTGTCATTGATTGGCCGAAACACAATAGCCATTTTCCAGGTGGAATTTTCACATCAGATCGCGACAAACGTCCGCTGTCTGTTTTTTTCAAACGATTGCTCGATATTCTCTTTGTTTTCGAATTCCCGAATTGCGTGCCCTTTGTACAACATGGATTGTAATTTGACGTGCATTGTGTTTGCAACTGTTGACGAAATAATCAAAATAAGTTACTTTTTATCTAATGTGGACTTATCTTCAGCTTTGTTATTTCAGACACATGTAAACATTATTAATTTTGTAAAGGGGTAGGTAGGCATTGTCTAAATAAAAAAAAAACATAAAAAAATAAAGATTTCGAGTCGACAAAATTATATCCGCAATATTCGGATTATAAAGTATTCTGTTAAATTCATATAGCGTAGCAAAAATCGAAACTCCAGTTTGAATTTAATTCATAATTATCATACCTTTACGCTTTACTATAATTAATTTGACTTACGTATATCGATTTTAGCAATTTTAGTCTTTAAACTAGTTCCCTAATCCATCAAAGCCTACTTGTATATTCTTCCCCGTGCCCAAACAAACAAATAAACAAACACACCGAAATGCCGCTCGGTTAATTCATGTTTTTATTTAATCTCCCATAAGGCGACGCCTGACAAAACATTTAAATGGAAACAAAATAAAGTGCCACATATTCGCCATTTTCAATTTACTTTTGGCTTTTGTTCTCAGTCGGCGGTGCCGTGACCAGGATAATTCACTTTTTTACTCTACAATCGATTAAAATCGGTTGGATGGAGTTTAATGGAATTGCGGAGATTAATTTTGGCAAAATGTTGGATTTATGATAATAAATTGTATGGAGTCGCGATGTTGTTTTAAAATCTGGAATGAAAAAGGCTTATCTTTTGAAGGTTTTTTGGAATGTTCTGTTTGTGACACCGCAATGCTCTCATAATCTTATATATAAAATTCTTGTGTCACAATTTTCGTTCCCGTACTCCTCCGAAACGGCTTCTCATGAAATTTTGTGAGCATATTGAGTAGGTCTGAGAATCGGCCATCATCTATTTTTCATACCCCTTAGTGATAAGGGTTGTCCACCCTTAACATTTTTCTTAAATTTTTTTGCCAGGCGGGACGACGTCTGCCGGGACCGCTAGTTGTATTAGGTACCTATATAAAAATAAGTCGGGTTTTCCATCCTGTCGCTATAACTCCAGAACGCACGAACCGATTGCAGGTTGCAGGTTCGAATCCTGCTAAGTGCAAATATCAGTACGAGTACCGAGTCATGAATCGTACATGTATGTTTATCAACTGAGTAGGTACATAGAATATTGCTAAGTTTGGGACTAAATCAATAATGAATTGTTCAAGATATTCATTTAGATCTATAAAGGTTTTAAAATGGGAATGGTAATGAGCCCGTCGAACAGGGTCCCCCGGGGGTCGCGGGCGCAAGTCAGTATTAATTCAACTTTTAATGGATACCCCGGGATTCCCGCGGGATGCTCGCCGAGGTGTGGATACCTTTTGATACGTTCGGGAAATTATTTGTGTTTACTGTTATCTATGGTTTTAGGCCGTTCTTAAATGTCCGAGTAAGTTTCGAGTAAGTTAAAACTCGTATTGTAATCTAGTGGTTACATTTTATTTAATTATTAAAATAGCTTTAACATTGTTTTTATTTGTTGCAAGAGTGGAAAATTAGTCATTATAATAATTTCTGAAGACTTTGCGGTTATTATACATTTGAATGAAACAACTCAATGAGTCATTCTGAGTTAAAAGGAGTAGGTAATTATTTGTATGAAGTGGCGACACGGACTTTTTTTTTATATTTACCTATTTAAGTACCTATGTTTTTATTGTGTTTATTTGAACAAGTACAAAAAATATATTTAAATAATATTAGCCAAAGTCAGCTGTTCTTAAGTTATTATAGCGAGACCATCAAACACAATTTCTTTTTACATACCCACTAAATAATAAATATGTATCTTTATGGGAAAATCCACCAAATTCTTATTTATAATATCAGTAAGGTTCTTCTCTGAAAATAAGCTTAAACTTTGCCCGTAGTAAGTGAAGCACGCGGTCCGCTGCACTAATCAGAATACAGTCGCCGCCTGCTCTGAATGAAGAGGCGTATTGTTAAACTTATTGCGACTCGATTATTCGACAGTCTTAAATTAAAAATCTTGGACTTCTTAAGTTAAAAAATGATTCAAGAATCCACCCATGTATCAATTTTGTTTGCAGCATAGTACATCCCTACTAATGTTATAAATGCGAAAGTAACTCTGTCTGTCTGTCTGTCTGTTACGCTTTCACGCTAAAACTACTGGACCAATTTAAATGAAATTTGGCACAAAGAAAGTCTGAAGCCTGAGAAAGGACATAGGCTACTTTTTAACCGACTGCAAAAAAGGAGGAGTTCCACGCGGACGAAGTCGCGGGCAGAAGCTAGTATATTATATGGGAATAAAAAATGATTCCAGTTTTAGTTAAAAACGGCAAATTGTCTCACATCGACTCGAATGCAGCACCAACAGTTAAAATCAGGCGCCTGCAGTGACAAATGCACATATCCGCACCAATGCAATGCAAGCCCTGCATACACTTAATACTAATATGGAATCCAACTCAAAACTTAAACCATACAGGATGCATTCCAACACAAAAAAACCTAAACTATTGTCAGCTCAGTCGTGCTACGATTATGGAATCTATAAAGGCTCCGAAACGTCAGGCAATAAAATAAAATTACACTAGTTAAATTCGTATAAAGTTGTTTCATGGGGTTTAATAGTGTCATTACATTAAATAATTTTATGTACAAAGACAAAGCAACTAAAAGAACCGAGAAGTTCCAAAGCCACTAGCGGCGTGAGTGAAATATTATCACCAAGTTAGAGAATACGAGCACTCTTGTCGAATTATAAAGAAGTTGTGAACAGATTCTCAATTGAATTTGTTTTCAGAGCGCGAACTCGACGCGGCGGCTATCTCGGAGATTTTTACATTAATTTCAACTTTGCCTTCATCATGCTGACATTAATATAAGATATTTAGTCTCCGCGGCTCTTCAAATTTGTTTCACTTGTTTTTATAAATTGTAACGTTTACTCAAAGATTATCGTCTCGTATAGGTATAAATTGGTGGTTTGGAAGTTTACTATATTCTTACGGAAGTTTACTATGCGTTAACGTTAAACGAAACGACAAAAATGTATGGGATTTGACATCCGCGAACGTTTGTGACGTACGTGACAGTCGTTCGCGGATGTCAAATCCCATACATTTTTGTCATGTCGTGCCAACGTTCAACGTTACCTAACGTTACGGTTGTTTAACAAAAAACAATTGAACTCTAAGAAGATAATAATGTAGTAACAAAAGAAGTAGGCAACTTAATAATAAATTCATACCGACTCCAAGGCCGTAGTTTCGACATTTCGACTTAATATCTGAAAATACAAATGATTATTTACCTCCCAATTCGAACGTAATAGGTTTTCCGGTCCCTAAGTAAATAATGACCCCAGTTAATCTCCCGAGTGGGAACAACAGGAAAGAAGGAATTATTCCGGAAGTGTGCCTGTTATTTATCGAAAGTGTAATCAGTTTGGGTTCAGTAATCCCGAAACTCCACTCGCATGTCATTAAAAGTTTTTCTGTCCCTTGATAAGTGCGATCTGTACCTATAGGCGACATAGCTCAGTGGTAGGAGAGTGGAATAGCAATCGTGAGGTCACAGTTGCTAATCATGTTGTTGATCATAAAAAAATACTGTGCAAATTTTCTTCACTTGCGACTGTCTTGCCTGCACTTGACGTCTCCCAAAACACTTAGGTTTAGGGTAAGTACTGAATTGTGGAGATAAATGATAAAATTGATCTAGTCCCAAATTAAGAAAAGCTTATACTATGGGTACTAGACAATGGATAAACATACATAAATACATATAAGTAAGACAAGAATTCGCGTACCTAGTTTTTTACCCCGTTAAGAGGTGAGTTAAAAAAAAAACGAAATAAGAAAGAATTTTATATATAAGTGCCATATAAAATTAGATTAAAGTTATGTCTAATTATATAATTATGTTGGCATTTTTAATATTTTTCTAATAAACATTAAAAACTACTAACATATTATTATAACAACTATTTATCCGGTATAAAAATATTCTATAAGAGGCACATAAATAGTTTGTTTGTAGTATTTTTAGTTCACTTTGAAATTTTATATGGCCATTGAGGAAAAGGGCTCAAATATCACAATACTGTAAAGGTTACTTGCCCTTTGGTTATTCAACCAAAAATCACTTCAGTAAAATTTGCCTACATCAGCAAATAAATACTTTACACGGTTCAAAGATCAAACCTTAGCTTTGTCAGGAAAACTGGGATCAAAAGACTTACTGCATTTAACATTTCATACTACCTATTAATCGGACTATCAAGAGGTCCTTGACCTATTTTCTAGTAGGACTAACATAATTTTAACTAAATAAACTCGCTATTCATTTATGGAAGTTTCATTTTATAAAGTAAAGCGCTAAGAAAGATTTTTTTTTAATTCACCCCCTAAGGGGGTAGACCGGATCGTTCGCAGACGAATTGCGGGCCCAAGCTAGAATCAACGGATACCCTTTCAATATATGAAATAATAATTAATGATGCTTTTAAGGTTAGAACGTATATTAATTTAATTTTTATGCTGATGTTTTGAAAAGTTTACTGTTCTTATGATCATAGCAGACTTAGCTGATGACGGTGGAATGACATTAGTGTAAAATGTCATCATAAAATTAAAATTATTATACCTGCTTAGGTCAGGGATCGGCAACCTGCTGCTCGCGAGCCACTTGCGGCTCTTTGGATGTGAGGCTGCGGCTCTTTAGTTCCATACGCAAATATTATTTATTTTATAAAAAACAAATGGTCTGAAACGATTAACGAGGTTTAGGCATTATTTCTTTCTCTCAGCTACTTATACGTACTCGCTTTTCACCGCAGCACTCCTCCGTCGCGACCCGCGTCGTTACTGTCATCCAGTGTTACCGTTTGGTCACATTTCTCATGTTTTTCGTTCACGAGGAGCGGGTCGAGCGGTATGAAAAACGGGGTGGCTACTAAAACTTGTCGTCTGCTGTTTTGGATTCATAAATAAAAAAATTAAAATTTTGTGGCTCTTTAAAAACTTGAAATTTTGTAAATAGTAATTTTTGGCTCTTCCGACGCAAAAGGTTGCCGACCCCTGGCTTAGGTAGGTATTACAAAATACGGAAAATTTATCTTCATCTAAGTGTAAATAAACTATTTGACCTGTTTCTGGTTTAAAAGTAAATTTATTTTCAGCTTCGTTCGTAGGAAACAAGTCAACTGCAGAGAGTTAACTTTGTACAATTTAAATTTCTGACTAAATACTTAAGCAGAGCCCAAGTTGTATTACTATATTTGCTGCACAATAGCTGTATAAGGGTATAAGGGTGTTAGCTTTTGTCCTTAAAACCAACGCCAACTCAGACGGCTTATAAACGTCATATGCAATTCATATGATGCTAATTATACCCACCACCACCCACCTATATAACATTACATACATTGCTCATCACTACATAGTATAAAACAAAGTCGCTTTTCCCTGTACTTATATCCCTATGTACGCTTAAATCTTTAAAACTATGCAACGGATTTTGCTGCGGTTTTTTTTAATAGATAGGTAGAGTGATTCAAAAGGAAGGTTTATAGCACCCGTGTGAAGCCGGGGCGGGACGCTAGTAATAATATAATGAGATGACGTTTGTACATGGTTGAGCACACAACTATGGTAGTATGCGTTATTCCTTGAAGTTATTGACCTCATAATTATTATTTTTCATTCACTTTAAAAATAATAATATAATCCTTACTAATATTATAAATGCGAAAGTAACTCTGTCTGTCTGTCTGTTCGCTGTACGCTTTCACGCTAAAACTACTGGACCGATTTGAATGAAATTTGGTACAAAGAAAGTCTGGAGCCTGAGAAAGGACGTAAGGCTACTTTTTAACCGACTGCAAAAAAGGAGGAGTTCCACGCGGACGAAGTCGCGGGCAGAAGCTATATAATATATAATTTCTGATGCCTTCGCGGTTATTACACATTTAATATTATAATCTATTTTTAGCATCATAAACAGAAATATGAGTCATTAATACTTGTATGCTTAAATTCTGGTTAACATATAAAATGTATGTGGTGTTTTGCGTGAAATGGACTGTATGAATAGTGCGAAAGGGATGTGAAAGTAAGAGTGAGTGAGAGAGGGGATGAAAGAGTAAGTGAAAATTAATATGGCGGACGAATGGAGGATTACTTGATAACAGTGCTCAATTTTTCTAAGGTGAATTTAATAAAACAAAACTATTTATTCATGGACCCCAAATCCCACAAATTGGGGGCTCGTCCCGGATTAAAGTTATTTCAATAAGACGACGAAAATAACGAGGTTAGGACCGCGTGGCAGAGTACCGGTCGGCAACAGGCTGTTTAAGACGACGACGACGACGACGACTACGACGGAGAACCAGATGGATAAAGACGACGCTTTTCCATTCGCCGGATATCCAGATTGCCTGATGTCGAAAGATACTTTTGAAGACGCAATTATGCAGGACGGGACGAAACAGACTAGTGCGACTAGTTTTAACAGCATGATGTTTATGGAGGATCTTGTGCCTAAATTTAGTGCGCAGGATAAGGCGTATACTGCTGCCAGCTTTATTCGTGACGTGGACGATAACGCTGAAATATATGGATGGACGCCTTTACAAACACTGGTGGTAGCGAGACGCAGCTTAATTGGCACGGCGGCATTGTGGTTGAAGAGTGAACGTCCATTTAAGTCGTGGGATGATCTCAAGGCGAAGTTATCCAAGGAATTTCCGGATAAAATTGATAGTAAAACTGTGCACGAGTTGATGGCGGCCCGAAAGAAGAAAAAAGATGAAAGTTTCTTAGATTACTTATTGGCTATGAAAGAATTAGGTAAAAGGGTGAAGATGGCTGATTATGTGGTCATAAAGTATATTATAGACGGGATTCAAGACATTGAAACTAATAAAATAATGTTGTATGGCGTTACTACCTATTCCGATCTGAAAGAAAAACTCAAGATTTATGAAATGGTGAGAGACAAAATGAAGACGACGCAATCACACGAAGCACGCAATCAACGACCAAGACCTGTTCAAGCAATGACGAAGAAAGTGTGCTATAATTGTGGGGACAATAATCATATTTCGGCGGATTGTCCTCATAAAAGCAAAGGTACGAAGTGTTTTAATTGCAACTCGTTCGGCCATGTTTCATCTCAGTGCAAAGCGTTAAGCGGCGAAGGCACGTCAACAGGTGGCGGAAATAGCAATTGGCGTCAAGGTGGCAACACTGTGCGGCCGCGATCACAATCGGCGTCGGCGGGGCTAAGAAGAAACGCTCAAGGGACGTATTATTGCGAAGACGAAACGGAACGCATCTATACAAATGACAGCTCAACTTTACAAGATGGCGGCGGAGGAATGTTGACAGGACAAAATGGCGGTGCCGGCGACATTCTGCCGACTTCGGATATGTTTAACATAAACATTTCGCCTAATACGAAGAAGCCGATGAAAATCGTTACTATTTTTAGCAAAAGTGTAAGTGCTCTGATTGACTCTGGAAGTGAAGTGAATCTTGTTTCCGCGGAATGCTATAATAGCTTGGGTTTGTCGAAATACGAGAAATCGAATATCGTGCTAACGGGACTTGGTGCTGCTAAGGTTCGCGCTAGCGGATTGATATCAACTTCAGTGCTTATCGATGGACAAAACTTTCATAATGTCGTTTTGCATATTGTTTCTAATGATGTGATGCCTTTTTCAATGATTTTGGGTCAAGATTTCTTGCGTGATATTGTCATGGTCATGGATAACGGCGAGGTGGTTTTGTTACCATCAAATGAGGCATGGTTTAGGAATGTGGCATGTGCTTTTGTTGGTCTTGACATTATAGGTCGCGAGGTGAGTGTGGATGCGCAGCAGCGAGTTAAGGACATGATTGCAGCTTATAAACCTAACAAGACTAAGGATGCGCCGGTCGAGCTCCAGATTTATCTGAAAGATGACGTACCAGTGGCTCAGCGCCCGCGACGGTTGGCTGTCAGGGAGCAACAGGAGGTGGATACACAAATCAAACAGTGGTTAGAAGATGGCATTATTCGCGTAAGTACTTCAGAATATTCTAGCCCTTTAGTATTGGTAAGGAAAAAAGATGGTAACTTGAGAATTTGTGTAGATTATAGGAGGCTGAATCAAAAGATGGTCAAAGATCAGTACCCGTTGCCTATTATTGAGGATCATATTGATAAATGTCAGAGTGCTCAAATATTTAGTGCACTTGACTTGAAGAATGGTTATTTTCATTTGCGAGTACATGAGAAGTCGATTCAATACACCTCCTTTGTTACTATGACGGGACAATATGAATTTCTAAGGGCCCCATTCGGAATAGCCATTTGCCCCAAGGTTTTTACTCGTTTTATAACAATCATTTCTATTTTAACAAAAATGTGTATAGAGACACCAGCACTATGGTACAAACATGTTAGTCGTGTTCAAAGGTCACTGAACAGCACGCTCCAGAGAAGTATTAACATGTCACCATACGAGCTACTTATTGGAACTAAAATGAAAAACAAAGAAGATATTGAAATTTATAATCTCTTAAAACAGGAAATCACTGACAACTATGTGAGTGACAGAGAACAGTTGAGGATTAAAGCTAAACAGGAAATACTAAAGTTACAAGAAGAAAATATGAAAGAATACAATAAAAAAAGAAAAGATAGTCGAAAATACAGTATTGGTGATCTAGTAGCAATCAAAAGAACACAATTTGGAGTTGGAATGAAGGTAAAACCGAAATATCTTGGACCCTACAAGATAACAACAGTCAAAGGTAATGATAGGTATGATGTGGAAAAACTAGATGATTTAAAAGAGGGTCCCAAGAAGACCAGCTCAGCTGCCGATTATATGAAGCCTTGGCCTTCAGCCCATGCCTCCGACAGTGAGTAAGGTATATGTCCATTTATTTAATATTTTATGACCATGTCCTCAGGTTGATTCTGTTCCGTCCGTGAGTGTTAGTACTGCAACAATTAAATCAGCGCCTCTACATCATTCGAATCATGACCATGTCAGTAACCGCTATTGAATCTATCATTCTTGTTTTATTTGTATATGTGCACATTATTATGATTAATTTGGTATTGAGCTTTTTGTTGTAAAATAACAAGAATAGGATACTGTGCTGATTGGTAATGCTCAACACAACCTTAGTGTGTTCAAATTGTTCAACCTGTTATTATTAATTTTTAAGCAATGCCAATTAGGGCAATTTAGTTAATTGTTTTCTTTTATGACTGGGAATGTTTAGATGCTCCAGCGATTTTCTTTGATTACTCATAACGTAATATCTTTTCTTATTCATATAATATTTTATATATTGTCTCATATAAGGTTTAAACTTTTATTTTAGAAATATAATTGTTTTAATGTTAACTTTGAAAGGTTAGGGCATCCTACACATTTTTTGTTGTATAAGTACCTTTTATTAATAAAGTTTATAGTTTAGTTTGTAAAGACTGAGGTCAGTCTATTTACTGTAGGATGGCCGAGTGTGGTGTTTTGCGTGAAATGGACTGTATGAATAGTGCGAAAGGGATGTGAAAGTAAGAGTGAGTGAGAGAGGGGATGAAAGAGTAAGTGAAAATTAATATGGCGGACGAATGGAGGATTACTTGATAACAGTGCTCAATTTTTCTAAGGTGAATTTAATAAAACAAGTGAATCATTGCAAAAAACTATTTATTCATGGACCCCAAATCCCACATGTATGTATGACTTTGGTATACGACCTTTCATTTTTTAAATAATTGAAGAGAGAAAGAAAAAAAACAACGATATTAAAAATATCTATACTAATATAATAAAGAGTAAAGGTTTGTTTGGGTTGAATAGGCTCCAAAACGACTGGACCAATTTGAAAAACTCTTTCACTGTTAGGATCCGTGCGAAGCCGGGGCGGACAGCTAGTGTTAAATAAAATGGCGCATGGCGTTGGCCATAAAAATCTCCAAAATATTGGGTTGGTTGCATTTGCTTTAATTTTGCGAATTGTCGAGTTTTAAGAACAGAGAAAAAACAACTGAAAAGAACTGCATCGTAATTTTAGATGAAATGGCGTTTACGCCCTTAGAGTTTAAGGGTATTATGGAAACTTTTTACTTTTCCAGACAGAAAGTCTTTTGTGTAAACTCTAAAGTATGCTATATTATAGTTGGTAGCCGATTAGTGCCGTCTGGGCACCTGAGCAAGGCACGTGTCTGATAGTCTGTTGTCATATCAACCACTAGCAGTTCACTCAGAACTATGACCTCGCCTCGTCGATTTATATAAGTGACTAGCGGCCCGCCCCGGCTTCGATCCCTTTTTTATAGCCTATGAAAGAATAGTGTAGCTTTGCAACAGTGAAAGAATTTTTCAAATCGGTCCAGTTGTTTTGGAGCCTATTCAATACAAACAAACAAACCTTTCCCCTTTATTATATTATATAGTATACACCCTTATAATTACTGGCACTTTAAAATCGATACAGTAATAAATCGTAGACTATCCTTTGCACGCGACTTTGTCTGCGGATGATTATATTTACACATCCTATCCTACTACTATTATAAAGGCGAAAGTTTGTAAGTATGGATGTATGGATGTTTGTTACTCTTTTACGTAAAAACTACTGAATGGATTTGAATGAAACTTTACCACAATATAGCTTATACACCAGAATAACATATAGGCTATATTTTATAACGATATAGTGTAAAATACTAATCATACGCAGACGAAGTCGCGGGCAGAAGCTAGTATCTTCATAAAGTATAGCCTATGTGGTATTCTGATGTGTACATAATAATATGTTATAGGTACCTATTGTAAAGTTTCATCAAAATCCATTTAGTAGTTTTTGCGTGAAAGAGTAACAAACATACACTCACAAAGCTTTAGCCTTTATAATATTAGTGTGATTGTATACTACCAATCCATACCTACTTTGATACCAAAAGTAACAAAATACCTAAAGTAAATAGGTATCAATGAATTGCATTTGAAATGCCTTACAATACAGCTTCTATGCAACGGTGACAGACATCTAGGGGCGTAGACAAGGTGCCAGCGTTCAGCGTTAACGTAAAATGAAACGACCAAAATGTATGCGATCTGACATCTGCGAACGTTGGTGACAGTCGTTCGCGGATGTCAAATCCCATACATTTTGGTCGTTTCGTTTAACGTTAACGTTGAACGTTGGCACCTTGTCTACGACCCCTAGAAATGTAATAAAAGTGTAATTTCAAAATTTTCCGTAATATTATGTTATCATAAGTAGGAAACAATTATTTATATTAATATACGGGGATAAGATAACTGCATATAGGTACGTACAGATAAATAAAAGATAATAATATGAGAATAGCCGTTGCTATCTCAGTTAATGGAATATTTAAAAAAAAATGTGATAAAATTGTCAGTTCGAGCATTGACCTCGCCTCGTTTAATTACCTACCTACTTAGATTATTTACGTCTAGACTTATTACTGACCTGCTTAAACTTAAAATAAACATTATATTGGAATGCAACAACTATTAACGGATCAAATTCTCGTATTTTATTTTTATTGGCTCACGTTTCGGAGCCTTTACAGTTTCCATAATCGTAGTATGACTGAGCTGACAATAGTCTTATGCTAAAGTGATGAAGTGAGTGAGTTTTGCATAGCTGTATTAATCAGTATTAATCAGTCGTGCTACGATTATGGAATTTGTAAAGGCTCCGAAATGTCAGCTAATAAAAATAAAATACGCGAGTTAAATCCGTTAAAGTTGTTTCATTTCAATATATCTATAGTTTAAATGCGATGGTCTGAGAGGAAGCAAAAAATGGCCGCTAGTAAAATATAATAATATAATATAATATCTTTGGACAATTTACACCAATTGATATAGTCCCAAACTAAGCAAAGCTATTAGCAAAGGTACTAGTACAACGGATAAACATACATAAATACATATAGACATCCAAGACTCAGATACAGATGCCAGTGCTCATCACATTGACATCCGCCCCTAGCAGGATTCGAACCCGGAACCTCAGGTTTCGTAGTCAGGGCCAACTAGACCAACAGGCCGTCGAAAATAAATGACATCAACTCAAAAACGAATAGTTTTATAGATAACTAGCTTCTGCCCGCGACTTCGTTCGCGTGGAATCTCTTTCTTGCAGTCAGTTAAAAAGTAGCCTATGCCCTTTCTCAGGCTCCAGACCAAATTTTATTTAACACAGTCCAGTAGTTTAAGCATGAAAGCGTAACAGACAGACAGAGTTACTTTCGCATTTATAATATTAGTAGGGATTAGTAGAGATTTACGATATCGCACACCTAGATCTAAAGAGAGCTAACTCAAAAAAGGTACTTTTTCAGGAGAGGCGAGAAACTCATCATTATGTCCATATGCACGCATGAGTTTTCTGTATAAATTTATACTTTTTATAATAAAGCTAGCAGAGTTATATTAGCTGAAATATGTTTTAGTGTAGGTGGGTTTAGCTGGAATCCCATGGTGTGCATAACTCAAATCTTCCTGTTTTTGAGTTAGATCCCTTTAGATCTAGGTGTGCGATATCACAATCGTCGATATAGTTCCACATTAACCCCCTGACCGCCATATTGGCGTGTTAACTCATAAGCACGTGTCGTATTGAGCGCTATCGGGCCGTAACTCAGCGGCGCCCGTATATCATCGCAGTAAACAGCGAAACATAAATTGTTGCAAATGCGATGTTTTTCACACTTTATTGCTTCGGAATATGTCGCTTTTGATTGCTCGGATTTTCGGGTTAATAACGGGTTGTAGGCTTGATATGGAAAGTGTTCGAATAAAACATCTTATAACAACGGCCGCGTTATAAGTCGTGGTATTGAAATGGTTTATTTTCAGTAAAAATAAAAGTGCGAGTCGGACTCGCGCACGAAGGGTTCCGTGCTATCTTTAAAAATGACAAAAATCACATCTGTGCCCCGTTAAATGTGATTATGGCGTTTCTTCTCAGTGATGATGGTCTTTCCGAAGCGCTATTAACGCCCCCTATTAGGTTTTAATTGTAATGTATAATAGTAAAATATTTTGCGTAAAATGTAACATTAATATTTCATAATTTAGAAAAGGGTAGTTTTTCAAAATTTGTAATTTAAATATAAGGTACAGTTATGCAAACTAACTGTATAAATCACTTTAGCGTTAGACTATTGTCAGCTCAGTCGTGCTACGATTATGGAAACTGTAAAGAATCCGAAACGTCAGCTAATAAAATAAAATAAAAATACGCGAGTTAAATCCGTTAATAGTTGTTTCATTCCAATGTGATTATGGTTTTCTAGTCTTAACTGGTTATCTATCACGGTATATATAGTTCATGAGATTCAGCTTGATGACAGATGGACGAATAGACGGACAGCAAAGTCTTATTTATAGGATCCGATTTTATCATTTGGTACGATCATTTGTACGATCGTATTTCTACCATATTTATATTGACCTTACTTTTTGGGATTAGGTCAAGCTGTTGAGAACTGCCCTTAGTTAATAATTACTTAGTTCTTTAATTACTTATCTACCATGTATGATAATATATTTTCTTTTAAGAACAGTACATGAATATATAAAATGTACGGAACTGTAAAAGTTTGTCCAAACACGGGTAAACATTTGACCACAAAAAGTGCAAAAAACAACCCTTTTTGTGGCAATTCTTCATGCGACAGACCGAGCGTTGAATAAATATTTTCACACCTTATTTAACAGGTATTATTTTTGGAATGAAACAACTATTAACGGATTTAACTCGCGTATTTTTATTTTATTTTATTAGCTGACGTTTCGGATTCTTTACAGTTTCCATAATCGTAGCACGACTGAGCTGACAATAGTCCAATGTGTAATAACCGCGAAGGCATCAGAAATTATTAGGTATTATTTTTATTAGCTTCTGTCCATAACTTTGTCCACGTGGAATAGTTTTGCTGCCTTAGGAAGTTAATTTTCAAAAATCTTTCTAAAAAGAACTTGTGAATAATTAAAATTTTCTAACTCATTAAATTTAGGCCTATAGTTAGGCTTATAGTTTAGTAATTTCTGATGCCTTCGCGGTTATTACACATTGGAATGAAACAACTATTAACGGATTATGGAAACTGTAAAGAATCCGAAACGTCAGCAAATAAAATAAAATAAAAATACGCGAGTTAAATCCGTTAATAATAATAATAATATCTTTGGACAATTCACACCAATTGATCTAGTGCCAAACTAAGCAAAGCTTGTACTATGGGTACTAGACAACGGATAAACATACATAAATACATATAAGCCATCCAAGACTCAGGTACAGATGCCAGTGTTCATCACACCGACATCTGCCCCTAGCAGGATTCGAACCCGCAACCTCCGGTTTCGTAGTCAGGGGCTCTGACCACTAGCGTATATAGCGTATTTAGTAGGCGTATTTTATTTTGTAGAAACTGCACCAAACAAAATAGGTACCTAAGTTAAATCTAAACTATAAGTTGGAATGAAGCAACTATGTATACGTCATGGTTGTTTCATTCCAACGAATAAAGATGTTTAACAAATTTGCTACAAAGCTATTTTACTTATTGTTTAAATTAAAAAAAACGAAAGAAAGGGGAAAACGCAGTTGTCGCTTTGTCTAGCATTACAAACTGGCATTTCACGTCAGTGAAACAGAATAATTTAATAGAGTGACTGTTGAGCCCGCGGCATTTTCTCGAGGATTTTTTTTAATGCCGCCATTTTGTAAAGGATTGTTCGACGCCATTTTAGATTAAAACAAGTTGTTCGTTCTTAAAGTAGAAAAGTAATAGCTCGGAGACTTTTTGCGTTCGCTAAAAGGAGTTTTGTTTAAGTAGGTATTAAATTAAGATTGTTGTAAGGGATTTTGAAAATTGAATTTTGAATTGAATGCATTATTTGTTTATGTAACTTAAAACTGACTAGGAATAATTTACACAGTATATTTACTTGATTAATTATAGTTTTGAATACGTTTAAATTGCAATGTTATCTGTTTATTTGGAAACATGAATATATTTAACGGTGTGATAATAACAAGGAATAGACATTTATCGGGTGGCTGATATCATACACAAATGTTATTAATAAACTTTGGTTCAGTAATTAATAATTATATAAAAGTCATTTCACATTTCGCACCTACGGTGGAACAACGTCACTTATACAATTTAAAAAAAAAACTGAGTATGAGGAAACATTAATAATGATATTATTTATGTTTCCTCATACACAGATTTTTTTTAAATTGCATAAGTGACGTTGTTGCACCGTAGGTGCGATTTGATAGACGAATTATTGGATGCTCCTTATACCATAACTTTAATTGTCATAATATATATCTACTTAATTATATTTAAAAATATATCTCGTTTCCGTAACGGTGTTATATATACCTATCACATTATCTCGTTTATTCTGTTCTTGAAATTTTGATGATGGCAACGGTAACAAACGGAACGGGATTTTTAAAGATAACACATACCTACCTAATCAACATTTTGTTCATTACTGTCAGTATTCAGCAGACATGACTGTATGTGAATAGTAACAAGGGCGTGCATTCCATACAGGCACAATCGAGTGCCTACCCTGGCGCCATCCTCCCTACACTGCACGCGCCTGTAAGTACCTATATTAAAGTTCGTCAAGCTAGTCACTAATTTTGATAAATTACCTATGTCTTTGTGATGAATTATTTCCATCATATACTCGTGGTGTGGGAGGCTAACTTCGATATCTGTAGCTCACAGCATATAATTACACGCCGCGGCGCCGTCTCACATAGTTGTCGGAAATATGCGCTTAGTTCTCTGCTGTCTACGAGTACAGTCGGCGGCGTACAATTATTAATCACAAATTATCTAAATATTTGGGTCATAGATATAACATTTATGGGTTTAAAATGAAATTATGTATGGGTTAGTTTATATTATAGGTACATAGCTAGAGGTAGGTACATTCGAAGGTTATTTATTTAATTACTTCGTCTGCGCACAAAAACTACCTTTTTTTACCCCCTTAGAGAGTAAATATTCAAAAATCCTTCTTAGTTCTCCCCTACGCTTACTTACCAAAGAAACTTTGAGAATAAAAAGAAGAGAATCAACCTTTTTTTTCTTAGTCGATATAGTTAAAATCCGCATATTTGCTGCATAGTGAAAATAAATGTTACCAATTTACCCAGCACGTGTTTCCGCTTTTAAAAAGTAAACAAACTAATTAAGCTGTATTCCCAATAATGTTTACCTACATCATTTTAAGTTAAATTAAACAAAAAGTTATACTCGTACTTGTTTGAGTTAGGTATATTGACACTTACCTACCTATAGTCGCTGAATCTCTGTTTATTCATGACTAGCTTCTGCCCGCGACTTCGTCTGCGCACAATGAGTACTTAACACAATATCTGTGCAAAATATAGCCTATGTGTTATTCTGAGGTATAAGCTATATTATTGTTAAGTTTCATCAAAATCCATCCAGTAGTTTTGCGGGAAAATGGAACAAACATCCAGACATCCATCTATACAGCTATACATTCCAATAACTTCCGCTTTTATAACATTAGCAAGGAAATGATGAGGATTAACGTTTTTCCGTGTTATATCAAAACTTAAAAGAAAAAAAACATATAGTTTGTTTGTTTGGACATAGTTTAAAACAGTCGGCCGAAGCTACCTTTCAGCTGCAGCGTCTTGAAGTAGGTTTTTTGCTATTTCCGTGGGCCCCTTGATTTATTAATATTAATATATTATTATGTTCAAATAATTCCAGCGGAGTGTAGGCGCCGCAAGCAGCCAGTTCACAAACTTACACCGCTCACAGCTACTTACCGCCACCGATAAACAGCTCGCGAGACTAACAGACTAACAGCGCTTATTAGAACTGAATTTATCTTAATAATTATATTTCATCATTTCGCTTGTGCCCGCGAATCCGCCCGCGTGGAATTCGTAATTACATTTTACCCCTCTTTTAACCCCTCACAACCCTTTTTTCGTAATCGCCTATATCCTGTCTCGGGCTCTAGACTATCTGGGTACCAAATTTCATATAAATCGGCTCTGTAGTTTTAGCGTGAAAGCAAGACAGACAGACAGTTACTTTCGTATTTATAATACTAGTTACGAGTAGGAATGGCATGAAACAACTATACATTCATAATAATTTTCTCTTTATATTTCAAACTCGCATCAATTTTAATTTTTAACAAGTAACTCATTCTGAAGGAATTAGGGTAAATCGGTTTCACATCTACAAATAATCTCTAGTTAACGCCCCGTTTCGTAAGACGGGTAAACTTGCTCGATGTAGTTTGGCTCAGTTTAGTTTAAAAGGTCTAAATGAACTCCTTTAATATGTATAAAACCACATGATCGATGAGCTAGCGGAGTACCGAGAAGAAAGTCATCAGGTGCGTGCAGTGCCGGGGCAGGCACGCCATACATTGCCCGGCACCTGTATGCAAGCACGCCGATAGTTTTTATTTAAAGCCATAATAATTGAAAGTGATCCTAAATAATTACAAATAAATATTGTAAAACCAATATTTTTATTCCAATGTGTGATAAGCACGAATGCATCAGAGAATAGCTGTTAACTATTACAATTATTAAAAATAAGTCGATTAAGCATCAAAAATCAAATCAAATATTGGTATAGTGTTCGATCATATTTTATTTATTTGCTCACTTTTTATTGCACAAAAAAACTTTACTGTACTGTTGATTTTGTTGTAAAAGTTCTTTATTAAGAATATATTTTATATTGGAATGAAACAACATTAACGGATTTAACTCGCGTATTTTATTTTCATTGGCTGACGTTTCGGAGCCTTTACGACTGAGCTGACAATAGTCTTACGCTAAAGTGATCTGAAGCATCAGAAATTGTCATATAAGTACTTAAATTATAACTAATACATTAATACTCAATTATACTGTACTAAAAGCGCACTAAATGCTAAATGGCATTCTATACCAGTAAGCCATATTATTATTTTGATATTGAATAATAACAATATAAAACAAGTACCTACTTCCGTAAAGTTTAACAAAATAAACCTAACAGAAAAAACAGCACAAACGTAAATAAACACAATTCCCTAAAACGTTAATTATAAAGAAAAACATCCTTTGATTTTCACGTACAACGAAACTCTAACACGTAACGAAAACAAACGAACGAACAAAAAACGTCCCAATTCTAAAGCAGCTAATTATCAGAACACACGTAATACGGACGTGTCTCCCCGTGGCTTAATGCTTTAAGCGCCTTTGTCAAAAATAAACGACATCTCCCCCATTGGAAGTATACCTTAATTTGAAGAATTTAAGGATTAAAACCTGTTAACACTACGAGTTTATCAGTGGTGTGACATTTTACATTGTCACGATTTCAGGCACAAGTCTTAACCACTTTAAGGTTGGTTTATACTTTGCTAATTTAAATTGTCTGATGAATTCATCCTCTTATTCTAAACAAAGTTATTTATTGTATACAGATTACAAAAATAAATACTTCTTCAAGAACAACGGGGAGTCAGTATAACGGATTTGTTAAAGATTAAAAAGTCAAATTATTTATTATGATACTCAAACAATACATGGACAAGTATAATGATATTAAAACAATTAAAAATTGAGACTTTGGGTAGAAAAATGTCAATAGATAGCAACTGAACGAAAGGATTGCAAAATTCTATGAAATTGACATAAGCAAACAAAAACCGACGTGACGTTCCATTCACGAATGTCAATACCATACAGTATTACATTGTCTTGTCATTTATGTCATTCGCCAATGACAAGTATGCAGCAACATACACACATTGACAGGCATAAAATACTAGAATAACAGTAACTATGTAGGTACATAAAACATTGTTTGAAAGTACACAAATTACGTCGTAAAGAGATATCAAAAGAATTATTCATAGCTAAGTATCTGGTATCATAAACCACGCAAGTAATTCTCTCGACACATTCTATATCAACCAAAAATGAGCATCTATTTTCATACACACGTACTCGTAAATCACCCATACAAGTGTCTGGAGCAAAGTTCTTAATATTTATACGACAGATCCAAGTATACGCATTGTAGGCAATTCCTTCGATAAATGCCCTCCATAAAATTGACGTAAGTTGGGCTTTGAAATCTACAAGGAATTCTATTCAAAAACCAACCCCATCTCTATGATAGTAAGGTTGGATTTAGATTGTGATAAGAGACATTAGCATGTGGGTATTCTGCCTTTATTATCATAGATTCAACTGGAGATAGTCGTAACGTCTCTTAGACATTTTAATCGATAATGGCCGATTCACATTTACGAAGGTCTTTTGGTTCCATTCTTTATCTTTTATAGTGAGGGACGTTGCCACGTAATGGTAGATATCATATCTTTCTAACACTGTAATTTTAGATTTTGTTTTGAGGGAGGCTAGCGGTCCAACCGCACTCACTTTCCTGGCCACATTCAATATTTTCTTGCAGTGTTTGAAAATAAAAATCACAAAAAAAATTGCAGAGTGCCTACCCTGATGCCTTCTTCACTGCACGCACCTGACTGACATGGTCTGAGAAAACTCTATGAAAATTATGTTATATAACTAGCAGGTTGTATCTTTAACAGGTGGCAAAAGTTAATGATTACGAATTTTATTTCAACTTTATGCAGATGTATTGAAAAGTTTACATTTCACCCAAACTACACTCCAAAATTTTTGTAGCGCTTTTCGCAATCGAACAAAGTGACGAAGCTTTGTTCAATTCAGAAAAGAAAAAATACGTGTTCAATAATTTTTAGTTATCGACTTGATGGACAATAAAAAAAAATAGATCAATAAATTTGTCAAATGTCACTCGTCTATGATTTATTGATTTAATAGTTATATCGTTATTTCAAATAACAATTGATTATAGGTAACGTACCTAACCACATTTCAGAAAAAACTAGCAAATCGTCTAGACTTGAGCATTAGGCATGTTACATTAAATACGAACGGTTTCAACTTTCCATTTGGCTAATTATTCAAAACGCTCACCGAAATAGTTCCCCGAAATCAATTTTCATATTACAAACGAGCAATTTCAGAAACACCAAGGACTATTTAACCCGTTAATGATTCTCAATTAATTAGTGAATTTAAGTGAATTTCTCAGTTTGTGTAATTGGGTTTATTCTCGTATAAATTAGCTTGTGATTTATTCGGGCCGAATTGGCTCGATCTATTTCGTGCGGTTTATGGTTTCGCTAAATAATAATATTCTGAAGGTTATATTGTAAACAATTGAATTATAATGGCTGCCGCTAATATTTACACTGTAAAATTGTTTGTAATTATTTTCATGATTATTAATTATTGATTGGAATGAAACAACTATAAAGGATTTAATACGCGTACGTTTTCATTTTATTTATTTACTGATATTTAGAGAACTACTAACGGTTGGGGAAGTAGCTTAGACCCAAGAGATGGACATAGGATACCTACTTTTTAACTCGTGCGAAAAAAATGCGTGTTTTTTTCAATCTTTGATACCTGCTGTAAAACAGCACAGCTGCTTCTATTCCTCACTAACTTTATTTATACTAACAATCCTAAAAAATATTATAATATTTTTAATATTTTTTCTGACTAAGTCTGAGTCTGAGGTGACTGTAATCTTTGTACATAATTAAAACAAACTTTCTTTGTTCAAAAACAAGAGACAAAAGCCAAATGGTAAATTCGGTAAAACTAATTCAGCTACAAACGGCTTAAGCTAATCTAAAACTCCAACTAAAACCAAACATGACTGTTAAGTAGTTAATAAACAAACAAACGAATCTCTCAGGGGCAGAATAAGCGCAAATACAATAAGTTGTTCTAAGTGCTAACAATAGAACGGAGATACAGTATACACCCAAAGTTCTCTACATAGCACACAGATGCCGCAAGCTGGAGTAGTCTAATTATAATAATTTCTGATGCCTTCGCGGTTATTACACATTGGAATGAAACAACTATTAACGGATTTAACTCGCGTATTTTTATTTTATTTTATTTCACTTTAGCGTTAGACTTTTGTCAGCTCAGTCATGCTACGATTATGGAAACTGTAAAGAATCCGAAACGTCAGCAAATAAAATAAAATAAAAATACGCGAGTTAAATCCGTTAATAGTTGTTTCATTCCAATAGTCTAATTATATTATAGGAAGATGCAATTAATGGTCGCCTGAGAGTAAAATTTCCAAAAAACGCAAAAATAACAGAAGAAAATTTTATACAAGATATATGAATTCCGACACACACGGCCGGGATGAATCCTAGGTTTCGTATTTACGAGTGTGGCCACATTTGGTATGCTCTTTGAAAAAAAAATAGTAGGTACGAATTATTATTATTATTATTATTTTTTTCGAACTGAATACTGAAGCGCAGTTGGCCAGCTAATGGGCCTTCACTGCAAAACCGGACGGGTGGCGAGACTCCTGAAAGGAGACTCTTAAGCCTTTTGGGTTGGTTTAGGGTTTTTAGCCCTGACCGACCCGAGGGCCCCCCAAGGTGGGGGTCGCACCTCGGCTCGGGCCGTCAGGAGGTGTGTTGACACGACTATTATGTTGCAAGGGAACAGAAGGTCCCTGCGGATAAGTCCGACGCGGTACGAATTATCAAAAGAAAAGTAATTGGAATAAAACACCTACCTATAACGGATTTTTCTCGCATAGGTATATTCATTTTATGCTGGCTGTTGGCTACGTAGTATAGATAAATACTTTTTATAGATTTCACAGTTCTTATATTCAACCTGATGATCGATGATCTAACACTGAAATTATTTTACATTATGCAAAATATCCTATTAAAAAAAAGATTTTTAAAATTGTTTTAAAACATGAAATATTTGTTTCATTCTAAAAGATACGCACAAAATAACTATTTAACAGACAACAAGCCCTCCGAGCCGAGGTAGGTTTAAGAACCAAAACGAAGCCTAACTTTTCTGTACATTCCGGGATACAGAAAACTTAGGTTGCATACAGAAACACATTCGCAGGTACTGCAATTGTTTAGAATATACTTGCAATGCAAATGTCCTAACTCAGCCCGCGCCATGTTCGTATCGTCGCCATTTTGGGCAGACGCAAAGTGCAACTTTGTATCGCACATGAGAGGCTGGCTTTATGCGGTAAGGCGGGACATAAAATGACTACTTGTGCTATAAAAAGGACATTTAAAAAATAATGATAGTATATCGTAGTAGGTACTTAGATATTATCATTCATGTCGATTATCTTTTTAATGTAAAAAGATAACTGGTGACTAGTGTTAATAAATGTAAAAAAGTCTTCACCGGACTAATTGTCAGTGCTGTGTTGCTTTTGAAATGACTATTTATATTATAATTATAAGGTCATTAAAAACACTTTTGTAATTTAGTAGTAGAAAATACATTTATATTATAAATTTTATGACCTTTTCTTTTCATTAAAATATATTATTATAAAGAAACTAAAAAGCAGTTGGTTCTTATATAATGAACTAGCTTCCGCCCGCGACTTCGTCCGCGTAGAACTCTTCCTTTTTGCAGTCGGTTAAAAAGTAGCCTATGTTCTTTCTCAGGCTCCAAACTTTCTTTGTACCAAATTTCATTTAAATCGGTCCAGTAGTTTGAGCGTGAAAGCGTAACAGACAGACAGACAGACAGACAGAGTTACTTTCGCATTTATAATATTAGTAGGGATTAGCGGTCCTGGCAGACTTCGTCCCACCCGGCAAAGAAGCGCTGCATTAATCAATCGATTTGACAGTTGTCATTGTTGCGTTTTGTTATACTATTTCTAACAAATGAGCTGAGTTTTTTCTTTTTTTTTCATCAACTCGACCGTGATAAAAAGTATCTTATGTCCTTTTCCTGGCTCTAAGCTACCTCCCCGTCAATTTTCAGCCAAATCGTTCAGCCGTTCTTGAGTTATAAACGGAGTAACTAACATGACTTTATTTTAAATAATAGATAGATATAGGGATTCATTTCAGCAATTATCTTTACTTCTTAAGTTAGTTTTAAAATTACATTTTGATGAGTGTAAAGGTTAGATTCTTCTCTAAAATGGTATTTCAATAGGTACCTAATATTGATTAAAAGACTTGCAAGTATGAAAACGGCAGGTAGGCTAACAGTAGCATGAATAGCTCCTTTTGCGCAAAGTAGCTTGTGGCTAAATAGTTGTCAGGCTTAGTTTAATTCGCAAATGTGCAGTTCAATGTGTTCCGCGAACTGAATTAACTAAATTTAATACCGACGAACTTCCATCGAGTTCCATTGAAATTGTTACGTGAAAACCGCTGTTCTATGTAAAGCACATGCGGAACATTTCGCCAATTGCATTCTGTTTCTAACTTTGAAGTACAAAGTATGCGTCTAATTCGATTGTTTAATAGTTTTGACGGTAACATATGCGAAATTGTTTTTGTTGTTTGTTTTTATCTTTAGCAATAAAGGAGCGGGTTAATGGTAATATCATTTTCATAAGGACTTATTGGAATTAAATTATTATACTTAACGGATTTGTTTAGCGTAAGTATTATATTTTAATTGTTGACGTAGCTGACGATAGTCTAAAAGTAGGATATACATTTTAATTATTAAATAATATTATTATATTAGCTGCCCGCCCCGGTTTTCCACGGGTGTCATTATACAAACATTGGCCTGCATAAACGAACAACAAAAAAGGACTTATTCAATTTGGTGCAGTTGATCGGAAGTTATGCGCGTTCATACATTTCGATGATTAATTTTTATCAATAAAGATTATAAGAAGTATAGTATAATAGTAGGTATATTGTTTACATAATATGCATTGATCATATTATTATTATCATGTAAAAGAATATTAGTTACCTCTTAGTTCTTTTTTAAACCCTACGACTACGCCATGACGTCATCAAGATACGTTTAATCCAATTAACCCGCCGTTGTCAAATCAATGATGAATTTGATTGGACAATGATAATTATTGTGACATGTACAATCAGCGGCCACGGGGGGCGTCATCGCGTCATTCAGTGCCGATTGATAAGCCATGCAATCATTGCTAATACATTCATATTGATTAATTAATATCAATCCCAAATTAATTAGAGTAACAATGATGTCAAATGTAATTAGCTGACCTAAATGCTTTAATTAAGAGATTATTGAGTTTATTAGCCTATTTTACAACACTCAAGTATCCAATGATATTTGTTTTAAAAATCGAGGGCCCAGTAGGCCTCAATAACCATAATGAGATGAATTATGTACTGAGGGTCTCTATTTTTTTCTGTTTGTACAAATATTATTATTAAAATTTAATTAATGGTTGTAATCATTGTAATAATAAACATATTATTTAAAAACCTCGGTGGTTATTAACATAATAATTAAATAATTCTATAAATGAGGGCCGCCGCGTGTCAGAAATCCGCTAAATGCGCTAGTGTAGAATGAGGTCTAGCTGTCATGTTCCACCAATGAGAGGCAAGCTACTGGCCTGTGATTGGTGGTACTAGCATTTAATTTGCTGAATTTATTTCAAAAAATCAAACTAATATATTTATTTATTTATTTATTCTTTATTGCACAAAAAACAAGTAATTAATGTAAAAAAGGCGTAATTAATGCCATGTATACGGCATTCTCTACCTGTCAACCTTTGAAATAAACAGAGAGCATGTGTACGCGCAAATAAATAATACATATATAAATAAATACAATATAAAATCGGGAAGATTATACACTACATAAATATATATACTTAATAAAATATAGCCACAATGACGGATGATGAAAACTATTGTTCAATGAATTATAGTAAGCTAGCATTCAAGCGTTTGTTACGTAAGCACTTTTTAAACCTTTAGTTTTCATCATCTATCATTGTAGTTGTTTATGTATTTTTGTATATATATATATATATTTTAGTATATTTTATGTAATGTATTCCTGTTATATATTGTATCTATTATATTATATGTATTATTCTTTTTGCGCCTACACATGCTCTCTGTTTGCTTTAAGGTTGTCTGTTAGATAATGCCGTACGGCATTAAGTCCGCCTTTTGTACATTTGTTTTTTTGTGCAATAAAGTGTAAATAAATAAATAAATAAATTATATATAATTATATTAATCTGTAGTCACCTTGCCACACGTGACATGCACTAATAGGTTGCATTCCCTTCCGTTGCTGCATTTATAACAGCGGAGCGTCGGCTGTAAAAACTGGCGTGCGCGCCGCCGCCGCCGCCGGCGCGGAATTTCATTAAACTTGCCTCGTTGCCGAGAATTACTGGCAGGGATGGGACTGTGCGTTACACTGGCACGTAACCGCTAGCTTAGCTTTGAGGTATTAACATACCCCAAAGCTACGCTAACGGTTATAATAAATACAATAAAATGCAATAAATGGTTAACAGTGGCGATATGACTCTATGAACATGAAGTTGAGCATTTATTGCATTTTCCGTGGTACCACAATTAATAATTAATTATCAAGGGCGTGCATTCCATATAGGCACAATGGTATAAATGTATGGAGTGCTTACTACGCGACCCACACTGCACGCGCCTGTTAATTAGGTACCATTGAATTTATTGCAAAGAAGCCCTTACATTACTCGATTTGACACTTGTCTGACAATTGTCTCTGTGATTTTAATCCGTTAATATTTAGATAAAGTTTCCTTACATTTTATTTAAATACATACAGACTTCTCAGATTTTTTTAATTACCCTTAGCTGTCACTTGTTATTCCATAATCCATATTATTATCGAGGCCCTAGACAAGATACATTTGACATTCGCGAAAGACTGTCACGTACGTCACAAATGTTCGCGGCTGTTAAACGATGGCAACTTGTCTAGCCCCCCTTGTCAGATGTGTTTTAATTGACCATTTTAAACAAATGAACGTCGAGACTTTTGACTGATAAATGTATAAAGTCATAAAACGTTTTATGTACGTTCCTTGGAAATGGAATACATCCTATGTCGTGGTTCTAAGCTGCCTCCTCACTCATTCAGCCAAGTCAGTTCAGCTGTTCTTGAGTTATAGATGGTGTAACTAAAACGACTTTTTTTTTGTTTATTTATTTGGCTCACAAAACAAGTTACAATCGGTTTTCTTATAATTATAATAGTGGCTAATACAGAACTGAGCTGGATTGTGACTCTTAACTATGTGTGCACATTATGAACTATGAATTATGGAATGAACGAGGATTAGTATGAATGTTAAAAATAATTATGATTTAAGTGTTATGTTGTGTAAATTTTTAGCGACGAAATTTTTAACGAAATATTACATAAAATCAATAAGTAAACAAACTAATTGAATACATCCAGAACTGCCCTCTTAAATGAGGACAGGCTGCTTTTAAAAATGTCCAAGGAAGAATGATCAGACACGGTATCATTGTATCTATAGACGTTTTTATTTAAATAGATACAAATTTCTACCGGGAAAGTGCTCGTAACAGCTCGTTACGGTGTCATTGCGATCAAACACTGCTTCTGATTTTATAGGTCTCACTAATTTTACATCTAAGCTGTATAGTTTGTCATAGCTTGTAAAATACGAGAGTTAGTTTGGAACATTTTTAGAGGAGTCAGAAATTGGACACTTTGATGTTCAAAGTTCTAGTTGTTTGATTGTTCTCACTTGGAGATGTTTTCGCTGTTTTGATTTGATGGCCCAATTTAATTATTTGGCTAAGTTTTTGATAACTTTTACCGTTTGTTATTCAAAATGTAATCATTTGGAATTGAGTTGTTTTGTTATAGTTTGTTAACTATTTTAATTTATGATTAAACTATTTTTTTTTAATTAAATGGAAGACAACAACATTTTACCATGTCAAATTATTTAGGTATGTACCTAACTAGCTGTCCGCCCCGGCTTCTCTCGAATCCCTTTATTTATAGCCTGTCACTCGGGAATACTGTACTTTCCCAACAGTGAAAGAATTTTCAAATTTAAAAACGTTAAAAATGAAAAAACGTTCTAGTATTTTTGGAGCCTATTCAATCCAAACAAACAAACCTTTCCTTTTTATTATATTAATAATATAATATAGATATAGATAAACCACTGTTTACTTACCACAGGTAAACTGCATCCACGTGTAACACAAAAATTATTTCAAGCAAAGCGGAGAGACTAGAAACTTGTTAAATTAATAAAAGCCCTCACAAAAAGTTCCGAAAGCTCTCTCGCAGTTAAAAGTTCGATCTCGGAAATATGAATAACTTCTTGTGGAGGCTTTTACGTGTTCGCGAACATGGCGGATTACCGTACCTTTAAAGTTTAATACAAGTGGGGCGGGATTCAGGAAGCTTTGGGGATATAACTACTGTGTGTACGGAGTGACGTCACGGTTCATTCATGGTAGCTAAGCTAGGAGAAATCTTTTTGCGTTATAGATGAAAAATAAAAAAAATGAATAAATATTTATTAATAAAGTAAACATTAATCTGTAAGGGCTCAAAAACGTCATCCAATAAAATAAAATACGCGAGTTAAATCCGTATAAAGTTGTTTCATTCCAATGTATAATAACTGCGGAGGCATCAGAAATTATTATCCCTACTAATATTATAAATGCGAAAGTAACTCTGTCTGTCTGTCTGTTACGCTTTCACGCTAAAACTACTGGACCGATTTAAATGAAATTTGGTACAAAGAAAGTCTGGAGCATGAGAAAGGACATAGGCTACTTTTTAACCGACTGCAAAAAAGGAGGAGTTCCACCCGGACGAAGTCGCGGGCAGAAGCTAGTGGTAACATAATTATTCCTTAATTTTCAGATAAATGAGTTAAAATGTATGGAGCAAGCTAACAAAAAACGTGGTCAGTTTTTGTTTGTCTACCTATGTTTATTTTATACATTTTTATTCGTTTCGTTTGCGTTTGCAGTTAACGAATGGTACTTGTTTAGAGAGCTTAATTGAAAAGTTGCAAGTTCAAACGATGTCAATGAATTTTAAAATATTTAAATTTCCTTGCGCACATTTTTCAGGACGTACGATTCTAATTTGTAAATAAATTCTATAATGACCATTATTCATTTCTCAGTTCATAGGTTCTAAAATATATTTTTAAAAACGTTTAAAATAATAGTATAAAACCAAAGATGTCGATGGGACTTCGATTGATACGAGTATATCGTAGTGAATATTCAGTTACTTTCTCGCAACTATGATGTTAATTAATAATTTAATTCCTGAATATCACAGAAATATAAAAAAATATCAAAGCGTGTACTATTGGTAGGTACCTACTAGATAATAAATAAACATATCTACATGAATACATACTTTAATTTTAATTTGTATTTTTAATTATCTCAACTGTTTACTCGTGGTAGATTAGATCTGATTCTGAAAAACTTATTTCCATAATATTAAAAACATTACCGCTTGTTTTATCAAGTGCAATTAAATTATTACAGTGATTTATAATGATTTCATAATTCGAATCTGAGTTATAAAACAATTAACCAAAAACTTTCTCATCTTAAATTTCATTCTATCGATAAAGGCTCCGGCAAAACCTTTTCAATTCCGATGATGTTATTCCGCGGAGAGATCTATTTTGATGCAAACTCCGGTTGTCAAAGTTGGTTAATTTCCAAAATGTCGGCAAGAGCGACCACTTTCGAGATTAACTTGAAGTTTCAGTCGTAGGTGGTTCGGGCTGAGTGCTATTTCTAGACCCTTGTACTTAATTATTACATGCTATTTTAACTGCCTATTTCACAAAGTCTATGTTAGTTATCTTATATTTATTAACAAATAAAAACGTTGTTTAGTTTCCAGAAACCTAAATTATGACGGCGGTACCTTTCGAACTTCATAACAGCTTGTATGAGCCTGCATTGAATAATAGTACATTACGCACCTAGGCCAGTAAAATAAAAAATGTCTCAGATCGCATGTAATTGTCGTCCGAGGCGAAGCAGAGGTTGACAAAAATGTGATCTGAGGCTTTTTTATTTTACTGGCCGAGCTCAGTATACTATTTTTCTGTTCGATGAAGCTAGAAAGCGGCAACTTCATTTAGCGCAGCGGCCCGAAAGTTGGCGCTTTCTGGCCGGAGGACAGAAAATGTATTTTTTATTTTGATTTTAAAGGTGAAGTATGTGGAAGTCTTATGTCCTTTCTCAGGCTCTAAGCTATCTGTGTAGGTACCAAATTTCATTTAAATCACAGAGACAGACAGAGTTAGGATGAAAAGAAGATTGATAATTATGAGTAGGTGCCTATCTATACTAATATTATAAAGAGGAAAATTTTGTTTGTTTGTTAGAATTGAATATGCTATTTAGGAGCATATTCAATTCTAACAAACACTGATTTGAAAAATTCTTTCACTGTTAGGAAGCTACACTATTCCCGAGTGACATAGGCTATAAAAAAGGGATCCGGGCGAAGCCGGGGCGGGCCGCTAGTATAATATATTATAACATGTGTCAGCCTAACCACAAGGAAAGTTCATGTCAATCATAGCACGTGAAATCATGTGTCACTTATACTTTAGAAATGAGTGAAACAGCGAAAGTGACAGATGCTCAGTCGCGCGACAATCCTTACGTGCAACCTGTCCTGCCAAATAAATATCGGTTGACACGGCAGTGCCCCCGCCAAGTCGAGTGCGAAGCAAACAATGCCGTACCATCATTTACTGCTACAAATACTATTTTCAGTCTTCCGGCCAGACAGTGCCAACTTTCGGGCCGCTGCGCTAAATGAAGTTGCCGCTTTCTGGCTTCGTCGCATAGAAAAATAGTATACTGACCTCGGCCAGTAAAATAAAAAAGCCTCAAATCACATTTTTGTCAACCTCAGCTTCGACTCGGACGACAATTACATGTGATCTGAGACATTTTTCATTTTACTGGCCTCGGTGCGTAATGTACTATTACACTAAACCATTAATGGTTTAATTAGATAGCGATATTCACTCCGCGTCTATTATTAATAAGTTATTTGGCAATAAAACGCAATAAACAGCTGTTGCCTCGTCGTAAATCACAACCGCCAACCGCGAAATAATTAATATAATATTAGTAACATAGTGTATTAACACAGTGGAATATATTAAAAGTAAGTGTTTAAGCCGTTAGCACACTGTTGCTATGAGTTATTAGATAAAAAAGTAATTGAGAAATTTTATATTGTATTCACTCTTATTTTTTCATCCTAAGTACCTACATATTGGAAAGAAACAACTATGACGGATTTTTCTCGCGTATTTTATTATCTTTGTTGACGTTTCGAAAACTATACAGTTCCCATTTTCGTATTGATCGATCTGATGATCGTCTAGCGCTGTTTCATTCCAATTTATATGTATTATAAAGCTGAAGAGTTTGTTTGTTTGTTTGAACGCGCTAATCTCAGAAACTACTAGTTCGAATTCAAAAAATCTTTTTTTGTTGCATAGACCATTTATTGAGGAAGGCTTTAGGCTATATAACATCACGCTGCGACCAATGGGAGCGAAGAAACAATCGTAAATGTGTAAAAAACGGGGGAAATTATTTATCTTTGAGGGCTTCCGTTGCGTGCGCTGCGAAAACGGTTCAAGATACACAAAAAATATGTATGAAAGATTTTTTTCTCTTTTAATGATCTAAAAAAAAGTCCGCGAAAGTATATGTCTATCTTTTGAGATTAACTCACAAGAATAGTTTTTGTGATAAAATTGACGCAGACGAAGATCAAGACGAAGCCCAAAATCACTATTCCACGCAGACGAAGTCGCGGGCACAGCTAGTCTATGCTAATATTATAAAGCTGAAGAGTTTGTTTGTTTGTTTGAACGCGCTAATCTCAGAAACTACTGGTTCGAATTCAAAAATTCTTTTTTTGTTGGATAGACCATTTATCGAGGAAGGCTTTAGGCTATATAACATCACGCTGCGACCAATAGGAGCGAAGAAATAGTGGAAAATGTGTAAAAAACGGGGAAAATATGAAGCCTTATGAAGAATTACTATTCCACGGGGACGAAGTCGCGTGCACAGCTAGTGTGCAATAAACGCGAAGGCATAAGAAAATATGACGTAAGTAAATAATTTTCAAACACTTGCCTATAACGATACATTACATAGGTACCTACTTGGGTACAAAAAAAAAATCCACCAAAATAGATTTAAACGTAATTATAAATATAATGTCTTACATACTCCATTTAAAATCGGCATCTTACGTAACATTAAAGTGGTACATTCGGGCGTAACCGCAGCATAAAGTACTGCTTTTAATTAAATTCTCAGTGACATTTAATTAATGTATTTTATTATGTCGTTTCTCATAACGGTAATTAACACGAATCCTGCGGGTTTTGATCACATCGCGTGTCGAAATTAAACTCGTTGCGTTAATTATGAGTTTCTAATAATAAAAATGTCAATTGAAGTCGACTCTGATACCAATTGCTTAAAATGCCCCCTAGATAAGGACCAATCGATAATAGCGAACAAACGAAACGAATACAAAATTGTATGGAATTGACGTAAGATAACGAAAAGTCACGTGACTGTTTTCGTTTGATTACTATTTAAATTCTATATAGGTAGTGTTTCTTTGGTTACCGATTAGCACATTCATGTCACTATTCATAGTCAGGTTCTGAAATATTACATAGTCTTAAATAATATGTTGAAAAAGTTTTTTAATTATTATAACCGTTAAGAGGAGAAGATAGGTACAATCAGATAGCTATAAATATTTGACTTGGTATTTATAATCGCATCAAAAATTTAATTTGTATACATTCTTAAACCGCAGATGTAGTAATAGGTACCTACATAATAATATTCTCTAATATTATAGCATTCAGAAAGCGAATTTGATATACCAAATCTCCAAGCTCTCAGGCGTCTTATGAACTACGCTACAAAGGCTAAAATACGTAGTTCACTTTCTTAATAAGGGCCATAACAGAGGATAGAAAGTTACGACATCTTTTTGCATAAAATAATTTTCGTTGCCGCGGTGAAAGCGGGTAACGCAAAACCACTTAGTTTTTGCGCCATAGTTGACAATGTTCAAGTTGCATTTTACAAGCAACAGTTTGCGGGGCTCACAGCTAGGGTTGCCACTCGACCTAAGTACATTATTACTAACACTATCAGTACTTACATTATTAAATATTAATGTATTGATAGTTTTTTTTTATGGTAGGTCTTAGTGGAAAAGTCAGGGATGCAAAGGTAAGATCAAGTTTTTGAAACGAATTCTACCTAATAATGCTGAATCGGATGATTTTTTTATAAAGGTACTTACATTACACATAGCGTAATATGATGTAAGCGTATGATTTCCTACATTCTGCCTATTACCAAGAAAGATTTTCCATTGGTTAAAATATTTTTCAATTATTTTTAGTTAATACTCAACTCGTTTATAAGTACTAAAATTATATTATGTGAATTATAAAGACTAATTTCAAGGCAACTTAAACAATTTATACTGTTGTGAATTACATTGTACAAAATTGTTACAAAATATGTCATTGTATTTTTTTTTTAAATTAAAGCTTATTAAAGTCAGTTAAATTCAGCACACTCAAAATAAATAAATTTTGGTATGTATTTAGTAACTTCTGTTGCTTTTGCGGTTACTAGACATTGTAATAAAACGATTGCAGCGCTATAATTTTATGCTAACGTTTAGCTAACTTTACAGTTCCCTTGTTCAGAACAAACACCAGACATCGCAAGAGAAGTTTTCACAAAGTCAAATAAAATAAACAAATGCACTTCAGTTGTTTTATTCTTAGATTTAGTACTTAAAAGTTGACAACCCTAGCAGGTCTTGGCCGTTTAGATTTTGCACTTTTCAACTTGCGCAAGCTTACAATAGTTGGACAATCTCCGTGGATGGAAAAGTTTGTTTATTGTGTGACGCTCGAACATTTAAGTTTTCAACAAACAAGGTGTTGTGATATATAGGCGACTTAATATTTTATTAGCCGTAACATATTAGGTAATTTGCATTGTTTTGAGAAACAGTGAATACTCAGTTATTTTATATACCTAAGCTCTAACTTTTGCTAGTGATTTCATCTTTCTAGAATATTATTTTGGGTAGATTTTATAGTTAACCAGCTTCTGCCTGCGACTCGTCTGCGTGGAACAATTATTATTACCGTTTTTTCCACATTTTGCACTGTTTCTTCGCTCCTATTGGTCACAGCGTGATGTTATATAGCCTAAAGCCTTCCTCGATAAATGGTCTATTTAACAAAAAAAGAATTTTTGAATTCGAATCAGTAGTTCCTGAGATTAGCACGTTTAAACAAACAAACAAACAAACTCTTCAGCTATATAATATTATAGTAATATAGTAATAGTAACAGTAAATACTAATAGTAAATTATAAATTCCACCCCCGGATGATTTTCATTATAAAAACTTATATATATTAATTATAATTATTATAAATAGATGGTTTAAGTATTTAAAGTAACAGACAAAGCTACTTCCATTTATGATATAAGTAAGGATATTGAAGACTCCATCTTGCCAGTCTATAAGTCTTAGTTAGGAGTAGTTCCAGAATTGTTTTCAGCCCACCTAGATCCGATTCTGTTCTAATCTATCCTAACCTCCAGGAGTATATTATTGTTATTACGAGTTTTATTATGAGTATAAATTAGTATACCTACAGAACCTAAAAAAACTTCCCACATCTGCATTCTCGACACCAGTCTCCCCTTGAAAAAAATTCTAACTACGCCAATGTGCTTTCGCGAGAAATTTCATCTTAAAACCACGACGGTTTATTCCAACATTTTAAATTAAAAATACTTACGTTACTACTTGTGAGAGGTAAAGAGAAAATCTTTACACTTGCCACGGACTCGACGCACGTGTATTTTTCTTCCTTTACATTTATATTAAAGCAAGCAGACTTACTTGAAATACATTTACTTAATAATTTACTCTTTATTCAAATTAAATACTAATACTAAAGTAAATATTATTTTTGGACAATCACCTGATCAATACTCGACATAAATCTATATCTATACTAATATTATAAAACTGAAGAGTTTGTTTGTTTGTTTGTTTGAACGCGCTAATCTCAGGAACTACTGGTACGAATTCAAAAATTCTTTTTTTGTTGGATAGACCATTTATCGAGGAAGGCTTTAGGCTATATAACATCACGCTGCGACCAATAGGAGCGAAGAAACAGTGGAAAATTTGTAAAAAACGGGGAAAATATGAAGCCTTACGAAGCCGAAGAAGTGACAGAAGACTTTGACAGATCTTTGACGAAACAATCGGATGGGCAGGACGACGTCTGCCGGGGCCGCTAGTAAATTATAAAACATCCAAGAATCAGGTACAAATGTTCATCACACTGACTTCTGCCCCTTGTATAACAGAATCCCGCTACATCGATAAACTATCATTTTGGTCAATTTATTGGCTATTATACAAAACACTTTATCCTAATTCTATAGGTAAGGACTCAACACTAACAAAAAACCGGTCACAGATATAACATCTAAATTAAGTCGAATACAATTTCCAACTTGACGATTTTCCTTTTGTATCGAACCTCTAACAAACTATATTACTATCAAGTATACCGTAAAGTTTTTGGGACAGATTTGCTCATCAAAGGATCACTTATTCATAACATATAAAGGTGGTTTCATCAGAATAATGGTCAAATAATATATTTGGTATCTTTTGGTTATCCTCTCTGCTCAGTGACGAAGTAACTGAGGCGTGGGTTCTCGCCTCCCTGCCCCCGAAAAGGATTTATAAAACGGCAACACGTAATATGCAGTCCAGTGAATTATTTCGGGTCCAAAATAGTTGACATTCGTTATCCTATATCTATACTCTATACTAATATAATAAAGAGGAAAAATTTGTACCTATTTTTGTATGTTTGTAATGAATAGGCTCAAAAACTACTGGATTTTAATAATTCTTTCACTGTTGGGAAGCTACGTTCACCCTGAGTAACATAGGATATAGAATATTTCGAAAAAAAATAGGGATCCGTGCGAAGCAGGAGCAAACCGCTAGTATTGAATATTTTGGAGAAAACTGTTCGAAAGCCTGCTTGGATTATTCATCGTTATACTTACTTTACGGAACAAAGATTTATAAGAACTTCTCTTAGTACCTATTACCATAGAAAAGTTTGCATCCGGTCCATCCTTATCTAGGCGGATTCTTACCACCTTTGTTTGATCTCGAACTTTATTTAAAACCGATTTTATTTAAAGACTCCATTTATTTAATTTTTTTGCAATATCGCAAAGAAATTCCGTGCTCATTTTCATAGCATTCTTAGTGAGCCTCCTCCACTCTGCAACGAAAAACTTTGGATATAACAAATTCTGTGTAAAGGTTACTAGTTCACTAATGAACACTAGTAAATTGACTCTTCATGCCAACAAAACAGCCAGCAAAAGCAGAGCAGTCAATAAGTCACCCACAATAGGTCGATACACTAATAAATCAAATCTTTGTTCCATTTTCCCGTTTTCCATACTGCAGGTTCATTCAGAACAATTTCACCTTTAAACCACGACGTATAAAGGGGATATTCGTTTGCGTTTCCTCAGAATTTTGAGTTGGTTGTAGCTTTTGTAAGGAACTAGCTCGACAATTGCGTTTGGAAGGCGCGTTCGGAATAAATTTTGGGGCTTTCAGCGTTTTTGGGTCAAGTATGATATTAAACATACAGAAATGAAAACATAATTGTGATCGTAACGTCTTCCGTCGTTTGAAATTTTAAGTCTCAAATCTTCATTTCTAGGGTTTCATACCTGAACAGGAAAAAGACGGAATCCTTATAGGATCATTTTGGTGCCCGTCTTTGTATCAATACCTTTCTCATGAATGCGTTTAGGTATATAATACAGCTTACACATAGGTTACCTATTGTTGGCGACTGGCTGCTAGACGGCCTCTTAATTATGTTTTCTATATTACTTTTTATAGCGTTCTATTTTTATATTATGTTTCAAATTATTGACATGTTCCATGTACATCTTTTGTTAATCAGGGCCACCGCGTGTCAGAAATCCGCTAGATGCGCTAGTGTAGAATGAGGTCCAGCTGTCATGTACCACCAATCACAGGCCAGTAGCTTGCCTCGCATTGGTGGAACATGACAGCTGGACCGCATTCTACACTAGCGCATCTAGCGGATTTCTGACACGCGGTGGCCCTCATTCAGTTGTTGTTATGCGCTGGCAAAGATACAATTAAATTCCGTTGATATTACTGTATTACGTGTTTCCATAGTTCACTATTACTGCAGAACCCATTATATCGCTAACATATACACAGAAACAAATGTGCCATCTTCAAACTATTCCAGCGCGCGCAACCAAAAAAGCTACACGTTATGTAAAGTACTAATTCTTCGCACACGAAGTCACGGGCAGAAGCTAGTATTATAATATATCAGATTCTCAGATAGTACAAAGTAAATAAATTGTATGACAAAGCAATCAAAAACCGTTATAACTTGCAAATTCATACAAAACGATCATGCATACTCGAGTCTCTTATTACATGCAAACTAAGTTTTTAAGGTCAATTAACTAGGCCGGTTTGAATATGTAACGTTATGTAAATTAATGTTCGTAACGAGGAAGTTTTAAGTCATTGCTAATTCGCGTATGAAATTCAATAATCGCGAGGTCTACAAATTGTGGGTAGTTTGACAACTGGCTAAGTGGGATTAGATTGAATTCATTTTAATTGATTATTGAAGACTAGAGATATTACTAGAGCGAATACATTGAATTAATATTTCCTAATTAATAAAAACTAATTAGACTTGGTATAGATTTTTGTTTGTTTTTGTTTGTGTATGTTTCAAGACGAAGCTTGTTGCGGATATATTTGATGTACCTATAACTATAATTACTTATTATTTTTGACGAAGCGTGTTGCGGATTAATTTGTTGTTTGAATTATAATGAGTAATACAATTATAAATTATGATTAATAAAAATATTATAAATAATCCTTTGTATAGTTAAATAGAACGTGAGAATGAGTGAGAAGCAATTAAGGGATATTATAATGATGAGGTTATAAAAGTAAAGGCAAAAATTTAACATTGAACAAAATAAACATACTCTACTAATCCCAAGCTTAAGATTATCACCAAATTATCTAGAACAGGTAAAAGATTTCGACCGTCTTCAGGCACGGCCTATTAAGCAGTACACATCTAAATATTTACAAAGTTATTGAAAAAAAAATTGATAAAGATCAAACTTTAAGTAGCCTTGTTGGAAAACAGTATAAAAGTCAGCTTACAAACAATTTTAAGGAGCCTATTCCCAGCACACCTTTAAATAACGTCCCGAAAGGTTTTCGTAAACACGTATTTAGCATGCCGATCGCATCTTAAGGCGGATCAACACGCATTCAATTTAACAGACGATTCGCAGAGATCACCAGGTGGAATCCCCCATTCCTTACGCGATTAGATCTTTCCATTCTTTACTTACGTTCTTTCTATACCTATTCGTTCGAGATTTAAGGATATGTCTGTGACAGGCACATATATATCCTTAATTCAATAGGCACTTTGTTTGAGTAATTGACTGTACTTAGTTCTACTAACAGCAGGAATAATAAATAGAGGAGATTTTTTGAAATTTATTCAAGATGGTGCCGTGCTTCAACTTTTAATAAATATCTAACCAACAGTGTTTTATATTTTGTGCGCATTAGTTGATATTGTCAAAATTTTAGGTTCACGTAATAATTTATAAATATTTAACACAAAATCGAAATACGTTGGTTCAATTCCAGTTTGGGGGATTCACACAAGTAGGTATAATGTATAAAAATTGGATCACAATTTTCGCAGTCATCGTCAAGATGTCTACCAAAAAGAACTCAAAATAGGTACCCAGCTGCTTTCACATGGTACTATCAATAAACTTATGAATTAAAAAGCTCAAAGCCAAAATGACAAAAGCTCCAGTGAACGTGTTTGCTGCAGTCGCTTAAACACATAGAGCGACAATTCGGTCCAAGTCCTCTGGCTAAGACAGCGGTAATCGTCGTAATTGGCTAAACTTTAGCCAAACTTAAGCAAAACTGGGTAGAAACTTACCCTACTGCGCCTGGAGAGTGGGCGTACAGGATCAGCTGGTTTGAATTAAATCAACAGCGCGTTTAATAATCCTATGCTTCATTTGTTTTTCCTGTTCTACACGTCATGAAGTTGGTCTGTATTAGGTACTACATAATTGTTACAATTTAACTGTTATCAATAGTCTGTAGGGATGCATGATGCCTAGATTGTCACCACCAGTTGGAGAGAGTAACTAAATAATATTTACCGATTTCATGTTCTAGAATCATCTCATGCAATAATAATCGATGAAAGGAACGGTGTCTTATTGTAAGCCAGATAAGCGCCAATTAATAATCACATTAACATCTAGATATTTTTCTTCTGTGATTGATCTAAGTCCAATTCTAAATTCATTGCTTAGGTTCGAAAAAGTTTACTAATAACTATTATTGTTATCATGATAAACGGTGTTAGATCATAATGCAAAATTTATTCCGACGAAAATTAAAAAAGAGTTCCGAAGTGTACTTGGACATAGTGAAAGAGTTTTTAGTAACCTTTAAGCAACCACCGTCATAACATTTAGTTAATAAATATTCTGTGAAATGGACGTGAAATAGGTAGCTGCAGTGGCTAGTATGCTCTGCCTCGAACTAAGCAAGCAAAGTCGGAAACCGGTCAAATATTTAACAATCGACAGAATTCGATTGTTTTGCTTCAAACCGGAATCACAATATCTTATAACTGTATTTCAGGAAATACCTGTAATAAATAGTTTTATTCTTTGAAATTGTTTGTGATATTTGTACTCCTTGCTTATCTTTAGGTACTGTAAATATTATTCTTGAAGAAAGTATTATTTCTTACCTAACTATGAACTAAAATCTTAATATGTTTAAGCAAATAGTTGACATACTGCATGACAGTAAATGTCTTTTTAAAGGTTCGTTACACTTGAAAAGGTACATAAAGAAATACCGGTGTCCTTAAGCTCCAGTACCAAAGATACTAAAACAATGATGCTTCTATTTTTGTTTCGTTCAACAAACTTGACTTATAAATTAATACTCCTCAGAAAAATCTCAACTTAAACGCGAAATATTTCCAAAAGGCAAAAACAAGCGATCTCCAAATAAACTCCGGGGCCTAATTAAAACGTCCAAGTAATTATTACCCGCCCATTAATAAGCTGTTGACAAAAAAGTCCCTGAAAATGAGTTTTTTTCCTCCCTCGGGAATCTTCGGCCTATTTACTAGATTAAATGTTTAATTACGAGTTTCAAGGGAAAGCGGAATTTTATCAAAAATCTCTTTAGTGTACTTTATATTTTTTTTTGGTGAGGAAATAGCGCGCTCGTTGATTTTATCTCATTTATGTTTATGGTTCATATTTTCTGATGCCTTTGCGGTTACTATACATTGGAATGATTGTTATTGTTAGACCTTATCTATAAGTTTTCTAATTAACAGCAAATAGAATAAAATACGCGAGTTAAGTCCGTTATTCCATTCCAATTTCTAGTCGATACCAACACCCAACTTACTTTCGTGTAATAGAATTATTTTCTTTACTAAGAGGTTATTATTTTCTTTAATACGTGGGTGACCCTGGCATGGTTTATTTAACCAAAGCAGACTCCTTGCAGATGTTGTTTTAGGTGAACATGGGGGTGTTCGTGTTGGCAATCATGGCTGCCATAACATACTGAGAGCCAAATATCCATCGGGTTTTATATATTCTGTTTATTATGATTCCAAGTACCAATTTGTGTTCTTAGAAACTTTTGACAGCATCGACATAATATATAGTTAGGTGTTGATAGTGATTAGATTAGATAAGATTAAATTTTAGAAGATTAGATTCGCTTTATTCTCTTGCTTTTTAGGCTAAGCTATCGGTCTTTTTTTTGTTTATTTATAAATGAAATAGCCACTTTTGATAACAAAATACAATACAATTAGGTAAATACAAATTCATCTTAAATAAAAATGTAATATTTTCCGAATAAAGACTAAGTAAATATTTATTTAATTATTTATAGCATTGCACACAACTATACAGAAGTAAGTGTACAAAAAGCTACATATGCTGTTTGACTCTAGGTCAACCTTAGAGACAAACAGAAAAAATACAGTTTGTAGGTGCAAACAATAAAGTAGGTAATGAAAACAAAAATAAAGACAACCAAACAAAACAATAGATAGAAGAAAAATAGATAGCAAAAAATAGATGTAATCAAGTAAAACTCATAAAAAAAAGAAACCAAAACCATAAGCTTAAAGGGTCAAGTCAACCAAACATTAATATTTAATGCTGAGGTGATAAAATGCGGCTTCCGGTTCCGGCAACTTTCCGTAAATAGCCCACTATTAAATTTTATTTTGCATACTAATGACACAAACAAAATGTTACCAACTTTAGTTTAAACTCCGTCGAGTCCCACTTAATGTTTATTTCACATTAATTCAAAGCAGAAAGATGTTTTAAGTTTATTCAATTGCAGACTCTTAAATGTTATGGTAATTATTTTGGAATTCTCTATTTGGAATGAACAGTTCAAATATTTAAAAAGTTTAGTCAAGCTGTACCTGAGTTTATTTTACTATATTCACTTAGTTCACCTTGTTGGTGAAGGGTGGACTGTAATGAAAGCAATAGGTTTATGAAGAATATATGGAGTTTAATAAGGTAACTTTACAAACGAACACAATATCACAACACAACTCAACCAAATCAACTAACAGAAGTTAGACTGACAATTATAAAAACAATAGATATATAAAAAAAGGGCAATAGCCAATAAAAGTAAAACTATAAAACTATATACACACAGCAAGGAGTACGCAACACACCTAAACTTACTTTTTGGTAGTATTGTGCGTAATAACACTATTGTAATACTATTTTGTCACATTAACACTCAACTCAAACAATTCACTAAGAATTCAAAGAAATCGAATCGATATATATATAAGTGGGTTAATAACTGAAATCCGAAATAAAATTGAAAATAGAATAAAACCATAGATAATCAAAAGCGACAAGTTTTTATTTGAAAATGAATTCCGCAAAAGTCGCAGGAGAATCTTCTACGAGTACATATAGATAAACTTCTTTAAATAAAATCAAAGCTTTGAGCTTGTGATTCGAGTGCTGTAGCTTACGTCAGCTTACTACTATTATCTAAGGCTTTGATTTAATGCTAAACATTTTGTGGGCCGACTTTTGAAGATATATTGAATGCACTTGACTTTGCCTCGGGCTGTCCTGAGATTGGGTACAAACTGATTTTGCAACGGAATTCACAAAACGCACGGATATGCAATATAAATATTGTCTGCTTATTTTTTTATTTAGATTATGTATTTGAAGATTTATCTGAGAGTGTGACTTGTTTATGAAATTAGAATATTATGAAAATTAAGATTATGAATTTTGAAGTCATTCCCTACAAATGATACAATGACAATTAATCATCAACAAAAAAAATATTGCTAACTGGTTAACTAAAATATCTGGAGTTTGTGGGAAAAATCTAATCGAATCATTACCTAAACGAAAATTAAAGTCGTTTACATAAACACAAATTTTATAGGAAAAATTTATAAAACAATGACAATAACTGACACAACTGACCGATTGTAGTCATACTGGTTTGAATTGGCAGATATACATATCTGCCAATTCAAACCAGTATGACTACAATCTACATTTCAGTTTCAACATGAAAAAAGAACGAAATCAATTTAAATAACCGGAATAAAGGGAAGCGTCATAAAAAGCAGTTTAATACGTTCATAAAATAAAGTAAATCTGTATAAGTGCGTAATTAAACGGTCTCGCTCGATGGGATCCAACATATTCCCTCAAATACTGCGCAAATCCAAACCTAACCGGCTCGAGCAAGCACTTCGGAACGGATGTAGTCTTACTTTATATTTAAATGTAAGGCAATCTTAAATGCAAGCTACTATCTGCGACTTCTTCCACGTGGAACTGACCTGCTCCGAATAGTCTTAGCATGATGATATTATATAGCCTTCCTCGATATATGGGCTATCTCACACCAGGAAATTATTTGAAATCAGCCAATAATCCAAAACTTTGTGTGTTCAAGCTAACAAACGAGCAAACTCTTCAGCTTATATTAAAATAATTGCAATATTTGTATACGATGGCAATAATGATAGTGAAGAGGATAAAAAAGGAGCTCAAGCTTGAAAACCTAGTCCCTTCAAATATTTTTTACTGAGTTGCTTACCGAAATGTTCTATGAAATTCCAAATTATTTAAGCGGCGATACCTCAAGAGTGTTTCCAACGCCAGCCTCCAAACACAAATATGTCTTCGCCGGAGGAAATTGAATACACAATCTCGGAGCGAGCTCGCAACACCCGCGCCTCGCTACGAATACACTTATCCTTTTCATAGTTTTATTCGTTCAACGGACTTGCTGGGATCAATTCGCTGAGAACTTGCTGTGTATAGGATGCTAGGATCAACTCGCTGAGAACTTGCTGAGTATAGTATGCTGGGATCAACTCGCTGAGAACTAGAGACTTAATCGTGTTATGAAATTGGTTTTAAGTCAACTCAAATTGGTTAGCATTGACTATTTTGTGCGTAGCGCTTAGGTAGTCTAATAATTGCTAAAACTAAAGTTCGGGAGTGGGGGACTCATGACATCACTTTATGGTAACATCGCAAGACTTCATACATACCCTGACTTTAAAAGCGCTTATCTTTGTCAATTATTGTTCGATTGAAAATGGAAAAATCATGTATATTTTTTGGTAATCTACATAATGGACAAAAATAACCGGATCTTGCTTATTCTGGTGACCTTCACGAGGTTGTCGCACTACCCTTTAGGGAGTCTACCCACATCTTCCGCATATCAGTAAATATTATATTTAAAGTATTACTTACTTACTTATCCCACAATGGGACTTGAACCCACACCTACACATCGTGGGATCGTACTTTTATCCAATTACACTACAATAGAATAAAGTGACTACAAATTTTACTATCATTTATGGTTTATGGTATTAAACAAATTTCAATTGGTTGTAGTAAATACGACAACAATAAGGTTTCGAAGCATTATGAAAAAGAAAACATAATGAAAACTTTTCACGTTAAAATTTAGATCGGAGATAATATTAAAAATGCTTTTAGACTAGCATTTATAAGAACTGAAGGCTGATAATGGATAGGGACGTTAATTTCATTTTAACGCGACGTCATTTCATTTTGCTCCAGACTGTCTCCGAGGGATATTTTTATTGTGTGTCTAATCTGCTTATTTGCATTAAATGGACGAACTTCATTAGAACAATTTTCACATATAATTGTTAACAGTTTCAAACATTTTTTTGTGCGTCTTGACAATTATATTATGTGGTTTTCTATCTGGTATTATAATGTCGTTAGTCTTTTGTTTAAAACCCAGTTAGCTTATAGCTGTTTAAAGCCCAGTCTGGAGCCTGAGAAAGAACAAAGGCTACTTTTTAACCCACTGCAAAAAAGGAGTTCCACGCGGACGAAGTCGCGAGCAGAAGCTAGTTATCATATAAAAAAATAGAAACAAAATCAGTTCATGCGTTAGGGAGCTGTGAGGCCACAGACAGATACACACACATATGCAGACAGACAGGCAGACACATCAAACTTATAACACCCCGTCGTTTTTTCGTCGGGGGTTAAAAACCATTCCGAACAACAAGTCAAAACAGGTTTAATTTGTTTCAACATTGACCAATCGAATAACCTGCGTCATTTCAGAGCAAAGGTTCTTGGAACAGCCTACACCAGATGTAAATTGGTTATCAGGACATGCCTGATCGAAGCTTTGTCCGATACGCCCATGTTGAATTTAAATCGGATCTGCCCAGAAGCATGTTTGGTGAAGTTCAAGGAATACGGAGAACCCGCTTCGATTTAATTGACTGTGAGATTTGGAGAAGGGTATTTGGGTTCTCAGTTGTCTAGACTAATTTAGCGTTGATTCAATTGAATGAAGTGTGGTTTTTGTAAAAGGTTACTGCAGGTATAGGTCGTAACTGAATTTATAAATGTTTTCATTAATTTATTGAAAACACAAATTAACATGATTTTGCTTTGGAACGTAATTCAACTGGAGACATCATAGTGTCTTATTTGTTTTACAGATTATTATTTTCTTTGTATTATGTAGGTTGTTTAATTTAGTTTTTTGACATATGGAGACCTTTTACATATTTCAAAAAGGAAATGATAAAATAATTGTTTTTGGTTCTTGTCATGTAGTTCTTTATTTTATGTATTTAGTTTGTAAGGATAAGTTGTAATTAAGTATTTTGAAAAAAATGTTAACTCATTGAGTTTCTTCCCGTTTCTCAAGTGAGGTTTTTTCGGTGGTATCTTCTGATCTTTATAAGAGCTTGTAAAAACCTAAATTGGATACATATATTTTTGATTGATTTATCTATACCAATATCATAAAGAGGAAAGATTTGTACCTATTTTTGTATGTTTGTAATAAATAGACTCAAAAACTACTGGACCGATTTTAATAATTCTTTCACTGTTGGGAAGCTACGTTCACCCTGAGTAACATAGGCTATAGAATATTTCGAAAAAAATAGGGATCCGTGCGAAGCCGGGGCGAACCGCTAGTTGTTAATAAAATCAGCGTATATTCACTTCTCTCCGTAGACCTCTCTTTATATTTCTAGAAAATCTGACCTCAACTTAATTCAGCAATCGTTTGCTTTTGCTTCAAAATATTTCTAGAATAAAAGCTGATTCTTTTATTAAAAAACAAGAAATGGTTTGCCCATAAGAATATAAATTTAACACAGGAATCGGTTTTCAGTTCAGTTAACTTTTGCAAAGCAAGCAAATCCGGGGACATGTAGCGGTAATCCAGGAGAGTCTTTCTTTCCGGGAATCGGGAAAGTTTGAGCGGATCCGGGGCTTGTTTAATCACCGGGAACTTGGTTTTTAGATATGTAAGACATTTTGAGATTTACTTTCAATGTTATCAGATAAGTACATGCTTTTGTATGTATAGGATATTAACATAAATAATCTGAATTTGTATAATTTAATTTATAAAATAACTACTTTTTAACCCCCGACGCAAAAACGACGGGGTGTTATAAGTTTGACGTGTCTGTGTGTGTGTGTGTGTGTGTGTGTGTGTGTGTGTCTGTCTGTGGCATCATAGCTCCCAAACGCATGAACCGATTTTGATTCTGTTTTTTTTGTTTAAAAGGTGAATATGTCGGGAGTGTTCTTAGCTATGTTTGATGAAAATCGGACCAGTAGTTTAATAAATAGAGGGGGGTGAAAGAGGGGATGGAAAAATAAATGTCCACAAATATACTCGTGTGGGGTATCAAATGAAAGAGGGTCGCGAGTACATTACAAAATTGAAATTATAATGAAAATCGGTTGAGCCGTTCAAAAAATATAGGGAGTGGAAGTGGGGATGGAAAATCAAATATCTACAAATATAACCGAGTGGGGTATCAAATGAAAGAGTATCACGTGTACATTACAAAATAGATATTATAATGAAAATCGGTTAAGTAGTTCAAAAAATATAGGGACTGAAAGTGTGGAAATGGTTAACCAAATGACTACAAATATAACCGAGTGGGGTATCAAATGAAAGAGGACCACATGTACATTACAGAATTCCATGTAAAATGGAAATTGGTTAAAGAAATAATAAATTACTTTCAAAAAGTATGAAATAAAAAAAAAATTAAAAAATTTAACAAACCCCCGACATAAAAACATAAAAGCCGTCTAAAAAGTATAAAAATAATAAAAACTTGATATTAGGTAGGTACCTAAGTATTAATAGGTATTTCTACAAAGAAAACGTCATGTCGGGGGGACCTCCTTAGATTTCGATACATAGTAGGTAAGTAAATATAGATAGGTACAATTAGGTAAATGATGAGCGGTCCCCCCGACGTGATGTTTTCTTTGTAGAAATACCTATTAATACTTAGGTACCTACCTAATATCAAGTTTTTATTATTTTTATACTTTTTAGACGGCTTTTATGTTTTTATGTCGGGGGTTTGTTAAATTTTTTATTCGAGATTTTGTTTACATTATTATAGTTCGTTTTATACACATTATCTCCCCTTTGATATGTAGTAGGTAGGTATAATTGTTTCAGAAGCGCCTTTCAAATATTTTTGAATGTAAGTAGTGTCAGAACGAAAAGTACTTTCTTTCACGATGCCTGTAAGAAACAAATTATTTCACTCATTCATATTTCAAATAAACTGTTTTGGATAGATGGAAATGTCACGAAATTTCTTTTCCCGCAATTCAATATAAACTATCATAATTTCTGTTGTGTCGCGGTTATTATACACTAGCGGCCCCGGCAGACGTCGTCCTGCCCGTCCGATTGTTTCGTCAAAGATCTGTCAAAGTCTTCTGTCACTTCTTCATAAGGATTCATATTTTCCCCGTTTTTTACACATTTTCCACTGTTTCTTCGCTCCTATTAGTCGCAGCGTGATGTTATATAGCCTAAAGCCTCCCTCGACAAATGATCTATCCAACAAAAAAATAATTTTTGAATTCGCACCAGTAGTTCCTGAGATTAGCGCGTTCAAACAAACAAACAAACAAACAAACAAACTCTTCAGCTTTATAATATTATATATATATATATATATAGTAAATATAGTAATATAGTAATATAGTATAGAATTCGAACCAGTAGTTCCTGAGTTTAGCGCGTTCAAACAAACAAACAAAATCTTCAGCTTTATAATATTAGTACCTATAGATTAGAATTAAACACAAAGACTTATTTCGCGTATTCTAATTTATTTGCCAAATTTTCGTAAACAGTTCCCATATTTTTAGCCGACTAAGTTGACAATAGTACCTACACTACAGTGAAATATATAAGACAGGTGGACAGGGAATTGTTTTTGTTATCACTTATCACTACGTAATACCTATAAAACAAAGTCGCTGTTGCTGCCTATCCATATGTATGCTTAAATCATTAAAACTACGCAACGGATTTTGAAACGGTTTTTTTAAATAGATGAAGTGATTCAAGAGGAAGGTTTGTAGCAGCCGGGACTGGTCGCTTCTATTACATGAACAAAAACAATTCCCAGAAATTCCTTCCAGGAAAATCGGCGATAAACTAAGACCTAATTCCACCTTCATAATAACTTCCGGGAACGAAGCTTGTTCCCGGATAGTTAACCGGCTCTTCCCGGGGGAGGCGCTAAGATTCCTTTTTACCCTTTTTAAGCGCTTATTTTATGGACGGTGCCTCCGATTTGGGGTTTCTGGTCTCATTTTCCGAAAGTGGATGTGATTTTAAGTAAGTAATTATTAAAAGTAAATTGGATTTAGGTAATGTAAATGGTTTTGAATTCAAATGGGTTAATCATTTATTAGGTGTTTAATATACCTAATATAAAATATTATATTTCTACCTATTACAGGTATAGTAATGTAACAATTAGAATGCTGTGGATAAGTACATTTTTAATTTCCTATGAGAAAGACGTAACTATGTATTAATGCCATTCTTTATATCAGCAACTAGCTGTGGCCGCGACCTCGTCCGCGTGGAATTCTTCATATAATAATTTCCCTGTTTTTTTGCACATTTTCCACTGTTTCTTCGCTCCTATTAGTCGCAGCGTGATGTTATATAGCCTAAAGCCTTCCTCGATAAATAGGCTGTCTAACACTGAAATAATTTTTCAAATCGATCAGTAGTTTCTGAGATTAGCGCGTTCAAACAAACAAACAAACTCTTCAGCTTTATAATATTATAGTATACTAGCTTCTGCCCGCGACTTCGTCCGCGTGGAACTCCTCCTTTTTTGCAGTCGGTTAAAAAGTAGCCTATGTCCTTTCTCAGACTCCAGAATTTCTTTGTACCAAATTTCATTTAAATCGGTTCAGTAGTTTTAGCGTGAAAGCGTAACAGACAGACAGACAGAGTTACTTTCGCATTTATAATATTAGTAGGGATAGTATAGTATATATATATAGATATAGATTACGATGACAGTTTTATTACCGGTCCGGTTTTACCTACATGCAGTAGGTCACGTCTCTAACACATTCAGGGTTCCGTAGAAAATCTCTGGAGCCATCGATCTCGTTACCTAGTAAGGGTCGAAACTAATAAAACCCGTATAATTCCGATCGCAGGCTAATTCCCTTAAAAAGATTCAGTCAGCTTCGGTTTGCACCAGGCGGCCGCGGGGGCTCAAGATATGAGATAACTACTAGTTTTTATTTAAAGGATACCTTTGTGACGTAACCTTACAAGTAAACTTACAAGTAACTTACAAGTAATAATTATAATAATAAAGAGAAAATTTCTTGAAAAGTAATCAAGTAATTTTTTCTATTACTTACTGACACACCTTTCCCAAAAAAAATTTACCTAGTAATAATAATGAGGAAAGGTTTGTTTGTTTGTTTGGATTGAATAGGCTCCAAAACGACTGGACTGATTTGAAAAATTCTTTGACTGTTGGGAAGAGATCCGTGCAAAGCCGGGTCAGCTAGTATTATGCTTACTAATATCATATGCTTACTAGTTTCCTCTTTATAATATTCGTATAGATTATTATTATATCTATACTAATATTATTAAGAAGAAAGGTTTCTTTGCTTGTTTGTTTGGATTGAATAGGCTCCTGAACGGCTGGACCGATTTCAAAAATTCTTTCACTGTTGGGAAGCTACACTATTCCCGAGTGACATAGGCTATAAAAAAAGATGATCAGTGCGAAGCCGGGGTGGACAGCTAGTTATATTATCTATACTAATCTATACTAATATATATACTTATACTAATATTATAAAGAGGAAAGATTTGTATTTTTGTATTTTTGTATTTTTGTATGTTTGTAATGAATAGGCTCCGAAACTACTGGACCGATTTCAAAAATTCTTTCACCTTTGGAAAGCTACATTATCTCCGAGTAACATAGGCTATATAATAGCACGCTAGGTCTTATAGTTGCGGAGCAGTAACCGAAAATGTTTCAAAAACGGGGGAAAAGTATCGTTTCTGAGGCCTTCCGTGGCGTGCGCTGAGCATATAGTTAAAGTTATACAAAAATGCTTTATGGGTGAATTGTTCATCTTAACATTATCTTTAAAAAAAATCTTAAGTCCCCCCGTGCGAAGCCGGGACGGGCCGCTAGTATTATCATACTTAGCATAAGTGCATGACTAATTCTCCCCCCGCTACCCGCCCACGCTTGCGCTGCGACTCCCAGTTCATTTGTATTCATTGCGCGCGCGCTGTCAATGCCGCGTCCGCTCGATGAAGATTGATGCGAGCGTTAAATAAGCGCCCGTATATTGTTTCAGTGCCAGATTCGACAGTCCCAGGACATCGCTGAAATCTGCAGGCACGTGCCGGCGCTGTTGGGACACCGTGACGTCACTGTCTTGTATTACGGTAGTCCCAGCAGACGGCGTTAAGCAGCTACATTAATTAGTTGGTTTGACAGTTGTCATTTAGAATGGTACTAAGTTAATATTACCGTAAAGTCATTATTTTTTCCTTAAATAAGAACTTCTTAATCACAAAATAAAAATAGTGAAATCGGTCCAGATGTTCTAGCGTAATGCCGTGACCAAGGAAAGTGAACATGTCACTATGAAAGGATTTTTAAAAATTTACCTCCTGAGGGGGTAAAACGGGGGTGCTCATTGCGCACAGAAGAAATCGCGGCCAGAATCTATTTTTATATACTTACATAATATATAATACCTACCACACTTACTGGGTTTTAAAATAAGCTACAGTTATTTATAGGTACCATTATTTAATATTATCAAAATTTAATGTATCAGAAACAATCACAAAAACTACCTATAATTTTGTAATTTAATAAATAAGGTAGTTTGCATAGCTATATTAATCACTTTAGCATCAGACTGCTGTCAGCTCAGTCGTGCTACGATTATGGAATCTGTAAAGGCTCCGAAACGTCAGCTAATAAAATAAAAATACGCAAATTAAATTTAAAGTTGTTTTATTCCAATGTACTCGTATAATAACCGCGAAGGCATCAGATTTTTTTAACTAGAAGGCTATTCAAAACTACATAGAAAAGTAGGTAGTATCTACTTAACATATAAAAAATATCCTTAACCTAAGTCCCCTTAAGTATGTAGATAGTAGAGCGTATTTTATAAAACCGATACTAATCTAATTCCGTCAGAGCCTAAACAAACTGTCTGTCTATTTGTCTGTCGACTTAGACGAATAGTGTCATTTGTTGTCGGAATTAAGTGCGGGGCAATCCAAAGGCGAGATCTACTTTATTCCAGTGAATCTTCAGTGTTTTTGTATAATAATGATTGTATGAGACAAATCTATACTAATATTATAAAGCTGAAGAGTTTGTTTGTTTGTTTGTTTGTTTGTTTGAACGCGCTAATCTCAGGAACTACTGGTTCGATTTGAAAAAAAATTTTGTTGGATAGACCATTTATCGAGGAAGGCTTTAGGCTATATAACATCACGCTGCGACCAATAGGAGCGAAGAAACAGTGGAAAATGTTTAAAAAACGGGGAAAATAACTATTCCACGCGGACGAAGTCGCAGGCAGAAGCTAGTGTAATATATATATATATAAATTGATATCTATGATGACCATTAATTTTGATATTATTAATGATATGTGTGAGATTCACAATTTGTTTGTAATAAGCCCTGCAAAGAATTGAACAAAAATATAAAAAAAAACATATACAGTAATGAAACAACTTTAAATGGATTTAACGCGTAATTTTGTTTTATTGGTTACGTTTCGGAGCCTTTACAGATTCCATAATCGTAGCACGACTGAGCTGACAATAATCTCTTGCTAAAGTCTTATGTTAATCCGTTTAAAGTTGTTTCATTCCAATGTATAATAACTGCGAAGGCATCAGAAATTATTACATGTAGGGTAAAACCAGGATAGATGCCCCACTTTTTGAAATATCCTCCTAATTTTAAAAATATTAGTTTTACATTAGGTAATGTTTATGATTTAACTAGTTTAATCCTTTATGTTTAACTGTGATTTGTACTTTTGGGCCTATAAATTACAGATTTTGTATATTTTAGCTTTCTGTGAAAGTCCTTTTTTGAGGATAGATGCCTACCCCTATGGATAGTTGCCCCGCCATGAAAATACTAAGGAGGATAGATGCCTGCGCCATGGGATAGATGCCCTTCATACTGTGTAATCGAAAAACTCAACCAAATTTTTATGTAGTTTTAATGACAAATTGGTGTAATTGCAGCCTAATGAAATAATAAAAAGAAATTAGCCGTTTTTCAAATTTTTTATTGTTATCTTTAGCTATATGCTAAATAAATTCTTTTATAAAATATTAATCACTTAAGTTTCAACATACATAATCATAATTATTTTTAGCAGCATAACGTCTTCGCAATGTTCTCGATGGAATTCCAAACTGTCGGGATAGTTATTTCGTTTATCCCCATGATATTTTTATCTATTTCGTCGAAAGCTGACTGCAATTGTTCTGTAGTCCAAGAACATACTCGAGCTTGCACTCCTTCCTTTCTTTTGTATTTTCGTGGCATGGTTTTGCTACAATCAGTAGTAAACATATAAATAATATAACAATACCAAAAAATGCCCATAGTATTCACTGAAACCACATATGGGTATACATGGTCTATCGAGGGATACATGCCATTAGGGGCACCTATACCTTAAAAAATCAGGGCAACTATCCTTTTTGATAGGGATAGATGCCCTATTTTTTATAAATTAATAAAAAACAACAGAGCAATTATTTACATCTAGATACATACGTGGTGAGTCTATATATTGACTTAATAAACAATATAACGGAATTAATGACTACTTATAAAGTTATAAAACAGCAAATACTAACCTTTAAAACTTTGACGTGGTTTTAAAATTTGCCGCGGAGATGAAGGCACACACGAGCGAAACACGTCCTGACTGACTCTGGTGACCTGGCTGACTGTGGTGCAGGGTGAGTGCGGCTCTTAGTTATACTATTATTTCATAGTCGCGAGTTTGGGAAGTTAGGTTTTTTGAAAATGAGGCATCTATCCCACTGGGGCATCTATCCTGGTTTTACCCTACAGTAATAGTACATTACGCACCAAGGCCAGTAAAATAAAAAATGTCTCAGATCACATGTAATTGTCGTCCGAGGCGAAGCCGAGGTTGAGAAAAATGTGATCTGAGGCTTTTTTATTTTACTGGCCGAGGTCAGTATACTATTTTTCTGTTCGACGAAGCCAGAAAGCGGAAATTTCATTTAGCGAAGCGGCCACAAAGTTGGCGCTTTCTGGCCGGAGGACGGAAAATTACATTACTATAATTATAATTGTAATTCTAACAATAATAATATTCAAGGATAATCCACACCAATTGACCTAGTTCTAAACTGAGCAAGGCTTGTGCTATCGATAATACATATCGCACACCTAGATCTAAAGGGAGCTAACTCAAAAATCTGAAGATTTAAATTAAACACACGCTAAAAAAAGGATCCGATTCCTTAGAACAATTTCGCCTCTCCCTAAAAAGTTACTTTTTTTGAGTTAGCTCCCTTTAGATCTAGGGGTGCGATATAAACATACATAAATACATGTATTACATCCAAGACTCAGTGTCTTAATTATTTCTGATGATTGCGATATTACATCACTACTCACGTATTTTAATTTATTTGCTGAATTTTTAAATTTAAAACATTAGCAAATACGTAGGTAAGTTAAATCAGTTATAATTGAAACGACAGCGAATTAACTAAACACGCGATTTAAATCCGTTATAATTTATTCCAATTATAATAAACTAGCGGTTCGCCCCGGCTTCGGCCGGATCCCTATTTTTTTCAAAATATTCTATAGCCTATGTTACTCAGGGTGAACTTAGCTTCCCAACAGTGAAAGAATTATTAAAATCGGTCCAGTAATTTTTGAGCCTGTTCATTACAAACATACAAAAATAGGTACAAATCTTTCCTCTTTATAATATTAGTATAGATTTAACTCCCGTATATTTCTCCCAAATTTCCAAGAACATCTCAAACCCTCTAAGTGTATTTCCAAATAAAAAAAACCTCAATAAACCAAACACGATTAACTCCGTAATATTTATGGCCCTTGATTTATAGGCTATAGGTCATAAATCCAGACGGAACCCGAATGCGATTAGGGCCAGTAAATTCCCGTCGCAGCCTGACTTAGTGCTTGCCTTACTGCCTACGTGACTAGGTTTCAGTGCTTCGATCTAAATCTATGAATGCCTGGATTTGATTGACACGTTGACGTTCTGTTCTGTAAATGGATTATTCTAGTTGACAATTTTTGGGATAGACTGTAATGGATTTTAAACTCGCGTGTTGACGTTTCGAGAAGTATTAACTTGACATAATGCTGGAATTACGACCGTCTAATACGGTTTTTCTTAATTAAGAGCACGGGCTATCAAACTGGCTGCAACAGAAACTTATGTCTATTGACAAGAACCTACCCGTAGTTTTTTTTAGTAAATCTTGTAAAAATCAAAGAATATGAGTACAATATATTTCAATACTTGCTCCACTTGATTTAAAATATTTTTATATTAATTCTACCTACACCGGAATTTATTAACTACCGAATTTCCTAAGCCAACCATCATATGCATCAGTAGGGCGCTACAAGAATCGACAGCCTATATTAAATATCATCATTTTAAATATATTAAACTAGTTTTTACACGACTGCAGTCCAGCTACCTTATAAGTCTCAACAATAATACCTACTCTCCGGAAATGAACGAGCATTTTAGTTAGGTACCGATAGTACGTTTTATATTAAAACCTAAATTTTCCAATTTTTTCAGTTAATTTAATTACTAACTTGCAGTTAAATAATTCGCCCACTGACACCTCTGTAGAGTAAAGAATTACCGTTCGGTAAACTGTGACTAATAGTCGTTAGGTCGTGTCGTGCCGGCCGGCAAATTGGTGCCGGCACAATTTGAGGGCAATTCGCCGTTATTGCGGGGCGTCTTCACTTCAGTAAATACTGCCGGGCTAGTGTCGAGGGGCACTGAGAGCGGTTAACGATAACTGGACTCTTTATCGTTACCTTTTTAATTTTAAGATTAGTAAGTATTTTGACAAAAGACAAAAACCTATTTGTTGATTTTTTTTTAACATTGACGAAGTGGTCAGACGATGTTACTGAAATACGCCCGTGGTTATGGGGATAAATCTGAAACCATCAATATAAAAACAACAGCACGATTCGCCCTAATTGACTTATTTAACAAAACCACTTTTATAAACGTAGAAATTCTTATTTATTACGTGTTTAGTAAGTGTTGTAAAGCATTTAACACAGATGGCGCTAAAGTGACATTTCACTTGTAAATAAGTACAAGGACAAATAAAAGATAACGTCGACACCCATGGTGTAATTGGATAACACAATACCTCGTGTTAAGGTTAAGATTAAGGATTCAATTCCCATCGTGGTATCAATTTATCCCGTTTTCTTGGTAAAATATCTTTTAAATTAATTGTAAGTACATATAAACCCATTGTCATCGATAAAATTCGCTTGACACATTGTAATAAGTGTTTTCATATTATAATATGTTATACAAGCGACCCGCCCCGGCTTCACATGGGTGCTATAAACCTTCCTCTTGAATCACTCTATCCATTAAAAAACCGCTTCAATATCCGTTTGCTTAGTTATAAAAAAATAAGCATACAAATGGAAATAGGGACAGAAAAATCGACTTTGTTTTATACTATGTAGTAATGTTGAAATAATGTATAATCGCTTTTCTTCCCACTAAGCTAGCCCCTAACCCGGTTACAGTGTGACTATCACGCAATATCTATCGTTTACCGGTTCCCCATTACGCGCGTCTGGGACCAACCATTATTGACTTACTGACGCCGTTACGGCACAATTTGTATTAGTATTACGCTTTGTTGTAGCTGAACTGTAATTACAATTGAATTTTACGACCGCGAACCGAAATCTACAAATAAGTTACTTCGACTCTTGGTGTTATTTCGTGATAATTTCTGATGAGATTATTGCGTTTTGGATTTCTTATTACGCTTTAGAATGAAATAACTATAATTGGTTTAACTTGCGTATATTCATTTATTTTATTATGCTGTCGTTTTGAAAAATTTACAGTTCTCATATTCTTAGCTGATTGAACTGACATGGACACTAAAGTATTTCATGATTGTAGATTTTGATAAATGATCTTATGCTACAAATACTTTTTTTTTTTTCTAGATCACAAATAACTATAATTGGTTTAACTTGCGTATATTAATTTATTTTATTATGCTGTCGTTTTGAAAAATTTACAGTTCTCATATTCTTAACTGATTGAACTGACATGGACACTAAAGTCTTTAATGATTGTTGATTTTGATAAATGATCTTATGCTACAAATACTTTTTTTTTTTCTAGATCACAGATAACTATAATTGGTTTAACTTGCGTATATTAATTTATTTTATTATGCTGTCGTTTTGAAAAATTTACAGTTCTCATATTCTTAGCTGATTGAACTGACATGGATACTAAAGTCTTTAATGATTGTAGATTTTGATAAATGATCTTATGCTACAAATACTTTTTTATTTCTAGATCACAGATTATGATTAGGTACTTACTAAGTATTACAGATAGTGGTAAATACTAATATTAGTATAATGTAGGAAATTCTATAGGTAATATTATGACATACATAATATTATGTTGATTTTATTCTTACAATCATACGTCCGTAACTTTTACGTCTTATTTCAATAAAAAGAAAACATGGGTTGTTTTTGTTACTTATTACTTAAGTACTGATTCAAATTGATAAATACATCTTGACACGTTGACACTCTCATTAATATAAAAATGTTAGTTTACTCGTCAAGCTCTATAATCATTTTGAAATTACTCGAGTCATGATTCCCTGTATTATACGCCCCCTAAGTCGTATCAATTCCCCGCAACTGTTTTGTGTGCAGTGCAAAATTGTGAGTGATTACAAAGTTCCACTATCACTTGTAGGTATGAAGAAACAATGAAGTAGTACGTGACACGGAGTTAGCGCCGCAGTTGGTTTAGCTCGGCTCTCGGCCTCGCGCCGTAAAGAGATGTAGTGTCAAGCGGCGGATTACGGCGCGGGACGACGCCCGGGAACAATGGTCAGGAGAACGCGATTTGGGGCAACCTAGGTATTGGAATGAAACAACTTTAACGGATTTAACTCGCGTATTTTTAATTTATTTTATTTGCTGACGTTTTGGATTCTTTACAGTTTCCATAATCGTAGCACGACTTAGCTGACAATAGTTTTATGCTAAAGTTAGACTATTGTCAGCTCAGTCGTGCTACGATTATGGAAACTGTAAATAATAGTCCAACGCTAAAGTGATTTATACAGTACCTATGTATACATATTAGTAACCTAAGTATATTCAGCGTGTGAGATACCTAACCCACTGTTTATTCGATACCTTCAACTCAAAGGGCGTATACGCCAAAATTATATTTTCAAGCAGAATTGAAAAACTAAAAATATTTGTCTAAGACCGATTAAATTCATATTTGGTTTTAATTCTTTAATTTCGAAGATAAACTTTACCAGTACCATTACCAGTTTAGTTAATGAATAGAGAAAATTGGTTTGTTATAGGTATGCCCTAAAAAAATGTTGTTTACGACCCTAAAATACACATAGTTTGCGGAATTCTTAGAGTGTATACGTCACTTAGAGCATCATTGCATACGGTCATTAGGGGAGTCAGTATCTTTGACACTGACTGTACAATAAAACAAAATGGTTGGGCCCCGATACCGTATCACCAGTTATGATAAGACGTATTGTATGAGTTGGTGTGGTTGATTCTTTGAAATAATATGTTATGGAGATTTCAGCATGCGGCAGAATTCTCATTCTTCTAGTTTAATAACCTTAAAAGTTAATTTTTCCATAAAAAAAAATAAAGAAATCATCACCTCCCCTGAGATTAGATTTTTCCGATTCGAAAAATCAAATCTTAAGATTAAATGTCATTCGTTAAAATTTGTCAAAGCACCGCTTATTTTATTTGCCTTTCGAAAACTAGCTTATAAGCCGTGTCGAACACGACGATTTTAAAACTTCGGCAAATAAAATAAAAACGCCACTTAAATCCCAACCTTCACAAGCAATTCTCTTTTAAAATGGGTCGCGGCAAGCCCAGTGGATTACTCGCCGCGACGCGTTCTCTAGACAAAATGCTCATTGAATTGCATAAGCCCGGCTTACCGGCGGCAAGGAAATGTTGCCTCTTTTTATTGCCCGTATGTTCTGCTCATCTCGTATAAATATGAAAGTGCGTAAGCTTTTTGCGTATAGCTTTAAGATTTGTGGCGTATTCTATTGTTTCAGGTGTATTTGTTTATACGCCCACGCAAGCTGCTTATCTGTAATCCTCTTTGTCTTTTTAAGACGTATCTATTTATAGCGGATTGGAAATTGTTAAAACTAATTGGATAGCGTTGGAGCGGAAATCCATTGATACAAAGTCCAGGAAATTAAATTGCTAATTCCCGCTAAGGTGATTGAAAGAAGCAGGAATTGAACACGTGTTTCGATTCTACTCAAAATACACAGCCCGTAGGAAATGTTGACAATATGCATAATTTCAAATTAAATCATTGTTGAGAAGAAACCTTAAAGATTTTTTTCAAAGTCAGTTTATAAAAAAAAACGTACTTACCTATGTTTCTTTTATTTAGGTAGGCACTATAATAAAAAGAAAAAAATCTTATACACAAGTATACAATACAAACAAAACAAAGAATGTAACTTAAGAATCGGTATTGTCTTCAGTTTGTCATTTCACTACTATGTTTAAACCGCACAATCTTGATAAAGATTAAACTCCATAAAATTAACATTATTTAGATATTTAGGAATTTTATACAAGGCGATATAACGATAGGTACTTGTAAATTTTCCACACAAATTAACTTAAGTACCTAATAAATAAAAATAAATTTGTAAATTATTAATTAACTTCGAGAGAGATCAAAGGCCGCTTCATTGTACTATAAGTGTTTCAGATTAGAATATGTAATTAAGTACTTTTAATACTCTATCTGTCACAAATTACATTTTGAAAGGAGAATTCCTTGGCTTCTCTGTAATAACAAAGGAAAATTTTGACAAGATAAACAGGAAATTAAATAATCTTATACAGAATAACAAATTTTATAGACTATATTTTGCAGTTAAGGCTTGTAGACTTACATAACACCCGTACTTTGGCCTTCTTCTCACATGATATATGTATAATATTATTATGAGAGAGCTACGGTGTCTTGACAGGTCAATCAGGCTGCGGGGCGAGACGGGGGAGGTGACAGCCCGAACAATATATACAATATAGCGGCCCGTCCCGGCTTCGCCCGGATCCGTTTTATTTTTATAGCCTATGCCACTCGGGAATAGTGTGGCTTTCCAACAGTGAAAGAATTTTTCAAATAGGGCCAGTCGTTTAGGAACCTATTCAATCCAAACAAACAAATTTTTTCCTCTTTATTATATAAGTATAGAAAGGTAGACAACCCTTGGTAAGTACCAAAAGTTGGCGTGAAGTACAATTTTTTGATTTGGACCTGAAAGTAGAATAAGCCAACTTTTCATCCCAAAAACATAAAAATCCTGCGGAACAATTGGAAGCAACAAAACATTCTGTTTTATTCTATTCCCAATAACGAATTTTTGAACAACGTTGCCAAAATATAAACAGCGGTGAAACCCGGCACAGCTGTCTCCGTCGATGCAACATTGACGCGTTTTTTACACTTTAACAACTACGTAAAGTCCTTTTATTCTGCCCATAAACTGTGCAGGTGTGAACCGATGAACGAGCGATATTTTACCGTGATAAATGTAAGGATTTTATTGAACTTTTTATTGTCCCCTGTTTCCGAAGAATGTTCAATTTATTACAGATTCCTTTGTAATATCGAACATGGTGGAAGAGTTTAAATTAGTGCCTTGTCGATGTCGTGAAAATGGTCCATGAAAAGGTTATAAATAAGGTCCTTTAATTTTTAAAACATATTAAAGAAGGGCAAAATGTCTTCCTTGTTTCATCAGTGATTCGTCATTGCAATAGGCCTCTACCTTAAGATCTATCTAAGTATATATAGTAGTAGTATTTGGAATATAATAAATCAATAGTTATTTACTGAAAAACTTTCCTAAGGTTATCAAAGAAATAACTGTAATATATTTTCATAGTCTAATAATACCAGACATGGCCGCTCTTACACTAATCCCAAATGAAAACTCTTTACCCATTTCTAATTTCAGTAACATTTCAAACTTTCAAAGAACTTTATATTTAATATTATGAGACCCAGTCCTTTTAACAAAGAAACCCCAAAAATCACGTGCAAAAATCAAAATAGCTGGCTTATCCGGCTTACATGATAAATCCGGACAAAAGAGCGGTGACTAATACATTTCTCGCACGGAACCGACGCCTTATCACTCACGTCCATCTATTTTTGTTACTGAACCCTAATAAAATTGTAATCGGTAGGTTCCCAAGATAAATATCTTCGGAAAACGGGCGTTCTGTCAACTCATTCCCCCTTAATGAGGATTCTTTGCTAATGACGAAAGAAATGAATAAAGCCATTAGTAGATATTTTGGTAATGTAATGGTAAAATATTGCATATTTCTGTTTTTGAGCTGAGTGATGGTAATTAAAAGTTTGGGGATGAAGCTGTTTGGAGTGTTGAGGGGGTAACAGCTCGTTAGCTTCACTATATAGGTTTAAATAATTTAAAAAATTGGAGCAATTTTGTGGGAGCATTTGTTTAATTTTCGATAGTACTTAGTTATCTTATTTATTTTAGATAAAGACGTGGATAGCAATGTGAGACAAGATAGGCTGACGATATTAATACGAATTATTTAGGAATGTCATTGGTCAAGGTGGTGAAAGGTTAATGAACTCCTGTCATGTTATTTCAACAACTAGGCAGCCAGTTGACAGTCCAGACTTAGAACTTAGAACTCACCAGACCAGATAATTTCCCAAGCGATATCTTGTTCAATTTTCCACAATTCACAAATAAATAAACTGCAATTTTGAAAATTATTGAATAAACGTCAGAAAAAAATAGCTGGGCTACCTACGCATAGTTTCTTTGTCTCTGTCCTAATCAATATTACATGAAAACCTGTTTTTTTTTACGCCTACACTGATTTGAGATTATGTGTTACCTAGTGGGGCGTGAAAGCAAGACCTAACTTCACAAAATAATAAAAATATGAAATCACGGTTTAAAATAAACAAACAAATTCAGATGAGACCAAAACCACAAGTTATAAATTGTGTTTTAACGCTCGTCTAACATTAGATGCCGCGCTGAATAGAATTATCGTTGTTTCTAAAATCATCATCACATCAACCGAAAGACGTCCACTGCTGGACATAGGTCTCCCCCAACGATGACCACATCGACCGGTCACGAGCCTCTCATCCATCGCTTACCAGCAACCTTCACCAGGGCGTCAAACCAACACCTTGTAGGAGGCCTGCCCACACGGCGTCTTCCAGTCCGTGGTCACTAATGAAGCACTTTATAGCCTCATTTCTAAAATTGAAACGTAAAATCTTTCATTATAAAATCAGTGACCGAAAGAATAATAAAATTTAATATGAAACTATGCGCCATATTTCAAAGCGACAACTGTTCCGCGAAGTCCAACTTTTACATACTGTTGCATTTTTTAACTCTGCGAAAATTTTAAATTAGTTCTATGGAAATAAAGATCATGTGGAGCTCCGCTTTTATATAAATTATATTTCAGACGGATTTTGTTCAGCTTCCTTATTTTAAGGTGCTTTTAGTTAGAAGATGTTTGTATTTTTAAAGAACGAAATAAGTCGTGATAATAATTTGCTTTCGCGGTTATTACGCAATGCAATTAAAGAATTAAGTAGGTATAACGATTTTTTTTAGGATTCCAAAACTTTACAGTTATGAGTAGGTACTAAATCACTTTAGCGTCAGACTATCGTTAGCTCAGTCGTACTAAGATTATGGAAACTGTATATATAAATAAAATAAAATACGCGAGTTAAATTCGTTACATTTTTCATGCCAAACGTCGTAATGGCAAGAAAATTGCGTTTAACAACATTGTTATCCTGATTACGTAAGAAAATCTATTTTTTAAGGATTTATTTCACATTAACTAGGTAATAAGGAGGTACCAGGGAAAGTCAGGAAACCGATATAATAACAATTTCTGATGCCTTCGCGGTTACAATAACTTTTTCCGTCCTCCGGCCAGAAAGCGCCAACTTTGTGGCCGCTTCGCTAAATGAAATTTCCGCTTTCTGGCTTCGTCGAACAGAAAAATAGTATACTGACCTCGGCCAGTAAAATAAAAAAGCCTCAGATCACATTTTTGACAACCTCGGCTTCGCCTCGGACGACAATTACATGTGATCTGAGACATTTTTAATTTTACTGGCCTTGGTACGTAATGTACTATTTTTTTAATTTACATAAGCTACTATTTGGACTTAATGGATTGGTTCAATGTTCTCTTACTATTTGGACCCTAAACCTAGTTTTTTATTGGCTTGAAAAGAGTCAAATACCAAAAGTGAGGTGTGACGTCATCTGAAACTTCAATTCCATTTTTCTCTTAATAATATATTATCTTCAATTTTTGTTTTTTTCTTTTACGTAAGTATGGGCTCGTGTACAGATTAACCTAAGTTATGTATTTATTATAGACTTCTTCAGTAATTTCCTTCCTCTAGGCAATCATAAAACTTAATAAACAAGTCTGAAGATTCTCTAAGTAGGTAATTTAAGGAATTATTAACGCGTAGGTCACATAAAAGTGATTAATACTGAGATGAACCCAATCCCCGATTTCGTAACGTAATTGGTTTGAAAGCGATTTGAATTGGTTTACTTTACAACACTAGATCGGTCACTATTACATTACGCAACGCCTCTTTTTCTATCCAATTCTATTAACTTGTTAAGATGACGGATAAGGAATTGCGTAATTGAAAGTGACCGTTGAACTTTTTTGATTAACTTGATCCGGATTGCTTTCAAACCAATTGAATTTCGTAATTAGGAAGTCAGGGATGTTATTTCTGAGATATAGTCTACTCTGAATATTATATTAAATATTTACTTCCATGGAAATGGGGATGAAGAAATGTCGTAGAAATGAAATGTTTACGTCATTATAGTATAAGCAAGGTAACCGTACGCTGTTACGGAAGCGGTACTGAAATTTATACAACTTATTATAAGTACCTGAAATAATTTAAACTATTTGATTACTTACATAAATAAAACCTTTTTAACATTGACATAGTGTGATCGTGGAATTATAACGTATAAAAAAAGAATGCAAGAAAAATGAAATTTGTGTAAAGACAAGACTAGAAATAATTGAGACTTATGGGACGTTAATAGGTAGTAAAGTAGGTCTTAGTACAAATTTCATTATTTAGTGGTAGGTATAAAAGGCTTAAGAGTCTCCTTTCAGGAGTCTCGCCACCTGTCCGGTTTTGCAGTGAAGGCCCATTAGCTGGCCAACTGCGCTTCAGTATTCAGTTCGAAAAAAAAAAAAAAAAAAAAGTGGTAGGTATTATACTTTACTTGTAGTATAGACGTCACAAAGGTACTTCTAAGTAGGTAGTAGGTACCTACCTAAATAGTTTATCTAATATATTCTATGTTATTTTCAATCCTTGGAATATTATTTTCCTTAAAAGTATTAATTAAAAAGCTTTTTTGCACAACACGCACCTTTCCTAACCTCGTTTCCGCAAGTCGCTTAAGAAATCAATCCACTCAACTTAAAAGTGTTTACCAAACCAAAACACGAACCGATCGAACAAGGAACTCCTATAAAGCGTCAACAGAACTGCAATAAAACTCTAACATTAAGCGTCGTAAACCGTTCCCAGCAAAACTAGAGGTAATTACACTGAAGTTTTAAAGAGATGGCATTTACAAAAACTGAGCTGAATCGCGAGCGTTGAAATATTTTCTCATTTGTCACTGTCGCGTCGCCTTCGCTCACAGGGTATGAAAGGGACAGTACTGATATTCTTTTTATCGTCTGTTTACTTACCAAGGGCCCGTAGACAAGGTGCCAACGTGCAACGTTAACGTTAATGAAATGACCAAAGTGTATGGGATTTGACATCCGCGAACGTTTGTGACGTACGTGGTCCCTTCAACTGGATCGCTGCATCTACTGCACCCTCACGGCATACAGATTCATTGCACGAATACTCTCCTTGCACCAACTTACTTGCCTCATCTGAAACTGACTTAATAATTATACTCGTATTATTAATAAATACTGCCTAAACTATATAACTTAACTCTTGTCGAAAGACGATGAGTTCTGCGAGCCTATGCTGAATTGTCGTGTCGACATCTTATCGTGTCAATATAGACATATTTAGAAATAAAACATGCGAGTTAAATCAGTTACGTCTAGTTGTTTTGTTCCAATATGTAATAACCGCGAAGGCATGAGAATTTATGATTAAGTCTTGTTCCTGTACTGTTTTTTAAAACTGTGACCTCTTAGAGTTGGGGAGGTAATTGGCCGGCTGAGTTATTGAGAAATATTCGGACGTTTACAATTTGGGACCGCCCGAATTAGGATCAAGGGCATCTGTGCCACGGAAATGAGGACCGAAAGAAACTTTTGAAGTGCTATTAAAAATACAAATGTTTGTATAAAGTACTGAAATTTTGCTGTCTCATTATTTTAAATGAATTATAATTAATGGGCGTTTTTACCATACCCAGTGTGCAGTACCTTTTTCTATAATACAGTGAAACCTGGTTAACTGGGTCTTCCAAGGGACCTGTAAATTAGTCTCACTTAAAGAGGTATTCCACTTACGCAGTGTCTCAGATATCTAGGTATAAAAAAATACCTGTCTCATTTACAGAGGGTTTCATTAACAGAGGTAAGAAAAGAGGTAATCTCTGTTATAGAGGTGTATTCAATAAAGCAGCATATTTATTTTGTTAACAAGTCATTATTTTCCATTATAAATATCAAAAATGTGGTTTAAAGACAGTTCTCCTGAAACTAATAAGTAATTCGTTGTTGAAGTTTACAAAATTATTAAAAGTTGGAGGCAGATTATTTTACTGATTCGGGCACTGACGTTAATTTTAGTTTTTTTCGTAATAATAAAGACTTTGTCTTCGTTTCGGTCTTTTTTAAATAAATACCCGATTAATAGAGACACCGCATTAAAACTAAGTTATATAACCGATTTAGAGAAGTTCGAGTAAAAGAGAGAGGAGACATACGAGGTCCGATGGTAGCCTATGTGTACCTACTGACTTTGTCCCAGTTACAGAGATAAATACACGCGTCTTCTCAATTATAAAGGTAATTATGACAAGAAAATAGAAATAACTAATCCCATATAAAGAGGTTGTTTTTGTCTTACTAACAGAGGTAATTCATAGCTAAGGTGCCGGGACCTCAGCATGTGTTCCAGATATGGAGGTTTTTTACTTATGGTTTTAAGTAAAGGGGATGAGCTACACCAAAAGTTATATTTTAATGCAACCATATACGTGCTGTGCTCGGCAAGGGCGTGCATTCCATATAGGCACAATGTCACTAATGTATGAACTGCCTACCCTGGCGTCATACTTACGATCCCTCCACTGCACGCGCCTGCAGTCGGTGATGATATCAGAATCGATCGAGTTTAAATCTTATCGTAGCTTATTATTTCTATATTCAGAGCAACTGATGGCAGCTGACAAATAGATAGGTACTATAAGTAGGCCTTAAAAAATTACTTATAACTAACTAGCTTCTGCCAGCGACTTCGTCCGCGTGGAATAGTTATTTTCCCCGTTTTTTACACATTTTCCACTGTTTCTTCGCTTCTATTGGTCGCAGCGTGATGTTATATAGCCTAAAGCCTTCCACGATAAATGATCTATCCAACAAAAAAAAAATTTTGAATTCGAACCAGTAGCTCCTGAGATTAGCGCGTTCAAACAAACAAACAAACTCTTCGGCTTTATAATATTAGTATAGATAATATTATTATTATATTCACCTTAGTCGATTGCACAAATAGGTAGGTAGTTATAGTTAATTACTCTTCTATTTAAAAACATTTTTAAAATTGTAACGCGGCCTAAAAATAAGTAAAAAATAAAAATGATAATATAGAAGGTACAGCCAAATTAACGACCTCTTCTAAATTTAATTTAAAAAAAGACTTTGGCTCGGTTATATTTTGATGACAAATATTCATAACTAGCTGTGCCCGCGACTTCGTCCCCGTGGAATAGCAATTCTTCATAAGGCTTCATATTTTCCCCGTTTTTTACACATTTTCTACTCTTTCTTCGCTCCTATTGGTCGCAGCGTGATGTTATATAGCCTAAAGCCTTCCTTGATAAATGGTCTATCCAACAAAAAAGATTTTTTGAATTCGAACCAGTAGTTCCTGAGATTAGCGCGTTCAAACAAACAAACAAAAATACAAACAAACTCTTCAGCTTTATAATATTAGTATAGATATTATATATTACGATGCTCTCAGCAGTATTTTTCGGCGCCCAAGTATTAGATTATTTTAATTAAAATTGCGTAACAAAATATTAGTGTAGAAGGCTCAACGGCCCTCGTAGATGAAAAGAATCATTAAGTCGCAACGGGGTTATACTCGGCTGGTTTCGCCGCAGAATACTTATTTTAACAAATAAGTCACTAAAACAGAAGACTGCAAAAAAGTTCCAATGTACAGGAAAGAGACAATTATAAAGGATTTAAATCGTGTATTTTATTTTGTCAGACCATTGTCAGTTCAGCTACGTATACGGGAGATATAAAGTTTTTGAATAGTCAGAAAATATAATCAAATACGCAAGTTAAATTCGTTAGAAATTGTTTCATTCCAATTTTGAATTCGTATCGTTCCCAAATGGCACTTGTTTAAAGGCAATGATAATAAATTAATGTGCCTTATCGTGCGAAATTCATTCATCTATACTAAAAAACGGGGAAAATATGAAGCCTTATGAAGAATTACTATTCATTAAGTGACAGTTAGAAGACTTTGACAGATCTTTGACGAAACAATCGGACGGGCAGGACGACGTCTGCCGGGGCCGCTAGTAGGTAATATAGGCTAGCCAATAGGAACTACTCCAGAAAAAACGAGGTGAAATTAGATGACAAAAAAAAACAATGCACATTCTTCACGAAGTAAATCTAGAAAAATACACTCTTTATGCAAACTGAGGTGAGCTAGAAACGGCCGCAGTTAAAACCCGGTTATAATTAAAAAGTTACGGCCCAGGTGAGGGCTACGGCATTCACTCAAGGGCTCAATATTAAATAAAACAAGGGAGGAAAAGGGACGAACTTATACATATTATATAAGACTATCTTGCTCCTGTCCACTATATAGGAAAGGTTGCGAAGGTCGTGGTGAGGGCTGAGGGTAGCGCGTCACCTGTTTTTTATTGTGTCTAGGTAGGAAAGTTTGGTATAAAATATGTTTTCTTATAAATTGGAATAGGTACCGGCTTTTGGTAGTAACTTCGTTTACGGGTTTGGGATTTATTCTAGAATCCTTACTAATATTATAAATGCGAAAGTAACTGTCTGTCTGTTACGCTTTCACGCTAAAACTACTGGACCGATTTAAATGAAATTCGGTACAAAGAAAGTCTGGAACCCGAGAAAGAACATAGGCTACTTTTTAACCGACTTCAAAAAAGGAGGAGTTCCATGCGGACGAAGTCGCGGGCAGAAGCTAGTTATTTATAAAATAACCTAGTTTGAGTAATTGGTAACTGTATTACTAAAAAAAAGTAGGTACGAAATATTTAAAGCGACGATTTCGAATTATAGGTAAGTGTTATATAAGTTTTGTATTAATATACAGCAATGTTATGTTAAATTATAATACCTATGCACTCATAAAAATATGATAATAATTTTCAAACAATCGACAAAATGAACATAGGGCGTTACTTTTTACTCAATTTTAAATAATATATAAGTACCTACCTATTGTAAATTGTATTATCCTAAAATACATTTTATAACAATGACTTACAGTATCAACTCTCTTAACGCGCTTGTGCAATTTGCGCTTATAATACCGCATCGTAAGCAACAATTAACCTACTATGTACCTACTTACATCACAATGTAATGTAATCTTATATCTATACTAATATTATAAAGAGGAAAACTTTGTTTGTTTGGTTGTAATGAATAGGCTCAAAAACTACTGGACCGTTTTTAAAAAATCTTTCACCATTCAAAAGCTACATTATCCACAAAGAACATAGGCTATAGAATATTTAAAAAAAAAAATAGGGATCCGTGCGAAGCCGGGCCGGACCGCTTGTCTCTTATAATACCATAGAGTTAGAGAATCTCACCACGAGATCAATACGGCAGTGCCAACTTCTTTTGCTCAAAGTTTAAGTATTTTTCCTAGAAGTCATAGACTGTAAGGTTTGAATAAATTACTAAGCAATCTCCTAGATAATTAGCAGTTTGAAATATTGGTTCCCAATATTGGAGCGGGTGACTGATGGCTTCCTCTTAACTGATTGCTAAAGTGTCTTAAAATTCTAATTACTACCTACTTAAACACAGCTGCCTTTTAAATTAATATAAATTGGTGCTATAAATAGTTTTTTCCTTGTTTATATATCCGGTATCACCCGTGTGGAAATCAATAAGAACCTAAATGTTTCCCGTAGGATATTTAAATTATCCCAGTCAGCCTATTATGAACTGTCGACAAGCAAAAGGTTCGTCGTTACGATATTATTTTGTTATCGACATGTAGAAATAAGAGACGACATCGACATGACAAGATTTCTCGTTGTCGACAACGTTGATTTTTGACAGATCATCGCGAGAATAAGACGATATCGACATGACGAGATGTCGACTCGACAGTTCATCATAGCCTAGGATAAAAAGAGCCATTTTCTGTTATTTTTTACAATTTTCCTAATTCAAGATACATACTGTTTCATAAATATTATTATTTATTTTGTGTTATTAGTTTACTCTTTTTGGAAAGTATTCTATTTACGTAACCTACGCGGAAACAAAATAAATTTTGACTTAGAATCTTGAATGAGAAACCATTTATATTTAACAATGTCTCAACAATACTTAAGGAACAAATGAACAATTATATTGTGTATTACAAAGAGGTCAAATTTAACGAGATACGAAGATATTATTCAAGTAAATCTATACATAGCGAAATTCTAATAACGGCAAAGCTTTCATAAACAAAGGTTGTAATAAACTTGGAGTTCACCGCCATACTTATCCTAATTACATATGATTATTTTCCCAAAAGTTTTGCTCAAAACAAGTAACTACACGGAAGGGTTATTTCAACAATATTTGTTATTACACACATGCTCACCGCTACTGTCATTACAAGGGTTAATATGTAAGTGTAGGTATAAGCAATTTAGTAATAATTGTTCAATAATTTCTGATGCCTTCGCGGTTATTATACATTGGAATGAAACAAATTTAACGGATTTAACTAGTAGGTAGTTTGTATAGCTGTATTAATCACTTTAGCATAAGACTGTTGTCAGCTCAGTCGTGCTACGATTACGAAATCTGTAAAGGCTCCGAAACGTCAGCCAATAAAAGTAAAATATGCGAGTTAAATCCGTTAAAGTTGTTTCATTCCAATGTTCAATAATGATTCAAGTGTGGTTGATAACTGTATCTTTATATGAGGCGGTGTTATAAGTGCGAGATGCAGGCGCGTTAAGAACGCCGAGTAGGTATGTAATTATTAATCCGCATATATTTTTAAGATTGTATTAAACACAAAAGACGAAAAATCACATTTATGAGTACCTATGTGAGAATACTTCGTTGACATACATTAATATTTTGAAATTAGGTGCTATAGAACTCATTTTGTTTTTTTATTATAACTTTTGTTATGTTATGAAACGTGATGTCCTTGGGGGCTAGACAAGTGCCCAACGTTCAACGTTAACGTTAAACGTTAGCACCAAAATGTATGGGATTTGACATCCGCGAACGTTTGTGACGTACGTGACAGTCGTTCGCGGATGTCAAATCCCATACATTTCGGTCCTAACGTTTAACGTTAACGTTGAACGTTGGGCACTTGTCTAGGGCCTCTCGTCGTGTAAAATGTTGGCTTGTGAGCCGAGAAACAAATCAATAAGATGTTTTATTTGGGCATTTGTGTTAATTATAAAAGTACATATTTAACAATTACTTATAGAGAAAAATATTAAATTACTCTATTGAATTAAGGTATCTAAGTATTTTAGATAGGTAATTATAATTAGTCATCAAAAAAAAAATACTCGACTTATGCAGAAATTAAAATCGTGCTTTTTTGAACGCATATTACACTAATTTTAATATAAAACAGCGTATACCAGCGCTACGAAAGAGTAGGGTAGTCGCACCACGGGCCGCCTACCACGAGTTCGTCGTTTCATTATGAGGGCCTTTAATAACGAGGCGGGTGTAACGAGTTCTTATTGTCGGAGTTAGGTTTAAGATGTACTAAGAACATATAGCAAGCTAGTGAAGTATGTACTATGCTACTATATCACCTGCCTAAGACACCCCCTCTTATGTAGGTGCTACCGTAACATAGCATAGCAAGGTACCTACTCCAAATACCTAATACCAATTTACGTAATGCAAGCAAATTGAATTAAAATAAATAAAAAAATATCTAATCCCAGTAGTTTTTATTTTTATATTTGCTGATGTTTCGAATACTTTACAGTTCCCATATTCGTAGCACGACTGAGCAATCGATAGGCTAACGTTAAATAATATACGCGAGCTAATTCCGTTATGGTTGTTTCATACCAATGTGTAATAACAGCGAAAATATCAGAAATTATTAATAGTTTTCATTAGGTTAGTAAAGGCACAATATAAAAAACGTTGCTAAATTTAAACATAAGTTTAAATATTTACACTAACGAATTTCCGCTACCATATTTGTACAGGTTCAGTTATTCACAATAAAACACCAAGTAATTTATAATCGCACCTACTCGCTCGGCGGCTCAGCAGAGAGTGGCGCGGTGAGCGCCCGCTCCCCGCGCCCCTACCGCCACCGCCGCGTGAGTACGCGTGGTATATATATTTATTGTATACTACATCTACCTTTTACATTAAAAAATAAAAATAAAAATATTTATTAACTTGGACAACCATTTCTCTTAATTCGAATAATTAAACAATAAAACTAACTCGATATGAATCATCATCATTACAGTTTACTAATCAGAATAAACGTATACTGTTTTCCAGTAACAGATAATGTTGCAAGCTTACATTTTAATCTACATCATCAACAGTATTATCTTGGGTGGACTCATCCTCGTCTTCCAAAACTTTCCACTCTCCTTCGACGCGTTTTAAATGTACAACGTTCCTACGTAAACGTTGTCCGTTGTCATCATTTGCTACCTCTACGTCACTTCCTTCCTTATTAATAACCGTGTGTGATACGTCCTTAAAGGCGGTCGATAATTTATTCTCCTTTGTCACATCCTTGATATATACCTTCTCTCCGATTTCAATATCCGACTCCAATGCATGTCTTTTCCTGTCTGAATACTCTTTGCCCTTTTCTTTCCTTTCCTTGTCCTTATCCTTGACTTCAAGATCTTCACTTGCAAATTCTACGTCTACCACCGAGGGTAATTTATCTCTAAATTGACGCCTGTAAAAAAGTTCTGCTGGAGATTTCCCTGTAACGGAATGAGGAGTACTATTGTACATGGTCAAATATTTTAACAAATCATCTTGCCAGTTAGATTTTTCGCTTTGGCTGATCCGCAATCTTTTTAATATGTTACGGTTTTGTCTCTCTACTTCGCCGTTTTGTTGGGGCCAGTAGGGAATACTATGGAACAACCGAATACCAAATTCGACGCAAAACTCTTCAAAAAGGGACCCAGTGAACTGTCGGCCATTATCTGCAGTGATACTAACTGGAATACCTAAACGCGAAAATATTTCTTTAAGTGTGCTGATAGTATATGCGGAATCTATAGTTTTAGTAATTTTTACTTCCTTATAACGACTAAAATAATCTATAATTACAAAAAGGTAATGGCCGCTAGGTAACGGTCCTAAAAAATCAATGGCGACGTCAATCCAAGGTTGTACCGGGAGTTCCCGTCTACGCATAGGATTAGGAGGATTTGGAGTCGAAACCAGTGTACAACCTTTGCATGCCCTAACATAATGTTCCGCATCCTTGTCGATTTTGGGCCACCACACTTTAGAACGTAGTCGAGTTTTCATAGCCACAATTCCAGGGTGACCTTCATGGGCTGCTGCTAACACTTTCGACCTGAGACTGGAAGGGATAACGATTTTGGTACCTCGCAAAAGTAAGTCATCTTGAAAACAAAGTTCATGTTCAAAAATTTTATAGTTCTTTACACTTTGATCCCAATTATTCTGATAGATACCGTCCCTAACCAATTTGAGTTCACGATCTTCCTCGCAAGCCTTTTTCAGAAGAGTAAGAGAAATAGCTATAGGACGAGATTGATCGATTACCAAATTCACGTAACTGTCATCATCAAAAGGACTCGGTGCTCGGTTATTACAGCTTAGCCGTGAAAGTGAGTCAGCAATGTTTTTCTTGCCTGGACTATAAACAAGTCTGAAATTATATGACTGTAGACGAAGAACCCATCGTTCGATTCTAGCACATGGCTTTGAATTTGTACCGAAAATAACCTCTAACGGCTTATGGTCACTAACCAGTTCAAAACTATCCTTCCCAAATAAGTACATATTAAAATGTTCGACTGCCCAAACTAACGCAAGAGCTTCCTTTTCCGTCTGGCAATAGCGCTTTTCACGATCTGTAAGACTTTTGTTACCAAAAGCAATTATTCGCGGTCCATTTGCATCATGCTGGACCAACACTGCCCCTAACCCAACTGGACTGGCGTCAGCAAAAACTTGGGTCCTGTCTTGTGGATCATAATATCCTAAACTTCTTATTTGGGTGATGGCTCGTTTCAAACTATCAAACGCTTTTGCTTGCTTATCATGCCAATGTGAAGTTATATTAGCACCTTTTCCTAGTTTTAATTTTAGCAGTTCGCGCAAAGGCTCAGTATACGTTGCTAGGTTAGGTATCCATTTACCTACATAGTTCACTAAACCCAAAAAGCTTTGAACTTCGTCAATGATAGCTGGTTCTCGAAACGATTCAATCGTTTTAATGTATTTATCAAGAGGTTTTACTCCTACAGAAGATAAATGATGTCCGAGAAAATCTATTTGCTTTACCTTATAAACACACTTGGCATCATTGAGCAGAACATGATGTTCATTTAAAACTTGCAAAACTTTTTTAAGTCTGGCGTCATGTTCGGCCTCGTTACTCCCAAAAATTACAACGTCGTCAATAAAATTAACTACGCCTTCACACGGTAACAAAATCCTTTCTAAATTTTTTTGGAAACATTCAGGAGCACACGATATGCCAAACATGAGCCGTTTGTACCTAAACAAACCCTGACTGCAAATAAAAGTCGTTATGTATCTGCTATCTTCGCTAAGTTCAAGTTGATGAAAGGAATTTTTAAAATCTAATTTGGAAAATAATTTAGCGTTTCTGAACTTAGGAATAAGCTGGTCCATAGTAGGTAAAGGATGTTTCTCTCTAATTATAGCTTGATTAGCCTGTCTCATATCTACACATAGTCGAACATCACCATCCCCTTTGAGGACCGGTACAAGAGGAGAAATCCAGTCTGATGGACCATTGACAGGTTCTATTATATCCATGTCCACTAGTTCTTTGATTTTATTATTTATTTTAGCCTCCAAGGGGACAGGGACCCTTCGACAAGGTTGAGAAACTGGTTTGACAGACTTATCTATTGGGATATGAATTTTAACATCTTTTATTTTAGGGAACGTACCGTCTATTGCATTAACTGCTAAACCCACTCGTAATACTCCAAGTTTAATAGCAGAATCTTTGCCTAGTAAGCTTCTTGTGCCACCTTTGACAACATAAAATGTAGCCTTATCTTGACTGGATCCGTTGCTAACCGTTATAGAGGACTCAAAACATCCTAGAACATCCAAGGGTTGCGAGCTTCCGTAAGCCATAAATTTTTTATCTGGGTTTCTCACTTGATTTTCAACACGAACCTTATTGTTTTTAAGAGATTCCCAGGTCTGATCACTAATGATGTTGCATTTGCTGCCTGAATCTATGACCATATTAATTTCAACTCCTCCCAATATGCATTTGATGGAGTCATCGGCGTCTAGGTGAAATAGGTAGTCTATTTCCTCAGTTGACTCACTAGATTTAGGTTTCTTCACAGGGCGCGATGTTTTAAAAGTAGCATTACTTGTTTTACGTTTATTTGCTTTAGTTCTACATGATTTCCGGAAATGTCCAACAAATCCACATTTCAGACATTTCTTGTCTCGTGCGGGACAAAATTTACTATCGCTTGAATGAGCTCCTCCGCAACGGCAACATGGTACATTATCTGATTTTTTCTTCACGGCTTGTACTTGATTGATCGACAGATCTTTATTGGGTACAAGGGAACTGAAATTGTCAAGCTGTCGGTTTACAGCCTCCAACGTATTAGCCTCAGAGATAATTTTTTGCAATGTTATTTCGTCTCCAATAGTAAGAATTTTCTTCCTCAATTCGACTGATTCGCACTTCTCCGTTATCTGATCGATCAAGTGCTCGTCCGGAGCAGTAAACTTACACTTAGAGCACTGATGTCTAAGTCTGATTAGGAACTTGTCAAACTTCTCACCCACCTCTTGTTTAATTAGCCTAAAGAGATGGCGTTCAAAAATGCTACTCTGTTTTGGAGAAAAGTATGTATCCAATTTTTTGACACAACTTAAAAATACATCTTCAACAGTGGCTTCAGTACCGGTGTCAGCTTTATCATCAGGTATGTTATAAAATATTTCTTGCAAAGCTAACCCGCCCATGTGCAGGAGCGTTGCCTTTTTAGATTCCGCATCAGTAATCTGCGCTGCCGTTAGATATAACGTTAAACCTCGCTTCCACTTTTCCCAGCGTAAGCCAATCGACGCTGGCTCACCCTCACAATCTAGGGCCTCCATTGCCGGTACCTAATTGAGACATTTTTTTTTTAGTTACGGTTTGGGACTACCTGTAACATCAATTAATTACCTTTGTAGGTACCATTCGACGTTTATGTCAAATTACCTCTTGTTGGCTTGTTTTTATTTATTTAAGTATTTACTTTGTTAATACCTCTTTTTATACAACGATACCACAATATGCTATTTGACATAATAATAATATGTCAAAATACCACTTTTTCTCGTGCAGCATATACAGGTACTATTCGACATTTGTCGAAACTCCTCTTTTCCAACTTTTAGGTACCATTCGACTTTTGTCGAACTACCTCTTGAGGAGATGTAGGTATGCACCTACTGATTTGACCTTAGTCACAATATATTCAATATTTAGGTACCGTTTGGTTAACCAAACTACCTCTCACCTAAGAATAGGTATCAATTTTCAATATCATTGTCAAATTTAGAACCTAAGTTACGAAACAACCTACTTAGGTAAGTACAATTACTTTTCGTAAAATGAGTAGGTAGGTACATACATAGGTACCTGAATATTCAAGCCGGTAAGTAATGTCAATTACTTATTACCTACTTACTATGAAACAACAAATGTAGAAAAATAGTAAGTACCTATTCATGTAGTTTTAAGAACTACGTTTGACTCTCTTTCATTTTGCAATATTAAAACGACACATCTGACAACAATATTGAATGATTTCTGATTAAGTCATTGTTATTAGGTACCAACCAATGAACAGAACATGTTAAAAGTAGCTAAGTTAAGTGGGTATTTTAACTGAGTAGCATTATAGTATTGCGTGTAAGTAGTAGGTAAAACATAACCCTACTTTAAAGATTACCTATAACAATTTATCAAAATTGTCTTTCATACGCAACATTATAACTACATATCTTAGCTAAATATTTATTATGATTTAATTTCATTCTAGTTGCACACGGTAGGCACAATTTCAGACACATAACCTGTCCCGTTCATGGACTACCTATAAGTAAATGTCATAACGAAGTGTAATAATTGACAACAATATTACAGTACATTACATTTACCTTTTAGTTATTTAGTCACTGGCAGGGTCGCCACTTGTACAGGTTCAGTTATTCACAATAAAACACCAAGTAATTTATAATCGCACCTACTCGCTCGGCGGCTCAGCAGAGAGTGGCGCGGTGAGCGCCCGCTCCCCGCGCCCCTACCGCCACCGCCGCGTGAGTACGCGTGGTATATATATTTATTGTATACTACAATATTTATTCAGTTTCTATATATATATTGGAACAAATAAACTCAATGATTTGATTAAAAATAACATGAAATAACTACCGAAATAATCATAAATTATTACTTTATTACGGAACGTCAGCCAATAAAACAAAATACGCGAGTTAAATCCGTTTATATTTGTTTCATTCCAATGTGTAATAACCGCGAAGGCATCAGAAATTATAATATTAGGTACATTATATGACTTTATTATTATATTTTCTATTTATTGTCCCTAATACACCCAGCCCTTACAAGGGTAAATCACATCGCAATTTGCCAAGTGACTTCATGAGATGAAATCGTAGGTTATGACGTAAGAAGAACAATGCTTGAATTAATGTGACAAAGTTCCACAAGCCCGCTGTTTGTTCCGGCTAAATACCCTGTCGCGGTAAATATGCTGTTAACAAATGACTTGAGTATTATTATACTCTGAGTAGTATTATTTATGTCACCCTGAGAGAGAGAAGCATTTGGACATGGGCGTGTACGTTTACCCTTCATACTAGCGACCCGCCCTGAGTTCGCACGGCAATGCTGATACTAATTATCAGTGATCCTGTAGTATACTATGGCATGCCTTATAAAATATATTTATGTCGCAGCTAAATCGTATAATCCACCGTATTACATAATGGCTAGCCGTAATGTAATATGGCGGATTATACGATCAGGCTGCGAGGTACATATAAACTTTCCTTCTGAACCACTCTTTCTATTAAAAAAAACGTTACATACCCAGTTTTAATTTAGCATAATTTTCTATCACTAGGTACTAGTAATTTTCGATGGTGGTTATAAGCGTTATAACACATTGGAATGAAATAATTATTTATAACACATTTAAATCACGTATTACGCTTCACAAATTCGTAGTAGACCGGTCAAATTAGGAATTCACCTCGGAATGCGAGATAGGTACCCGGCTGTAATTTTGTAAATAGTTGTATATTGACATCCTTAAAGTTGTCTCAAAACCTACATATGGTAGGGTGTGAGCAACTATTAAATTTCAAGGTCAAAAGTCACAAAAATCGTTATTTTGCACTTTTTTTGTAAATTTCTCATTTCCTATGGGTTTTAGCTTTTTGTCTTTGTTGGCACGACTGAGATGACGACAGTCTAACGCTAAAGTGTTTTTACATTATCAAACTACTTACCTATAAAAAAAACAAAATTTTAACTGTCAATATTTTAAGTTATATTGTACAAAGTCGAAACAATCAGTACAACTGACAAACATTTTCCGGACAAGATGGCGGACAATTAATAATTAAATTAAACAAACCCAAAAGAATAGCTCGTAAATACACATTTCCCTTGCAAAGCGAGATAAGTACACAAAGTACTAAATTAAACTTGTAAATACATTCAAGAGAGAATTCGCAAATTGTTTCCCCATTACGAGAATTAACATAAATATTGGAGTTATGCTACTTTTGCGCGCGGCGTATTTTATATGAGTACCTACTTCGATAACTACATAGATTGTAAAAATGAGATAGTAATTAAGTTTAAGGTATTTTAAGGAAACAATTGTAACTAATTCAAGTCGTGAATTTCATTTTATTTGTTGAAGTTTTTAAAACTTCACAGTTCACATATTTAAAGCCGACTGAAATAACTATAATAGTCTAACACTGAAGTGAATTTAGGTACATTATGCAAACTACCTGATTTTAGAAATTACAAAATTTACTACCCTCTATTAAAATACAAAATATTTATGTTTCATTCTACGCATAAATGAACTGTATTAAATAACCTACTAAACTCTCAATTCAGTTTACCAGCGATTTAGAAAGACCGTCATTGAAAAAAATTCAAGAAACTCGGCAAAATGTATTTTTTTAGAAATATTGTATTTACAATACAGAATATTTTCACTCTAAAATTTAATAAAAACAAAAGCAACAAAAAAAATAACTAACTAGTATTAGTTTCTGTAGTTTTCTGTTTGCTTAGGATTTAATGAATCCCAAGATATTGTTTAGATACCTTTCCAGTTCCCATGGAAAACTGGTTAAACAACTAAAAAGTAAAAATAGAACGTGAATTCAAAAAGAACTAGCATTATTGCAGCTCCATTTGACCATTCTATTCAGCTGTCAAAATATTCCGACCAAATGCACTACTTGTGGCTAAACGCCAAGTCACAATCTAACTAAAACACCTCCACTCTATTCCTCGGACATAAAGCCCAAAATCCTTCAAAAGAAATTCAAAATACATTTACCCTTTTTCTAAAACATTCTCAGTTCAAATAGGCAAAACATCGCCGTAATAACGGAGTAAGCCGTTAAATCGTTCTTAGTTTAAATTTCAAATTCAGAATGGAGGTTCGACGAATTAGGTGAGCGGACGATGTAAGGCGGCGGCACACAGACCGGTCCGAATTGGATTTGCGTTTTTTCCATTGTTCCTTTTGTAACTTAATGAATTGCGGTTGTGATTGCGACTTTATTTGGACCGTTTAACCAATTTTGTTTTAGGGAAATGTAAGGATGCAGTTCTTTACCGTTTTTTAGGAGGAAACTTGATTGTTACGGTTTTTTTTATGTTTTTGTTGACGGTATAAATTATGAGTGCGATTGGTTAGTTGTATATTAATCCGTTCTGTTACTGCGGGAATGCCCAAAGCATTTGTCAATGACGTCATGAATCTGTGATGTATAATGAAGGAAGGATTTTAGAGTACCTACCCACATATATTTTCTACGGGATATTTTTTTTTCAGCACCTACTTATGTATGTATAAGTTATGTTATATTAATTGACTTTGACGATTTTCTTTTGCTAAGTAGGCAGGTATTATAATAATACAGCGTACCTAGATGGTCTTTCCGAAGCGCTAGACTCATATGACTCGTAAAAATACCTTTTCAGGATAAAATAAGAATAAAAAAAGTATATTTAGTTACTTTTATACGTTTATTAACACCGATTATTTGGCATTTTGTATTCGTTTGTGGGATTTCTTGACAATCGCTTCTTTACAATCAAGTTACGTACTAAGCGAGTGGTAACCTATTTTTTTTAAATTAAAGTTTTAGTGCAGTGTGCCGCAGCGTATGGTAATGCAGATGGTAGTATTCATGAAATTCGACTGCATAGTGCATACTGAACTGCACTGTTTGACCCCTTCGATCTACCGAGCGATGTGTCTTTTATTCTATTGAAAATGTTAGAGAGAATTGTCTGTTCTGGTAAGTATAAAATAATATTATTTATGTGAGAGAATTCAATTTCAAGAACGACTCAAGTATAAATAAATATATTTTTTAATATTTTATATGAATTGTAAAGTTTTAGAAATGTCGACATAAAATTAATAAACACGTCATACTTTCCGATACCTTCGCGGTTATTACATATTGGAATGAAATAACTTGATCGGATTTAAATCCGTTATAAATGAGTTAAATCCGTTTATACTTGTTTCATATCAATTTATATCCACACTAGCTTCTGCCCGCGACTTCGTTCGTGTAGAACTCCTCCTTTTTTGCAGTCGGTAAAAAGTAGCCTATGTTCTTTCTTAGGCTCCAGACTTTCTTTGTACCAAATTTCATTTAAATCAGTCCAGTAGTTTTAGCATGAGCGTAACAGACAGACAGACAGACAGACAGACAGAGTTACTTTCGCATTTATAATATTAGTAGGGAGTAGGGACTAGTAGGGATATTAGTAGGGATGTTAAATATGTCATAGGTAATTAATTGTTTTATTATAATGTTAAAGCACATTTACGTATTTACTGCATAAATACAATAATCATAATAATATATGTAACAATAGAAAGACAATAGATACCTGGGAAATATAAATAAAATTAAAACGATTACTCAAAAATTATTAAGTCCAATAAAAAAGTCCAAAAAATCGTAATAAGTATTAATTGAGCGAAGCAAATTAATAAAATTCACCATCTCGATAAAACTTTGTGAACTGAAAAATTACTTCACTGAAACTCTGAAGAATAAAAAAATATTTTTTAAAGGTTCCGTATATTTTTTATCCCGTTATTTAATATCATCATAACGACATCAAAGCATAACAAAATCACAAATATTATGTCAATCAAAAGATTCTAAAACACGTGTAATTTCTTTTTCATTTTATATTTATATCTGTAGCGAAAACATTAAATTACCGTTTTTATATCTACAATAGGATCGTATTGTTTTTTAACTTATTCATTTTCCATGTATGTAGGTAGGTACTTATTTACATTTTTTAAGAAGGTTTCTTACTTGTCATATTATTCAACATGGCCTTTCCGCTAAAGTTAAGTAAAGTTAGTCATTTCAATTCCAATGTATAATGACCGCGAAGGCATCAGAAATTATTAAGAATCTTCATTTATACAACTTACCAACCTACCTACTTTAACGGTCTTCGTCCATTTTCGTTTAGGATTAGGTATATTATACTAGCAGACTAGCTTCTTCCCGCGACTTCGTCCGCATGGAACTCCTCCTTTTTTGCAGTCGGTTAAAAAGTAGCCTATGTCCTTTCTCAGGCTCCAGACTCTCTTTTTACCAAATTTCATTTAAATCGGTCCAGTAGTTTTAGCGTGAAAGCGTAACAGACAGACAGACAGAGTTACTTTCGCATTTATAATATTAGTAGGGATTTGTGCAGATCCCTAAAGCCTGAGGGACGTAATTAATGGAATTAATGTAGATCAAAGCAACTATTAATTCGTTGGAGAGGTGATTTTTAAGCCGTGTTCCACTTTAAATGTCTTTGAACTTAAAACGTTGTAAAAAGATAAATGTTAATATCACAGATTTTGGTGTTTTTCTTTTGACATTGTGAAAAATATCTTTATTGATATATTTTCGCAAAATTATAAGGGTTAGAAACTTGATATTTTGCACAAGGGTTCCTATTATAATGTAGGTGAGCAGTAAGGGATTCTTGAAAGTTCATCCCCTAGTGAGTAAATCGGGGATGCATATCGAGCGCAGACGAACGCGGACAGAAGCTAGTATTATCTAAAAAGACAATAACTATTTATATTGTCGTGAATTTTTTTCATATCTAGATAACCACTAAATTAAAACCTCTCTGCTTATTACGAGGAGGTACTATCAAACGTAAAAAAAGAACAAAAATTTGGCTGAAATCCAAGCACCTGCCATTCGAAAATGGATTCCAAACCAAAATAACGGTTATTTCGAACTTCGAAGCCTAAACAGTTAACAGACGTTCCAAATTGAAATTTGCATGAAATTTTGAATTCAAAATTGCAGATCGCCGTGAAGTAGGTCCGGAACATCGCGCGGTCGGAACGCACGCGACGTAGGGCGGCCATGTTGAAAATTCAAATTCAGAATTATTTTTGTGAATTATACCAAAGTGTTATATGGACCGTGTTTAACATTAGTGTGTCAACCCACAAAAAATCGGGTTTTGAGTTATGAATGCAGTTTTATTAAATAGATCATGAGGAATACAGCAGTGAAATCCATTTTTTTTTAAAAAAATCGTAGAATATTCTAGAGCACAAAATCGGTTATTGCTTAATTCCTATGTCAGATTTGTATTTTTGCATTAATGTGTTAAGCCACATATAACACATTATTGCTTATTTTCTATGTCAGATTTGTATTTTTGCATTAATGTGTTAAGCCACATACCTAACACATAAATGCAAAATTCTAATTTGTTGTTTTAAAATGAATATACATATTATCTATGCAAACATTTTTAGAAAATGTAACAAAATAAACAACTAACGAATTAAAAGTTTAATGTAAGTAGGTACCCATTTATTTAAAGTTTTTATTGTTGTGTAACATGTTTCAAATAACATTATAATATGTTCTGCTAAAAATGAGAAATGTACAAAATAACACTTAAATATTATTTCAATTACTTAAAAATCTTAACCAAACCTATTTTTTTATTATTATTATTTTTATCATATTAAATAAAATCAATACACATTTTAGGTTTCCGTATCTTAAAGGGAAAAAAAATGGAACCCTTACAGGATTACTTTGTTGTCTGTGTGATCCTTTACCTCAGTAACGCGTGGAGGTAGGTATCAAACTAAAATTCAGAGTAATATCAAATACTCAGGACTACCGTCCCTTGGAATTGTAAAAAAAACAAAAAAATCGCCAACGCAATCAAAAGAACCGCCGTTTATGCCGCGAATTGACAAAAGTTTTCTCGTGAACTCAGGATCTTGAATTAATTTAGTACGAGGTAACGTCATATAGCACACATAAAGAAAAAAATACGAAAACCATACATTTTTAATGACATCATTAAAAAATATATACCTACCTACAGGTTATTTATAGTACGGAACCCTTGGTGCGCGAGTCTAACTCGCACTTAACCGATATTTTTTTATATCCATCATTAGATTAAAACGTGTGTGACAAAAATTAGAATATTACACATAATAATATTATAGAATGGCAGACCGACTTGTCTCCACAATTTATCAACTATTCGAAAAATGGTTTTTAGGTGGTTTATTAAGCTTTTAGGTACGGAAGTATATATTATTGGTTTAATTCGATATGATAAAATAATAATAATAAATCAATTTGGTTAAGATTTTTAAGTAATTTAAATAATATAAGTGTTAACTTGTTGTACCTATTTCAGATTTTTAGCAGAACTTATAATGTTATTTGAAACATGTTAAAACAATAAAAACTCCATAAATATGTACTTACATTAAAGTTTTAATACGTTAGTAGTTTATTTTATTACGTTTTCCAAAAATTTGTGTAAAACATATTCATTTTAAAACAACAAATGAGAATTTCTCATACTGTTATGTGGGTTAGCACATAAATGCTAAATGTAATAAACCTTATAGCCATTAAGCATTAACCATTTTTCTGCTTTTTCTTTTAAATTTTGAATTTATTCCAATAAATACATTTATATCCTTAATCTATGCATTTCAACAAAAAAAATGATACCACATATCAATACTTTTTTTGCTTAAAATAAGCGGAAAAAGAAGAATGTTCTCAAAAAACTTTAAGCGCCGATATCTCAAAACTAGCTTGGTGTGGGTTGAAACACTAATGCTAAACACGGACCATATGGTGTATTGCCTTACGAAAAACATTTAATAATAGTCATATTACGCATCGTTGAGTACCTAGCACGATACTTATTAACTATTTACACATATTATATTATAATTATAATAATTCAATTAGTACTTATGCGCGTCGTAGAGGTGGTGTAGTGGATATTTGACCACCGCGGTACATTTAAATATTAGGTACGATGATATTTTTTTTTATACAATTGTATAGTTACCATCATTACTCCCTTAAATTAATAGCAAAATAGGAGTAATCAGTTCCTATATTTTGTAAAAATATTTTTTTAAAACAATTTGATGATGAAACGATATTTTTTTTAGGAATATCCTTGTAAAACGTGAAAGTGGGGTCACTGAGCGCGGTGCAGTTGATTTTATTAGCAGCCTAATTACCCCTCGTACACGAGTCAGGTTGCTCAGGGAAATTTACTGCGTTTATGTTATGATTGGCAATGATTTGTGGATTTATCGAGACTTTTGAAATTCTCCAAGATTTTTTGATGGTACCTAAGTAGGTACCTATAATAAAATACCAAATTTTTATGTAGATATTTTGATCAGTCTGTATGATTGAACCGATTTTTAAGTCAATGCAATTTTAAGCCAAACCATACTAATTCTACCACGACTGGTTTGCAGGTTCTGATGAATATTTCAATGCGTTTCCAGTAATATTCATTTATAATTAAGTGTTTTCCAAGCCGATAAAATACAGGTACATTCGTACAAATGATTTACAGACTTTTTAAATTATATAATGACGTATCCCTTTCATAATGATAAACTGGCAACACAATTTATAGAATGCAACTTTTTTAAACCGCATAATACCTTATAATTATAATATTATAATAAATTGGCAACACCAATCGTTTATAACTGCTACCTACTTTTTTAAATCACAGAGTGACGTATATTTACCTGATGTCGAACTGGCAACACTAACTGTACGTCATTTTAAATCTCAAAACGACATAAGTGATAAACTATAAACTGGCAACACCAAACTGCAACTTTGAATGTCATAATGACGTCCTCACACGATGATAAACTGGCAACACCTGCGCAGCGTTCATTTAGCGTGTAAAGACATTCGTTATACGACTTTTATGCAGCTTACGTGATCTGAATCCTATACTGCACGGGAGATTACAGCGGGTTTCACACGTGCCAAGTTACAGGTTTTAGAAAGAATAACCCAATTTTTGTAACGGATTTAATTTGCGTATTTTATTTTATTTGTTGACGATTCGAATACTTTACGGTTTATAAGTAGGTAGCATGATTGAGCTGACGATAGTGTAATGCTAATAATACGCGAGTTAAATCCGTTAGGTATAGTTGTTTCTTTTCAATTTTAATTCCAATGTGTAATAGCCGCGAGGGCATCAAAAATTGTTTAACCAAAATTGTGCTCACGAGAAAAATATATTAATAATATTATACATATTAACTACAATCTATCAATCGAAGGCATAAGCCTCTAGTAAAGGCATAAGCGTGGGTTCGAATCCCACTGGGGGTCTAAGATTTTTCTGCTCTTGTCTTTGTACAAAAATATCATTATAATATTATACATTCTTTTTTTTTATAAATAATTAAGATAGACCAGTACCTACTACTTAATAATGATTAAGTAAATAGTTTTCCTAAAATATATTTTTAGGCAATGTGCAATTTTGATAATTATGTTGCACCTTTGACATAATAATATTATATTGTAGCTAGTTAATGTTATACCTACTTTAATTTTTCATTCCAATAAAAAAATAAGCCAAATGATTCAGTTAGATTTTGGCGCTTTTGTAAAAAAAAAATGATTTAGCCGTCTTGTGATATAGCAGGGGAGCTATATGACAAGTTTTCAGCTTACCTAACAACCTACCCAAAAATTTACCTAGCTCTCAGGCTACTTTAACATAAGACTAAACAAGTATATCCCAATTAAATACAGATTCCCTCAATAAAAATTGTGCCCAAGTTTTTGAAGCAAATATACCTTCCAGTAACTTATAATGAGTAACGTATAATAGCAAAAGCTTTGTTCCCTGACAGAACAATGTGGGTCCCATTCACGGGCAGTCTTTTGTCAACCGTCAGTTAATTTATCGCTTTCTCGCTCAGTCGCGCGGCTGTTTTATTGAATGGGCTGCTTTATCTTGCTGACGTCACATTGAAAGGTTTGTTCTTCCGACGTTGTCGCTGGCAATGTGTTTAATTGGTAATTCTTAATTATAGCTGGGTTTTTATTCATTTTTACTTGTATTAATTTATTTTTATATTTAACTGTCACCGTATACGTGTGGTAAATACTGGTAAAATAATCTAAAAATCTTATATTTCTACTTAGTAAGGTCAGTGCAATCTCTTGTTGGTAGTTCATAGCTATTAATAAAATATTTCGCTCTATGTTTACTTCAAAGGTTGACTGGTAGAGAATTTCATATAACATTAAATCTGCCTTCTGTACATTAGATTAAATTAGATTTATTTTTTTCTCAAAATTCATACAGTATAATTACACTATAATGTATATGCACTCATATTGAGCTGCCGTCCACTTACTAAAGAGCCGTTAAGCCCAAAATGTAAATTTCGAGAAAAAGCCAAAAAACGTGGAATTCGTTGTCTCTACAAAACTATTACACATAGAAAAACGATTTTTGTCTACATAATTTTCATTTAATTCCGAGAACTATTTAAAGTGGTACGCGATACTAAAAGTGCAGTATTTCATTTTTTTTTTATCATTTTTTCTTTTTAGCCAAGGACATGGACTGGCTTTTGTCTTCAGTTACAGCACTAAACGGCAGTTAACCATCCCTGAGCGAGGCTTAGCGGCCCTTTAGTGATGTAATTTCTTTTAAATGTTGAATGTAGTAAATGTATGTGGAAGTTATTCAGAAATGCTTAGCTATACGGCGGCTAGGTGACTTAACTGCTGTATAGTCAAGTAACAGAAACAAATTTCACTTACTGCTACAGCTCAAGGAGCGGCTAAGGTACCTTAACGTAAATTAAGTGAAGGAAGTGTCAACAAAATTGAATTATTCCTAACAGATTATAGTGTGATACTTAACTAAAGGGCAGTTAAGCATACGTCGCTCGGGGATAACTCCTTATTAGTAAAGCAATCATAAGGTCAAATGTGATATATTAAAGTCGAAATTCGTAATAACAAATTTATTTCTAATAACATTTTATTCAAAATCCAAATAAAAAATAAAGAAATAAATAAAATTTGGTCAACTTGCCTGTTAACTGAGCTAATAAACTTTATCCCACCAAAAACATTCTGTAAATACTAGCTAAGTCTCGAAGAAGCTGCTTGTTTATTTCTAAAAAGTAAAAAAATCTAGACAAATTCGTGCGAAGTCTAAGGTTCCTTACTGCGATTTGTTTATTATCATAGTTAATGTTGTGTGACTTGGCCGTTGATCGAAAACGAGACACTGGCGTCCAACACCAATACCAATATGGGCTTTTATCGCTTAACAAACATAGGTAGTTACAACAACGATTACGTGTAAACAAAATTGACTTGTACCCACTAACGTATAAAGAATGTTCTTCTTCGAGACTTGGCTAGTTTTTTACACAATATTTTTGGTGGGATTTCACTTCTTTTTGTAGAAACGTGGGAGTATTGATTTATTTATTTTATTAGATTTTCTTATTCGACAAAGTTTTTTTTCTTTTTAGGAGTAATTTTTTATTATTACAAATCTTTCTTTTCTTTTTTTTTTGGTTCTGATTCTTGTCCAGCAACAATTTTTCTTATTGCACATTCGCGTTCATTATTTATTTAAATAGACGATTTAATTTCTGAAATATAAGCGCGGTATATACGCTTAGGCCGGTTGTATTCGGTGATCACTGAAGCTAGAATAAGAAGCTTTTATACTCTTGAAGTGAACATTTATGAGGTGCACCGCATGAAGATCGGTTACTCGTGAAAGCGCCACGTAGGCTTGGCCACAAGAGAGTATGGAGGTCCCCATATTTAAGACCTTGGCTCTTGTAATTGTTAGGGCATACGCCACACAGATTGGGAATTGTTCTATGTACCTACACGTATTGCAGGGGTATGATTTCAAATTTTGATTCTATTGAGTCAGGCTATAATTTGTGAATACAATTATTAGCGAATTTTCCCATCAATTGTTTAGGCTTTGTTTGGGTCCCACGTCACTTTTTGTACAACGCCTATCGACCCACAAAACCTAAAATAACATCAATGTTTCTGCTAAGCATTACTTTAACTCCCTCTTTAATGATTATAGTTTCTTCCAGTCCAGCAGTCATCGACGCGTCATCTTTATATTTTTGTAAGCACACCGGGGCTTTCGATTTCATACATTTTGAACAATCCAAGGAATCTTTAGCAACTAACTTTATCTCGGGGTTCGGAATCGCTTTTAACATAGCATTATTTAACTGCATATACATATTTCTAGTCGGTAGTAAGCAAACAGCATGTTTTGGCGAGTCCCTCAAACATTGTGCTATTTCCATTAATCTTCCTTCATTGGAATGCGAAAGCAGAGGTATCAATCGATTAGACAGTATATCTTTGTCTGATTGAGTTGTCACTCCTACTCCGATTCTTTTTAACATTTTTACAAACGTAGAATCATCCAGCTGTCTCATGTTCAACGTGAATTCGTTGTAACTATAAAGTTTAGTCTATAAGTTTGGAATACTTAAGGTGCCTATATGTTTATTAATTTCTGAAGGGGTTAGTTTTTCAAATGACGACTTCTACTTTTAACTTCTAACGGGTGGAAGTTGCAAAAGATCCCCAAACACTAAAATACTTATTTCTTTTCCCAAACCAACCATCTTCTATATCAGAAGTATCAAACACTTCGCATAAACGAAGATTTATGTAAGCTAGAGTTACATTAGATATCATAGACTCTTCATCTATCTACACTAATAATATTATAAAGAGTAAAGATTTGTACCTATTTTTGTATGTTTGTAATGAATAGGCTCTTCTTTTAAATCTAATAATTAAGCAATAATCAAAATGTACGCGTTCGCCGTCAACAAGCTCTCCCGGAGAAGTAAATAAACTATAATAATTGTTAGGGTGCCCTCCCGATCTATCCCCTCCCTCAAAATGTACGCGGTGCGAGCGTCGAAAAACTGCCGTTTAGTTAAGGAATGAGGCTTTACTGCTCTTTAGCTCTGTATAATATACAAAATAATTTCATCTATACTTAACTAAAATAGCGTTAAAGGACTATTACTGCTCTTTAGCGCAGTTTTTCTATAAGACCGCTTTTTAGTATAGCAATTTTAATAATAACCGTAGTGGCTTGCTTAGCTATAACGAAGTTAAAGGAGTTTTGCGTCTCTCTAGCTTAGGATATTGGGATAACGACTTTTTAGCTAAGCACAAGTTCACAAAAAAAGAATTAATTCCTTAAATTTTAGCAGTTATGGTGGTTTAACGTACATTTAAGCTAAGCAATGTGGGTTTGACGCTCTTTAGTGTAGGAACCACCAGAAAATCTGCCACTTAACGGCCACAGTGCTGCTCATTATCTTTAAAACTATTTGCCGTAGGAATACGATTCTTAAACCAAAAGATAGAGAATTGAAAACTATATAACGTACCATCAAAAAGTCAAAATTGACGTTTTGAGGGTTAACGGCTCTTTAGTAAGTGGACGGCAGTGAGATCGTCAGAACAAAAATAAAAATAAAGAAATAAATAATATGAACAAATTACATTATAACATTATAAAAAAATACATTCAAGTTGTATTGTGCAATAAAGAGTAAATACTTAGATAAAAAATAAGTAATTGTCAAGACCTTAAATAATAACTTTTCAATAAAAAAATTTAACCGCCGAAAAAAAACTAAAAGGCAACAAAAACCAATAGCGCACTGAAAAGAGAAAAATAATGATTTTGTCTTTTATAACGACTATTATTTTGGTTGTAATGTCTGTTATTTTTGAAGTTGGTGCCAGCTGGTGCAGCAACTCTTCACTCTCAACTCTTCACTAAGGTGCTCAAGTTTGTTTGAGGCTGGCACCGACTCCAAAAATATCAGACATTACAACCAAAATAATAGTCGTTATAAAGGACAAAATTATTATTTTTCTCTTTTCAGTGCGCTATTGTTTTTTGTTGCCTTTTAGTTTTTTTCGGCGGTTAAATTTTTTTATTAAAAAGTTATTATTTTATAATTTTCTGTGGCCATAACTTATACAAATTATTACATGCTTAATTTTTAATTATTTTTAAAATAGCTACCTCCTTGTTTTTGCTATTAACCCCCTTTTTCCCACCCTTAGGGTAGGTTTCTTTTTTCCAAATTTTTATGGGATTAACTTTGAGGTATGCCCTATCCAATAAAAAAAGAATTATCAAAATCGGACTACTCTGTAAAAAGTTACCCATGGTCAAACGATACAATCGGTGTGTGAAAATTTAATCATCCCCTATTTTTCTACCCTTAGGGTCAGAATTTTTTTCAAATTAAAATGGGACCGATTTCGAAGTATACCCTTTCCAATAAAAAAAGAATTATCAAAATCGAACCACCCTGTAAAAAGTTATGCGTGGTCATACATAAAAAAAAAAAAAAACAAAAAAAATATATACGCGTCGAATTGAGAACCTCCTCCGTTTTTTTCGTCGGTTGAAAATAAAATCTAATCTATATATAAACCTCACACTATTATACAGCTATTATAAAGCTTATACAGAACTTACGTAATGCATGGTTACCAATACTTATTTCACTTCACTTAATTTTGTTAGTCTAACCGTAACATTTTCCTAGAAGATGCCGTGGATATTGTTATCTCTATCAGATTTATCAAGAAAGAAAGAGAGGCAGATATCTGCGTTCATCTTGTACCTGTATGATTGAGAACTATTTTTTATCTATTTCAGATGGTCTAGGGGCATTGATTTATATGCACGAGATAGGCTTCTTTGATGTCATCTAAAATATGTCACGTAAATGTAGTCTATCTCTAATTTTGTTTTTATTAGTTTTTTTACCTTGGTTATGTATTTTTTGGTTTTATTGTGAAAGTTTTTATTAGGGTCCTGTATCCGTCCGTCCATCTATCACCATAGACAATTATAGTTAGCCATTCTAATATATTACAAACGATCTTTTTCTCTTACCTCTATAACAACCAAATACTAAAATAAATATTTGGGAGGACTCCCATACAACAAATGTGTATTTTTTTCGTTTTTTAGATAATCGTACGAAATTCTAGCTAGTCCGATTCGCACTTGACCGGTTTTCCAAACTACCACTTGAATAGGGTACTTACATTCGACATACAAAAATTTAGGCATAAAACTTCAAATATCAATCTTAAGTTTTGGGCAATAAAATCTAAATTGAGAAGTAACTTGAAGTGGGCCAACTCTCAATGGGCAGATTAAATATTTGTAAGACGTAACATTCACAAATAAGTCTGGAATAACCTTAGAATAATTTATGAGGGAGGGAGGGAATACTCGAAAATTCTTGAAATGTTTTCAACGTTGTAAATAACTAACCAAAGGAATGGGTAATTACGAAACCTGTACCATTGTAAATATATATAACTAGCGACTCGCCCCGGCTTCGCACGGATCCCTATTTTTTTTTCAAAATATTCTATAGTCTACCTATGTTACTCAGGGTGAACGTTTCCCAACGGTGGAAGAATTTTTCAAATCGGTCCAGCCCTTTTGGAATCTATTCAATCCAAACAAACAAACCTTTCCTTTTTATTATATCAGTAAAGATTAGTAAGTAGGTACCTATAGATAATAATAATTATATACAATAAATATATTTGACCAATTCGCCCCTAATTTATCTTGTCCCAAAGTATGCAAAACTTCTATTATGGATACTAGACAATAAATAAACATAATAAATAAATCATCCACGATTCAGATGATGATGCTGTTGTTATCATTATATCTGCCTATAGCAGGATATGAACCCGTAACCTCCGGTTCCGCAGTCAGGAACTTTGATGTGATGTGAGTACTGATCGGGACCGTATTTTTTAATCAAAAATTAAAATTCCCGATATGAGAAACATCCTCGCTTGATGTAAAGATTAAACCTAACGCAAACAAAACTCAGTAAAACAGGCGCAAACTCGTCAGGCCCTGTACCTATTCAGGACAATCAAAACAAATGTAAAAACAATAATATAGTGATACTGTTTATCAGTACGCACATAACTTCCAAACGACTACACTATAATTAAATACCTAATTACTTTTTTGTTGTGTTCGGACAATTTTTCTATAACACTTGCCAAACCGGGGCGGGCAGTATCATATAAAAGTTTCAAATATTATTTAGGAAAATAAATTGACTACAACTTTGACCTCATATATTTGAGTTCATTCCCTTCCAGAATCGGGGCCACACAAACTTCAATCTAAACGAAGATATCAAAGTCTAACAAAGGCAAAGTACAAAGTTTTCAATAAAACAAGAAAGGCAAGCCAAACAATCGGAAAGAATCAAAATCCTTAATGGATATAAAATGGATAGTGGAATCATGCCCCGTCATGGTGATCATGCTGATGTACGGAAATAATGTAAAGAAACGCGCTATTGAACATTATAATTACTACAAATGATTGATGGAACGACATAGTTACTTTATAGATGGATCCAAGATCAATCGACTATCTAGTTAATGTAATCTTATTCGTAACAGAAATGAACAATTAAGTACTTTTATGACGTAAAATCTCCACGACGATAAAGACAATGACAACTAGAAATGCAACAATATTAGAAATGGTATAAAAATACAAGTCCAAACAGTAACTAAACGGCTTAAAATGTTATGTGCGTCGTTTCCTAAATAAACGTTGATTGTCTACTGGAAGTAAGTAAATATAAACCCAACAAGGAAAGTAATGATAAGGCTTATTAACACATACAAGTTGATCATAAGTTAGATATAGCCACAATTGATCCTATAACTGCTCCCAAATCTTTATTTAAAGCACGTTACAAGTTCCTTACAAGGAATAAAGTCTTGACAACTCTGTAAGTGGTTTTTGCTTGTTAGGATAGAGCTTTGGTTTTAGATAATATCGTTTATAATGAAAATCAAGCAGAAAATCTGAACATTTTTGTTCGCGAACTAGTCAGAAGCACTGTACCATTTGACCGCATTTTGGCCGCAAGCCAGCCCTCGATGAAATTTAATACCACGCCACTGAATATTTATTTATGATAATACCTAATGATTCATACCCAGCCCGGGGGCTAATCATTTCTCGCCTTACGCACTTCTTTTGAATTTGAGATTTTTTTTGGGTAAATTTGGAATGAGAATTCTTTGGAGCGTTTTGTAAATTTTTTTCAATATAAATTTGAGTTATTTTATTACCTTCTTGAAATTTTATTTTAACAACCGTTTAAGGAATTTCCTCTTGGTTTTTCTTCCTGGAATCAATTTTCAGAATTGTTTCGGGTCTTCATTATAATTAAGTACTAATTTTATAAACGCGAACATGTGAACCGATTTTAATGAACTTTAGCACAGAAAAATTGGGACAAAAATATTGGATTTTATTCCAGGAAAATTCAATATACTCGCTACGGGAAAATAAAAAACAGATAAGGTAAGATAAAAACTACTACCAATGCTAAGGCACTTTCTGAATCAGTTTCAATTAAATAGTAGAAACTTTAATACAATCTAGCTATAGAAACATACGACTTTTTGTGTAAACAAGGGTGAATCCACCATTGTGGGCAATAAAATGGTTTAAAAAAATGTTGAATTTAGTTTGAAATTTAATTGAAAATGTTTGACTATTTAAGTGGACTAAAGGCGTGAAATTATTCAATGATTATTTTGAATTCCCACTGCCAAATGATGTGAGGGAAAAAGAAATAATCAAATTCAAAAGTCATTCATTGTTGGTGTTGACTCTTGGCCGATTTTAAGGCGACCACAACCTTTTTTGAGGGCTGGTGTTTACGCACAGTACATACTTGCGTGCAAAATATAAGTACCCAATTTACGAAATGACAAAATAATGCGTGTACTGAAAATTCTTCTTTCTTCATGACAAAACACGCTCTTAAATAACATAATATTACAACACAACACCACACCAAGTGCCCTTAACGCGATCGCTCGCCGGCCTCGTAATAATCAGCTGTAAGTTTTCTCATTACACCGCCTGTATTGCAACATATATACATATAACATATTATATATTACTCTTGGATGTTAATAAAAAGTTTTTGGGAGTTTGTTTATGTGCCAAAAATAAGTTGGTCTTGCAAATTTTTCTGTATGGGTTTTCGTTCTACCTGTTATTTATGTTTTTGATAACGCGTTTGTAGCTCTGAGGATATAAGTTTAGGTTTTCTATTTGATACAAATGACCAGTGGAATTAGACCTGTTAAAATTATGAAATAAACATAAATGAATATGTTCGAGAAGTGAATATAAACTAAGAGCCACACACCTCACGCATGTAACGAACGCACTGCAATAAATTGGATTAATAATATGCATAGGTGACATGGTTTTGGTTGTAGATGGGAACATATCTCGAGGGACGTGGCCCCGCGGGCGCGTGTCGGCGACATTCCCCGGACTTGATGGAATCGTGAAAGTGGTGGATGTAGCCACCGCAGGGAGTTTGCTTCGCCGACTCCTAAAAACTAGACAGGCTACCTGCATCAGCTAGTGTGGTAGTCTGGCTAGTCTGCGCACTTTCGTGCACAAGGGGGTGGGATGTTGCGTACTCCTTGCTGTGTGTATATAGTTTTATAGTTTTACTTTTATTGGCTATTGCCCTTTTTATATATCGATTGTTTTTGGAATTGTCAGTTAGTTAGTTGATTTGGTTGAGTTGTGTTGTGATATTGTGTTCGTATTGTTCATAAACCTATTGCATTTAATTGCAGTCCATTCCTCACCAACAGAATGCATGGCCTTGCAACCATATCAACTGGAAATAAAGGCTATGCAATATCGTATTATCTCGAATGGCTAAGCTAAGCTATAGTAACCAAGAGCGATGCCGCCGAACACGGTCGATAACTTGTAATCGACGGTCGACGCTATCGATACGATATATACATACAACAAGCGATTATTGCCGACCCTACTACAGAAAGTCACTTTTTTATCGCTTAATGATACGATGGATATAGTGATGTCTTGACCGAACTTTTGGAGTGATTAATTGAATCAGTAAGTATGACAGCTGAATTAATTAGTTGATTCCTAGATTATTATTTAAAGAACAATGTTTACCTGAAAAAGATATTAAAAAATAGCAACGAGACTTCCCTTGCTATTTTTTTTATTACATTGCTTATAAGATATGAAATTGATATTACCTATCGTTTTTTGTAGGTTTTACAGCATTTCCTTCATTTGATAATTTATTAATATTTCCAAATGAAAACAAAATTGTAAGAGATACCGCAAATTCTCATTCAAAACTATTATAATGATGGCTAGTATCCTAATTGGGGATCTAGGTAAGATCGTTTAATTTTTTTTATGATGCATGGAGATTGAAGAAGACTCTTTAGCACCCTAATGTTTACCCATGTACCTACATTACGGGTGTTTATAGCAAAAAAAATTCAAAGTTTTATATTTGAATCGAGTGGCAAGCGAGTTTATATAGTAAGTGTACAGATACAATCGTTGCACCAATGGCGTGTTCCGTTAATAATTGATTGCAATATCTCGAAGATTGGAATCGGAGTGCGCCATCTGTGTTTATTTACTCTGTGTATTGCCGACCCGACAGGTCACTTGTATTGAATGCCACCTATCAATATTTACTCTGTGATTTGAAAGCTTTCAGAAGCAAAATAAACGCTCTAACTTAATATGATGCTTCTGTGATTAATAAGGATATTGGAATGAAGGTCCTGTCAATTAACCTAAGCAAGTGAGGTTTGGTACAGAAATATAGGTGAAATTAGGAACGAGAATGTTATAAAAATTCGAATTCTGAAAAATATAGTTAAGTTTTTATAGTTAGTGACTGTAAATAATACTCACTGTATTTATAATAGTTACTTCAGGTCCTGCTGTTAACATACTGTAAAATTTTGGAAACGTCATTATAAAATACGCAAGTTTTAAAAAAATGTACTAAACCTATTTGAATAAACGCCTGAAAAATAAAAGTCCTAGCAGATAATTAACTACGCATTTTTTAAATTATTGAATTGAATTGAATAAAATATCTTTTAACAAACCACAAAGTGACAAAAACTGGAACAAAGTAGTAAATATAAATAAAAACACTTTTCTACCACCCCGCTTTACCCGATCCGGAATTACGCCAACATACCTCAGAAGATTCTTTTCTTTGCTCGTATTTTCCTGTATTTATGTGACCGCTAAGCTACGACCAAAGCAATATCTGTTTACAGCAAACCAGGACTTTAGCTAGAGCCGACAAATCCCCAGCGACTCGCTTGCAATAGTTTTATTTCCTAAAACGTTTGTGCCCACTGCTGGGGTCGTGATGTAGGTCCTTTTGATTTTGGTCAAGCTTACTTTTAAAGCCATTAGTTTTTGGGAAGTAAAAGGGTTTGGGATCGGCCAGAGTCAAGTTTTTAGTAAGGTTTTGGTGTCATGTAGCATTGTCAAATCATTCCCTTGTCAATATGAAAATAGCAATTTGCATTGAAATATTTTGTTTCAATTTTTTTTTTGAAAAAAGACGACAACTGTGTAGGTGAATGTGTTGAGTTGTATTATCATAACCTAGCATTTTTATAAAACTATATTCAAGTAAGTTTTTTGCGACAAAAACAAAGTCTAGGGAAAATCCCAGGTGATACAGACTCGCCCGACACTGTCTTACTTCGAGAACAATAGGTACCTACTATTTCCATTTTCCAACATTGAATTTGCTACACAATAATATATTATTATAATAATGATTAAATTGTTCTTACATCTAAATAAAAGACAAATCCAAGAAGCTTCTACAGTTCCTCTGAATGTAACGCAATTGGTTTCAAAGATAACCAATTGTCTTAAAACCAATTCAATAATCGCTGATGCGCGTCTAAGAATGAATTTCAGTAGTCATGTTTTACCTATCATAGACAAGTACCTTGTCTGCCAGTGGTAGACATTTTGTACTAGATGATTTTTGATACATGGCAGCTCTTATTGACTTGATTTGAAGACAATTGGTTTCGTTTCAAACCAATTGAATTGATTTGAAGACAAGATAAGCCTTACGCAATTGAGTGGTAATTATTCCATCGA